>CAXKWD010000006.1:158732916-159932916 GCA_964059195.1 Ectobius pallidus | reverse complement strand
CATTCTGGTACCCTATGATTCCCAGGTGGGGCGAAGGGGCCTCCAATGGAGGTTTCATTACCTATACTAATTTTTTATATGCTTAACATCCTATAATATACTATTTACAGCACGTAAAAGAACTCCAAGCCTAAATTAGAGCCTCTGGACAAAATTTATCGGCCCTTTCACGTCCAAGAAATACTTAGTTTCCAGAGGGGGGTTGCGAGGCGATGGGCTTACCACCTGTCCCTCTACCCTCTCTCGGAAAATAAGCATATCAAAATTAGTATAGGTAATGAAACCTCCGCTTGGAGGCCCCTTCGCCCCACCTGGGGATCATAGGGTACCAGATACAGATACAGATATAATTTACTAGTAAGGCTATTAATCCGTGCAGGTATTTTGGATGGGAACCTATGTAAGGATAATACCGTTGATTAAGATTTAAGCTTATTTTACAAAATACATCATTCAACTTTGTCATTTGTCATTTGTCCACCTTAAGGTAAAGAAATTAATGGTTATAGTTGGAGAGTCAGAAATTTTCCAAGTGAGTTTTTAAGGGTTATTAAGTGCCAGAATGGTACTTTATAAGATTTTGTGAGGGACGGGAAAATGTCTGTCCGTCCGTCCGTGTGTCTGTACGCGCGATAACTAAAAAATACGCTTTATCGAATTTCAATGAAACTTTGTATTTACGCATTTATAACGTCCATGGGGGGGGGGAACCTATTGATATTGGACCAAATCGGTTGACTGGTACCGGAGTAATGCCCAATTTAGTGCCTGTATATTAGAAAGAATTTATCAAATGCAGATCATTCATCATGACAACATATAGTTTTAGAGTGTTCATATATGGCTTTGGAAGTTGCAATACATTTAGCTTTGACAAATAACACTTACCCACATATTCTTTCACATATGCTTATCAAACTAGACCATTAAACTGAGCGAGGAGGCCGATGGTAACGTCTTGGTATCGCATTCTGGAGCTCCCTAGTTCAAATCCCGTAGCCGGCCAATTTGACATGATTTTTACTTCCTCTGCCCGTACCGTAGGTACTATAGGTAGAGGAAGTATTGCTTTTCTATTCCCAAATTCGAAGTTTAGTGTTTTACATAAACGCACGTTTTGAGGTTCCCTGAATCCAAACATAGGCTACTATTTTCGAAAGCATGTCTGTGTGTGTCTGGGTGGATGACTGTGAACAGCCTAGCTCCAAAACGGAAAATCGTATGAAAACAAAATTGTTTATTTGGATGAGGTACCTTCTGAGGATGTAAGACGAAGATTGCTGATAAGTTTCTCTTATTTTTAAGGGGACTTTACTTGAAGAAATTTTTGTTTTTCGCGATTTTCTCGAAAACGGCTCTAACGATTTTCTTTAAATTTTGCACATGTGTTGCTTATGCTAAGAGATAAAAATTTATATTTGAAACATTTTTATTCGAACAAATTCTCTGAAGGGTGGTTATAAGCCACCCACTGTGAATACGCGCTCTTTGTAATACGGGCTCTTGTAATGCAAAATCGTACGAAAACAATGTTTTGTACTTGGGTTAGGTACCTGTGAACATGCTATATAACATTTCCCCAAATGGTATATATATAGTGCAAAATAAGTTGCACAGACTTTCATGCATATACGAGTTAAAAGTTAGCACAGAGAAACGTAAACCTATATGCGAGAAAGTAAAAAAAAAATCCCTTTAGGCAAGCCTACAGGCTGAGGTAGATTTCGAAGTGCTTTTGGTTTAATTTACTGTCGCTGCGTAGCACTCTTCTTCTTTTGCCTTGGCATGACAAACCCGCAAGAATAACTGCAAAAAAGAGGAAAGAGCACTTTTTCAAACATTCAAATCTCGCCTTATATGGGAACTACCAAGAAACTAGTTATTGACTTGTAGAGTACTCATCAAGAGCTTTTCAACGATACCCCACAAGACGTAGTTTCAAAAATTTCGAATTTCCATCTCCCCCCACCCCCACTCTTACCCCCAAAACCCCCGAATCGTTGTTGTCGTTGTAAACTCCATAGGGAGTACTCTAATTTATTCAAACAAAGTTTCCCTCTATACTTCATAGGGGCCGAGATATAAATGTTTTAAAATTTCAACCCCTCTCCCCCGAACACGCCCTTGGGCCAATTTTGCTCATTAACGAACTTGCCCGAACTATTGGGCCTAGAAATAACATAATAAAATTTGGTTCAAATATCTTCAAAATTACAGCCGCTAGCGTGTAAATATATAAATATATATATAAATATCACAATTATTTTTTTTTAACAGGCGGTGGTTTCGAACTTAGGGAGGCATGAAACGTAAAGATATGAAAGAATTTTTCGAAAGTCATGACATGGTATCGATTGCAATAGGTAGATTTTTCTTCGAAATCTACATAAAATTTCTCCAGTAGAGAAAAGCACAAACAGCATGTAAAAAATAGGAAACAAATCTCACAAGTCAGCCCATAGCCTATCACGCGTTCTAATCGTAGGCCTAATCGCTTTAAAATAGGATAAAAACCAAAAAGGTATACAGGAATTCAATCCAATTATCATTTTTTTGTCTTCAAATAACAACATCTTCTTCTACCTTTATTAAAGAAATCTGAAAAATCATATTCTTTATTACTAACTCGTAGATGAAGTCTCGATTTCTTTGCATGATAATGTCATGCTTTCGCTTAAGCAAGTACCGAACAAACATGCAACTCGTTATACGATATCTATTTTTGTAAACGATCTCTGAGCTAAGCTCCAGATCGTTTCATAATTTCACCTTAGTCCGCTGATAGGTGGGTCGTTGGTAGCTCGCCTACAGTTCACCCCGGCGGTCCCGCTTAGGGAATTTTCAGTAGTGAAAAATCCCTTTCCCGCGTTCTGGACTAGGTGTATAGACACTTAGTTGTATAGATAGGGTTAAGTATTAGATCCGGGTATCAGAATATTCCTTAAATTTCGGTAATCTGATGTATGACAGCGTGACACATTCTGCAAGTTAGACTATCTAAAATATGATCCAAGATCTAAATTTACTATTCAAATGTTTAAAAAAAAATATTTTGGGAGGAGGTTATGTTTAGGGCCAGTGTAGTAATCCTACGAGTAAAAGAAAATCATTTTACCACATGTATCATATCATATAAATTATATTTATTTTGTCCTTGTGGTGATAGAATTAAGAGGTCATATTATGTGAATCAAGTTCCTAATAACAGCATTATTCTACAACGTTTCGGGTGCTTAACTATTTGGACACTATTATGCATTATTTAGACTATCTGTCAGATTTTATTTGGGTCATGTATCCTTCGGGGATGCGATGTGATGTGGTAACGACATTATCTTCATCTTTCAAACCAATTTACACGAAGAGAATGTTATACATAATATACTGTATTATACTAGGATGCTAACTTTTATTTGGTAGAGGAAGTTATGTGAATTTCGCATCTGATTTTTTATTTTTATTTTTACGTGAGTGTGCTATTGTCAAGACATCACGTTTCTATATAGTTCTGCTGATGCTGGACGATGTTAACATGATTTTTAGAAAAAACTAGACCTTTTTTCTTCCAAAAGCCCTTCTTAATGAATCGATCTGGAGCTTAATTCGGAAATCGATTTTTTTTAACTTAATTTTCTGCATATCATAATTGCAATTATCACATATTAAACAAAAGCAATCTGGCACTTTGTTACTTCAGTTTACCTGGTTTTATTAAGTGCCAGTATGATACTTTATGAGATTGTGTGGTGGACGAAAAAATGTCTGTCCGTCTGTCTGTGTGTCTGTACGCACCATAACTCAAATACGCTTTTTCGGATTTTCATGAAACTTGGAAAACACATTTATAATGTCCATGGGAAGACGTCTATTCATAATGGATAAAATCGGTTTCCTGTTTCGGAGTAATGCTCAATTTAGTGCCTATTTTATGGTAATATACGTATTCGAAAGAATTTATAAAAAAATGAAAATCAGTTATCTTGACAACATAGCCTATTGTTTTACTGTGATCTTATAAGGCCTTGGAAATTAAAATACAGGTAGCTATGACAAAAAACATATTGATTTACATGCGCTTATCCAACTAGACCGTTAAAATGACCCAGGTGGCCGAGATGGTAGACCTTTCTTCTTCCATAAACACTACTTAATGAATAAATCTGGAGCTTAACTTGGAAATCAATTTAAAAAAAAAAAAAAACATATTCTGCATATCATAATTGCGGTCATAACTGATTAAACAAAAACATACTGGCACTTTGTTACATCAGTTTACCTGATTTTATTATTTCATAAAATTGTTGTTTCTGTAATGATGCGTGAAGATATTAACAATTTCATTTTACTCCAGGAAGTTTCTTCTGTAAGAAAAATAATTACTTCACGTCCATGTTGTGTGCTTCGCGTAAAAACATCCATCTTTATCCGCTAGTCCTTCTGTATTCCGCTATCCTAACATTTTCTTTAACACACGCGTTGGTACTCTTTCCAATACTTGCTGGAATATAATCCAAATAATTGGTAGGTATAGTTGTGTGGGGAACTCAATAATAAATAGGGACAGGATTTTTAGGTTTTTAAAAACACTGTTTTAGGTTTTCCATTATGTGAAATAGTTTTTTTTTTTTAGGTTTTTTGTCCAAAATATTGTTTTTGGGGTAGAATAATTTGTTTTAATGAATTTGAATGTACTACATAGGATTCAATACATAATTAACACGTCTTCTTAAAACACAGTGTGACCACTCAGTGTGAATAACAAGACAGTACTAAAGGCAAACAAACGCTTTAAAACACAGAATTCTATATCCTTGTTAATACACGGCAACAATGGTTGTTCGTACGAATATTTTAAAAGGAATACGCCGGTACTCTACACTTCCTCTCTTGATACTGTCTATCCTAGACGACAATGGGTTGAACGAAACGCTGGTGGTATTAATTTCATCCCGACAAAAATTATTGTCTCTCCGCAAAATATCGATTCCTCAACTGACAAACAAAGACAAAAAAAAGTAGCCTAAATTAGATATTTTAGGTTTTATATCCCGTTTAGTTATAATTAGGTTTTTATACCCCATTTAGGTATTTTTAGGTGCCACAGAATTAATGTGGGGGAATCCTATGGACATGATTCGAAAAAGTATATGAGCGCTTTTTGTTTTGGAAGCAAGGAAAAAATAGGTAAAAACCTAAGAATCCGGTCCCTAGTAATAAAGAATAAAAAAGGGAGAATGCCGTAAAAAAGAAAGTTAGACAGTAAAGAAACTAAAAATGTAAGGAATAAAGAAAGAAAGTTAGACAGTAAAGAAAATAACTGAATTATAGAATTCATCCAGTCTCACATTCCAGCTATCATTTAAATGTCTTACATGTTTATTATTACAACAACGAAGTTCGTTCAACAACTGCCTAAATTAGTATGTAAGCTCGAAAGGAACCGTAACGAGATCCAGCATGGACTCCAGAGCAAAATGATCATGCCGAACTTTGTCCTTACACAATTCCTATCTGGCCATGGCAAATTTAAATCATATTTCGAGCGATTTAACATCAACGTTCCAGATGGTTATTTATACTTCTGTGGCTCCTCTCAAACAGTGCAGTACTTGCTTTTTGACTGTCCTGACTTTGGAAGATCAAGATATACCCTCCAATATCATCTGCATTTTTGTGACAATGAACTGGCAAAACCTCTGTTTCATATATTTTTTGCACTCCTTAGCTAGTAAGTGGTACTTACGAACTTTGTTTACATGGATCGTAAGTTGACATTCCCACACAGTCTTGTTGCTAAGGCCGGTTGCGATGAGGTTAAAACACTTACGGTCCAAGCGTTACGTCATAATTCATTACGATACACTTCATAATACAAGCCTTTATGGCCACGGCCCCCAGGACAAATATTCGGTTCCCATAACAACAAACACATGCGAATCACTTTCTGAAATAAACATCTATTTTCAAGAATGTATTTACATAATATTTTCAGGTAAAATCACAATTAATATAATTAAATTGATATAAGTAACCGTCGTGCAAAAAATAGCATGCAACACACGGGCCGTAAAGGCATTTACGGGTCTCGAAAACTTAAAAACCCTCGGCTGCGCCTCGGGTTTTCAATCTGTTTCCTCGACCCGTAAACGTGCCTTACGGCACTTGTATCGCAATATACTATAGAAAACAATGTTGTTATTCTAATTTTCTAACATTCATGCACCGCATCTTTAATAAGCTTCAATCATAATGTTCAGTCTGTTGTAAATTGAATGTAAATTGTTAAACTATAACCCTAATATGCTAATGTACAATAGGGTTTTATTTTCTTTGCTGGAAATTCAAGAATAGCATGTGACCTTACAGGTATCCAATACACAGTAATTCGAAAGAGATAAATCTTGTCTTGCTTTATTTTATTTTTTCATTTATTCATTTATTTATTTATTGTCGCTTTAATTTAGAGTCACATGGGGACATTCGTGATAATTATACATTATTGCACTCATAATCTGTACGTTAAAACATTGAATATTATTTAATTTTATACAATTTTAATTTCAATTAATCCAGTTGACTTGAATTTTAACACCTTGTGGCGATTAACTGGATCATCAGGGCATTCTCTATGCTTGGAGTCAGGAACTGTTGTCGTTGGCGGTTATATAGAGTACAATCTCAGTTACTAATATTAATGCTGTTATTTATTTCTTTGAGAATATAACTGGCTCATGGGTCCACCGCTGTGACTCAGGGGATGCGTTGAATCCTCTCACGCAGCGGGCCCGGGTTCGATTACTGGTCGGGACAAGTTACCTAGGTGGGGTTTTTTCTGGGGTTTTTCCTCACCTTTGAGACAAATGTCGGGTAACTTTAGGCCCCCAGATATCATCTGGCCGTCATTATCATCTTCATCCCATCCTCGCATTGTTTGGAGTGAGTGTGTGTGTGAATGGTGTGACTCGTCCTCTGTCTCGGAGGTGGCCCCGGCATTGGGCTGATCATTCATCCGGGATGGCCCTCCATGTCCTTGTCTGGTCAAAAAGTATGTATGTGATCCAAAGATAATCCCTCTCCCGACAGGTCGCGGCCCTGTAAGGCCCGGGCGGCTTGGGTCGCTTAGATCCTAAAAGAGAGAGGTGAAACTACGGTAAAGAAAGAAGAAGAAGAACTGGCTCATGGACCAACTAGAACATTCTCTTATACTAATCACACCAGTTTTACAACACTTTCTTTTTCAATGTTCAATGCTCAATTACCTTTTTCTTCTTTTCTGGTACTCTTTGTCTATGTACATAACTATGGGAAGATTAAATAAATAAAATAATATGTTTAATCTAATACTAAAAATATTTAAACTAATACTACAACCAAAAAATACAGGGAAATAAACAGGAAGCAATATGACAATTACACAATGAAGGGAACAGTTAAAAACATAAGTGATAAAATAGTTTTGGAGGAATCGAAAGACTTAAATAAAGAAAATGACATGGAGCATATTTCAAATGTCACTTTTTAATTATTACTATTTTAAAGTTTTAAAATTTTTATCACTGATATTTTTAAACCACTTATTGTTAGTATTAAATGTATCTATATTGCCCATTTTGTGCAATTTATTGTATGGACGGAGCACATTTTTATAAAGGATAGTCTATAATTTAAATATAGCCTTTTAAAGCAGATGAACTGATAACCTAAAGAACTTCTAGTGGGATTTGTAAATCTTTCTTGAATCAAAACAGAATAGCGGCACATGTTCCAGCCGTAAATCCTATTACTTTCCAGTTGTAAATTTAGAAAACCGCAGTGCAAAACACACGAAGAAGGGTCACTAAACGAATAGTGGATATGTCGCAAGAAAATTGTGAATTCAGTTTTTCTTACAAAATACAGGCAACTTATTATGAACTATCCATGGCAATTTGACTGGTTACCCTACTAAACTAAACTCCGTGGCGCTACATCCCTGAAGGGACAATGCCTACCACCCGACCGCTGCGTCATCTATTATTGGCAGATGGCAGGATTGGGGGTCATGTGGTCAGCAAGCCGACATCCACGGCCGTTAATGATGGTTTCCATGACCGGAGCCGCAACTTCTCTATCAAGTAGCTCTTCAATTTGCGTCACGAGGCTGAGTGCACCCCTACCAGACCTCCCTACCTCAGAAAAATCGAGGAGGTACCGGGAATCGAACCCGGACCAACGGATCTGTGGTTACCCTTCAGGAATATTTAAAAATCCAAAATAAATTCTCTCAGATTGTATAAAATCGTTAGCTCTAAGTTATTTAAAACATAGTTCTGTAATTTTTCAAACTCGACCAAACTTCTGTAATTCCACCAGTTTGTCTCATTTGCGTAATTCTGTTTGCATCTGGTTAGCTAATAGTCAAGGAATGGCTTTGCTGTGAAGTTTTATTCTCTGTCCATGGGACCAGTTTTCCTACGAATTGCATTTCTACACGGACATGCAATTTCATTAAAAGCATTGCACTCTAAAATCACAGCTACTGACAGGTTATTTCCCCGAATCACCTCTGTAAACACTACTACTACTAGTGAAAAGTTTTGTATTAGCTTAAAATATAGACAGTTCCAGAATTCGCATACTAACTCTAGCACTAGCTATAGAAAAGTTTGAAAATAAGTGACAAATAACCTATCTTCTACTTATGATACTGTATCAGACTAAGCTAGCCAATAGAGAAGTGAGCATTCTTTAACATTTTAGTGATAGCCAAATTTTGGCTGATGTAGCAATGTTTTCACAAGTTTTTAATTATGAATTCTTTTCCACCTTCAAGCACTAGTAATTTAAAATTGATATTGAAATAATAGGGTGCTGACGGAGAATTTCTAGATAGCTTATAATGCCTGTGTTTTTATTTTATTACAGTATCTTATATTATATTTTTGATATATACACAAACTTTTTAGGTATATGTTGTAAAAGAATCAGGTTAAAATCTATGTACAAAAATATTCTTCTATCAACAGTCACAATATTAAAATTAATCGGGTGTATCGTTAATAGTTAAAAAAAAAGTACAAGAACATATCTTCCATTAACAGTCACAAAATTAACCTTGTGTACACTGTTTATCTAGTGGATATACAATCTAAAATGTAATGTTTGTTGTCCTGTAGAGATTATTATTATTATTTAAAAAAACACAGTGTAGTACAAAGATAATTGCTCTGTATATGAAGTTTCTGTTGTCAAGAGTTGATATTTAAAAATATTAGAGCACAATGGTATATATGTAGATTCGAAGTATGGAGTTCTAGAATTCTTCTGTAAGCAGTCATTAAACAACATCAAAGTATTTTACATGTGGAGATGCATTTCGATGCTGGTTGGGCTTCATCTTCAGTCCCAAACAAGTTATATTTAAACTTGTTTAGGCCTATATTGAAGTACTCATTGAAGTCAGTCATTTTCTTTGAATACATGTTAATTATATTGTGCTATTCAACTTTGATTTAGGAATCGCTATGTTATCCTCTAAGATTTTCTTCACTTTCGTAGGCTTGTAGACTGATTGTAATGTCAATACTACTAGCTGACGTGTTTCCACAGGAACAGATATGACAGCTTCTTACCCTCATCAGTTTTGGGATGAACATGTCAAATAAAGCATGAAGCATGAAGTTCGGTGCATCATCACATGTTCTCAAGACATCACTTGTTGTCAAACTATGTCAGTCCATGTATGAAACAGTTTTACAAAGATCTTTGGCACTTTCCTTCCAATCTAAGCACTTGTCAATACTTTGACATCACTCCCAGTCTTGACATCACTCCCAGTCATGTGTTACATGCCGACATTAACTTTCCATGGGTATGAAAATTTGTGAGTTTTCATTCTCTATGGTGTTACTACACCGTTTTCCGAATTTAAAGCAATCTCTCTATATATATAAAAGGCTTTGTCCTGACTGACTGACTGACTGACTGACAGGAATCAACGTACAGCCTAAACTATAACAGGTAGAGGCTTGGAATTTTGACAGTATCTTCGTTTCATAATGTAGGTGCTCACTAAGAAAGGATTTTGAAAAATTCCGATTTTAAATGCCAAAAATCAAATGTTTTTGAGAATACTCAATCCCTTCTTACACAGAATTATCGAATCCGAATCACATTTGACATTAAAACATATTGTTGCCGGTGGGTTTCAGATGGGTTTGGAATTAAATTAAATGGAAATTTGACAATTACAGTTGGCTTTGTCTATTTTTGTCATACCTTGAAATAAAACTTTCGCGATCGCTTGAATGTTGTAAGCCCTAATATGGTCAAACAATGTTTTATTTGGACGAAATTCACTATACAGGGGTTTTCTGGACCAAGGAACTCGAATCTGAGGTCGCTTTTGCCAGGCGACGCATCTAATCATGGTAGGCCTATGTAGTCCATGTGATTTAGGTGTTAATAAATATAATGATTTAACTATTATGCTCTTAATTTTTAATTCTTGAAATAATTATCGCGGGCAAAGCCGCGGGCACATGCTAGTCAGTACATAAATAAATGCAACAAAGAAGAAACTCACGAAATACTCCTACTCCCATGTAGACTACTTTTGAAGGAGATCTTTTTGCTTATTCTCAAAGACCTTTTTTTCAAAATCAGTTCTGACTGCCATTCTTCCTGCAACACCCTAACATAGGGGACATAAGAAACCAGATACAGATACTGTTAGAAAATATTTTAGTTTTTCAAATAACTTTTATTTTACATATTACAACTCTTCTGCTTATTTTTCCGCATAATCATGATTTATTTGCAAACCAGTTAAAAAACCACATATTTCATGTCGTGTCCTGTTTCCTTAAACAACTATTCACTTCTGGTTCCACTTCATCATCAGTATGAAAGTGCGTACCTCCAAGATTCAACTTTATTTGAGGAAACATATGAAAATCACTAGAAGCAAGATCTGGAGAACATGAAAGATGTGAGAAAATTTCCCACTTTAATCTCCTGAGCTCCCGTGGATCTGTCAATGAATGTGAAAGAAATATTGTGGTGACTTGAAGAATCTCCGAGCTGCCATCAAAAGACATTGCGTTTGACTTTTGTTTTGCCTGCATGATGGAATGGACAAAGAATGGTACAACAGTGAATTCGAAAAATTTATTTATTTATTTATTGTACTAAGAATATTACAGACAAATGCCCAATTACAATATTCTCGCTTATATTAATACACCAGATTCTAAAATTAAATGTTTAAAGTGATATTCAAAATAATTAAGCTAATGCTATAACAATAAGAAAAAAACACACAGAAAAGAAAACCAGAAACACAAACAATATGACAATTACACAAGGGAACACAATATGAAAAAAAAAACAAATAGTAATATAAATCTAATATATAAAATCGAAAGTGTGTATGTATGTATGTATGTATGTTTGTTCCTTATACAAATCTACATTTCTTTACCAATTTACACGACATTTTGCACACATGCCCAGTTAAGCCCGGGAAGTAAAGCTGTCAACATTAAAATTGAAACAAATCAGTCCTTCCCTTAAAAATTATATAATTTCTGTGAATATTCTACTGAAAAAAATGAAATGCTGTTCAGTTGTCAAGACAACAGTGTATTGTTTACACAGTTCATATAGGGCTCTGGACACTACATAATATTGGACTTTAACGAATTCTGATGCTAACGTTTTGTAAAAATAATTCTTGAAGAATAAAATCCACGAGAATAAAGCACATTGTAATGCAGTCACATAACTTTCTCTACCCTCGACACAAGAAATATTTTCTCACTTCACATTTTGATGTAGAATAAGAGGTCGTATTGCAGGGATAACTTAAGTGTGTGAGTATGCTATATCAGAAGTAGGTAAACAATCCTTTCCGCTTATACGTTATCCATAGCTGTATGCTTTGTATTAGTTGAGAAATAAGGATGTTTATCATAGGCCCTAAGCATGGGATGGAACATTTTGAGTCCTATGCTCGCAGTATTTTATGCCCGGGTTTTAGGGGAGGAAAGTATGAAAGTGATACTGCATTTCTCTTTTATTTCAGAACCGAAACGGTTGTATGGTAACATGAGAATGAGAAATAAAATTCTCCGTCAAGTCAATACAATCTTATGTAATTTATGTTTCTTCTTATTTCAACCCCTCCCAGGCATGATGTGTAGAAGCAACGGAATGCTGCATTCGACATCCTCTATGAGCCATAAAAAGCTATATCTAGCGTTTTCTGATGGAATAGTTTGAGTGTGATAAATCTTTTTCTTCATTTCAAGTTTTACATACATATTATATAAGCACCTAGAGTTTCAAAATCGAAAGTCCTCCATAAGTTAATTTCAAATTACAAAACACAAAGCCCGGGCGACGCCGGGCCTTTTCAGCTAGTAATAATATAATAGTTTTGGTCTGACAATGGTTCTGTATAGTCTAAATAATGTACTTATACTACAATATTTTGAGTTTCTGACAATATATCCACGTTACCAGAAATGTTTGCCAAAAAAATGGTGATTATGTGGAAAAGTAAGCAGAAAAGTTGTAAATGTAAAAAGATAGTTATTTCAACAAATAAAATATGTTTAATATTTTTTAACAGCAGGAAAACTTATATACTGGACGACCCTCGCATTAAGATTATAGAAATTTTATCGTTCTTCTTTTTCATTTTCTTCCCACTCTTATTCCTATGCTTAGAGCCTATTCATTTCGCCATAATTACCTGGTGGATTATGAATCATTTCAGTTACTGCCGTGGAGTTGCCGGACCATAGAAGATACTACTTTTGTTGGTTGACGACTACTGAAGCTGATATTTAGGTAGTCGGTACCTAAAGCTTAACTTGGATTCCGAACCACGGTGTGCCTTCCGCATGCTTCACGTCGTATGAATCATACGAATAGTGAATGCCGCGGTTACCATCCAAGTTCTGATCGGAGTTAGCACTACATAACCCGCTGATCAGCATGGAAATGATATGACCACAATCTAATTCGTAATTTTAAATTCCAAGAAATTTATTAAGTGCCAGTATGGTACTTTATGAGATTGTGTGGGGGACGAAAAATGTCTGTCCGTCTGTCTGTCTGTCCGTCCGTGTGTCTGTACGCGCTCTAACTCAAATACGCTTTTTCGGATTTTCATGAAACTTGGAAAACACATTTATAATGTCAATGGGAAGAACCCTATTGATATTGAACCAAATCGGTTCACCGGTACCGGAGTAATGCCCAATTTAGTGCCTATTTTAATAGATTATGGCGCCTTTCTAATAGAAAGGCGCCATAATTCAAATACGCTGTATCGGATTTCCATTAAACTTGGTATACGCATTTATGACATCCATGAAAAGTACTCTGTTAAATTTGAACCTAATCTGTTGACCGGTACCGGAGTAAAACCCAATTTAGTGTATATTTTAAAGGCGCAATAGCTCAAATACGCCTTATCGGATATTTATGAAACTTCGTATACGCATTTATACTATCCATGGAAAGACGTCTGTTGATGTTCAACCAAATCGATTGGCCAGTACCGGAATAATGCCCAATTTATTGCCTTTTATGTTAATATATGAGAAGTCGCGATAACTCAAATATGCTTTATTGGATTTTCCTGAAACTTTGTATACCCATTTATAATGTACATGGGAAGACGTCTACCGATATTGGACCAAATCGGTTGTCCGGTACCGGAGTAAAACCCAATTTAGTGTCTATTTTAAAAACGCGGTAACTCAAATACGCTTTACCGGATTTTTATGGAATTTGGTATACACATTTATAGTGTTCATGGGAAGAGGTCTACTGATACTGGATGAAATCGGTTCACCAGTTTCGGAGTAATGCTCAATTTGGTGCCTATTTTATGATAATATACGTATTCGAAAGAATTTATATAAAAAAAAACAAATCATTTATCATGACAACATAGTCAATTGTTTTACTGTGATATTTTACGGCTTTGGAAATTAAAATAGAGATAGCTATGACCAAAAACACTATTGTTTTACATGCGCTTATAACTTACAACTAGACCGTTAAACTGACCCAGGTGACCTCACGTTATGGAGTTCCATGGTTCAAATCCCGAAACCAGCCAATTTCACTTTCTTTTTCGTATTTTTATGTGAGTGTGCGATTGTCAAGATATCAAAAATCTGTACAGTTCAGCTGATGCTGGAAGATTTTAATCTGATTAAAAAGAAAACTAGACCTTTGTTCTTCCCTAAGCCCTGCTTAATGAATAAATCTGGAGCTTAACTTGTAAATCAATTAAAAAAACATATTCTGCATATCATAATTGCAGTCATAACTGAATAAAAAAAAAACATACTGGCACTTTTTTACATCAGTTTACCTGATTTTATTCTGTTCGCGTTTGACATCGACAAATGTGAAATCATTTCTTTGTCAGTAAGCTGGGATAATCCAATTCAGTGTAGGCTACAGTATATTATCCAGTTACAATGCCAATTAATTAAGACTAGTTATTCATTCCAAGAAATTCTCAACCAGTTTAAGCCTATAATCAAATTACATTTAATTATTTCCAACTAATATACAATGGTAACCCACAATCGCTTAGGTTGCTAATTTATTGTTGCTTCATTGCATTGTTCATTCCCGTATCTGATTATATATTAGTATAATTTGCTAGTAGCCCTACAATGATTCATAATTTGTTAGAATAAACAATTAAACTCTCAGATTATAGTGTAAATTAATTTTATTTGTAACTGGATTTAATGTGCGTTCATGAATTGGATCTTCCTGGTTGCCAGGGTAAAACTCGTTCATAACTTTATTGGAATGACAGCTTAAAACCAATTTTAATTAGATTGTATGCACAAAGTACAAAAGAAAAGTGCTTAGGCGTGCCATGTTATAACTTAGTTATACTTGATCCGAGATATGTACAGTCGGTCAAATAAAAAACGTCGGGCGGTATTTGATTAAGTATCATGAACGAGCATATGCGCATGTACAGGAAGACTTAAGGTTAGGTTCACACACGCCTCTTGTCTATCCATGTATTTTCTTGATTATTTAGTCAGTTTTGTTCCAAAACAAACATGTATAGAAGGCTGTGGCTATATGCCTCAAATCCGCCATATTCTTGGTTGCAAATTTTTATAATATTAATAATTAATAGATTCGCGAGGAATATGTTTATTCAAGGAGCATTTTTTTTAGATTTTATTTTATAATACCGGTACTTATAGTGCAAAATCAATAACTTACGCTCAACTTCTGCAACCAATCTTAGCATCGAAATACGCGTCCGGCCAGATCAACGTTTGCTATGAAAACTTCCGGTCGCATTATAGTAAAGTTCTCACCTCTGAGCTGCTCTTTCATAAATATGGAACCTTCTCGCTGCTTCAGAGACCGAAAAATGCAGGTCAATTACAGCCCTAACTACACTTTCTCTCACGTTAGCATTTGTATGTGGCGATGACACAAAGCAAAATGAATTATGACAATGCATTAAGTTGAATATCGTGTGTTGCGATTTTCATTTTTTCCCTCCTTGTTCATATTTTCTCTCCTGCCGCATGGCCTCATATGTTCCGAAAATGACCTGTATTTTGTGTTTTTTATAGGAAACTTGTGAACTAATGCGTCAAAACTTTAATTTTAACAGCATACGAGTCCCGACGTTTTTTATTTGACCGACTGTACGGAGCAAAAGAAAACATCAGAATTGCCTTGACTAACTGTGTCATGTCGTATCATTGGTTAATCGCACCAGCGCATACTTCACGATAGTGCGCCAAGCTCAGTCACATGTCTACTTCCATTCCGCACAAATCGTACTTAATTATTTATATCTTATGTAATTGTCGTACAAACTTATGTTTGCGAGTTATGTTTGTTAAGCGAGTTGTTTGCTTTCTTACTTACACACAATGTTTACAACATATATATAGGTAATAGGATTGCATTTGTTTTTATCGTTGCCTTGGCAAATTTGTTGATTCTGAAGAAAAACAAGTGACATAAATTAATAAATATAAGACGTGTTTTATAATATAATTAATTAATTCATTGGGTTTTTTATTTACATAATGTGTGATGAAGTAACTTACAACACATATTGTAAGTAGGCTCTAATAATTTGCATTACAGAAGAAAATTGCGAGGCAGAGCATTCAGAACTTACGTCACCAATAAAGAAAAGTTGGAGGAAAAGGTTTGTCCGGCGGCGAGAAGTTACAGATTGTAAATATATAATACATTGGGAATCGAAGTTTTAATCACACTCAAATGAGAGTTTCTGAGCTTTAAAAAAATATATATATACAGGGTGTTTCACGAAGTTTTACCGCCACTTTCTGAGTGCATTCTTAAGGATATTTGGAACAAAAATGTAAGTACAAAAATGTGGTCTGACTTGTAGTTACGTAGTTATAAGCGTTTGAAGTTTCAACATTCGTGACAAAATAGCAATAAATTCGGCAATAAATCGGCACAGAAATTGAAAGTAACAAACACAATGAGTTTAACTCACATACTTAACACAATTTGCCATCCGATTTTCAAAGATGCCTCCCTCTACGTCCAAGCACATTGACGCGCGGGTATGAACGTCGCGTGTCGCGTTCCGTAGTTTATCAGGACTGTTCTTTATTATTGTTGCAGCATTCATACGTTGAGCTCTGTTCACACCGAGACGTTCATAAACATCTAACATTACTCCGTAATTATTTGAGATAGGTAAAACTTTATTAGGAATTTTTTTTCCAAATAACGTCAGGAACATGCTCTGTTACTGGCGGTAAAACTTCGTGAAACACCCTGTATATACACACACATCAGAAGGTAACCATTAAGAATAACCAGCGAGAGGCTTGGGCCCCGGGAATTTTGCCCCCTGCCCCCCCCTCTCCTCAGGCCTGGAGGCACCCACAGAACCTATGACCTCGAAGTAGAAACGTGTAAAAAGATATCTTAAATTAAATAAAAGGCGGATTAAACTTAGGATAATCGTCACTGTGACATAGAGAACATAAAATAGGTTAATGGAATCTCAGGAGAGATTTGACTTCTTGCAGTTCATGTGACCACAACACTCCACATAATGTAAATCCCTTGAATTTAAACAGACGGTGGCTACTGCTGCTATTTGCAGAGCAGAATAAATGTTAGTTCTGTTTCATTTGTTTGTCTTTTGTTCTGTAGTTCGAGTTGTTCTATTCTTGGAATTTCCACCTGCATCTCTTTCGCATATTTGTTAACATTTCTCTACACAATGCACTGGGTAATGGCAAATAACAAAGTTATATGTATTCAGGGAATGAAATAAGTTTGGAATGTAATACTATATACGAGGGCCATTCAATATTTAAAGAGACAAACTGACCTGTAGAAAAAAACCTTATATTTTTACAAAACAAGACTTTTCCTACTTTTCAACATAATCCCCATCAATATTTATGCACTTGTTCCAACGTGTTACTAGCTTTTTTATACCGGCTGCAAAGAACTCTTTGTCTTGGTGTCGGAGCCGATTTCCCACAAATTTCTTGACATCCTCGTTATCCTGGAACTTCTGCCCACGTAATGCCTCCTTCAGTGGACCACACAAATGGAAATCATAACATAAATCGCAACTTAACAGGCCAGCCAGAACGGTGTTCGTCAGTCACTGATTCTTGACCACTTTTTAACTGTTCTACTCACTTGTAAAAATTTCCACCGTTCATATAACTTTTACCATACACTTTAGTCATTCTAGAGTATATATTAGGTGGTTTTTCATCTTCAGCAATAAAAAAAAAAGAATCACAGAACGTTGTTCAACCAATGTGGAATTTTAAAGACGACCCGACATCGTTAAACTTAATTTTGAGGTTATAAACAGAGCAATGTTGATCCATCAGCTGATTAGGACTCACCCCAGTGATGCCAACTTAAAATCCTAAATGTATCAAACTTGTACTACCAACCACCTTTTCCCCCGACCAATTTATCTCTTTATTTATGGAATGACCCTCATAATATGTAGAGACTTACTACAGTTATGTTTATAGTTAGAGTTGTTCTGGATTTAGACTGTGGCTGAGGATTCTAGTCCCGCTGAGGGTTACAGTGCTTGTATGCGTTAGAAAGAGAACATAAACAGGAAAGAAGAGAAAATACGAGAGTAAATACTTTGGAATCCTTGCTGCAGACCAGATAAAAACATTGTGAAAAACAAAACAAATAAAAAAATACATTTAAAAAAATATATCAACAGTCCAACGTATGACTATTCTGGAGAAGATGGTTGAAACCATAGTATTCTTATAATTGTAGAATAAAAAAGAACAAATAAATAGTGTTCCTATATATAACCACTTTTGCTGGTACCATCGAATACGCATTTATTTTATTTAGGGTTGCATACTTACACTAAATACTAATTTATCATAAGTAATGAATCCCACAAGTTTATCCAAGAAGTTGAAAGTTTATCGATAGATTTGCGAGGACGAAGTTCGAAAATAGACAACAAAAGTATATATTATGATTGTTAGTGTTTAATTATAATATTAGAAAGGATATGTACGCCGTAGCGTAGTGGTTGAGGCGCTGCGCTACAAACCGGAAGATCGCGGGGTCGTTGGAGTTTTTCAATTGACCTAATCCTTCTAGTGGCACTGTGGCCCTGGGGTCGACTCAGCCTCTAACAGAAATGAGCACCAGGAGCAATCCTGGGGGTAAAGGTGGCCGGTGCGTAAGGCTGACAACCTTACCACCTTCATGTGCCGAATGTCCAGAATCTGGGAGCCTCAACCTCCTGGAACCCTCTGGGCCTCCATGGCCTGTAATAGGGAACACTTTACTTTTACTTCACTTTATTAGAAAGGTTATATTACAAAATTGATTAATATTGTTAGTTTGAAAATTTAGTGGTTAATTTTTACTTTTTCAGTTAGTAGCGTTAATTATTTCATTATTTTTCCTTATTTCTTGTGCTGTTTAGCAATTTTAAATTAGAATATATTCTAAGAAAATCCTTACGATCTAAAATTTAGGCCCGAAATCGCAACTGTGTTTTACACATTATAGTTCATCCATGGAGTTAAATCATACACCCATAAGACACCGAGTTTGTGAGCAAATTTTAGCTATCATCATACCTATTTCATACTTCCCATTAAAATATAAATAAGTTTGTAAGCGCATACCTTAAGCATGTTAACTCAGCGAATTCATCTTGAGCAGACTTGTCCCATTCTTTGCGAGGAATTCGGAAATTACGAGACTTGAATCAGCCTCTGGAAATAATTATTATCCCTACTGCAACAAAACTTCCCGCCCTGACTTTCTCTCTAAAATGAAAGAGCTTCTCTTATTATCGTTCTGGTTTTAAATAGAATCTCGAGTGTACTAGATGTTCTGAGAATGGTGAATGAGAGATGATTCCAGTTCGAGTACAAACTTGTTTCAAATACCGAATACGTGTGCTTCGTACCGCAAAATAATGATTGAACTTTCAGGAAGGTATGTTCGTATGTTGAAATCTGATCGTCAGAAGTTTCTTTTCATGTTCATTATTAGGGACCGGATTTTTAGTTTTTTAAAAACACCATTTTAGGTTTTCCATTAGGTGAAATAGTTTTTTTTAGGTTTTTTGTCCAAAATATCGTTTTCGGGTAGAATAATTGGTTTAATGAATTTGAATGTGCTACATAGGATTCAATACATAATTAACACGTATTCTTAAAACACAGTGTGACCACTCAGTGTGAATAACAAGACAGTACTAAAGGTTAAGACAAACAAACGCTTTAAAACACAGAAATCTATATCCTTGTTCATACACGGCAACAATGGTTGTTCGTACGAACATTTTAAAAGGAATACGCCGGTACTCAACACTTCCTCTCTTGATTCAGTCCATCCTAGACGACAATGGGTTGAACGAAACGCTGGTGGTATTAATTTCAACCCGACAAAAATTATTGTCTCTCCGCAAAATATCGATTCCTCAACTGACAAAGAAAAAAGACAAAAAAAGTAGCCTAAATTAGATATTTTAGGTTTTATATCCCGTTTAGGTATATTTAGGTTTTATACCCCATTTAGGTATTTTTAGGTGCCACAGAATTAATGTGGGTGAATCCTATGGACATGATTCGAAAAAGTGGATGAGCGCTTTTTGTTTAGGAAGCAAGGAAAAAAATAGGTAAAAACCTAAGAATCCGGTCCCTATTCATTATTTCCGCCTTGTTCCGGAGGACTTCATACGCGAAAGATTTCTGAGAGAGTGAATAGGATGAATTCTATTTCAATGTGGTTAGCTATGAGCTCACAGCTTACGGTGACTGGAATTTTATTCGACTCGCAATGAAGGTGGAACCTTATTCCTATACTTGATCCAAGATGTGTACGGAGTAAAAGTAAACAGCCGAATGTGAATGTACAAAGCACAGTTCACAAGAGTTCGTTTTTGAGACTCTTTAGTCGATTACACACAGTAAAGTAAGTTGAAATTTCTTTTTTATATTAAGCGGCAAGATCCCGGGTGCGATTCCCAATGTTTTGTATATACTTACAATCTGTATATTTTTATTGGTGACGTAAGTTCTGAAGGCCCGGGCTCGCAATTTTCTTTTAAAATTCAAATTCTTAGAGGTTATGCCTATTACTTTTACTTACAATATGTGGTGTACTTCATCACACATTATGTAAATGAAAAGTACAACGAATTAATTAATCTCTATATATATAAAAGGCTTTGTCCTGACTGACTGAATGAATGACTGACTGAATGACAGGAATCAACGTACAGCCTAAACTATAACAGGTAGAGACTTGAAATTTTGACAGTACCTTCGTTTCATAATGTAGGTGCTCACTAAGAAAGGATTTTGCAAAATGTTGATTTTAAATGCCAAAAATTAAACGTTTTTGAGAATACTTAATCCCTTTTTCCACAGAATTATCAATTCCAAATCACAGAATATATTGTTGCCAAATGGTATCAGATGGGTTTGGAAAAAAAAATGACATGCAAGTTTGACAAATAAGAGAAGTTATCAAAATAATTTATGTTATAAATAAATATTACAGAATGAAATCCACTAAAATAATGGAATCACATAACTTTCTCTACCCTGGACATAGAGAAAACAAAACGAGGTATGGTAATGTGTATATTATTATATTATATCGCAGGTTTTTGGAGAGAAAAGTATGAAAGTGATAATGCTTTCTGTTTAATTTCATCCCCAAAACGGCTTTATGGTAACATAAGAGTGGGAAATTTCCCGCCTCGATATTACAATTTTATGTTACTGGAATTTCTGTTTCTTCTTATTTAAACCTCTACCAGGCTTGCTGTGCACTGTACAAGCGATGGGATGCAAAATTCTAGATCCTCTATGAGCCATAAAAAACTATATCAAGCGTTTTCTGAGGGAATAGTTTGAGTGTAATAAGTCGTTCTTCCTATTTCAAATTATAAATGCCTATATAAGGACCTAGAATTTAAAATTGAAAATCCTTCATAAGCTAATTTCCAATTACAAAATACAAAACCCGGGCGACGCCGGGTCTTTTCAGCTAGTTATGTTATAAAATACGTCTTGTATTTAGACACTTATGTAATTTTCATACGAGTGTCATAATCAGGGCCAGGATTTTGATGACATGTCATCTTTTAACTGGAACATCTTAGACGTTGCCCACTAGATCAGATATTCTGATCATGACTCCTAGATTATAAAAATGTAACTTTTAAGGCCTTTTTTTGTTATTTTTCCCATTTTTAAATCTTTAGGTAATTTTTAGAGTTAAATATCATTGTTTGGTCGTATTGGTCATTTTACGGTCATTTCATATTTTAGGTAAATGTTTTAATATAAAGCCATTATTGTCTTGATTTGTGTTGTTTTTCGCATTATATAGAGTTTTTCTCCATTTACTTACATTGCATATTATCGGAACTCTAAACAAGCATAATGAAATAGATCTTCTTATAATTTTAAATTGGATACAGGAAGACGGTGTTTGCTGTTTGCATTTAACCGTATGTACCAATTAACTAATTACAAGCCCATATAACTGGGTCAACAACATAAAATAATGTAGAAGAGACACAAATCTGTTGAATAAACTAGTATTTTCATTCAAGCTTTTGGGTCTCTTTTATAGTTTTGCAATCATTTTATAGCTCACTTTAAAAGTATTTTTAGGCCATCAAAATCCGGACCCTGGTCATAATGAATTCCATTATAGGCTCGTTTGTGATAATTAGGGACCGGATTTTTAGGTTTTTAAAAACACTGTTTTAGGTTTTCCATTAGGTGAAATAGTTTTTTTTAGGTTTTTGTCCAAAATATCATTTTCGGGTAGAATAATTGGTTTAGTAAATTTGAATGTGCTACATAGGATTCAATACATAATAATTTTAAAGCTTAACTTAACAAAATTGACTTAAATTTGTGTAAACTTGCTTTAGAACAATATTATACAATTGAAGAAAGAAAGTACAAACAATCAAAAGAAGCAGTGAAAATAAGATTGCCTCACATCTCCTGGTTAGAGTATATCACTAAATACCTTTCAAGATTCTCAACTGTAAAGTTCTTCCTGTTATCTCTTAGTTAATAGTTAGTAATACTGTATCTAGACACTACTCTTCTCAGGATTCGAATCCGATGCTTCTAATTTAGTGAGTAAAATACTTAAAGGTTGGATGTGGATAATGTGAACTGATTATTTTCATTTCTTCGGTTGTTACGCATGCTAACCGCACAATAGATCATCTTGGGACGAAAACTTCACCCTTTTACACTTCCTCTCTTGATACTGTCCATCCTAGACGACAATGGGTTGAACGAAACGCTGGTGGTATTAATTTCAACCCGACAAAAGTTATTGTCTCTCCGCAAAATGTCGATTTCTCAACTGACAAACAACAAAATACGAAAAAGTAGCCTAAATTAGATATTTTAGGTTTTATATCCCGTTTAGGTATATTTAGGTTTTTATACCCCATTTAGGTATTTTTAGGTGCCACAGAATTAATGTGGGTGAATCCTATGGACGTGTTTCGAAAAAGTGTATGAACGCTTTATGTTTTGGAAGTAAGGAAAAAAATAGGTAAAAACCTAAGAATCCGGTCCCTAGTGATAATGTACTATTTTTAGTTCACGGGGTAAAAATATTTGAAAACAGCTTTAAAATCTTCATCTCATTCTATTAATAAATCTCGCTGGATCGTAGGGAATAAGGAAACAGCTGAAGCCGAGAGTATCGATTAAACCATCTCGGCCTCCTTGTAATAAGTCAAGAATGTAGCTTTTCCGTGTAGGCTGTGAAATCTATCATGGACTTCTTTATCACATTGTTCGAATAAAAATTACTAAAGGAAGGAAGGAAACCGAAGAAGGAAGCGTGGATTCAATATCTGGTTCCAGATTTCACCTTGGAACTGTTTTTCTGCAGTGAAGGGAAGTTAACAAAGCCTTCTTCACCCAGTAAACATCTCTACCAACATGATTAATGGCATTTCTCTAATTGTACGGCAGCGTGAACGGGAAATTTAGGTCGTGTTTTGGCAACGGCTGGAATTCTGCTCGGCCAGGTCGGTGGTCTACTGATAATGGCGCATCCACAAAATACACTGAAGCAGATGGACTCAAATACACATAACTAAACACACTATAAACTACACATAGGCTTTTATACATAACATATACAAATTAAACCAAGGATTGCTGAAGCATAAACTACTAGCTGGTGCTCGCGGCTTCGCCAGCGATTTACTCGGCCTCTAGATGTTTTATTTAAATAATTTATTTTACAGAAAAATAATCAGAACTTATTTAACAGAAAAATAATTCGAACCTTAGGCTATATTTACTAACATTGACGTCTTTTTTACATAAATTGCATTAATTATATAATTATATATTTAACTATATTATTAAAGTAAAAGTAAAAGTAAAGTGTTCCCTATACAGGACATGGAGGCCCAGAGGTTCCAGGAGGTTGAGGCTCCCAAATTGTAGACATTTCGGAACGTGAAGGTGGTAAGGTTGTCAGCCTTACCCCCAGGCGGAGTAGCCTAAAGAAATAATTAAAACTACTAAAATGAATCTTGTGCTGTCATATGGGCATGGCATACAGTTTCGAAATGAATCAATTAATTTAAACTGAACCACAGATTCATGAAACTTACTCGTACACGCAAATCATACATAAAGAATTACAAAAAAAAATATTGATGATTAAAAAGCTAAAACTCCGGCTTCGACGTGCATTTCATGATTAAAGTGAGCCGCCCGGGGAAAAAGTTCTCAGATTTCAGCCCAAAACATGCCCATAATGAGTTTCGTCCAAATCTTTCAATGTTTTCCCATGTACGCCTGCATTTATGACTCCCATTTTGTGTGCCTATGTAAAAAAAGATCTCTGCATATCGTAATGTTATAACCAAATGAATCATTCATAGCAGGCCAAAAATATCGAAGTGATCGCAATTTATGTTATGAAAAATCTATTTCAACGATGCTCTTTTTTCCCTGGTCGAAAAGCAAGGCCATCTGCACTTAATTTGACGATTGAGTAAGGTTTACACGGGAACCCCAGTTAAAATATTGTATTAAGATTTAACTCATACGTTAATTTTCTATTGGAAGTAATTTTTTGACAGGAATTGACGGCTTAATAATACTCCATTTCCTACAACATTTAAAAGATTAGGTCTTTAATATAAAAATAAAATTATTTTTAGGCTTACTGGACACAGTTTTATTTTAAATTAACAAAAACATTTGATATTATCGCCTAGTTTAGATATTGAAATATCAACTGAAAATCACTGTTGATTGCCACCGATTGAATTACTAAAGATACCTTCTTTTTATTTTTTTCTGTTTGCTCATTAAAGAATATTCAAAATTGCACTTCAGTTCAAGTTTGCGTAATAAATTACAACTGAAAAAATTATTAAACAGGCTATAAGACATACGAACGGGACAATCAGCAAAGGCAAAATTTAAAGAAGAAGCAGAAGTGAATTACAATGGTCCGGCCAAATAGAATCATCCCGTTGTACGCGAAAATCATTGCTTAGAGTTGGGAATTGTAAAAACCTAGCTTTACTCGGATAAAGTGCACATTATTCAAAATATTGGGTAAAGTTGGAGCAAATATACGTTTCTAGCTATACTCGGGTAATCTTAGGTTTCCCCAACCTATACCGGGTGAAGATGAATGTTAAAAAAAAAACTTTCAACCCAAAATGTTATTAGTTTTCGAAATAATTTAAAGTTGATGAATATTCGTAAAATTATCAATCCAGGGTATTTTAAGGTAAATACTGGGACAAATTTGTCCGGGGACAGAAATTAAATCGGGGACTGTCCTCGGGAAACAGGGAAACCTTACCCAAAACATCTGATTCGCCTTTTAGTCTACTGTTCAATTTTCAGTCGCTTTTAGGGCAATGTTAATACTGATTATTCTAGTAGACTTAAATAATTTAGATAGCGTGTAGATGTGGGTTTCAAAATAGTTGAATGCAGTTGATGCATTACACTGACTATATGGCTGATTTTTAATTCATGCGATGCTGATTGACCAAAGTCCATTTCGTATGTTGCCTATTTGACATTTTCTATCCACACTAAAAGCTTTTAGTATTGTATTTATGTTCATTATGTATGCAAGTGGTTTTAAAATTAGGTTATTTTATTCTATAAAAAATATAAAGTAAACTAAATTAAATGTTGTGCAATTGCAATAAAGCCATTATGAATGGTTAATTTTATATTGCTACCTCCTCAGGACAAACCACGTCATATTAAAATATTTCATTACATTAATAGTATTCAAAGATAGCATATAACAAACCTGGCAAATTCTGATAGGAAAATATAGGCCTAAATACCTTAGTCTATAGCAATAATCTCTTAGAGCTATAATCACGATTCCTTTAAAATTAAAATTGTTAATGATACTGTACATCCAAAATTGAGGACCGTTTTGACAAAACGCAACATCTCCAGTTTTGCCAAATTCGTTTTTAACGGTTTTAGGTGCTTTGAAATAAGACCTTTAAAGGTGGTGAAAAAAAGAACATAAGGAAAATCAACATATCATAACCAATTCATTTTGAAGCCTCAATATGCAAGGTTTCTATCTCTATATATATAAAAGGCTTTGTCCTGACTGACAGGAATCAACGTAGAGCCCAAACTATAACAGGTAGAGACTTGGAATTTTGACAGTACCTTCGTTTCATAATGTAGGTGCTCACTAAGAAAGGATTTTGAAAAATTCTGATTTTAAATGCCAAAAATCAAGTGTTTTTGAGAATACTTAATCCCTTTTTACACAGAATTATCGAATCCGAATCACATTTGACATTAAAACATATTGTTGCCAGTGGGTTTCAGATGGGTTTGGAATTAAATTAAATGGAAGTTTGACAATTACAGTTGGCTTTGTCTATTTTTGTCATACCTTGGAAATTAAACTTTCGCGATCGCTTGAATGTTGTAACCCCTAATATGGTCAAACATTGTTTTATTTGGACGAAACTCACTATACAGGGGTTTTCTGGACCAAGGAAATCGAATCTGAGGTCGCTTTTACCAAGCGATGCTATCTAATCGTGGTATGTAGTCCACGTGATTTAGGTGTTAATAAATATAATGATTTAACTATTATGCTCTTAATTTTTAATATTTGAAATAATTATCGCGGGCGAAGCCGCGGGCGAAGCCGCGGGCACATGCTAGTCTTCTATAAGTTAATAAAAACTAAAGAAACCTTCTCCTGAACAATTTACGTTTTGCCACATGTTGAGTTTTGTCAAAACGGTCCTCAATTGCACTAAAAAGCCGGGAAGATTTTCGGAGAGACGAGTTTCTTAAGGGGACCCGGAATGCCCTATCCTTACAATGTTAAATAATGAATATTCCATTTACCTTTTCTCCAAAACTATCAGTGACAGACATATGAAATTTTCATATGTTTTAGATACGTACTTTGGCTATAGACTGAAGCTTAGATATTTAAATTTAGCCTTCAGGTTTCATAAATTATAATTTTTTACTACATCAACCTATTTTCCCTACATTTTACAACATATAATTCTCATTAAAGTGATTACAAAATTGAAATCCGTAATTTTGACAGCTTCAGAATATGCACAATACCTGGATAACAAACTGTGAAAATTTCTAGATCCTACATGTTAGTAGAAGCTGAGAAAAGATACATTAAGTAATTAAAAAGAAACTTACGGAAAACAGCGTCTGAAGTTGGACTATCAAAATAAGCCAGCCCCATAACTTGGTTCACCTTCCATGCACGACATTTAAAAAAAAAAATTTAAAATATTTAGACTTACAGTACAGCAATCGTTTATACCTCATTTTGAAGCTAAAACTTCAGAGTTATTTTCAATCAATGAAAAAAAAAAAAACAATTTTTGGTCCAAAATCTCATTCCGGGTCCCCTTAAGCCCGCAAATCCCCAAATATCCAATATCCTCCTTTAGCCTACATGAGTTTGTAATAACACCCGAATTTTCTACCCCGTTATTCACCAAAAGAATCTGTTTTTTAATATCATAAATTAGGGACGTTGAGATCGGCTCTGTCATTGTACATGCTTGGGTCTAATATAGGTGTACATACCGACGGTCATAGGTATTATTATTATTATTATTATTATTATTATTATTATTATATCTCCTATTTTTTTTTTTTATAAAACCCTATTTCACCTTTCGGTATTGAGAGAGAAGAAAAATTTGTCCCAAGGTATATAACGCATTTGTCCGAAGTACTTTAATTCTTTCGGAGCTGAATTTATATCTTAACTAGCTGAAAAGGCCCGGCGTTGCCCGGGCTTTGTATTTTGTAATTTGAAATTAACTTATGGAGGACTTTCGATTTTGAAACTCTAGGTCCTTATAGCCTATAATATGTATGTAAAACTTGAAATGAAGAAAAAGATTTATCAAACTATTCGATCAGAAAACGCTAGATATAGCTTTTTATGGCTCATAGAGGATGTCGAATGCTGCATTCCGTTGCTTCTACACATCATGCCTGGGAGGGGTTTAAATAAGAAGAAGCATAAATTACAGAAGATTGTATTGACTTGACAGAAAATTTTATTTCTCATTCTCATGTTACAACCCTTTCGGGGCTGAAATAAAATAGAAATGCAGTATCACTTTCATACTTTCCTCCCCTAAAACCCGGGAGATAATATACTGCGAGTATAGGACTCAAAATGTTCCATCCCATGCTTAGGGCCTATGATAAATCTCAACTAATACAAAGCCTACAGCCATGGATAACTGACTATTTACCGACTTCTGATATAGCATACTCACACACTTAAGACCTGTAATACGACCTCTTATTCTACATCAAAATGTGAAGTGAGAAAATATTTCTTATGTCTAGGGTAGAGAAAGTTGTGTGACTGCATCACACTTTGCTTTATTTTCGTGTAATTCATTTTTCAGTAATTATTTTCGCCAATATATTGCATCGATTCAATCATAATTCGTTCTAGTCCAGTTGCCAAGGCCCAATGTTATCAAAGTAAACAATACACGGTTGTCATGTGAACTGAACAGCATTTCTTTTTTTCAGTATAAAATTCTCAGAAATTATATAATTTTCAAGGGAAGGAGTATTTTGTTTGAATTTTAATGTTGACCGCTATACTTTCCGGGCTTAACTGGGTTTGTGTGCAAAATTCCGTGTAAATTGGTAAAGAAATGTTGTATTTTTAATTTGAAATTAACTTTTGAAGTACTTTATGTACAGTATGTAGAACTTGAAATGAAGGAAAAGATTTATCACACTCAAACTGTTCCATCAGAAAATGCTAGATATAGCTTTTTATGGCTCATAGAGGATGTCGAAAGCTGCATTCCGTTGCTTCTACACATCATGCTTGGGAAGGGCTGAAATAAAAGAGAAATGCAGTACCACTTTCATACGTTCCTCCCCTAAAACCCGGGACATAATATACTGCGAGCGTAGGACTCAAAATGTTCCACCCCATGCTTAGGGCCTATAATAAACATCCCTATTTCTCAACTAATACAAAGCCTACAGCTATGGATAAGGTATAAGGGGAAAGGATTATTTACAGACTTCTGATATAGAATACTCACACACTTAAGTTGTCCCTTGCAATACGACCTATTCTTCGACATAAAAATGCGAAGTGAGAAAATATTTCTTATGTCGAGGGTAGAGAAAGTTATGTGACTACATCACACTGTGTTTTATTTTCGTGGATTTCATTTCCAGTCATTATTTTCGCCAATATATTACATCGATGGAATCATAATTCGTTAAAGCATTAGGCTATATACTTGCCAAGGCCCTATGTAATCATAGTAAACAATTTACTGTTGCCATGTGAACTAAACAGCAATTCATTTTTTCAGTATAAAATTCTCAGAAATTATATAATTTTCAAGGGAAGGAGTATTTTGTTTGAATTTTAATGTCGACAGCTATACTTCCCGGGCTTAACTGGGTATGTGTGCAAAATGTCGTGTAAATTGGTAAAGAAATGTAGATTTGTATACATACATACATACATACATACATACATACATACATACATACATACATACACACTTTCGATTTTATATATTAGATATAAGTATTCATCAAGTAAACTCACTAGTGGGTCTTAAGAATGAAATCAACTAGGAAAAATTTAGTAGAATAGATAGTTTTCGTAAATGACAGATTTAATACGTTGATAATAATTATCTTCATATTTTAAGATAGAACATTATTTTATTAAGCTTATATCTAAGCATTTCTTAATTTTTGCGGCGCCGCAAATGTGCATCAATAACTGTGGAAAGGTTAAATTTTGTAGACTATATAAATTTATAATATGTGAATGTGGTGAATATTTTTATGTCATACGTTCACATATTTGAAAATTACACATTAACTTAGGCTGATGCAGCTGAATATGCACTCCCAGCAATATGCCTCTTATTCTATACCAGAGTGTGAAGGAAGTCCTCAGTCTGGGGAATAATGCAGACAACACATGAGCATGCTAAGACCTAAAACTTTTATTTGAAACATTTTTTAAGAATAAAAATCTTTGAAGGGTAGTTATAAGCCAGTCACCGTTCATAGAAACTCATTCCTGCGTGGTGAACATTAATCTTCGATCAGGTTGAAGCAACTGAATACACACTTCCTGCAACACGGTCTCTTATACTATATTAGAATGTGAAGTGAGAAGGATGTATTGCTCACGCTTAGGATAAAGAAAGTTATGTGAGTGTAATACATACGATTTTATTTGGGTTGTGTATCATTCGGGGATGTAGTAAAAAGGGTGGTAACGGTTTTCTCTTCATTTTTGCAATTATTTTGCTTGGAGACAATATAATTTTACTGCTTTTTTCCTCAATCAGCAGTAAAGATTTTTTTAAATTTTCTAACGAATTGTATAATATACTATACATAATATATTATAAATATTGTATTAGCAGGTGCACGCGGCGCGTTTCTCAATTCAATAGCTAGATTTTGACAAGAATTTATTTAACAGCAAAATAATTAACTTACAACATTATATTGATTAATTAACATTAAAATATTTTTTTACGCAAACTTCTTGAATTAGCATAGTTTTGTTCTTAACTAGGTCTACATTCTTAGACGTAGAAAGTAAATAATTGAAATGACTAAAACGGATCCTGTGCTGCCATATTATAAGTATACAGATTCAAAATCAAACGATTAAAACGGACCATAGATTCATGAACCCTACCTATACATGCAATCATTTACAAAAACAATTAAAATTATTAACAATTAAGAAGCTAAAGATACGTCTTCGAGGTGCATTTCACGATTTTACAGTGTTCCCGGGAAGAAATGACCTCAGATTCGAGTTCCCTAGCCTAAAAAATATCTGCATAGCGAGTTTCGTCCAGATTGTTCAATGTTTTCCCATTTATGTCTACATTAATAATCCTCCTTCCTTCACCTATGTGAAAATTAGATCCCTGCGTCCCATAACGTTATATAAGTCATTATAATGTCAATATTTTAACGATGTTCTTCTTACCCAGGTTGCTATGCCACCTTCAATAATTAATTTCAAAATTGAATACGGTGTACATGGAAATACGAGCGCAAATATTATATTAGATGACGTATTGTAGGGTTAATATTTTATAAGGTTACTAAGAGCTAAAACTTTTATTTGAAATATTTTTTTCCAATAAATTCTCTGAAAAGTAGTTACAATCTATTCATTACACACAAATACTTAGGTTTTACATCTTGCTTCGCGTACATCCGAAGGTCCTGGGTTCAAATCCCAGTGTCAGAGAATTTTTTATCTTGTAATATTCTCACTAGTATCTCCATGTACACCATAATTATCTAGATCAGTGATTCCCAAGCTTTTTCAGCTTCCATGGTTCATCGGTCCATGGTGGAGTAAAAAACCTTATTTGTATCGTATCCTTTCCTTATGTATATATAATTTATCATCAAATATATGCTTTTATATATGATTGTAGTAGCTTACCTGGGAGGTCGTGATGTTAAGATTCTTTAAGTTGTCCTCATCGAATGGATTTTTAATCCACTGCTCTCCATCTTCTATGGGTGGGAAGTAGCGTCTTAGGTTAGAAGCCAAGGCTTCAAAATGATCAAAGATCATTTTTGAAGTTTCTTCATTTACTTTAGTTTCAGGATCGAGTCGCGACCCACCGGTTGGGAACCGCTGATCTAGATACTCCTTTATAGCTCAATTACGTATCGGCCTAGAGTCTATTTTGCGATTATGGATACCGAAAACCGGATTGATATTGTTATTGAGTTATTTTAAAATAATTAAATTAATAGATTCCCTTTCAATCTTCAGGAGGCGGCAACGTCAATTTCTCATACTGCAGTCTACTCGGTGGGAACGGATGGCGATAGTGTTTTGTTCAAACATGTTGAGTGTCGTAGCAGTAGGTGGCATTGCCAGTAGTCGGAAATGGCGGGCGGTCGCGCGCGGTGAATATTATGCGTAGTGGTGTCGTGTGTGTGTTTATTTACAGTGTATGCGTGTGTCTACGGATTCCCAAGTAATGTCATCACATTGGTAATAAGTTAATGGTAAGTCATGCTTCATAGGTATTACTTACGAAGGATATGCATTGTGTTTAATTATAAACAATAATTTGTGTGTTTTCCAAGCCCATCATGGCTTCCTTGTTGAAGAGCATTTCAATCCGTTTCTTTGTAGGCTAGCGTCCGTATCAGAATTCACTGTCGTGGCGTACTACTGTCTTTATGGCTCTTTTGTGTATACTGTGAAACGATTTCTGTCATAGATAATTCAATCTCCAACGAAATTAGTGAGACATTTCGATTAATCTAATCTAATCCAAGCGTGGGAAAGTCAGTTACGCTGTAAATTAGTTGGGTACAATGCATCCACTTTCATGCTGTGCTTATCATGCTACTACAAACTTCTGCTGCCCATAGGTAGCTGGAAATCTTTCACTGAAATATCCCTGGCTTAATCTGTTTGTTGGTTGGTATATGGTTGTTTATCGACGGGGATGTACTGCTACTTAGTCCTGTGACCATCCCCTGTGTGCCGGAATTTTGTCCTACAGGAGTTCTTTTACATGCCAGCAAATCTTCTGACATGGGCCTGTCTCATTTATGCACATATAAATGCCTTCGACCTGGGCTGGGTTCGAACCCGCAACCTTGGGACGACGGTTTAATCTGATTGGCGGCATAATTGCAGTGGGGGTGATTCAGACTGTAGCCATTAAAACTATAGTTTTTCAATGCTCTACCATGCTCAGCACGAAATTTGAATCTTCTTTTATATACAATCTTTTAAAAAGCGTGTGTGGGACTTCTTACTTGCTACATCATTGTATTCAGTGAGTAAATACTTTGAACTATCTACTGCAGCAATGAGCAATCACTTTCAATGATCTTTTCATTCAAGGGATTATTTTTAGCAATGTTTCTTAGTGTCATGACTATGGTCCGAACTTTTAGGTTTTAATAAACCCTCTTTTGGTTTATTAAACATGTTAAAATAGTTTTACTTTACTTTTTGCCTTTTTCAGATCTTTTATTTTCGCTTTAATAAGTACGGTACAATAAATACATTGAAAATAGATATTGATTTATTTTACATTTACTCAAATTTCCAAGGCTGTGAACCAGAAAACTATATAAATATTATAGTTTTAGAATTATTATAGTTTAGTAAAAATCGATCAGCAGTCTATATTTATTGTTAAAAAGTATAATTATTATATAGGCTATGATACAATTGCTAGGTTCATTATGATGATTATTCCCACGCCATTTCTAACTCTACCACATAAACACAACAGCGTTTTTCGATTAGTCAATCAACTTTTAAAATACTTCACTTTCGGTATATGGTTGGAGCAAACAGTAATTCAATAATAGGCCTAACTAATATGAGGGTAACTGGGGTCCAGCCATATCTCCTTAGCATTACAATTTTAATTTTTACTCAACGAAACATTGTTAAAACTGTGTCCCTAGGTGCAAGGATTATAATTAGGTGCGAAACGTACAACTGACAGCCATATTACCTGGGTAAACAGGTTGACCAACACGACAAACCTGTCAAGAGATTTAATACAGCACATTTTCGAAACGCGTGAATTCAGTATGCCCTACTAAACTAATATCACTGTTCATAACCTAACAAACCTGATGTAGATGTAGATGTAGATATCTCGTCCTGTAGATCCTGTGTTGAGCGGGGCTCAAGGATATAGAACACGTCAGATCAAAAAATACATGCATGTTAAAACAATAATATAGGCCTACAGAAACTGTAAGCTGCCAAATTTATCTAAGCTGGAAATATTCCTCCAAATTGTAGAAGGTGTGAGTTATTAAAAATTCCTTGACAGCTGTTTTGAGAGGTTTGCTCTTTCTTTGAATACATAATAATTTAATGTTGTTTGGAAGCTTGTTATATATCTGTACTGCAGAATAATAAGCACCCTTCTGAAAGAGTTTTAACGAGTTATTTGGTCTGTGTAGATCATTCATGTTTCTGGTAGTACGTCCGTGTACACTAAAATTAGTTTGAAATTTATCAATATTATTCACTACATAACACATAACAGAGTATATGTACTCCCCTGTAAGAGTGAGGACTTTTAATTTTTCAAATAGCGGTTTACAAGATTCCCTTTTTTTCTTTCCACATATTATTCTTATTGCCCGCTTTTGTAATCTAAATATTTTCTCCCTATGGGAAGAGTTGCCCCAGAATATGATCCCGTACCTCATTACCGAGTGAAAATATGCAAAATATACCATAAGTAATGCATCCTGTTTTAATATATTATTCAAAATTCTTAAAGCAAAGCACGCTGAACTCAGTTTTGGACCTAACATAACCAACTTAACCTAACCTAACTTGCACTAAAGTATAATCTACCTGCCACTACTTACCTTAATGCAAGATGGACAGTTGGTCATCCTGCTTCGTAGTTGGTCTTTCTTCTTCGCTCAGAACCTTAATATGGCTGGCGTGTTTCAAGTGTAATAAAAATGAATGGATCGAAAAGGGTAAAAATAAGATCAAGTTTCATCCCTTAATCAATTCTTTGAACGAAAGTAAGTATGTTTAATGATGTTTCCAGTTCCAGGAAGGAAAATTGTAATGCTAAGGAGATAGTGCTCTACCCGGGTAACTGAATCTGTTTGTAGTAGGCCTACTCCTGTAGGTGTTTTCACATATTTGTGGTGTCCGAAATATTTCAAATATTTTTCTGTGCAATTCGCTACCAATACTCAACGTGCAATATAGTATGCATTAGTATAGGTCATTTGACTGAATTTATTATAATTGAAGAGCTTTTAGCAAAAACAACCATAGTCCAAAAACCAAATCACTAGGTATTTGCAAAAAACTGAATGGATAGTGGTTGTTTTTGCTAAACTTGGTAAACTTTGTAACCCTATATTTGAGGGACTATAGCAGATTTTGCCATATCATGCAGTTTAAACAATGACCAGTAGGTTGTAGCACCCAATGACACAGGAAACTCAATTTTCAAATTTTTGGACTAAGGTTGTTTTTGCTAAAAGCTCTTCAATTGTAGAAGACTAGCTATTTATCCGTCCTTCGTATTGATGCTTAAGTATTTTACCTTCTCGGCCAGTTCTAGTTATTGTTATGAGTAGTGTTCCGGATGTAGATGTAGATATCTCGTTCTGTAGATCCTATGTTGAGCGAGGTTCAAGGATATAGAACACGTCAGATCAGAATAAACATTCATGTTACAACAACAATATACAAAACTGTAAGCTACCAAACTTATTCTAGCTGGAAATATTCATTCATATTGTAGAAGGTGTGAGTTATTAAAAATTCCTTGAGAGATCTTTTGAAATATTTGCATTTGCTTTAAATACACAATAATTTAATGTTTCTTGGAAGCTTATTGTAAATCTGTATTGTAGAATAATAAGCACCCTTCTGAAAGAGTTTTAATGAATTAGCTGGTATATGTAAATCATTCATGTTTCTAGTTGTACGCCCATGTACACTGTAATTAGTTTGAAATTTATCAATATTATCTACCATATAACACATTACCATGTTTATGACATGTCATATTTTTATCCTAACTTCCATTCTCGCCGCAAACACAAATTAAACATGAATTGCACGTTTCTTGTCCTAATGGACCGTTTTTATTTTGCATATAAAGTCATATTTTTTGGTCACTTTCCTGGTCTTGGTCGTATTTCGGTCATTTTTGTGATTTAACGTCATATTTCAGTCTTAAATTCTTTAAAAGAGCTCAGTTATGCAATATGCTGACTAAATTGTTGAGTCATGAATATTTTGGCCTAAGGTTTTTTCCGTGGTTTTCCCTCACCTTTGAGACAAATGTCAGGTAACTTTAGGCCCTTGTGGTCCCCGGATATCATCTGGCCGTCATTATTATCTTCATCCCCATCCTCGCCTTTTCTGTGTGAGTGTGTGTGTGTGAATGGTGTGTATCGTCCTATGTGTTCGTGTTGTCTCGGAGGTGGCCCCGCGTTGGGCTGATCACTCATCCGGGGAGGCCCTCCATGTCCTTGTATGGTCAAAAAAGTATGTATGTGATTCAAAGATAATCCCTCTCCCGACAGGTCACGGCCCTGTAAGGCCCGGGCGGCTTGGGTCGCTTAATTCCTAAAAGGGAGAGGTAAAACTACGACTAAGAGAGAGAGAGAGAGAGAGAGAGAGAGAGACTGTAGGCCTAACTGAAATTTGAAGGACAAGTAACAGCACAATTACCACCTCCACATTGTTGTTAACAACTTCTATTAGACATGATTTTAAAATATTTTCTGTTCACATTTGCAGTGGTAGGCTATATGGAATTATTAACAGCTTAGAAGTTCTTTACAAGTAAAACTGTAAATCACCTGTAAAATTGTTAAAAAGGTAGTAAACTTATATGATTGAATTAATGTGATGTAATAATTTAGCGTGATTAAACGTTTTAAATTGGATCGTTTATATTTAGAAAATACGTTCTTTTATGAGGTCATGTTTATGATTTTTGGGTCAACATTAGTCATTTTTAAGATCATATTTGCAGTCATATTTTTCACTTTTTTAGGTCATAAACTTCCGAACCCTAGTTTTTCACTCGCTATGTTCAACCGAATTGTGTACGGAGCATACTATTAATTCTAAAGTAGCAAATACCGTGACTTGTAAAACAAACCTGTGGTGTCTCTAACATTCTAGCTTTTGGATGTGTCGTGGTGAAAACTTGTAAACTTAAGTGTTTATTTGCATTGGAGTTGTAACAACTATTCCACTGGGACATAGCAACAAGGAAACTACTTGTTGCAACTACCTAAGTTATGTGCGGTGTGGTTTGTGAATGTTAGTTCAGTATGGCTTATTATTGAGTTTCATTTATCATCGACGACGACGACGACGACGAAAAACTCAAGACTTATGACTAAAGACAAGATTTCCATGCAAATGCATGAACTCAGCACTAGATGAAATGAAATTAGTACATTAGTAGAAACCAAATGTTTAACTTTTGCTAGTTTATCACATAGCTAAGTTTCGTTCCTCGTCTGTATAATTCTAAAATCACATTGCATCCAGTTTTAGCCAAATCTTTAAATCTAAAATTAAAAAAACTCATATAACTTAGATTTCATCCCTTTTAAAATAGGTTTATCTTTTGGTACCTACTACTATCATGATAATTTAATTTTCATTATTATAATCATTTTTATACCAATTGAGTCATGCCTTTACTCTCAGCGTTTGTCTTTTCCCTAGTACTATTTCACAATATTTTGTCTATTGAGTTTTTGAGGAGATTTTAGGTTAAGTTTAGGATTTCAGTAACGTAAAACATGTAAATACACTGACTCCCACGCAAGAGTTGGCCAATGACGCGGGTTTCTGCGGCGGGCACAGCTCCAACTCCCGAGCGATCGGGTGAAATACAGGGTCTTTATTATAAGTTGAGACCGGGCGACCGGTGTTTTCACTCTCCGCTACGGAGTCCGCATTAGCCGCCGGTGACGCGCGCGCGGCTTCCCTGCTTAAAGTGTAGGCTATATAAAGTATTAGGCCTACATATCTTACCTTATAACATATGTTGGAAGTGTCGTCCTTCCTGTGTTATACAGGCATTGTATCTGGAAACCACATTCTGGCTGACGCGAGTGAGTTCTTCCACTGTAATGCCCCTAATTTCATTCGTAATGTTTTCTTTCAGCTCCTCCAATGTGTGAGGATTTGTTCGATAAACCTTATCTTCATCACGTACACGTCCAGCAGACTCGTACTTAAAATAATGTTTACACACAAAAATACGATGCTGCAGCGAAATGGGTCTCACCATGTTGACACTTTAACAATAACTGCACGTGCCGATGTTGCATCAAGGTCAGACCGGCTCCGCGCGCCTCCCGTCGCCCGGTCTCAAGCCTTCCGTCGCCCGGTCTCAACTTATAATAAAGACCCTATATCTACGCTAATAAAGCCGCGATCGGTGTAATGATTCAGGTTCTCACATTTGCAGTTAAATTACAATGAAAATAAACACGTACCTCATCATAAGAGATGTTGGAAATGTTCTCCTCTTGCATCCACACGATGCTGGCACCTTTTTAGGAAATGTTCTTTCACGCGCTTAAGTTCAGCTTCCGAGATAAAGTTAATTTCTCTTGTGATATTGTCTTTAAGTTCTTCTAATGTGTGGTAAACTGACCTATACACTTTATTTTTCAAGTTTCCTCATAAATAATATTCACATACTGTTAGAAGAACTTAAAGACAATATCACATAGGCCTATCACAAGAGAAATGAACTCTGTCTCGGAAGCTGAACTTATGTTCCATCCCGGCTCAGGTCGATTTCATTTATCTATGCATAAATATCAGTAGGCCAATATCAGTAGATATACTGACATGTAAAAGAACTCCTGTGGGACAAAGTTCCGGCACATCGGCGACGGTCACAGGCGTTAGTTGCAGTACACCCCCGTCGTTAAATAATCATATACCAACCAATCAAACTTATGTACAGGTATCCCTGGCTGATGGGCCAATCCCTTAACTCTAATTGCGTTTAAAGATTGAAGAATATGTGATGGGATCTTGTTTGGAGAACTTGATATTCAGATATTAGTGAAAACGTTGGGATAAATAAGGCTTTTGTGAGTAGTAGTTTCTAGAGCATAGAAAGGGAATGTAGATGTAAAGCTAAACTTGAGCAGATCCTGTATAGTGTGTTACAAGAAAGTCTCATTCCGAACACATAATCCAGTTTGAGCAGCACTCAGGAACGTAGACTTTAATTTCACGTTCAGTTTCCGTAGTTTGTACACTTTCCTGTGTAAGACAGCAGTGAGCTGTTGGTTTATTCATAGCATTAACATTCATGTCTCGTCTCTATGCTCAGGCTACAACAATCTTAAAACTCTGTCTAGCAGATAAAAACAATTCCCATAATGCTGTAGAGTACGTAAATATGACTGTCTTTCTCTAGAAAACAATTCCAGATAACGACAATAGGAGATAAGTAAAATGTTCCCTCTCTACTAGACGGATTTTACTTATTCATTGGAATTGCATTTTTATTTTATTACACTTTCACGAAATGGGAATTGGATTTATATTGTAATATTCTGTATGGAGTAACTTAATAAACGATAGTCCATATATTTTTATTATTGATAAATTTCGTCTTGGATTTCTATGAGGGAAAATATAGAAGTATCAAGGAGATTTTGGTCTTATACCCTCAAAATTAAATTAATAAGATGCCGTCAACCAAGGATGTGGGGACAACCTTTTACAAATATCTTATCTTATAATTTATTAGAATTAAGTTAATTACATGTATTGAAAAAAACTATACCTATTTGTTAGTATTTTGGTAGGATAGAATTGTTGTTTTGAAAAAAAAATTTCTCAATATAATTGTACACATGTATAATCTAGGACTAGTATAGGTTATTACTAGGGCTAGGACTTTTAGGTAAATACATATTTTTTTTGCTATTACTTATGATTTCTGGACTTTGTCAAAGTTTCGGTTGGGACCTTTGGATTCAAAATACTGAGTTGCATATCACATAAAAAAAAAAATATTTTCGATATTTCTTATTTGAATAAATATTTTTGGTAACTTAATTATTTTTACATATTTTACCACATATCATGTTTAGAAATGAATATTTTGACAGTTTTTGTAATATTTTACCACATATCATGTTTAGAAATGAATATTTTGACAGTTTTTGTAAAATTGCACCATATTTTCAATGTGTTGCGTTGTTATGTTCAGTCAGAGAATAAATCAGGGCGGATTTGGCCTTCATTAGTGCAAATTTCTGTTTCCTCTCACACTGCACTACTAAGTTGGAAACAACAAAACAATTGTTGACAGAATCAATAAAAATAAATCAAACACATTGAAAACAAACTTAACAAAATCAGTGGTTCAAAAGCAAACAAAATTAAAGAAAAATTCCTGTCATGCCTAAATAAGAATGAAGGGTTACAAGTGTTGCGCAAGATTTCAGAAATTTTAATGGTCAACAGTGTAGAGAACTTGGAGCAGATGGAACATCTGAGTGTCAGTGTTACAAATATGCAAGATGTTGAATGTACATTTTCAAGATACAAGTCTCTGTTCCGTGAAAATCGTCACAGCTTTAAGATGCACAACTTAAGATCTACTTTTGTCGTTCACTGCAACAGTTTTACACTTGCTGACTAGAATGACTAGATGAGTAGGGCTACTTCTGTAAATATTGGATTAATTAGTTAATTAAAATATTTTCATATTTTTTAACATATTTTCGACTTTTTAAACACATAAAAAATAAATATTTTCGTTTTTATAAGCACCTAAAAGTCCGAGCCCTAGTTATTACTATACATAAAAAGCAATCACATCAAGTTAGAAATTGTTAAACAGTCATATAAAAGTCTGTACTGAATATATTAGCAAATTTAGTGTCAGCATGTGTTAGATTAGAAATGAAAAAAGTACTGTATGTACATTTGAATAAAATTTGCAAATCAGACTATAATTGCATAGTAGCATAAGACATACAATATTTACAAAGCCAGTACGCACAATTAATTTGATGGTACGACCATTTTTAACCTGTGAATACATGATATTCTTGAAATTTTAACTTTTATTGTATAATGACACGATTGTAAAAATAGTTCTAATCTAACACATGCTGACACTAAATATGCTAATATATTCAGTGCAGACTTTTATATGACTGTTTAACAATTTCTAACTATACTACTCCTAGATTATACAGTGAGTCCCACGCAAGAGTTGGCCAATGACGCGGGTTCCTGCGGCGCGGCTGGCACAGCTCCAACTCCCGAGCGATCGGGTGAAATATCTACGCAAATAGTGCCGCGGTCGTTGTAATGATTCAGGTTCTCACATTTACAGTTAAAATTACAACGAAAATAAACACGTACCTCATCACAAGAGATGTTGGAAATGTTCTCCTCTTGCATAGGGAATTTTCTTTCACGCGCGTAAGTTCAGCTTCCGAAATAGAGTTAATTTCTCTTGTGATATTGTCTTTAAGTTCTCATTATGTATGGGAAATTGACCTATACACTTTATTTTTAAAGTTTCCCTATAAATAATATTTACATACTGTTAGAAGAACTTAATGACAATATCACATAGGCCTATCACAAGAGAAAGTAAGTATTGTGTGGATGCAAGAGGAGAACATTTCCAACATCTCTTGTGATGAGGTACGTGATTATTTTCATTATAATTTTAACTGTAAATGTGAGAACCTGAATCATTACAACGACCGCGGCATTATTTGCGTAGATATTTAACCCGATCGCTCGGGAGTTGGAGCTGTGCCAGCCGCGACGCAGAAACCCGCGTCATTGGCCAACTCTTGCGGGGACTCACTGTACATGTGTACAATTATATTGAGAAATTTTTTTTTCAAAACGACAATTCTATCCTACCAAAAAACTAATAAATAGGTATAGTTTTTTCAATACATGTAATTAACTTAATTCTAATAAATTATTGACTTACCAAATATATCACTTAATAAGATATTTTAAAAAAGGTTGTCCCCACATCCTTGGTTGACGGCATCTTATTAATTTAATTTTGAGGATATAAGACTAAAAACTCCTTGATACTTCTATATTTTTTTACCTTTCCGGAAGAACGGTAGCGAAAGTTATTTACATGGACTATTCCACTCAATCGCCGCGTGTTTGATATTGTCCAATAACGTTTAGCAATTCCTCGGATATAGACCAGTTACGATTATTTATCGTATAAAATGCTTGCTGTTAATACGAGTATATGATTTAATCTATAAAACGTCAGCTCGTTACTGGACTTTATACACACAAGGATCAACGTTTATAATATTTATGTTGATAGTGGTATACCTTTACATACATACATACATATACACACACAAACACACATTAAAAATATTGAGTATATTCTGTATAAAGAAATTATTAAGCTTCGAATGTTTATACATGGATTGAAGATTCAAGTTTAGTGTATCACTGTGTATGGACAGTCACCGCACAGCATAAGCAGTGCGCCCCTCTGGTCTACCTTTTGAAGTCCACACAAAAATGATAAAGGGACAAATTATTTACATTAAAAAACATCACTAGTCTCCATTTATGTGTAGAATGTAAATCCAAGATAATTTATTTGATAATTGTCTTATACATTTTTATTTTTAGATTTCTGGACAGATGACGAGAAGATAAGAATTTCTGAACTGTATAAATACAGGAATGCCCTGATTTCAGTTAACACTTAACTTCTACCTTAATATCATTTGTGTCTGTAATTATTGTCCCCAGATATTTGAATTTCTCCACTTGTTTGAACGATTTACTGGCTATTCTTATATTTGGTATTGCATTATTTTGACGTTTCTTGACCATATACTTAGTTTTTTCTATATTAATTTCTAATCCAACATTCCTGCATGCTTCAAAAATACTTTCTGATTTCTCTCGATTGTGTTTATGTCATCGCTAACAAGCAAACGTCATCTGCATACGCTAAAATCGGGTGACTGCCACTTAATTCTAGACCTACCTTGTTTTCCTAACTTTCCGAATGAGATGACATTCCAAAGCGAAATTAATAAAAAGTAAAGGCGATAGAAAATTAAACAATAATGTGTAAAGTAATTGTTATTTCATTTTTCGTATTAATCTTTAATAAAAAATATTATAAATATTACTAAGTGCTATTCTAATAGCCTACAACAAAACTGAAATGAAAAATAATACTATATTTTACAGGTAGACCATCTTATATGGGTCATAAGTTCATCTAACCTATTCCTAGTTTTCTAGGAAATTCCTAGACAGTAGTTGATCTAAATAGATTAGTCTCTGTCAGACATGTGCAATTCACTTAATATTATGTGCATACACAGGTACTCCGAGTGATTTCATTAGAGCTATGCATTGCAGTACATGAATAGATATCCTAATGGATAGCGGTCTTAGAGCGACAGGCTCGTCTGATTAAACCCACATAATACACCTCTGTCTCTCAGACTCCCAGTACAAAACATTGAACCAAGGACCCTTTAGCACAATAGTGGGGCGTGCGCTGGTTTCCAAGGAGATTCACTGGGGCGGACAAAAACGGATTTCACGATACAACTCCTCCGGATATCACATGGTCCTAATCTAAGATGGAGAAAACCCCACTGTTAGCTTTTATAAGGAGCAGATCAATCTTCCTCCATCTTCTGTGTGTATTCCGCGGTGTGAAATTGGTTCTGTTCTTTACGTAGCCTGCATTTAGAGAAAGAGAGATTTTAACTTTGTGTATTGAAGTAGTGGGTATAGGCCATGGGCGTACGGTAAGGGGGGGGGTTCCGGGGGTTGAAACCCCTCCCGAAATATCTGCAATATTTTGAGGATTATAAATCATGGAACGAAAAAAAAAATAATAATAAAATAAAATAAATAATAAAAAAAAACTCTTATTCGGTTGTTACATATTTTACAATTTCGTACATATCAAAGTATTATTTAAGATTTATCGTAATTTATTTAAGATTCAAATTTCAAAACCTCGTGGTGTTGGTCAAACGACAACTCGAATACTCCTGCCGAAATCCATCAACCTGTTTGTAAAGCCAACAGTAATCACGAGCTCATCACAAAATTATCGTGAAATAATCGGCATTATTCGGGCTTTTCCACTGGTGGATTTACAGATGACTTTAAAAACTTGCCCTATTCACCATACAGTATTATGATAATTTTTCAAAAGAAAGTTTTTATTTATAGACTCTAGCTTAAATAATAAATGAATAGAAATCTCAAGAAAAACAGTTTCAAAGACTGAGCTGCATATTAATTTATTACAGTGTATTAATTATAATAATACAGCTGTTTAGTAATTTAAAAAAAGTAATAATTCACAATGTGCGCAAGGACATGGAGCTGAGACGACTATATATTGAACCCCTCCCGAACAAAATTTCACCGTACGCCCATGGTATAGGCTATAAGAATTCGAAAAAGAGGAAAGGCTTTTTAACCGCCCCCCCTCTATCAAAGTTTACAAATCTAATACAGGATGGTTCAATATATTTTGTAGAAGGCGAGTTAAAATAGAACCTCTAATTCATGACACACCAAGTAATGGTATCGCATTATCGTACAATTGTTTAAAAAATCGATTGTAACCAACTTCGATTCCACTCACATGGAAAATACTCTTTAAATTAATAATGCTTGCATATGATTATTAAATAGATTCAGTTTGATCCAAATCATTAGACCTTTTTAAATTTTAAATGTCTTGTGGTCGCAAAAAATCGTTATACTTCGTGGACTCCATTCCTTATGTTGGCAGACCAACACCCATCTACAGAACTCAGTAAGAATCGCTACATCATAGATAGAACCAAATATAGACAAATTGGTGAAAAACAAACAGTGGCAGAAGATTTGTGTAAGCATAAGTTCCCTTTAATAGAATGCAACTTTATGCTCCTCGAATCTTCCTGTATCTTAAATATGTTCCTTGAGTAGCAGAAGGTTGCAGACCCATGGCTTAAACGAATATGAAGATCTTAATAAATATTAAACTTGAAATATTAATGAGATTATTCTAATAAAAAATTCGCTTTGGTTTTATGAATACATAACTAAATAAAATATTAAAATACGAAAGTTTAATTTTATGCATTTGAATCATAATCATTAATATAAAAAAATCTAGTTATTTAAAAATGATATAGTCTCAGTCCATAGTATGGGTATTTCCTTTCACAGAATTTAAAACTAGCAGGTGGTAATTTGTAATTAACTGCATAAAAGGAGAATTTTTTGTGAATATCAGTATTTATCCTGGGGGTAAAGAATAACTTCCTGTGTCTACTTACTTTACTTGGCACGTAAAAGGAAATCTTCTTAACAATATTATTGTCATCAATTTTTTAATTTAGTAATTTGTGAAGGAATATTAACCCTTGGCTATTTCTTCTACATTTTAAACTTTTAATATCGTATACTTCTAAAAGTATATCACGCTACAAAATAATCTTTAGCCTATAACTATTTTGAAAGTTATGCATAGCCTAATTTTACTTAATGAAATTTCTCATCAAAACGTGGAAATCTTTATTTGAAAAGTGAGGCAAGTAAGGTTTCATCTTTATGTCTCCTCAGCTACCATGATTACTAGGCTCGTGTTATTATTATTATTATTATTATTATTATTATTATTATTATTATTAGTATTAGTATTATTATTATTGTTAGTGTTATTATTTTGTGCCGTTACTTCAATGTGGAAACTTTTCTAATTAGTCATTTTATTGAAAGGAAATATTGTAGGGATGGTTAAGTTGCATTAATGAAAAAGTTGTCAAATGAACAAACCAAAAGAAATATTCAATTTTAATACATGATGGTATCTGCAGATTGCTTTAAAAAGTGACAACCCAGAACACGGAACATACAATTAATAAAAATAAGTTGCAAATAAGTTGCAAATTGAAAATGCTAAAGGGGAAGAGACGGAGGAGATAAAGAAACAAATAGATAAGAAATACCTGACAATACACTTACATACTGTATTTCAGATTAGTAGAATTAATATTTGTGGAAATTAAAAGCTTGTTCTGCTCCCGTAACGTACATGCTGTAGTTAATGAATTTATCCACTGGAATGGTAGCCCACTGAAAGATTTGACTACATAGAAGGGAATTTCAACCCAAGGACAAGGGTTATGAACTTATTAGACGTCTGCTGGTTACTAAAGCATCCGAACCCTTTGTGTTGGCGTCGCTTTGATTCCAACATTGACTTTCAACTCATCGACAGAATCAAGCTGTATTAATTACAAAGCCCACTTGCATATTTTCGTGCATTCCACGGCCCACAGTATTTGAGGCATTCTAATTTAGTGATGGTGTGACTGGGTTTCCACTGTAATTGTACAGTAACATGAGTTTTTGCACGACTTAACTAATTAGTGGTACTTACGAATGTTGTTGCCGTGGATCGTAAGTTAACATTCCCACACGCAATCTTGTTGCTATGTGCGGTAAGAGTTTCCGTGAAGTAAGAATTTATGTACGCCACACATCACAATACAAGCCTTTATGGACAAGGCCCCCCAGGACAAATATTCGGTTCCCATAACAACAAACACATGCTAATCACTTTTTGAAATAAACATCTATCTTCAAGATTGTATATACATAATGTTTTCAGGTAATATCACAATTAATATAATTACATTGATATAAATAATCATCGTGCAAAAAATAGCATGCAATACTCGTGCCGTAAGCGCATAACGTATCTCGGAAAATTGGAAAAACTCGGTGCGAGCATCTCGTTTTATCAAACTCTTTCCTCGATCCGTATGTATCGCTTACGGCACTTGTGTCGCAATATACTATTTAAATATGAATTCACGAAACCGTTTGAGATTATTACAAAATATTTTGAAATAATGCTATAGCCTAGGCCTACTACGTTTACCAAAAAACTGTATTAAGAAATTTCCTTGTTTCTTTAGCAAAGTGTAATACTTACTTACTGAATGGCAACAGACAATTCCTCAGCAAGCTAAAGGAATATTATCTATTTTATGGAACCCGAAGGTTCATTGCCGCGCTTACCTGAGCCCGCCATTCAACCCTATTCTGTGCTAACTCTATCCAGTCATCCCTCGCAAATCCTACTTCCCTTAATTGTATCCTAATATTGTCGTCCCACCTACGTCTAGGTCTTCCACGTGGTCTTTTCCATTCGGGTCTCCCAGTCAATACTTTTGAGATATGTCGTTCCTCCCCCATGTCCGCAACATGTCCAGCCCATTTCTTTCTCCGTGGTTTAATTACTCCTTCTAATTCCGGTGAAGAGTACAGGTTATGAAGCTCGTCCTTATGCAGTTTTCTCCAGTCCCCATTTTCATCTCTCTTAGGCCCAATTATTTTCCTAAGCACCCTGTTTTCGAATACTCTCAGATTATTTTCTTCCCGATTAGTAAGCGGCCATTTTATTTTCTGAGCAAAGTGCAATGGATTTTATAAATTATAGAGTTTTACATTATCATGCAGCCCTATATTTTCATTAATTCCGATTCTAGTGGAAAGTAGAAGATGGATATCAGCAGCCTTTAAGTGCGTCATCGTTTCTAACTGACTGGAGTTAGATCATGACTTATATATGAAACGACTTGTCTGACTTTATGGCCAAGCTTTACGTGACAGAAAACTGTCTCTCCCTTTACCCGCATTATCAAATTACGCTTCTTCATCCTGAAGGAAACAACTCACCGTAAAAAAGCAAAACCGATTACCAAGACCTTTTTCCTACACATGCATTTAGTTCTAAGTGTAGTTTGCTTTAGGGGTGGACAGTGTAAATAATCTAGACAGAATTCACAAAATCGAATCATTTTAAAATGAATTTTTGCAGTTATTTGCTGAACAAATACAGTAAAAAAAAATAGACCTGACACTGATGAACCTCTTTCAGTCACGTACATATTTCATCCGAACTTGAACTTGAGAAATAAAGTAACTTACGAGGGTCATTTCAAAAGTTCTGCACACTATAAGATAAAATTAAAGAAAATAATTTATATTACAAAATACCTTAATCTTATATATAATCTTATATATAATATAATCTTCATTCTTGCTTATGGGACAAACACGTGTAGGCTCAATAGAAATAGAGTTTTGGACTTTATCTACAGATTTAAATAAATGTAAAACAGATTTGTTATGTTATACAAATATTAGCCACTGGGCTATATTTGTAACATGTTCATTCTCGCATCATTATTACTTATTGTTCATTGTAGAACAGATTGTAATGTTGAAGAAAGATAATATAAAAAAAAAAAAAAAATCTTGCTTATGACAGCTTCCCAACGTTTTGGCAAATTTTTTATTCTGGATAGGGCACCTTCATTGTTGAGCTGTCTGATTACTCAGGTCACCTCATTGGAAGCTTCATCAATTGTAACAAAACGTTTTCCACGGAGTGGTTCCTTCAAATTGGGGAAAAAATCAAGTCTGGTAGGCTCAAATCAGGACTGTATGATGGGTGGGGAAGTCTTTCCCATCCATAGACTTGGAAAACGTTTTATTACAATTGATGAAGCTTCCAGTGAGGTGACCTGAGTAATCAGACAGCTCAACAATGAAGGTGCCCTATACAGAATTTAAAAATTGCCAAAACGTTGGGAAGCTGTCATAAGCAAGAATGAAGATTACATTGAAGGCCTGTAAAGGTAATTTGTAAAATAAATTATTTTCTTCAATTTTATCTTACAGTATGCAGAACTTTTGAAATGACCCTCGTATATAAGTCAAACCCCCATACATTTGAAGAAATTAAAGACAATATCAGAAGAGAAATATCTCGGAAACTGAACTTATTTGCGTGAAAGAAAGTTGCTGGTGATGTGTGTATGCAAGGGTAGGACATTTACAGTATCTCTTGTGATGAGGTACGTGATTATTAAGTGCCAGTATGGTACTTTATGAGATTGTGTGGGGGGACGAAAAAATGTCTGTCCGTCTGTCTGTCCGTCTGTCCGTGTGTCTGTACGCACCATAACTCAAGTACGCTTTTTCGGATTTTCATGAAACTTGGTATAAACATTCATAATGTCGATGGGAAGAACCCTATTGATATTGAACCAAATCGGTTCACCGGTACCGGAGTAATGCCCAATTTAGTGCCTATTTTAATAGATTATTAGAAAGGCGCCGTCACTGAAATACGCTGTAACGGATTTCCATGAAACTTGGTATATCCATTTATGACGTCCATGAGAAGAGCCCTATTGAATTTGAACCTAATCTGTTGACCAGTACCGGAGTAAAACCCAATTTAGTGTATATTTTAAAGACGCGGTAACTCAAATACGCTTTACCGGATTTTTATGAAACTTGGTATACACATTTACAATGTCCGTGGGAAGACGTCTATTCATAATGGATAAAATCGGTTGATCTGTTTCGGAGTAATGCTCAATTTAGTGCCTATTTTATGGCAATATACGTATTCGGAAGAATTTATTAAAAAAATGAAAATCAGTTATCTTGACAACATAGGCTATTGTTTTACTGTGATCTTATAAGGCCTTGGAAATTAAAATACAGGTAGCTATGACAAAAACCAGTATTGTTTTACATGCACTTATCCAACTAGACCGTTAAAATGACCCAGGTGACCGAGATGGTAGACCTTTCTTCTTCCGTAAGCCCTGCTTAATGAATAAATCTGGAGCTTAACTTGGAAATCAATTTAAAAAAAAAAAAAACAAAAAAAAACTTATTTTGCATATCATAATTTCAGTCATAACTAATTAAAACAAAAACATACTGGCACTTTTTTACATCAGTTTACCTGATTTTATTTTCATTGTATTTTAACTGTGATTGTGAGAACTTCAATCATTGCACCGTTAGAGGCTTTATTTGCGGAGATATTTCACTCGATCGCCCAGGAGTTAGAGCTGTGGCCTCCGCGACACAGAAACCCGTATGATTGGCCAACTCGTTCGTGAAAAGCACAGTATTTCTATTACAATTAATCTTTCTTCCTTTATGAAATGAATGAATAATCGTAATATTCATTAACTATTTAGGCAGAATACCTATTAAAATAAAAATTATAACGTATAAATTCGTCATACTGGAGTGAAAAAGGCTTTAGATACTTAGATACCTACTGGTATGTATTGACCAGTATTCCTTTTAAAAAGTGAAATGACAGCATAAATAATGAGTGTCATGATTTTATTGTGCATGTATGCTGTAATAGTACTGTATATTGCGATACAAGTGCCGTAAGGCACGTTTACGGGTCGAGGAAACAGATTGAAAACCCGAGGCGCAGCCGAGGGTTTTTAAGTTTTCGAGACCCGTAAATGCCTTTACGGCCCGTGTGTTGCATGCTATTTTTTGCACGATGATTATTTATATCAATTTAATTATATTAATTGTGATATTACCTGAAAATATTATGTAAATACATTCTTTAAAATAGATGTTTATTTCAGAAAGTGATTAGCATGTGTTTGTTGTTATGGGAATCGAATATTTGTCCTGGGGGCCGTGTCCATAAAGGCTTGTATTATGAAGTGTATCGTAATGAATTATGACGTAGCGCTTGGACCGTAAGTAATTTAACCTCATCGCAACCGCCCTTAGCAACAAGACTGTGTGGGAATGTCAACTTACGATCCATGTAAACAACGTTCGTAAATACTACTTACTAGCTAAGGAGTGCAAAAAGGTATTTTGCAAAATAAATTATTTTCTTCCATTCTATCTTACAGTGTGCAGAACTTTTGAAATGACCCTCGTATATAAGTCAAACCCCCATACATTTGAAGAAATTAAAGACAATATCAGAAGAGAAATATCTCGGAAACTGAACTTATTTGCGTGAAAGAAAGTTGCTGGTGATGTGAGTATGCAAGGGTAGGACATTTACAGTATCTCTTGTGATGAGGTACGTGGTTATTTTCATTGTATTTTAACTGTGATTGTGAGAACTTCAATCATTGCACCGTTAGAGGCTTTATTTGCGGAGATATTTCACTCGATCGCCCAGGAGCTGTGGCCTCCGCGACACAGAAACCCGTATGATTGGCCAACTCGTTCGTGAAAAACACAGTATTTCTATTACAATTAATCTTTCTTCCTTTATGAAATGAATGAATAATCGTAATATTCATTAACTATTTAGGCAGAATACCTATTAAAATAAAAATTATAACGTATAAATTCGTCATACTGGAGTGAAAAAGGCTTTAGATACTTAGATACCTACTGGTATGTATTGACCAGTATTCCTTTTAAAAAGTGAAATGACAGCATAAATAATATGTCATGATTTTATTGTGCATGTATGCTGTAATAGTATATTGCGATACAAGTGCCGTAAGGCACGTTTACGGGTCGAGGAAACCGATTGAAAACCCGAGGCGCAGCCGAGGGTTTTTAAGTTTTCGAGACCCGTAAATGCCTTTCCGGCCCGTGTGTTGCATGCTATTTTTTTCACGATGATTATTTATATCAATTTAATTATATTAATTGTGATATTACCTGAAAATATTATGTAAATACATTCTTGAAAATAGGTGTTTATTTCAGAAAGTGATTCGCATGTGTTTGTTGTTATGGGAACCGAATATTTGTCCTGGGGGCCGTGTCCATAAAGGCTTGTATTATGAAGTGTATCGTAATGAATTATGACGTGGCGCTTGGACCGTAAGTAATTTAACCTCCTCGCAACGCCCTTAGCAACACGATTGTGTGGGAATGTCAAGTTACGATCCATGTAAACAACTTTCGTAACACTTACTAGCTAAGGAGTGCAAAAAATACAGTAGGCTACCATCGAATACTGTGCCGACTTTTAAAATCTCCGCTCTAAGCCCGGGTCTCTTTAACTTACGCCTAAATAAGCCACTGTTCACCGCTGGTCTTTACTCTACACATGCTATATTTCAGCAGATTTGGCGGCAGAATTATAAAGTTGGCATCACCGGAATTCAGGACGTAAAGAAAGTATTAAGTGGAAATGTAGAGTCAGCAGTCATTCGGAAAAGATAAGATTGTTAGAAAGCTATAATGGTTGTCTGCAGAGGAAGTCTTTAATTCTCATATGAAGACACATCAATGACATTGATGGGATTTTATGGAGGAGTTATGTGAATTTGATATCGGATTTTATGACAGTCCTAACGACTTTATGTCTCAGGGTATATCAACACAGTATTATTGATGCAGTTTAACGACTTACAATAGTGCTGCGACGAATATTCATTTTCTTACATCTGATTTAAAACATTCTCGTCATATACAGAGACATTATTTTTGCGATGTGCCGCTGGAGAGCCTTTACCGGCCGACGACTCTGTTCCAGGCCGCCGGACCGTGCGTTCTCGGCACATAGCAAAAATAATCTCTCTGTATTAATCACGAATTATCATGATATAACGCACTCCAAGCTTCGAACAGCGAACTTCATTTTGTAGGCTATAGCTAGGAACGCGTTCATCTCGCCGGTGTAGGCCTAATTACCCTAAAATTTGTCGATAACTTATTTCGTTATTTTAATATTATCATATTTTGCATTCTCATTTTCTTAAATTCGAAACCGACTTTAACATAGCCTACCAGAGAATATTTTAGGAGAAAAATTCCTCTGACATATCTTAAAGAGAAGGTAAATTTAACTGAAGGCTAATCGTTTTATTAAATGCTTCATCTTTTATTTAACTTAAAATAATATCTTTCACGTCTGAGAGTATTCGAAAACAGGGTGCTTAAGAGAATATTCGGGCCTTAGAGAGATGAAAAATGAAAAAGGGACTAGAGAAAACTGTATAACGACAGGCTTCATGACCTGTACTCTTCACCGGATATAGTAAGGGTAATTAAATCACGGAGGATGAAATGGGCTGGACATGTTGCGCGCATGGGGGAGGAAAAACGTACCTCAAAAGTATTGACTAGGAGACCCAAAGGGAAAAGACGTAGGTGAGAGGAAAATATTAGGATATATTTAAGAGAAGTAGGTTCGCGAGGGGTGATTTGATAGAGTTAGCACAGAATAGGGTTGAATGGCGGGCACAGGTAAGCGTGGCAATGAACCACCGGGTTCCATAAAATAGATAATATTCCTTTAGCTTGCTGAGGATTTGTGTGTTGCCATTGGGTAAGTAAGTATTATATTTCACCTACATCAGTATCAATCATTTTACTTCTGATAACATCGTACTGGAAAAGGCAGATACGAGATATCTCGAGAAAACCTTAATGTTTTTGCTTTTATTTTTTACATTAAATGCTTATATCATAACCAAAATAATTATGTAAAATATTTTTTTTTCGGCTTGGATTAGAAAGAGAACTTCTAACAGAAGACACACGGAATAAAAAGTATTATAAAAAGTATTATAAGTATAATAAAAAGACATTATTTCATTACTGCTAAAATATCCATTGTAACCAACTTTGATTTCAATCACATGGGTGTATAATTTTGAAAATAAAACTATTTCTTATAGGCCTATTATACTTATAAACGAAACAAGTACAAAACCACAAGATCCCTTTTACAGAGGAGAAAATCACGTGATAGTCTCACATAGATTTTTTTTCCTTAATCTCATCTGGGCAGGGTGTTAATGAATAACAACGAAATATTTTACCTCTTTATAGAGGGGTCTTAGAAAAGCGACTTTTATTAGGAGATTTTTGTTCTATGGATTCAATTTTTCCTGTTACAGCATAAAATCTGTGAGGGCATGGCCACCACATTTGAGAAAATGCAAAACAAACGAACTTCGTTGTTACACAGGATTATGAATTTAAAAAAAAATGCATTGGCCGCCAGTCATGTGATTAGTCTGTAAATTTTGCAATTATGAAAACTCTAAATTATGATATAGCTCTAGATGAATGATTAGGAATAAGGTTTTTACCGATCACTAAGAAGGCATGAAGTCAATTTAATGAAAATTTTAAACCTATTTCGCTTAATTATTCACTTATGAGCACCAAATTGTAATAACTATAATGCCTCGTAGCATACACATTTTACGTCATAGAGCAAAAATCTCCGAATAAAAATTGCTTGTCTATGTCCCCTCCATACACAGGTAAAATATTTCGGTGTTATTCATTAACACTCTGTATATACGATATGTGTTAACAAATATGCGAACAATTTTCAATTAGTTTTTACAGCAGTAACATATTTGGAAAATCCTTTTAATTTTAACATTCCTGCAGAGAATTCATTTATTTCTATCCCGTGCTGCAAGAGTGTGCTGTGGGATTTTAAAATTAATTACAAAAACCCACAAACGAATCCGTTTAATTATTGTGACAGACTTTTGTATTAACATAGTCAACAGGAGATCGCGGAATTACATTTAAACTTATTAGTTTTAAATTATTTGTCATTTATAAAAGCTATCCTACCTAAATTCCGACATTCAGTTTTTTACGTGTCAACAAAATATAAAATAATATTATCATTACCTTTATGTATGTTGAATATCTTTAAAACAGTAGCATAAATTAAGCTTAAACCTGCTTGTAAATGGAAATATATTATGTTATGCAACGAGTCTATAATGACATTTATTAATTGGAGAGTACGGTATGTCGTTTATGAAATGACCTAAGCTAGTATAGACGAGTTGCACACGAGTTTTTGTTTGACAGTAAAGTTAAATTTTTAACTTTTGAGATTTTAGATTTATCAACAAACGGAAGTTCATCGCTGTGGCGTAGGGGTTTTTTTCTGGGGTTTTTCCTCACCTGTGAGACAAATGTCAGGTAACATTAGGCCTATCATCTGGCCGTCATTAGGTTTGTTCGCAAAGCAAATCCCTAACTGTCAGGGACCACGGCGCATGCGCACATTGTCGGTCTCGCTGCGCAAGGTATGCGCATAATGTAATATATTAGCATATTGAAAATGTGCGCATGCGTCGCGGTACATGACAGTACATGATTTAGCTTTGCGAACAGACCTTATATCATCTTCATCCCATCCTCGCCTTGTTCGGAGTGAGTGTGTGTGAATGTTGTGTCTCGTCCTATGTGTAAGTGTTGTCTCGGAGGTGGCCCCGGCATTGGGCTGATCACTTATCCGGAGATGCCCTTCCATGTCCTTGTCTGGTCAAAAAAGTATGTATGTGATCCACAGGTAAATCCTCTCTCGACAGGTCTCGGCCCTGTAAGGCCCGGACGGCTTGGGTCGCTTAAATCCTAAAAGGGAGAGGTAAAACTACGATAAAGATAGAAAGAAAGATCTTCAAGCAATATGTAAAACAGAAGTATTGTTAGTTAATTACCATCCACGTTTTTATGGCCGGTAATCAGTCTGCGTAATTTTCGTCCTTCCCCTACCTTACCGGAATATTGCATAAAATGTTTCCAGCGAAGCTTCTTTAAAAGATGTCTTTATAGGACTTTTTATCAACAGTTCCAATATGCAGTCGGAGCTACCGATACAGTGGTAAGTTATTTTTAGATATGTAGCTACGAGACACCTGTTCTTATTGTCCAGGGTACACTCTCTCACCCATTCTAAAAATAGAACAGCCGTTGCGATAACAACATAGCTCTGCGGTGATTTCTGGCACGTGTTTTGAAATTGTACAGTAGTGGGCAAGATTTCTGTGGATGCATCCGGTGCGGGAACATTATTTTCGATTCGCATGCGATAGTGCACACGAACGTAATTGTATAGAAGTATGGGGTGCAACGGGAATAACTAATATGGATAGAATACTAGTGTTGCAAAAAAGGAGCGTGAGATGTATATATGGGATTAGTAATAGACAATCATGTAAAGAATTATTTATAACCAAAAGAATCTTGACAGTAGTTAGCCTGTATGTATATAAAGTGATAATTTACAATTACAATTACAATTACAATTTATTATTCCAAAGTACACGAAAAATATATACAAAAGTTGATACACCCCCCGAAGAAGCAGAGCTTGTGTTCGGGGGTGGTTCAGTTATATATTAGAAATACTTATACTAAACAATTACTTTAAAAGAATGCATAATTTGGAGAAGTATGACAAAATGTTATGTATGAAAGGTTAGAACATGTTCTATTTACAATACAAAGGTACGAAGCAATACAACAATAATACATAACAATTTTTTTGTTCAAATTTTAGTAAAAACAAAGAAATTAGGTTCTATCCGAATTTTAAAGTTTAATATGAAAAATGTTATAACAGTAATAGTCGATAACAGAAGTAATAATTATATAAATTTTCTAATTTTAGACCTAAATTGTTTGTTGTTTAAGCTATTTAGATCAGGATGGTTGGTAATAAATATATGTTAGGAATAAAAAACAGCCTCCAGTAAATAAAGACATACATTCTCACTGCACAAGAGGTGAAACCGACTACCACAGAGTGACAATAAATAAAAATTCAACATACAAAAATCCGTTAAGTAAGGGAATTTCACTGTACAATAAGTTACCGATAGAAATAAAAAAGAAACAGAAAGGAAATTTTAACATTACACTTAAAAATTATCTGATAGAAAGATGTCTCTTTAGGTTAGATGAATTTTAGCTTAATTAACTAATTTACTATTGAAACTCAAATTAATATAGTTTTAGAATTTTAAAATGTGGTTATAGTGTTTTCTGATGTTTAATAATGTAATTTTTTTATGAATTATAATACAATTTAATATTATATTAAATCGTAATTTTATAATTAGTTTTTAATGATATTTAATAGTGTAATTTGTAACTAATTATTGAAAATGTACCAAATGCCTAAAGTGTTAATAATATATTAAATGTGACGATGCTGGAAACTTTTCCTGTAAAAGTCTATAAGCAAATAAAGCATAATCATTATCAACGTTTTTTCGACAGTAGTGCTTTTTCATCCATTTCGTTCATGCTATCATAGTGGAAACCACTCAGTTTAGTAACCAAGTACGCAGCCATGGAAAGGGCCCGAGCCCCCCCCCCCGAAATGGTAAACTTACGAAAATACTCTTGAATACGATAAAAGTTTCAGTTTTAAAGTAGGCTTAAGTGGAAACTTATACAGTGTACAGAACAATCAACAACGTCACAATTTAACATTGTACAGTACCATTACTTAAGCCCAATAAATTGCCGATGTTTATTTTTAAAAATATTATATTTATTTAGGAAAATTAAATAGTCGTTTTAATTAAATAAACTTAGCTTAGAAGAATGTTTTATCATTTTGTATAATATTATTAGATAAGTAAATGTATTGAAAGAGTTCAAAGTGAGTATTATTTACTCACTATGAATACACAGTTTTACTTAAAAAAAGTATTGAAATGAAATGAAATGATTAGCCTAAATGTCCCGTTAAGGGCAATGGCCTCCTCGAAGAGGGTAAGCTCGAATACACCTACATGTGGTGAGCTATTCCACATGCATAGGCGTACCGAGGGGGGGGGGGTTTGGGGGTTTGAACCCCCCCCCCATTGATTAAAAAAAGGAAAATTGTATCATTTTTTAAAGTCTGCCCATAAATTAATTAATGCAAGTATAAAGCGTGGGAAGCTTAAAACTCGTTATTTTGCGTCTTAATTTGTAACATTTTCCAGGGGTGAGCCCCCGGAAGCTTAAAATTTGTTATTTTGCATCTTAATTTTTAAAATTTTCCGGGGGAGGGCCCCCGGAAGCTTAAAACTCGTTATTTTGCATCTTAATTTTTAAAATTTTCCGGGGAACCCCCGGAAGCTTAAAACTTGTTATTTTGCATCTTAATTTTTTAAATTTTCCGGGGGACCCCCGGAAGCTTAAAACTCGTTGTTTTGCATCTTAATTTTTTAAATTTTCCGGGGGAGGGCCCCCGGACCCCCGGACCCCCCTCTCCCTAGGGGGTATGGAATACCCCCTAGACCCCGCGGATGTTATAACCCCCCCCCATATGGTCGGCCTGGTTACGCCTATGTCCACATGAGGGATATTTGTGCTCTTGGGCTTTTATGCAATTCCTGGTCTTTGTCCACTTACATTAGTCTGGGTCATTGTGCACTTCATTGTAGTTTACGTCCTTACACTTGTTACGGTCCTATACACTTGTCTTCGTAAGACTTCGGTCGCATATGCACTGGTTTCAGTCACTGTTCACTTGTCTTCTTAAGACTTTCCAGTCATTCCTATTTCTTGCTCTGGTTGACCACTGTCGTCCTACAAGTTCCTTGAAGAGATCAGCCCATCTCTGTCTTGGTCTTCCGGGGGATCTTCTTCCAGTACGAGGGTCCCACATTGTGGCCTTGTATGTCCATCTGTCATCTTTGAGTCTTGCGACGTGGCCTCCCCACTTCCATTTGGTGTTGGTGGCTTGCAGTGCAGGGTCGGTAACTGCTGACATCTTCTGTAGTGTTTCATTTGTAACTCTGTCCCTCAACGATATGCCATATTTCTTTTGCACACTTGGAGACTGTTGCGAAGTTTGGAAGTGAGAGCCCACGTCTGACAACCATACAACAATACCGGCATTACACAGGTCTCTAGCGTTTCGGTTCTGAGTTTTCTGCTGATAGTTTTCTCCAGGTATTACTTAAGCTAAATGTAGGCAGCTATAATAATCCATAATTGTGTACCCCATTTTCATTTCACTAAATTAAAATGCATTCCCCATTTAATAATTCTTAAAGTGTTGGCATTTTATATTAGGCAAAAAGTACCGGTCCTTATTAACAGTTCTAAAATTAAGCCTTCAAATTCCATATTAATGCCTTATTTTTTAAACTGTTTTTATTTTGGAAAGTAAAAACTGTGGTATGAATAAAGGGTGAGCCTTTCTGGAACAGAAATCCTGGCTACGTCCCTGTCGGTAACCTACCTTACCTGCATCTCTTAGCGTCATTATAATATGAAGCAAAGAAGCCGAGAGATTATGTTATAGAAACCTTTAACTTTTGGTATATGTAGAATTGCAGAAAAAGAATATACCGTACATTTCCGCAGATAAGACGATAGTTAATCATAAAAAAAGGCTCCGAAAATCCGGGGTCGTCATATAGGACAGATAAAAAAAATGGACTGATATTTATACAAATTAAAACAAAAATTACAAAAATGTCCAGCCCATTTCATCCTTCGTGATTTAATTACCCTTAAGCCTACTATTATTAATATAGATTTTGATGGTCTTGATCACTATGAAAAATTTGGTACTTTACCGTTAACTGATATAAACCTGTATGCGTTTTAATTAATTATTGTTAATTTCGAGGGGAAAAGGGAGCTTTGCTTGCAATGATCAATAGCTCCAAAATCAAGTTCTTTAAAATGCCTAATTTTTAGTATAAAGCAGGGCAGAATTAAATAGATAATGCTTAAATTTTAGCTAACATTATTCATGGTATATCCTTGCAACCTATTCGGAATTATTTAGCATTATTTCAATTTTATATATCGTGCGTTACCATGCAAAATTAGATAAAAGTACAATCTAATGCTAAATGCTCCCGTTTCACTACTTTTTTTTTTCCTGGCTTGGTGAGTAAGTGCACTACTATTGGGATGCTGAAGACAATTATTTAATGATGAAGTTTCATTATTTTGTAATTCGATTTCCTTGGTGAGAAATGCTTTTACTCATTCTCTTCGCTAATCGCTTTATGTGTTCGCTTATTAGGAAAAAAACTGAATGCTACTTTATATTTTTTTAAAAACTAAGCCGCTTATAATGTAAGCTGTATTTCAGTAAGAAGAAATAATAAATATAATGTACGATACAGTTTTATGTGGGATGTATTATAAATCTGGTATAATAATAAGAAAGCCTGCAATATTAATAACACAGATTTCGTAAGAGCAAACATTTACGGTAACATATGTAGCTGAATAATCCTTTATATCTATCGGAAACAATTAAATTGGTTAGGAACATAATCCTTTTTGCACGACTTAACTAATTAGTGGTACTTACGAATGTTGTTGCCGTGGATCGTAAGTTGACATTCCCACACGCAATCTTGTTGCTATGTGCGGTAAGAATTTACTTACGGCACATCATAATACAAGCCTTCATGGACAAGGCCCCCCAGGACAAATATTCGATTCCCATAACAACAAAGACATGCGAATCACTTTCTGAAATAAACATCTATCTTCAAGAATGTATATACATAATATTTTCAGGTAATATCAGAATTAATATAATGAAATTGATATAAATAGTCATCGTGCAGAAAATAGCATGCATTACTCGTGCCGTAAGCGCATAACGGATCTCGGAAATTGAAAAAACGAGGCGCTCGCGCCTCGTTTTTTCAAACTATTTCCTCGATCCGTATGCATCGCTTACGGCACTTGTATCGCAATATACTATAAAGTTTAAGGTAGACTATAATAAAAAAAGTCATCAGAGTCGCGTTCTTTTTAACCAACCCATTCTCTCATTCCTAGAAAAAATGCAAAGTTAGCATCGAGTTATCACTGTGCTCCTAACATGTGAAACAGTTCGCCTTGGTTATTAAAAAAGAGCAACTTTTTAAAAATAATTTTCCCTCGTTTACTTGTTCACCAAAATTTATCATGTTTATAAAGCAGGACTTTGCCGGACATATTAGGTAGGAAGATAAGGGGGGGCCGAGGGAAGTTGAAGTCAAAGTTAACGAGTTTAGTTGTACAGCAGTCGCCCTTATCAGATAATGACAAAGTACACAAGTAGATAAGGCAATTTTCCAACTTGTATAACAGCTCATTAAACTACCTTTACTAAGCACGTAAAGAACTCAACTACCCATTGACAAAAATAAATAAAAAAGAAATTTACGGAACTTTACTACTGGTACTAATTTATAAGCTGAAATTGTCACTTATGGGGGACAAATGACATGGTAAGGTTTCCGTGACTGTGTACCATGAATAAATGAAGTATATTTCAGGAATTTAACTGTAGGAAAACCCAGTTAAATTTTGAATTATTTATACTTTTAGGTAATTATGAAACGATCTGGAGCTTAGCTCAGAGATCGATTACAAAAATAGATAACATATAATGAACCCTGTGGAATACCATGTTTGATTAAGCGAAAGCAGGCCATTATCATGCAAAGAAATCGAGACTTCATCTACGAGTTAGTAATAAAGAATATAAATTTTCAGATTTCTGTAATAAAGGTAGAAGAAAATGTTGTTATTTGAAGACAAAACATGATAATTGGATTGAATTCCTGTATACTTTTTTTGTTTTTATCCTATTTTAAAGCGATTAGGCCTACGATTAGAACGCATGATAGGCTATGCGCTGAGATTTGTTTCCTACATGCTGTTTGTGCTTTTCTCTACTGGAGAAATTTTAGGTAGATTTCGAAGAAAAATCTACCTATTGCAATCGATACCATGTCATGACTTTCGAAAAATTCTTACATATCTTTACGTTTCATGCTTCCCTAAATACGAAACCACCGCCTGTTAAAAAAAAATGTGATATTTATATATATATTTATATCTTTACATCTTTACACGCTAGCGGCTGTAATTTTGAAGATATTTGAACCAAATTTTATTATGTTATTTCTAGGCCTAATAGTTCGGACAAGTTCGTTAATGAGCAAAATTGGCCCAAGAGGGTGGTCGGGGGAAGGGGTTGAAATATTAAAACATTTATATCTCGGCCCCTATGAAGTATAGAGGGAAACTTTGTTTGAATAAATTAGAGTACTCCCTATGGAGTTCACAGTGACACCAACGATTCGGGGGTTTTGGGGGTACGAGTGGGGGTGGGAAGTGGGGGGATGGAAATTCTAAATTTTTGAAACTATGTCTTGTTGGGTATCATTGAAAAGCTCTTGATGAGTATTCTACAAATCAACAAATCAATAACTAGTTTCTTGATAGTGCTAATGTAAGGCGAGATTTGAATGCTTGAAAAAGTGCTCTTTCCTCTATTTTGCAATTATTATTGCGGGTTTGTCATGCCAAGGCTAAAGAAGAAGAGTGCTACGCAGCGACAGTAAATTAAACCAAAAGCACTTCGAAGTCTACCTCAGGCTGTAGGCTTGCCTAAAGGGATTTTTTTTTTCATTCACACGTGTTCGAGAATCCTCGAAGCTGTATTGAGGATTTGTGAACTACCTCGTCTTTTATATTTGAAACTCCTACATTTGAGGTACACCCTGCTACAGAAAAAATAAGCGGACTCTTGTTCAGTAGAAAGTCTAAGTTCTATGGCGCGGTTCACAAGATGTGTAAACGAACCAAGTCATTGCTATGATGTTTGTTCACTGGACATTGGACATTCTCAACTGATGGCGCAGTGCTTCTCTATCAGCCATCCTTGGTTGCAATGATATATTATGAATGAAGAGTTCACAAGCAGGATTTAAAAAAAAATCCCTTTAGGCAGGCCTACAGGCTGAGGTAGATTTTGAAGTGCTAAATCTCGCCTTATATGAGAGCTAATTATTGATTTGTAGAGTACTCATCAAGAGCTTTTCAACGATACCCCATAAGACGTGGTTTCAAAAATTTCTAATTTCCATCCCCCCACTCGTACCCCCTAAACCCCCGAATCGTTGGTGTCACTGTGAACTCTATAGGGAGTACTCTAATTTATTCAAACAAAGTTTCCCTGTATACTTCATAGGAGCCGAGATATATACTTCATAGGAGCCGAGATATAAATTTTTCAAAATTTCAACCCCCTCCCCAATCCTCCCCTTGGGCCAATTTTGCTCATTAACGAACTTGTCCGAACTATTGGGCCTAGAAATAACATAATAAAATTTGGTTCAAATATCTTCAAAATTACTGCCGCTAGCGTGTATATGATAAATATAATTATGTATATATATATATATAGGCCTATATCATATTTTTTTTTAATAGGCGGTGGTTTCGTACTTAGGGAGGCATGAAACGTAAAGATATGAAAGAATTTTTCGAAAGCCATGACATGGTATCGATTGCAACCATAGGCGTAGCGAGGGGGGGGTTTTGGGGGTTTGAACCCCCCCCCATTGATTAAAAAAAGGAAAATTGTATAATTTTTTTAAGTCTGCCCATAAATTGCTTAATACAAGTATAAAGCGTGGGACGCTTAAAACTCGTTATTTTGCGTCTTAATTTTTAAAATTTTCCGGGGATGGACCCTCGGAAGCTTAAAACTTGTTATTTTGCATCTTAATTTTTAAAATTTTCCGTGGGAGAACCCCCGGAAGCTTAAAACTCGTTATTTTGCATCTTAATTTTTAAAATTTTCAGGGGGAGGGCCCCCGGACCCCCCTCTCCTTCCATACTCGCCAGACCCCGCGGATGTTATAACCCCCCCCCCCATATGGTCGGCCTGGTTACGCCTATGATTGCAACAGGTAGATATTTCTTCGAAATCTACCTAGAAATGTGTTTCCTTATTCCTAGTGATGTCACCACATGAATCAAACTTCGTGAAATGTATGACCAGTAACTTGTAATTAAAATATATCAGTAGGATCGGCTGAAACTAGAACATGAAGCCAGTATCGCTCACTCGTTTCGTGAAGTAGCAAATTAACGGCCATACCCACTTTGGTAGCAAGGTAAAATGTTAAATATTGAACAAATGAAATCACATTTCATGCTATTTTAGCACTGAAAAACTAGTCAGGAAATTTGTTTAATATACTCTAAGACATGCCAACTTAAACAGGCAATCGTTACCTAAGTTATAACACTTATTACTAAAAGTTAAAAAAACATATGGATAGGCCTACAATTACAAATTCAGTATTTTATTATTAAATAAAATAATTCAATATTTCATAAAATGGAGCTTAAATAACTACAGTACTAATCTAATACAATAATAGAATTATAGGTTTCGATTTCGGGAAGGGTCCGGTCACCCTGGACCCCCCTCCCCCGCCATTTCCTACGTCACTGATTATTAATTAATATAGCAGGTATTAAAAACTGTGCTTAGCAAGGGAATATCGCGCAACAAAGAGAAAGTAATTTCGCTTTATAACTCGAAGGCAATGCATTTCTAAGCCCCCTGTTCTCTCTAGAAACAAGTGAAGGAATCAGAACTAATTGCTTGATGCAGATGGAATTAAACAGCATGTGTCGGATTTTCTCTGGGGCGACGTAACAGAAAATGAAAATTAAACACTTGCAGGCTTGCGACTAATTCTTCAGCACGTCCTCTGGACTATTTGCCTCAATTTGCTGCTCCACTTGAAATCAAGATTTTGTTGCTGTGCCTCTTCAACAATATGGAAACAAATTTCAGCTGTTTAAAATAGTATTGAACATTTTAATTGCTAAACTTTTCACCTATATTTTATTATCTACTTTGTTCTGAAAAAAAAAATTGTTTTGTATTTAAAAAGTCTTAATATGCCTACTATTTAAAATTTGTAAAAATTGTATGTAGCATCTATAAATACATAAATGAAATGAAATTATTGTTTAATAGCTTAAAAGATACAGAGTTTATGGTGCTAATACGCCATAAATTTGAGCATTTTTATCGCCATTTCAGCAAGGAAATAAGAGCGGATGATTCAGAAGTAGTGGAAGAAGTCATTCGTATTGGTACTTTATGTGAGTGTTTGGGATTAGCCCTTCCCCACGCCACAAATAACTTTCCTAATATCACCAAATAGCTCTTTAGGTTTTTTTTTTCTGATCGAACTTTACGAGTTTTCTCCCTCTTCTACAAGTTGGATCGTAATACCCAAAACTTTATTGTCTGCTTCGGCATCACCACTTAATAATAACACACTGTCGGCGCATTTCCTGTTTTTGTATCTCCATTACTCAAAAAAGATGCAATGAAAATGAGCTCATTCAGTGTAATAATCAGGGCCCGGATTTTTAGGCTTTTATAAAAAGGTATTTTAGTCTTTTATTTTCGTGGAATAGCCCTTTTTAGGCTTTAAACAATCTATTTTAGCCGTCTTATTAAAACATATAATGAACACTAATATTAACAACGAAAATTGTATTATAATTTTGACACAGTTATTCTATTTTTTTTTTTTTTACAAAATAAACAAGTACCGGTAACTATTCCTTATTTCGGCACTAGGAAAATAGTATAATTAATTGAGATTTTTACCCTTTAATGCTACAATTATTCAATACACCACTCAATTCACTTCCGATCTACACAAATAAGTAGGCTGGAGTGTCACGAATTTGTTCCTTTAATATACTTCTCTGTCGTTGGCCGGCAATTTGTTACTTTAAAGTTGAAGCAACAAAGGATTAGTTGTAGATTTTGAAGTTTTGCAGATGGCTCAAGTTTCATTTCCTGCGACGGCGAGGCGGCACATTTTCGAGTTACAAAGACAAGTGACAAAGTAACATATATATTGTTGATTTCAGTGCGTTGTATAAATGTATTTTTATTGTGTATTTTCTTAAAATGCACAAATTCACATATTTATTTTCCTTTGCATTAGTAAAATCTATTTAAAAATCGTGTTTTTCTGCAAAAGTCCTCTTTAGCCTCCAGTTTTTCAGAAAAAGACCTCATAAGCCCGTTTTAGGCCGTTTATTCCGATTTAGCCCTTTTTAGGTTCTATAGGTTTCCTATATTCGGAAGCATGGGGCATGAAACGGAAAAGTACGTTAATGTGTTCTAATTAGGAATCTGGGGGAAAAATATATTTTCTTGATTTTGTTGTTTACTGCTTTGTTGGCCTTAAACGGTGAGAAAATTAGTACTAACTGTTGCCCACGACTTCGCTTCTTTCGATATCGTAAAGTACTGAAATAATGCCATTTATTAAATTAGACGATAATTTGGCGATTTTCAATAGCACATTGATATTGATCCTTTTTTTTAGACCTGGGATTACCCAGATAAAAAAATAACTGGTTAACTGAGCAAATAACTGATTGTACGAATGAATGAAGTGCGTTTATTGTTAATACGAATAACTATCTTTTTACATTATTAGTTGCATGAGCCCTTAGGCTGTCCAATGCTTTAACTGTGCACAAGAAAAAATATAACCTAAAATTAAAACTAATAACACACAGACGGACAGTTATAACTTGTAAACACACAAACAAAACCCCCCACACACTCCCCACAAAAATAGCAAATACACCAACAATACCCTTAAACACACCAACAGAATTACCAAACAAATATATTTTACATATAGTCCAGTTACTCATTGCATACCCAGGCGGCTTCCTTTCGTTAGGAGGAAAAGTTTGCCGACAGCTCAAACCATGTCGTTTGTTTTACCGCACCAATCAGCTAGTTACCCCAGCCAATCAAAATCTAAGAATGTCCTGTGGCGATTTTGACAGCTACTCGTCTACTCCGCGTGGAGTGAATGCGTTGTTGCAAGATCAAGTTACAGTAAGAAATAACACGTGTGAATTGAATAAAGCGAAGGAAGAACTGAGGTCAGTGATAACAATGAAAGAATATTGCAACGTTGCTTTTGTTTTGGATAGCGGAAGCCCAAGACCGATTTAGTCAGATCAATTAACATAAAGAAACACCGAAACCTTTGAAGCCGACTGGCCATCCAATGAGTAACTGCACTATACTATCCTATATACAGCTGTATAGCCCAAGCGGAATACTCCCCATTACTCCCTCGGTCCCACTCCCTCGGCCAGTTCCATCCTAAGGTGTCTCACTTTGAACTAAAATTTTCCCACCCCCTCAAGAAATCTAGTGTTAAGTAGTTTCAAGTAACCATTGTCTTTTGTCCAGTTAACCGAATAACACATAACCAGAGAACTGGATACTGATGTCAGTTTACCCAGTTATTTGTGATAATCCAGATAATTTTTAAAAGAATTAACTGCAGTGGAATTAATTTTTCGGATAATCGACATACAAATCCAGGTAATTGCAAATAATATCCAGTTAATATGTGTTCAAATAACATTTAATTGTTTTATCTTCTGTGCAATTAACCGTTATCTAGTTATTTGTCCCAGCATTACAGTTTTTTTTCTAGCTTCATGCATGGAACAGAAGAGATGAGATAAAGTTGCTGAATACTTTATGAGGGTTGCTCCATTCGCAATATGAGGAAGCATACATAAAATATTAAAATCAATTATCGAATGATGTGATGATCCTCCTACATGACGTCCGTCGTCCCTGCTTGCAAAAACAATTTGTCTTCCGGCATCAGATCGCCCACTGTAGACATCTCTTCTAAAAGCATAGGCCTATCGCGAAAACTTAACCATAACATCTTCACGTTTTTCTAGTCTCTGCAAGATTTATATAATTTAGACCAATGAGCAAGATATTGTCTTCCTATCTCTGAGATTTCATAGAAAATAATCTTACCGAGATAAATATCTGATGTGATACACTCACATAACTTTCCTTCCCTAAGTCTGTGTAATTATTTTTCAAAGCCCAGTATCATGCAACATCCAAAGCTCTATGTGAACACTGCAAACAATAGTGTTGTCATGATAAATGAATTGCATTTTGATGAATTCAATGTAATATTTTCAGAAATTATACAATTTTTTTAAAGGAAAGGGATGGTATGTTTGAATTTTAATGTTTAACTCATTTCTTTCCGGGTTGAAATGGGAATGTGAGCAAAATTTCGTGCACATTGATCAAAGCGTGTAGGTTTGTATAAAGAACACACATACATACATTCACACCCACCCACACCTTCGATTTTATTTATAAGAAGAAGAAGCTCTGGTATATTATATCTCAAGAATAAATAGGGGATGTAATAGCTCCAATTAATTCCAAAAGGCTGTAATCCGGGGTGTATGTAAAAATACAGGCGACAAAATTTAATAGTTTGGGTACTGCGTTCGGACTTGAAATTTTATGCCCTGGTTTGAGCATGTTAGTCCGCCGGCGTGGTCTTGTGGTTAGCGTCGCTGACTACAGATCCGTCGGCCCGGGTTTGATTCCCGATACCTCCTCGGATTTTTCTGAGGTAGGGAGGTCTGGTAGGGGTGCACTCAGCCTCGTGATTCAAAATTGAGGAGCTACTTGATAGAGAAGTAGCGGCTCCGGTCAAGAAAACCACCATTAACGGGTGGTTACGGGAGATGACGCAGCTGTCGGGTGGTAGGCCAAGTCCCTCCAGGGATGTAGCGCCACGGAGTTTAGTTTAGTTGAGCATGTTATCAAACTAGCAGGTCCCCGTGGCTTTGCTCACGATAATTAATTCGAAGATTAAAAATTAAGAGCAAAATAATTAAAACATATTTATTAACACTTGCACACGAACCTTTCAAAGGACCATACTGAACGATTAGCGTAATAATTAATTAAACAGCTAACATTTCTGCTATTGAAGTGCATTCCACGATTAGAAAGCGCAGCTTTGGAAAAAAAACCGACCTCAGATTCCAGTTCCCAGGCCCAGAAAACCCGTGCAAAGAGAGTTCCGTCCAAATCGATCAATGTTTAACAATTTAGGTCTGAATTCATTACTCCTCTTCCGTCTATGTTGAAAATTTCAGATGTGTGCTTGCCTTGACAATATAAACAAACGAATCGACGAAGGTGGGCTCACAAAATCGAAGCGATCGGTAAATCCAAGCGATAAGACGAAAACTTCGCGTTTCTGTTATTTCCGAGTTATGCCAGAAAAGAGGCAAAGAACCTGCAATTGATTTGACAATTGAAAAGTATTACCGAAGGTCGATGCTTCGATAGCGCAAAAATTCACGTTTTCTGCCAGTTTTTCACTCATAACACGCGAACGAAAGAGAAAATAAAAAAATCCCTTTAGGCAGGCCTACAGGCGGAGGTAGATTTCGAAGTGCTTTTGGTTTAATTTATTGTCGCTGCATAGCACTCTTCTTCTTTAGCCTTGGCATGGCAAACCTGCAGTAAAGAGGAAAAGCCTACAATCAATTGTTTTGACAACAATAATAGGCTATAATATTCTGGGAGGCCGTGCGCAAGATCAGCAATGAATAAAATTAGCAAAGCCGCTAAACAAGACAAAATTATGATATTATAATAATTCTTTCAAGTGTTATTATTTTCAAACATTAAAATCTCGCGTCATTTGAGAGCTATCAAGAAACTATTTATTGATTTGTAGAGTACTCATCAAGAGCTTTTCAACGATACCCCACAAGACGTGGTTTCAAAAGTTTCGAATTTTCATCCCCCACCCTCACTCGAACCCCCGAATCGTTGGTGTCACTGTGAACTCCATAGGGAGTATTCTAATTTATTCAAACAAAGTTTCCCTCTATACTTCATAGGGGCCGAGATATACATTTTTAAAAATTTCAACCCCCTCCCCCGACCACCCCCTTGGGCCAATTTTGCTCATTAACGAACTTGTCCGAACTATTGGGCCTAGAAATAACATATTAAAATTTGGTTCAAATATCTTCAAAATTACGGCCGCTATCGTGTAAAGATATATATATATATATATATATCACAAAATTTTTTTTTGAACGGGCGGTGGTTTCGTACTTAGGGGAGCATGAAACGTAAAGATATGAAAGAATTTTTCGAAAATCATAAAGTGGTATCCATTGCAATAGGTAGATTTTCTTCGAAATCTACCTAAAACCGGCTTCGAGGTGCATTCGGCCACCCTTCAATCCATCTATGTTTAAAATTTCATAGGCTATGTCTGCGTTCAGTAGATTTCGTTGGGCATCCCGCACAGACAGACATACACTTCCTCTTAGTATATAGCAAATGCTTTAAGAACTTTTCTAGCCAATGATTAGTTATAATATTATTAAAATCATAAGGAAGAGAATTAAAGACCATTACAATTGCTTGGGCGTTACAGAGATAACACGTCTTTCGTGCTGTGGCAGTCAGCATAAATTCTCCAGAGTTGTAAATACAGGAAAGAGGCTAACATTTACATAGGTCTGAGTGCAGAGTGGACATAAGCCTTGCTGATATATTGCACTACTATTAAATAAGGGCTTCCTGCCCTTAAACATAATTACCTGGGATTTCCGGTGACCAAACCAGGCTCACAAGAACACCAGCTTCGTATAATACTATAAAGTGTGTCCCAGAAGTTCCATTCTAATCAGTATAAACATATGTACGAGAGTGGATCGAAAAGTAACGCACAATCTTTTTTTTTACAAAAAGTTTAATAGGTACAATTACAAACAAATGCACACATGAAGAGACATCTTTTGTCTATTTTTCTATATAGTTGCCAAGTTTCTCAACACATTTCTCCCATCTGATACCAGTTTCAAAATACCCTGTTCGTAGAAGTCCATTCGGTTGGAGTATAACCATCTGCGGTCTGCTGTTTTCACTTCTGCATCTGACGCAAAGCATTTACCAGCCAGAAATTTCTTCATGGGACCAAACAAATGAAAGTCCGACGGTCTGGACTGTATGGAGGATGCTGGATCACACCCAACCAGATTTGTTGATTTTCTCACGAACAGCTGCAGCAACATGGAAGCGAGCATTGTTGTGAAGAAGTTTGACATAATCAGCATGAATGTTTGGTACCATGAAGAAATTCCTTCCCGGTAAACGCTTTGCGTCAGATGCAGAAGTGAAAACAGCAGTCCGCAGATGGGTATACTCCAACCGAACGGACTTCCACGAACAGGTTATTTTGAAACCGGTATCACGATGGGAGAATTGTGTTGAGAAACTTGGCGACTATATAGACAAATAGACAAAAGATGTCCCTTCATGTGTGCATTTGTTTGTAATTGTACGTATTAAACTTTTTATTAAATAATATTATCGTGTGTTACTTTTCGATCCACCCTCCTATTTCCTTTTAATAAAAATATCCATACCCATACTATGGGGTACTATGGGGTACAAACTATTATATCTTTTACTGTCGTGCAAATAGGAATCCTGTGATCGCCATTATCAAGACTCTACATAACCGTTTAAATAGTTTTTAAAATAATTTCCTTCTATTATTTCACTCTTCGTTAAGAAACGACTTTACTCTACGGGATAGTTTATAAATTTAAGAGTTAATTTAACTTTAAATAATAAATAATTAACAGTTTTACAAAAACCTTGCTTATTTTAGTTCCGTATCACATAAAATTGAAATGCCTGCATTAATAGATCAATTCCCTGAAAGAAAAATTTACTCCGTAGGCCTAACTGTTAGTTATCTCTAAATAGAGGTTTCACTTTATTTACTAACAATCTCAAGTTACCAGATGGCCATGGTAGAAACCTCTAAGTCTGAACAGATCAATATTTTTGTTTAAGGATTTGAAGGGGTTTGTACTACCTTGAATTTTGAACTTTTTATGCATACCTTCCCTTTTTCTGCTTCCATCTACTTTCCCTTTATGTGTTCATCCTGTTTCTTTCACACAGGAACATAGTACTGTAATAGTATATTTAAATCAGAGCCCAGAGACTCCTTAAAGAAACCATCTTGTTAAAAAGAAACTTAGTCACAAGGAATAGAAGAGAAGAAGAAGAGGAATAAAATCTAGAGCTCCACTTCGATTGAACCGAACGGGAAAGGGAAGACAGGCTCTTTCTTAGCATTGCAATTACTGATGAAGTCTTGCGATAAGGATTTTCATTCTATCTTTCCGTGGACTGTTCGATTACTTGGCTTATTTGTATTTTATTTTTCTCTCTCTCTCTCTCTCTCTCTCTCTCTCTCTCTCTCTAATGTTTTCTTTCCCTATCCCTCACTTTCTATACTTCTCCTTCAGACTACTCTTCCTTTGCTGCTGATTTTATACAGAGTGTTAATGAATAACACCGAAATATTTTACCTGTGTATAGAGGGGACATAGACAAGCAACTTTTATTAGGACATTTTTGCTCTATGACGTAAAATGTGTATGCTACAGGGCATTAAAGTCCTTAAAATTTGGTGCTCATAACTCAATAATTGAGCGAAATAGGGTTAAAATTTTCATTAAATTGACTTCATGCCTTCCTAGTGATCGATAAAAATCTGATTCTTAATAATTCATCAACAGCTATACCATAATTTAGAATTTTCATAATCTGCAAAATTTACTGACTAATCACATGATTGCCCGCCACTGCATTATGTTTTTATTCCTAATTCCAGACCTAACAAAAATGTTTCTTTTGTCTTTTTTTCCCTCAGAGTTGTAAGATATCGATCGTCATTTTTTACAATTTTCCCGACCACTACACAATATTCACTGTTCCTTTGTTTCCCATCATTTCAAGTATTAGAAGTCAGTGGCGTGCATATCCTTGGGAGATTTTATGTTATAACAGGAAGAATTGAATCCATAGAGCAAAAATCTCCTAATAAAAGTTGCTTGTCTATGTCCCCTCTATACACAGGTAAAATATTTCGGTGTTATTCATTAACACCCTGTATTTGAATCCTCAGATTCTTCGTTTCATATCTAAATCGCATATCTTATATAAACGCTTTCTCAATACAGATAGCATAAAAGTTAATATTAATGGGAAAGGATATAATTTTTTCGTTTTTATTCCCGGGACGAGATAATGGAGGTGGGTAGTTGAAGGTAAAATCAAAGAAGTTTTTTCGTTGTTCGTTGACTCTACTGCGTCACCTTTGTCTGTGATATAATATATTCGTTCCCTCTATAATGATGGGTTAATGTTTATGATCTCTAAAACCGTAGTTTATAATATTACTAGCTTAAATGGCCCGGCGTCGCCCGGGTTTTTTATTTTGTGATTTGAAATTAACTTATGAAGGATTTTAGATTTTTAAATTCTAGGTCCTAATATAGGTATTTATAATTTGAAATAGGAAGAACGACTTATCACACTCAAACTATTCTCTCAGAAAACGCTTAATATAGCTTTTTATGGCTCATAGAGGATGTAGAATTTTGCATCCCATCGCTTGTACAGTACACAGCAAGCCTGGTAGGGGTTCAAATAAGAAGAAACAGAAATTCCGGTAACATAAAATTGTATTATCGTGGCAGAGAATTTTTATTTCTTACTCTCATGTTACCATAAAACCGTTTTTGGGATGAATTTAAACAGAAATGCAATATCACTTTCATACTTCTCTTCCCAAAACATATTACCTTACCTCGTATTGTTTTCTCTAGGTCCAGTTTAGAGAAAGTTATGTCACTGCATTATTTTCGTGTATTTCATTCTTTAATATTTATTTATAACATGAATTATATTGATACCTTCTCTAATTTGTCAAACTTTCATTTCATTTACTTCCAAACCCATCTGATACCACTTGCAACAATACTGTTGTCAAGTTTTCTGTGATTTGGATTTGATAATTCTGTGTAAAAAGGATTAAGTATTATCAAAAACATCTGATTTTTGGCATTTAAAATAAAAAAATTTCAAAATCCTTTCTTAATGAGCACCTACAGTATGAAACGAAGGTACTGTCAAAATTCCAAGTCTCTACCTGTTATAGTTTAGGCTCTACGTTGATTCCTGTCAGTCAGTCAGTCAGGAGAAAGCCTTTCATGTACAGTATATAGTACTGTATACTATATATGTATCGCACTACACAGTTTGTACTTAACGGCCGAGGCCATGGCCGCGAGGAAAATTTACCTAAATGTGGCCAATCGAGTGGATAATTATAAAAATATATGAAAATTATGCAGTAACGTTTTATGTTATAAAGTGTAAATCATTATTGTCGTGTTGCCTGTATCACTCGTAGAATATAGCTTTTTATTACAATTTACCTCAATGGTATAAAAATTATCTTTTGCCGTCACAATGACGACTACAACTGTTAAAAAGGTTTTAATTTGATCACTCAGCAAATTATAATAGGAGTTCCCTCTTCCTTTTTTTTCACACTGGCCTTCGAGAGGCTAAGGTTGAAAAGTAGTAAGACTGAAAAAATTCAATTCAATACCTTAAGATCCTGGTTCAAATCCCAGCTAAGGCATACGGAACCATTTTTTATGTAACTTATTGAATTCCGTGTTTGAGATTTGCTCTTCATGTTGAAGGAGAAGCAATGTTAACCTTCATTTATTTGAACATAGAATTTTTAAAATTTCCATATGAATTGTGAGAAAACAGCTGTTTAAAAATTTACTCGTCAGAAATTTAATACATTTTTTTAGCAATTATCTTTTTAGTAAATTCTTCATAAACTAGTTTCTTTTTTAATTTTCTAAAATATGCCGGAAAACTATAAAAGGAGATTCAGTATTTTCAAAACTCAATAAAGATGATCTCTGCAAAATTCCATCTAATTATTTTTTAATTGTGGAAGGAATTATTTAAACAGTAAATCCAGTCTGAGAAAATGAGCTATGAACTTACAAGTTGTTGTAATTGTAGCCCCACCCTTTAAGATGTTTTACTACAAAACTTGGTGTCATTCTTTCACAAATATAGCCTAAAGCTAACCATACATGTAATACTAGCAATGACGAAAAGATCGTGTTTCAAGAATGTTATGTTACAAAATACAAGGAAGAAGATACATAGGAAGACCGCGCAAAAGAATGTTTTACATTAGAGACCGGAACAGGTAATATCACCTAAACTTTGAAAATAGAAAAAGATGACCTTTTGTTGGCAATTATTTAGATTTAGTAATGTGTTTAATAAAGTAAACTAAAAACTCCCTGGCGCTACATCCATGAAGGGACTAGGCCTACCACCCGACCGCTGCGTCATCTACCATAGGCAGATGTAAAAATTGGGGGCATGTGGTCAGCATGCCGACACCCACGGTCGTTAATGGTAGTTTCCATGACCAGAATTGCTACTTCTCTATCAAGTAGCTCCTAAATTTGAATCTCGAGGCTGAGTGCACCTCGTTTCAGACCCCCCTACCTCAGAAAAATCCGATGAGGTACCGGGGATCAAACCCGGGCCTGCGAATCTGTAGTCAGCTACGCTAACCAATGTGTTTAATATATATGCTACGGTCAATCTGATTATTCAGGGCAGTTTTCATAATGCTTGGTCATTATAAATAATGAAAGATAAAATCGGGCAATTTAATAATTTTACGACAATCTAGGATAATTTCTTACACTGCCCGGTCAATATTAATACTGCTATAATTTCTCTGGTCACTTTAATAAATTGACAGCAATTTGGCAACGTGCGTCTGGTGTGATTCTCCCTAACCTAACCTAACCTAACCTAACCTAAGTAACTCTAAATGTCATCAAAGTGGAAACTGCTCTAATAAATAAAAACTCTTGGATTTGACATTTTGTGTGTAGGCTATATGTATATGTATTTTTTGTTTTTGTTTTGTTAGGCGTACGTATTTTTCATACTTATTTACTTTAATATAATATCCTCTTATTTTTGCATGTAGAGAAATATGGAGAACAATTCTCTCAAATTGCCCATTCAATTTCCAGCATTATCAATAATGCCCGGGCAATGTGTTAATTTCTATATAATTTATCATTTTGTCACATCCCATTGGGCACTTTTTAAATTGCCCAATTGTTTACATTGATAGTATCTTATACATGAAATTAATAAGCTAAATTATCAAATTAGTATTTTAAGTAAATCCTTCTGTTAAAACTGCGTCCAATAAGAATAGAAAGAGACCAACTGCCGAGTATAATGTTTTGTATTTTGTGCGACATGTCTATTTTCCTCTGGCGCGGCGGCGTCTAGGAGCAAAGTGCTGGAGCTGCCGCTAGTATATGGAATGAGTTTTCCTCTCTCCGGAGACTCGCAAGAAGCAGGGGCTTAGAGACCTCGGTTTGATTACTCTTTTGTTTTTACGCACAGTGTGGTGCCATTCTCTCAACGACCGTCATTTCTTTTCCCAGCATATGGATTCCATCTACATTAATAATAAAGAAGCCAGACTGTCAGATTCAAAACCTGAGTGCGTGGCAGTCATTTTCCACCGGGTGTCGCAGATAAGATAAGCTTAATTGAAGCCTTTACTTTTAGGCCTATAAGGGTCTAAGTGCCAAAATCATGATTTTTCAGCTGATCATTTTAAATGAATCTATGTATCCAGACCAATGCATTCATGAAGGGTCCAGGGAAAACCACATTAGTAGCAATAAATTCAAATATACAGCGTTGGGCCTATCTTCAGCATGTCTTTCTGTGTTTTCTACACAATCATGATTGTGGGACTTAGACCCCTATAAAAGTAAAAGCTTCGTTATTTAGCTTTTTTACATTACTGTGCAGTAGAGAGCATCTGAGATAGTCATGGGAATTCTCGAACGCAAAATTCGGAATTATTTGGTTTTTGATAATTCTCGAGACATAAAAAAGCGTATAAAAAGTATCTGAATGATGATTCAAATGATTTAATGCTTTGAGAAGCGTGAAGTGAGAATGATTTCTCGAGTTCTCGCACAGTCTTATCGCTTCGGTTAACTTCGTTAACGCGGTGTAAGTTTCGCAGACAAAAAATGGCATGACACAGCTACCATGCGCACAGGGCAGTTCAGTGTTGCCCAGACTACTGATTCTTAACGGTTACGGTAATGAATCTTTACTCTCGGATCACCTTGGAGGGCAGAAGTTCAAGTTTGATGAAGACGTCCAATCGGCGGTGCACGAGTGGCTCAGCGTCAACCAAAATCATTTTTCTCACGCGGTATCGAAGCACTTCCCATCTGATGGCTTAAGTGCGTTGAACTAGGAGGGGACTAAGTAGAAAAAATGTACAAGCAAACATTCTTCGTGCAATAAAATAGTGGAAAAAATTAATTGCAGCTTTTATTTGATTCTCCCCCGTACTAACTACTAATAACGAAAACATATGGTTACCCTTTAATCTATTTCTATTTACTACTAAGCTACTAGTTAGCTCCTAATCTACTAAGCTCAGTATAGTCCAGTTACTCGTTGCATACCCAGGCGGCTTCCTTTCGTTAGGAGGAAAAGTTTGCCGACAGCTCAACCCATGTTCTTTGTTTTTACCGCACCAATCAGCTAGTTACCCCAGCCAATCAAAATCTAAAAATGTCCTGTGGCGATTTTGACAGCTACTCGTCAACTCCGCGTGGAGTGAAATGCGCTGTTGCAAGATCAAGTTACAGTAAACAATAACACGTGTGAATTGAATAAAGCGAAGGAAGAACTGAGGTCAGTGATAACAATGAGAGAATATTGCAACGTTGCTTTTGTTTTGGATAGCGGAAGCCCAAGACCGATTTAGTCAGATCAATTAACATAAAGAAACACCGAAACCTTTGAAGCCGACTGGCCATCCAATGAGTATAGTGCAGTTACTCATTGGATGGCCAGGCGGCTTCAAAGGTTTCGGTGTTTCTTTATGTTAATTGATCTGACTAAATCGGTCTTGGGCTTCCGCTATCCAAAACAAAAGCAACGTTGCAATATTCTCTCATTGTTATCACTGACCACAGTTCTTCCTTCGCTTTATTCAATTCACACGTGTTATTGTTTACTGTAACTTGATCTTGCAACAACGCATTCACTCCACGCGGAGTAGACGAGTAGCTGTCAAAATCGCCACAGGACATTCTTAGATTTTGATTGGCTGGGGTAACTAGCTGATTGGTGCGGTAAAACAAAGAACATGGGTTGAGCTGTCGGCAAACTTTTCCTCCTAACGAAAGGAAGCCGCCTGGGTATGCAATGAGTAACTGGACTATAACTGCACTATAACAGAAATATTGAATTACATTGTATTAATATTATCTTTCTGTTTGTTGCAGGTAAGGAAATGTCAAAGCCTTCAATGCCATATTGAAATACTGTAAGTAATAGAACATCTGTTTCGGAATAGAAAGAAGGATACTGGTGTGCTATTTGTCTCCTCGAAACAAAATCGATTCTCAGATTCAATAATGTTGTGTTTCATGTTAGCGTTTGTTTTCATTGAACTCATGATTCGTTTAAGAAGGCATTCACCAATTTTTTCCAAAATTATTTGTAACAGAAAAAAAATGTAACTTAAAGAGTAATATTAGCTCTGTTTCAGTCCTCTCAGACAATTTTAAGCCTCCTTAATTATGCAATATTAAAAAGACTACGATTGTAAATTGTTATATCTTAACGATGAAAATAAATAATTTCTGAAAACTTAATCTGCTTTCAGGAATATTCATTAAAACGAAAATTTAAGTAGGCCTACAAGTTAGTTTGTTTTAAACATCACGGGTTTTAAGACTGGGTACCTTCCAATGAGGCTGCGAGTAGCCTACATATGTTATGCAAACGTCTAAAATAAATGTCCTATACTTTTATTTCTATTTCATTTTTATATAACTATTAAGAGCTGATTGGGTTCTAGAAATTTAATGCAAGGAGTCTGAAATTTTATAGCATATAACTAACAAAATAGCGAATGGATTTTTCGGATAGTAAGCCAGGTGTGGAAGTAAATGTTCGGACGTTTCGAAGGCGCACGCTGCCTCCATCTTCAAGGGCGTTAAAGATGGAACAGGGTGGACCTTCGAAACGTCAGGAACAATTTACTTCCTCATGATGACCACTCGAGAGACGTTCACTCGGCTTCTTGGCCAGGAAAACCTCCGATCTTACAATGGAGTTTTCTTTACTAGGTCATTAGTTTTAAAATTAAAGAATAAAATACGTGTGATGACCGTGCATTTTTTCTTCAATTTATAATCTTCATTGAACATTAACTTTTTTCCTTACCTAGTATTTTTTTAAGGATATTAAGGCATGGTATTTGTCTAAATATGCAATTGGTCCTATTTAAAAAAAAAAATCAGACATTTTACTAAAAATAGTGTGACAAGTTTCGTTTTGAAATGTGCAGATTTTTCAGTGTGCATTTTTGATTAATTCAAAACCTAATAAGCTGATAGGAGTGAAGCTTTTTCATAATATTATCTATTAAACCGTTAGTATGTGAAGTAGGCCTACTGGAAGCAATTTTTAGTGGATTATAAGAAGCTTGGAAATAGCACAAAATGAAATCGAGGAATTAATCACCTAATTTTTAAAAGTAAGCATTAATAATTTTTTTTTCTACAGGTCAAATATCTTTGAAAGAGTGTTCCAAATGTTGTGTGGGAAACCCTCACTTCTTTCTTTTGGTCAGAAACAGGAAGTTTTGTTCCGTTGTGATTAGATAGGCCTATCTCTCTAGAATAAATATTTAGAAATTAATAAAGATATCGAATTTTCGTGTACGTATGTCCGCACCACACTGGACTTCCTCAATTTTTTCCTATCTTTCTCTGAAGCAGTAGATGCAATCTTATAAATTCTGTTCAATGACAGGATCACATGCATAAATCTGTTCAACATGCTAGCCAGACTTTTAAGATTCCGCACGAATTTTATTTATTGCATTGATCTTTGCTTCTAGGTTCGTGAACATATTTAACAACCACCTTGTATTTCACGAATGCTGGTATTTGAAAATAACGCAATTCAGCTGTTTTAATTGGTGTTCGTGTGCATGTTGAGAAGTTGTTTAATTAAAGAAGCAATAACAGCTGTATTCAGCACGGAATGGAATTACAATTTAAGACGTAATATTCCTATTGATTTTCTCGTAAAGAAGACTTCTGTTTGCCTCAGGCGGAAGTATAAGAAGTGAACTCTGTGAATAAAACTCGTTTTGACAGCTTTATGCAACGGAAATCATGCAAACTATAAACAAACTCTTTTTATCCCGCTCGTTGTTCAAACTCTATGTAGTGCAGGTTCTTCAAAATGAAGTATTTTATAAAGCAAATATGGTTATTAAGTCAGTTCTTAGTTTGTGTACAGTAATAACTTTATTTATTATACATGTCGAATACATTCTCCCTAGTGTGTTTTTGTATTCTTTCTTTTCTTCGCTGTCGTGTTATTTTTTTACGTTTCTTTTCATATTCATTATTAAGGGGCGGATTTCTATGACATGTCATATTTTACCCCTTTGCATTATTTCAGGTTTCCGACTAATTTAAACCCGATTCCAAGCTTCCTGGTGAAAATGGAACGGCTTTTATTGTGCATATAACTGCATATTTAGGATATTTTAAACTATTTTAACATATTTAGTATTAATATGCATATTTAGGTCACATTTTTGGCATATTTGTGTGCATTTTAAAGAAATTTTGAATTTTCATATCATATTTTGTAAATTTGGCTTTATAAAGATACTTTTTGAGGATTTACAGATATTTTAAATAATTAACATATTTTAATAAAATGAATTGTAATGAAACTTAAAAAATATATACACAATGTGTAAGTGATAAAGTCATATTTTAAATTTTATTGGTCATATTTTAATGTTTTTTAGGTCATAAATGCATGCATATATCCTATTTTTAGATCACAGAAATCCGCCCCCTATTCATTATTGCTCTTTCTCTACTTCTTCATGTTCGTCATCTCCTTGTCATCTTCATCTTCATTATCATCGCAATATTAATAGGCCTATTATCTTCTTCCTTTCCTTATCTTTGTCTTACTGTGCGATTCCAGCTATTATTCGCTTTGATGTTCATATGAATCCTTATCTTACTTCTCTTAAATACATTATCCTGCTTCCTTTTTATATTTTTTCTGCCCTACTTTTTCTTGGTCGTCTTCTCTCAATTTTCTGTATTCCTTCTGCTTCTTCGTATTCTTCTTTATTCTTCCTTATGGTTTAATTTTTAATGCTTATATTCTTCTTCTTGATTTCATTTTTTTTCTTTTCATTCCCCCATTTCTGTTGTACCCAACTATTCATGTACCGTATTTCATCTTCCCGTTAAGGTGACGTGTAACATAAGGATGTTTGGCAAGCCACTTTCCTTTCTCGGTCGTAAATGAAGTATATTCTTATGGTCAAAAGTAACTTATTACTGTCTGGTAATAAGGAGAAGGACCCCTCTTGGCACATATCCTGCTATGTTGTCAAATTATTAAAATTACAGTATGTATACAAGATTATAAGTTAAAGAACTTACAGGTTATTGAAGACTTTAGTTATGTCTATGAACATAACGCATACACAGCGTGTACAGAAACACTGTTCATCCAATTAAAATCCACGTGTGAACATTTAAAATTACTGGCTTTAAATACTATCTACCGTCATGATATTATGTGAATAATTCTTTAATTCTAATTATTTTAAATAGATTGTGTGGTGGACGGGAAAATGTATGTCCATCTGTCCGTTTGCTGTACGCTCGATAGCTCAAATACACTTTACCGGATTTTCATAAAACTCCGTATACGAATTTATATTGTCCATGGAAAGATGCATATTAATATTGGACCAAATCGGTTGACCGGTACCGGAGTAATGCCCAATTCAGTGCCTAGTTTATGGCAATATATTGTAAAGAATTTATCAAATGCAAATCAGTTCTCATGACAACATATTGTTTTGCAGTGTTCATATACGGCTTTGGAAGTTGCAGTACAGTTAGCTTTGAAAAATAACACTACTCACATATTATTTCACATATGCTTGTCAAACTAGACCTTTGTTCTTCCGTAAGCCCTGCTTAATGAATTGATCTGGAGCTAAACTCGGAAAATCGATTAAAAATATAACATATTTTCTGCATATCGTAATTGCAATTATCACTGATTAAACAAAAGCATTCTGGCTCTTTGCTACGTCAGTTTACCTCATTGTGTTGCTTTTCTGCAACCTGAAACAAATTGTCAGAATGCTTTAAGATACTATTAGTATTTTACTAATTTAATAATGTGTTTATTAATGTTGTTTTGTTATTAGGCCTAACTATTTATTATTTACATTACCACTCTTGTGATCTGTTATTATTTTGCTATACAGTGTAGGCTAACAATATTCTATTAAATAAGTAGTTTTATTGATTTATTTTATTTTGTTAATAGCAACTTTTGTTAACGTTACTACATTCTGCTTCCTGCGAATAAATAAAACTTTTTAATGTTTTGTGTTTATGTTCAGTTTTGTTTATTGTTTACGGCCACATTTTAAAAAATTTTCAGCATGTCATAATTATAACATACTTATTCTGAAACTATAGCCCTAGCATACATAGGTAAAATAGGGCTCTTGTACTTGGAGATTTAATAATAATAATAAATCAAAACTACTATCACTACTCGACTACTAAGGTAAATACTAGTAAAAATCATAATATATTGCCATTCCGGACTGCAAAGGAAACAATTAACACAATGATTAGGCTTATAATTTGTTTCTTCTATCGTTCTCGGCAAATTAACAAGCACTCTATCTTTTCTTTTGAAATATTTTACGTTATTATGGCCTATTACAAATTTAAGGAAAACTATAGGACACATTATGCATAAAAGGGTACAGCGGTTCTGTGTTGAAGAAAATGATGAATACCTGGGCGCCACAGTATAATGCATATACTGAATATTTCTGATTTGTTGAACCCGCCTCCGGTCTGCCAGTCGATCGTTGAGCACTTCCCTCTAGCTTCAGGGTAGGAAGCGAAGAACACCTTAATATTATTGCTTGAATAATAATGCAGTTTCTTTGAACACTGAAGGAATATTCTGTTTATTCAAAACGTTGGAAATACAAGTCCAGTCATTGACAATAATTACAAAATTTGTTTGTGAATAATTAATATTGTTGCAAGTTCTCGGTAGATCGTTACTAGTGATACAATTGCTGCCGTATATGATTTTGACTAATCGCGATTGAAAGTAAGAATCCTTCTAAGTCGATTAATTCCACAGCTAAAATTTTATAAGTCCAATTAATTCTGTGGGCACGCGGCCTCAAAGATAAGTATAGTGATTGATGTAGGCACGCGGCCTCGACGTAGAGTGATTTTGACTGTTCTAGGCACGGGGCCTTGAAGTAGAGTCCTGTTGACTGCTCTAGGCACGGGGCCTTGAAGTAGAGTTGAATATGACTGTTATAGGCGCGGGGCCTTGAAGTAGAGTGATTTTACAGTGCCCCGGTAGGCCTAAGGAAAACTTACTTGGACAAACATTTATCCCTACTCTTCTTAATTATTATTCGTGAATCCCGGCACGTGGTACTATAAATCAATTCCTATTGGCAAATCTCCCGACCAATAATAATATGTTAGTTTCCCACGGAAATCAATTGGATTTCCCTTATTCTCAAAACCCACAACTTAGCGTCTCGGATTTCTAAGAAGGTTCGGACAGCGTGTTGTATCAGTAGCAACATCAGAAGCAAGGCTTGAACTCAATAGCCGACTTCTTAGAATTACTTAAGTGGATCAGTACCCTTTGATTATATCTTGGGAGATTCCCGATACATTGTACCTGAGTACTGCATTGCATTATCTCGCACCCGCTAGGTCTGCTAGGGAAATTCCCAGCTATCTCTGTCTATCCACTGCAATCTCATTTTAATAGTTATTTAAAATGATGTTGTTAAACTTTTTACCTTTGCCTTCTTTCTAGTTAATAATATTTATAATGAATGTTCCGTCTTTTCACGGTCATTTTGAGACCAAACACGGGCTATGAGATTTTATGATTTTAGTTTGAATAAATTTGGGCAATTAATCTGTCATTTATTATACTTAATTTGGTTATCTTGTTTATTTCTTTTTACCGAAGTATCTGAACTGCAATATATGCCCCAGTCTATTAAGACAGGAATCATCATAGCCTATGATTGACTTACTGGCTGAATATACTGCATCTCTCCACAAAATATTATACCTTATTTTCCTCCAGTGTTGCAACTATCTTACACAAATACATAAGTAATTTAATTCCTATCCTGACACGAGACTTCACCTTAAATCCTGTCCCACATGTACAAGTTTTCTGAACCTATCACATTCATGCCTTCATACATCTTGCGGTTTTCTGTAGTGTTACGTTGTTTGTACGTATTACTTGGTTTATTGCACGACCAAGACATTACAACAAAATTTTACGTAAACACCATAAATTTACCGATATACCCTCGTGAGACCATGAAAATTAAGCTCAAGCAGTTCTCACTGAAATTTTATAAAATATATTGAATGCATAAAGAAAAACAAAAACACTTTTTTTTTTATATTGAGACTTTGACAAGGTCGATCAAGCAGTTCTCACTACACTTGCACTATATTATAAAGAATGCAAAGAAACACTCTTTTACCATGAGACTTTGACAAGGTCGATCAAGCAGTTCTCATTACACTTGCACTATATTATAAAGAATGCAATACACACACGTATATTTTACTCTCATTTATACACATTCCTCTAATCCTAAACCTATGTGGAACTGATAACCTATCATGCCAGTAGCTATTTTACCGCGTAAAATATACATTGCAGGTTATAGGCCTACATTATTCCAACTCAGTACAATGCCTTTCGGTTATTCTGCCCTTTCCTCTAATTTGTTCATATTTACAATACATTGTCGATAAATGACGTCACACAAAAATCACTGATCATCTGAATACATTTTACGGATTTATATCCTTTATTGGTTCTGCCCAAAAATTTTCTGCTTCTATGAATAATTTAAGATAACTAGAGTCAAAGGTTAAGCGTAGTTTTCCATGTGCTTTCACTACACCACAAATCGGATTTATTTGCTTACAGGCTTCTTCCATCATTGAAATTGGTACAGGCCTACTCTTATAGCGACGCTCAGGAATATCTTGTTTTAATTTCAATTTGCGTTGGTAACCCCGAAATAGGCCTGGAGTTGAACTGAACACTGATTTGTTCTTATATAGCATGTTATATAAAGTCGACTTTTGACCATCTGACAGCACATCAATTTCTTCTACTTTCTCCCTGAGAATTAATTCGATATCAACATTTTCCTCTTCATTTCTTCCATTCTGACTAATGTTAGTAAAATTCGCGTGTACCGTTTCACATTCATTTTCATCTACATAATTATTAGAACCCTTAATGCACAAATGATCATATTCTTCGTCCTCCCAAACAATATCAGATTCCATTCCCTGTAACTCTGCGACACTTTCGTCACAATCAGCCTCATTATCACCTTCATATATAAATACGGCCGGTTTAATTCCCATAGGCCTATATTCGTCGATACTATTTCCCTCTTGTACTACAACTGATTCCACCACGAAAGGCTCGCGTAATAATACATCTTCATTTTGGCACTCCAACTCCTTAGTAATTATATTCTCATTAGATAAAAACGGTACACGTAACTTTTCTTTCTCATCTAATTCCATTTCTACCCAATTTTCTTCAAAATTTATTCTCATTAGTTGATCTGTCATAGAATCACAACCCAGAATTAATTTATGTGCTAAATGTTTTATTGTCAAAAAGTAGACTTCTAACTTCTTTCCCTCAATTTCCAACGGCAACATACACTGATGCTCAATTTTATGGGATTTGGCACCAATTGCAGTTTGTGCGTATAGGCCATGTACTTTCAATTCCTGAACGCGCACTCTTGCTGCTTTCAGCGTTTCATAGAATTTTTCGTTTATTAGAGAAAAAGTACAGCCAGTGTCCACCAACATATCGACTTCAAATTGGTCTATTTTTACCCTTATTAATGGCGGATATGTGGGTGTTATACCCTCTCTATTTGCACATCCTACTACGCACCCCTTCTCTCGTGTTTTATTTTCATTATCAGGTCTTTTTAATCCTTTTAATCCCTCGGTCTGTGTGACGTCATTTCGACCTCCAAATGCGTCTCCTAGTAGTTTAAAGGCCTGTCTTGCGCTACATGCCTTTCGTCATTTCTGTGACGAATGTCTCCCTGAATACCATTGTGGTTTCCCGTGCTATGCGCCTGATTCCTTTCACCTTCTATGTTAATGTCCCCCTGGTTTTCTGGAATTCGTTCTCCTACTTCGTTCTGCATCCTGCCATGAAATCGAACATTATTTACTTGTCTGTCTTGAGGCCTATTCTCTTGATTATTTCCCCTCCAGTTTTGGTTCCCATTATTTCTATATGAGTTATTATTAGGGGGTCCTCTGTTCGATTCCGCATTTCTGTTGGCATGTCCTTGGTTCCATCTACCTCTGTCATTATTTGGACCTCCTCTCGTATCTTGATTCATTTGCATATTATCCGGTCCATTTTGTCTCCTATTATCGCTACGCTCTTCTCTGTTAGTTCCTACTTCGAAACTAGATAATAACTCCAAAGCCTTGCTATAAGTTTGGGGACATGATACTATAAGCAGGTTACATATTTCCGGCTGAAAATGTCTCGTCACAAGCTGAATGGCCTCGCGTTCTGGCATTCCGGGGTCTAGTAACTTGATTAGGCCTATAACTCTTAGGAAATGGTCCGATAGAGAGACGTTGCCCCTAGGAGAATATCTCCCATTATAGACCTCATTTCTAGCTAAAGCTCTCTTCGCCTCACCCCAATATCTTGCTAAGAATAACTGCTTAAAATCCTCATAGTTGCACTCCGGGTGTACTGTAAGTTCAAACCACTCTTTTGTTTTTCCTTTTAAGGCTCTACCGAGGATCAACATTTTGTACTGAGATGGAATAGACCGTAAAGTAAAATATTCTTCAACAGATTTCAAGAAGCTCTGAGGGCTCGTGTTGCTCTCATTGAAGCTGGGAAGTGATACCTCATTTCCTATTAAATTACATATATTAATCCTATTATCGCTAACTACCGGCACGCTGGTGGCTACCGTCTCGTGTACTGTATTACAGGACTCATTTGCAACACTAGGAGGCCTATATGTATTTCCTATTCCATTACATATACTCTCACTACAATTTACAGCATAGTTATTTGCTACAGGCCTACGATTTTCGACCTCTTTAGCTACCGTGCTTACTTCTTTAGAGATTTCCCCTATTTTAACCGCTAATATATTTTCTAAATGCACTACCTTGTCATTTACTTCCGAGATTTTGTCTCCTAACCCTACTTTTACTTTTCCCACCTGAGTCTCCATATTCTTTTTCAAGCTAGACTCCGATTTCTGTATTTCCTTCTCCAAAATTTTCCTTTCATTGAATAATTTTTCTTCATATTTCTTGCCCTGCATTTCTATTTTTCTATCTACCGATGCCATATTAGCCTCTAATTCAGACCTAATTTCCCCTTGACTTTCACTAATTTCTTGCCTCATTGCTTTTTCACTTTCTTTAAGTTCCCTACAGAGTTCTCCCCTGATTTCGTTGCATATGTTAGATTGGACCTCTTTTATATTATTAAGCTCCCTCTCAAGCCTATCTATATTCTGCCTATGTTCTTGGTCCGATTGGTCTATCCTATCTCCCAGTTTCTCTATCTTTTCCCCGGTATTTTTCTCTAGTTCCTTCATATTTTCCTTAGAATTTTTCTCTAGTTCCTTTATACTTTCCCTAGTTTCATTGATACTTTCCCTAGTTTCATTGATACTTTCCCTAGTTTCATTGATACTTTCCCTAGTTTCCTTACTAGATTTTTCTAACCCCTTAATACTTTCCCTAGTATCGTTACTTGATTTTTCTAGTCCCTTCATCATAGCTTCCTTAGATTCCCTCATCATAGCTATCAAATATGCAATAGAATTCGGGTCTATAGTTTGATTCAATTCCCTAGGCCTATGTTCAGTTACACTATCATTCTCGGTCAGCTGAATATTTGTTGCAATATTTTCCTGCCTATTATCAACTCCCTGCTCCAAAACCCCGTCACCTGTCGCGACACTGTTCTCATTGTTAATCTCCATTCTACAATTATTTATTTCCTCACCAGTAAGCAAGTCGTGCCCCTCTCCACCTTCCATATTAATTTTATTCCTAGTAACTTTTCCGTTTCTAAGCCACATACATAAATTATAAGGGTACTGATACACTCTTACGATCTACCTTACCTTTGGTTAAGAAGTTCAACATATAATGCATAACATGTATAATTATACCCTTGCACAATAAATATTCGATATGCCTGAGTTCTTTTAATTTGAAAAAGATTTTATTTTACTTGAATTTATTCTTTAATTTACTTAGTGAGTTTCAGTTTAATTTTACTTTGATCTTAAATTGCAAACTTTTCAAAAAAATATTATTTGATGTCAGGCTTACTAATTTATTTTATTAATATTTACTGTTTCATAAATTATTGATAATAAAATTGTTTACTTTACTGAAACTCTATGTATATTTAAGTTCTTATCTGTTGGTGATTTTTTATGTTTTCTGCGACGGTCTCCGGAACTGATGTACCACGATCTTGAATTCCAGCGGTGCCTTTACGGGTGACGTTCTAGAAATTCTGCGGTGTCTTCCTTCCGTTTTGGGATGATTTTTGAAGTTGGTGATCCTTGATGTCCAGCTTCACTCGTGCCCCACGTTGGGCGCCATGTACAGCGGTTCTGTGTTGAAGAAAATGATGAATACCTGGGCGCCACAGTATAATGCATATACTGAATATTTCTGATTTGTTGAACCCGCCTCCGGTCTGCCAGTCGATCGTTGAGCACTTCCCTCTAGCTTCAGGGTAGGAAGCGAAGAACACCTTAATATTATTGCTTGAATAATAATGCAGTTTCTTTGAACACTGAAGGAATATTCTGTTTATTCAAAACGTTGGAAATACAAGTCCAGTCATTGACAATAATTACAAAATTTGTTTGTGAATAATTAATATTGTTGCAAGTTCTCGGTAGATCGTTACTAGTGATACAATTGCTGCCGTATATGATTTTGACTAATCGCGATTGAAAGTAAGAATCCTTCTAAGTCGATTAATTCCACAGCTAAAATTTTATAAGTCCAATTAATTCTGTGGGCACGCGGCCTCAAAGATAAGTATAGTGATTGATGTAGGCACGCGGCCTCGACGTAGAGTGATTTTGACTGTTCTAGGCACGGGGCCTTGAAGTAGAGTCCTGTTGACTGCTCTAGGCACGGGGCCTTGAAGTAGAGTTGAATATGACTGTTATAGGCGCGGGGCCTTGAAGTAGAGTGATTTTACAGTGCCCCGGTAGGCCTAAGGAAAACTTACTTGGACAAACATTTATCCCTACTCTTCTTAATTATTATTCGTGAATCCCGGCACGTGGTACTATAAATCAATTCCTATTGGCAAATCTCCCGACCAATAATAATATGTTAGTTTCCCACGGAAATCAATTGGATTTCCCTTATTCTCAAAACCCACAACTTAGCGTCTCGGATTTCTAAGAAGGTTCGGACAGCGTGTTGTATCAGTAGCAACATCAGAAGCAAGGCTTGAACTCAATAGCCGACTTCTTAGAATTACTTAAGTGGATCAGTACCCTTTGATTATATCTTGGGAGATTCCCGATACATTGTACCTGAGTACTGCATTGCATTATCTCGCACCCGCTAGGTCTGCTAGGGAAATTCCCAGCTATCTCTGTCTATCCACTGCAATCTCATTTTAATAGTTATTTAAAATGATGTTGTTAAACTTTTTACCTTTGCCTTCTTTCTAGTTAATAATATTTATAATGAATGTTCCGTCTTTTCACGGTCATTTTGAGACCAAACACGGGCTATGAGATTTTATGATTTTAGTTTGAATAAATTTGGGCAATTAATCTGTCATTTATTATACTTAATTTGGTTATCTTGTTTATTTCTTTTTACCGAAGTATCTGAACTGCAATAAGGGTTATATTTAGACCAAACTAGAACTGAATTACTTCTACATCTCGGTTTTGAGATCTCAAAATGGGCTTTCAGTGATGTTAAGAAATTGAATTTTAGGAAATGCAAATTACGTTAAGAAAATCTTGAAGTCGAAAGTAGCAGTGATGCTCTGCGAATATTACAAATTTTGATATATCTGAACGTCACCGAAACTTTCTAAAGAAGTAATAAAAGATCTAGCTTGAGCTGGAATAAATTCCACCACCCACCATCCCTCTCCTGTTGTAGGAGACATGATATCTGAGGAATGCAATATCAGACTGGAATGCTGTTCCGTATAAGGGAATGTCTGACTTTACACTTTAAACATCTCGTTTGTTAATTAAGTACTGTTTGTGTTATGAAAGAACGAATCCGTGAGTATTAGACAAATGAGAAGTTTCTGTACGACACAAGTATTTTTTTAATATGATTAATTTTTTTGTCGCTTTGACTCATGGGAGTCTAATCGCGACTGTACATTGATGTATGAGCCCCTTAAAGCCCAAGTGGTGTAAGTCATAACTTGCATAGCAACCCTGTAGGTAGAAGCACAATTTTATGCTGTCAAAAAAAGCCATCAATTTCGTGACAGCTAAAACCTTAAATATCTCAGAACAGCAGTAATGTGAGTTACACAACTTGGGCTTTAAGGGGCTCATATAATAACTAGTTATCAATATTAGAAAAATGTTAATGACAGAGTTTTACAAATTATGATATAACTTTTAAATTTTACTATAAACATGAATATCTTTTTAGAAATAATATAACGTTTTTGTACATTTTACATTATTTAGAACTTGTAAGTTGTCTGGTATCTTGTAATTTTTCCTGATGTGATCGAAGCGGCGGCATTCTGTGAACGTATGGGACACTGACCTTGAGGAACTTAAAACACTGTTTGTCTATTGGTTATTTATTAGATGTTTATTACAGCTTTTTCTTATGTGAATGATTGCTCAAAGGAACAAAAATCTGGGCTGGCATGGTGCAGATTAGGGATATGGAAGCATAGAGGGGCATTGCCCATTATTTCAAGTAATAATGAAGATGCAGAGCGTATAATTTTAAGTTGTCCCGAAACTGAAACACTAAGACTTAAGTTTTTTTAATAAAAAATCTGATGTGAAAGTCACATAACTTCCTCTGCCCAAATAAAAGTTAGCAGTATTCACGTATCCTTTTACAGAATCGCATGACACAATTTTACGCTAATTATCCTATAAATACCCCTTCTTTCAATGATGCGACTAAAAGCTCAGGCTATATAACTAACTTAAAAAAAAGAACAATTGACTGCAGACGTTTATTGAACTTTCCGCCGTAAAGAATAATTTCCGAAATTTATCGAATATTTCCCTCAGATACTTCTTTACTCTATACCTGGCCAACAATACATCTTTCTCACTTCACATTCTTATATAGAATAAGAGGCCGTGAAAGAGCGCGTATTCAGTTGTTCATCACGCAAGACAAAATTTCTACAAACAGTGGGTGAACAGTGGGTGACTTGTAACTACCCTCAGAGAATTTTTTCGAAAAAAGTTTCAAATAAAAGTTTTAGCTCTCAGTAAAAGGAACACATGTGCAAATTTCAAAGAAAATCGTTAGAGCCGTTTTCGAGAAAATCGCGAAAAACGAAAATTTCTTCATGTAAAGTCCCCTTAAAAATAAGATAAATTTGTCGCCAATCTTCGAATCTCATCTTCAGAAGGTACCTGACCCAAATACGAAATTTTGTTTTCATACGATTCTCCGTTTCGGAGCTAGCCTGTTCACAAACTTCCACACAGACAGACAGACACACACACAGACATGTTTCCAAAAATAGTATTTTTGGATTCAGGGGGCCTTGAAACGTGTATATATGCTAAAAACTCAACTTCGAATTTTAGGGTCGAAAACAATACTTCCTCTACCTATAGTACCTATGGTACGGGCAGAGGAAGTAAAAATTTAAAGTTAAATAAAGAAGTGGAATGTAAGAAATTAACTGTGACAAAAAACACAAAAACACTAAAGGAACTGGGAAACTTTTTGTATAGTTAAAATAAAATTGAAAAAAAAAAACAAATTAGTTGCTTAGAGGAAATTGGGTAAAAATGGTAAATGTATATACTTACAAAAAATAAACATTTATTAGTATTAGTACTGATTTCCAATGTCTGGGCTTTTATGTATGAAGACGCCTCTTGGTGAAAAACTTTCTGTAACACCAGGGGTGTATAACTCCAGATACAAGAATAAATCATTCACTCATTCATTCATACAGCTATTTCCATTTGAGTTACGGTTTACTGTTATGGGGAAACAGTGTAGGAGTCAAAAGTGTTTTTCTACCACAGAAAAAAAAAAGCTGTCGGAATAATGAAAAATTGTCATTCCCGTCAACATTGTCAACCCATTTTTAATGAATATGGAATTTTAACTGTGGCGTCTCCGTAACTTTTAGCAAGTTTACTTTTTGTACATGTGCATCGTAGAAACGAGCTTTTCTCTGATATAGACTACACTCTCACGATACACGGCGAAGAAATAATTTTGTGTCTCCAAAATTCCGATTGCAGAAATCTCTTGATTCCCACTTATATTTTAGTGTAAAACTGTATAATAAATTACCTCTAGATGTAACACGAATAGGCAATTTGAATGATTTTAGAGTTGAAAGTATTATTAATCAACTAAACTTTTATACTGTACAGGAATATCTGGAGACAGATTTTATTTACGCTATCTAATCATGGTATGTATTCACGTGATTTAGGTGTTATAATGATTTGACTGTTATGCTCTTAATTTTGAAATAACTATCGCGGCGAGGTATTGCGGGTTTTCTAAACAATCGCTACAGGCGGAAGACAAATGTTTTACTTACGCCTGGAGCTTAAATAGCGCGGCAATTTCTTCACCGCCGGAGTATTGCGGGTTGTCAAGTCAATCGCTGCAGGCGGAAGACAAATGTTTTTACTTACGCTTGCAGCTTAGATAGAGCGGCAAATTCTTCTCTATTAGAGTATTGCGGGTTTTCTAATCAATCGCTGCAGGCGGAAGACATAATAAATGAAACTTACGCCTGGAACTTAGACAGCGCGGCAATTTCTTCTCCGCCGGAGTATTGCGGGTTTTCTAGTCAAGCACTGCAGGCGGAAGATCTAATAAATGTTTTTACTTACGCCTGAAGCTTAGATAGCGCGGCAATTTCTTTTCCCCCGGAGTATTGCGGGCACATGCTAGTATACAATATAAACACACTTATTTTGTTACTACAGAAGATACTACTTGGACAGCCTTAGCGAAAAAGACATTCTTTCTGAACTGGCATGTCCATCAAATTGCCCCTAGCAAATATGTGCCATTTAAAAAGAAAAAAGAATATTGCTATAAGACAAACTCCTGTGGTGTTTACAATAAACCTGAATTATAATGAACTATGAACACTTGGCGGAAATTTTCAAATAAAAATGATTGTCTGTTGTCTGAAAGTAACGATTTGTACATGCAAAAGCTCTTCTCTACCTCCACTGAACTATGACATAAAATGCCGAAAACCTAAATACAAGGTGCGGCAGAGGAAACGGATGTTTTTTTAAATAACCATAACTCAGAAGATTTTCAAGTTAAACAAAATTTAATTAAACAGAAATGAAGCTTGTATAGTGCAGTTTCTGTTGACTGTTTCAGAATTACCTCCGAAAAATAACGTCTATCAAGTGACGCAACGATGGAATTGTCTAACACGCAATCTCATTATTGGCAGAGGAAACACATGTTTTTGAAACAACTTGATTCATGCAGTTTCAGAAGCCATGGCGCCAAAGACCTTGGAGCATCTAGTTTTTGCCTTTGAACTTATATCCAAACAAAGTCTATTTATTGCAGTTCAGCGCCGTTTTCGTTTACATTTTAATGTGGAGCGCCGTGGAATCATCCCTCGTCGTAACACGATTTTGAGACTGGTTGTAGCTGCAAGTTAAAATGTATGCGAAAACGGCGATGAACTGCAATTATAGACTTTGTTTCGATATAAGTTTCAACGGCAAAAACTCGATGCCCCAAGGTCTTCGGCGCCATGGCTTCTGAAACTGCATGAATCAAGCTATTTGAAAAACACGCGTTTCCTCTGCCAATAATGAGATTGCGTGTTAGACAATTCCATCGTTGCGTCACTTGACAGACGTTATTTTTCGGAGGTAATTCTGAAATAGTCAACAGAAAGTGCATTATACAAGCTTCATTTCTGTGTAATTAAATTTTGTTTAACTTGAAAATCTTCTGAGTTATGGCTATTTGAAAAACATCCGTTTCCTCTGCCGCACCTTGTATTACCAAAAAATGACCAATGCCTTGAAAATGCCAAAAAATGCAAAAAACCAAATTACCTTTATTTAATCAATTATTTCATAATAAACATTTATATATATATTCAAGCTATCGTTTAAACTTCATATAAAAAATGTTCAAAATCACCAAATGCCTTGCCCTAATATTAACTAGTAAATAGATGACACTACAGAGTATTGTTTGTGTAGCATAATTAGTGTCTGAATGCACGAACTTTGGACAGTTAAATTAGGGGGTTATCTATAAAGGCGAGAGAGATGAGAATAACGAAACCCTTCAGAAGTTCATGAAATACATCAACACTTACAGAATGTCGGGTGGTTCCATCAGAACTTGAAAGCGAATATCCCAACAGTTCTCAAGATAGAAGCCCAACTTGTTACTTCAGTGGTAACACTCAGTTAATTATAACGAACAGTTTATTCCTACGTAACCACGAGGCTGGTAATATAATTAAATACTACTTAACTGAGAGAATGTTTGTTTGTGTACATCTAACCGCAATGAGCTCCACTCTGCCATTTCAGTAGAGCATGCTACCTAATTTCCTTTTCTTATTAACATGAGCTATTATTAGAATGCCCTAAAAGGCTCCCATGAAGTTGAAATTAATTTTGCTACAATTTCACTACTTTACATAACCTCACGTGCGCCTTTATCTAAACAAGTTGGATGTAATAGGTGCGTGAGCTGTGCTTGTTACTTCAACTCTACGACTCTGGGGAGGTTTCGTTTATTTCATCTGATCGCTGCGAGTACTTTTTTTAAAAATCGGAGTACCTTGTTCGGTCTACTTCTTCGGGTTTCGTTTTGGTCAACTGCCATGTGCCTAATATCTAAAAATATGGGATCCTCAACCTCCCGGAATCATAAGAACTTTCATGGCCTGTATATATATATTTCTTTTTTTGTGTGCCCTCCCTTACCCCCGGAGTGCCAAGCAATGAAGCTTATTATCTCTGATCAGACGAAATTTTGGTAACCAATTATTTGATGTGTTTACCTCATAGTGCCCTTATGTACATCCTGATGGGATGTGTGGTGAAATTGACATGTTTGGGCTGTGTACTTGTGTCGTTGTGTATTAGCGCGGGTTTGACTTTTTTGCCATGAAGTCGATTGCTTGTCGTTTGTTGTGTTTGTTTAGTATCGTGTAGAGATGTTTTCTAATATATGTAGCAGTGCGTGTATCTGTGTGAGGGGATTATTAGCCAGTCCGGCATTTGCCTATTAGCAAGGGAAACCCCTCAGAAACCTCGCTCGGACTGGGATAGTGGGCATAGCCCGGCCAAAGGCCATCTATCATGTGTTGCAGTGGCGGACGCAGAACTTTTTTTCGGGGGGATTTGAAAAATTAAATAACTTATATATATATAATTAGTTTATAAAACTGGCCACTTAGAGTGCATATATAGCCTCTTTTCAAATTTCGGGGGGATATAACCCCCCTATCCCCCTCTGCGTCCGTCACTGATGTGTTGGATTATTCATTATACTGTTCAAGGATCACTTTACTTTTTTTACAGTTTTATCCCGATCTTGTTGAAATTTTTCACACGTAGCCTTCGGGCCTTTCCCCTTTTATCGCCGTCGTCGAAATTTCTCATTTTTTTTTCAAGAAGTATTGAAATGTATCGAAGAAAAGAAAGAGTATTGATCATTGGTATAACGCAGCCAAAAGTTGGAATGGCTATTTAAGGACCTAGGGTTTAAAAGTCGGAAGTAGATTACTTCGAAGTACAAGCAAATCTCAAATCCCGGGCGATGCCGGGTCTTTTAAGTTAGTCTTTAATAAAGAAGACTTAAATAAGTTTACAAAACATAATCTATTAATGTGAAAATATGTTTTCCTTGCAGACAGTTGAAATAACTACGGATGTCGTTATAAAACCTACTTATAGCTATTCAACTTTCCAACAAAACATTTGCACATAATAAAATTGCTTTGTTGGTTGTTTCTCATTCAGTAACATGTTTTAAAAAAGTTTATTTTTATATTTTTATTGGAATTATAAATTCATAAATATTTAAAATCCTATTTGCGGCTTGACGCTGAAATAAAAAGAAGTCAACATTGTGTCTTCAAAGAGAAATCAGAGCAAATATCAAGATGAATTCCCCTTTCGTGGTTCCCAAAGAATTAATTTGGCAGCAACTTGATTTAAGCATTAGATGTAAAATCTTTGTAGTAAAATCTCTTTACCGTGATAGTGAGAGTACCACGAAAATGAGAAAGAGAGCGTCAGAAAGTGAAAGAGAGAACGACTGAAAGTGAGAGATAGAGCGACAAAACGTGTGAGAGGTAACCAAAGAAAGTGAGAGAAAGAAATACAGAAAATGAAAGAGAGAAGGAATAAGAGATACATAAAGAAGTATTCAATTGACATTCTTAGAGAATAAAATTATACACAAATTACATTATTAAATTGAAACTAAAAATCTATTTGGTGTATTTTTATTAGGCCTACTACCATTTCTATTTAATTTCCACATGGATTTTTAATAATGAATAATAATTTATTTATTTAATTATTGAATAATAATAATAATCATCATAATCATAATAATTACTATTATCATCATTATCATCATAATTACTATACAACAATCGGGAAAAATGCAGAAAATCTGTTCGATGCCTGCAGTATCCAGTAGTTGAATAGATGTCCTGGTAACAAACATAAGAAAATATTGTGATACTCACATAACTTTCTCTACCGTATAGCGTTGGTAATACAGTATAAACTTATCACTTCAAATAATAATTCTGACAGAATAATTTAGGTCATACTGCATCAGGTTGAAAGGATATTAATTAAGTTACTGAATCCCCATTATTATTATTATTATTATTATTATTGTTGTTATTATTATTATTATTATTATTTTGAGATAAGATAAATATAAAAATTTGGACAGAAATCGTAATATACTCAACTCGATCTTATAAAACATATCATAATCATTAACTTACAAATAGATACCAAGGATATTAGAACATTTAGGTGGGGAGATTTTTAAGTTCCTTGGTGCCTATTCCTAAGCCATTACAACGCCATGACTATGATATCGACTCTAGGGATCATCGACCCAGCTGTCATGACTATTTAAGTTGAACTTTTTCATTCATTAAATTTTGTGCTTATGATTTTGTAGTTGTATTTATGTAGTTACTTGCTTGTTGAAATATGTGTATTGTCTAATGTTACATGGTGGAAATTATTGCACTACTTTTAAATAATTGTAACAACTTTCAACTTTTTTAACAATAAATTAGCTGTAGTACATAATACCCCAAAACTCGCCAAACGAACTTTCTGAAATAGCATACAGTTTACACTGACATAATACAGTTCCCAAAGCCAAAGGTAACTCCTATAATGTTCTTGCTCCATGCTTGCGGCCCTTGTGATTTTCTCTAGCATAATATACGGATTGTAGAGATAATATGTTGCTCATAAAAATAATAAAAATACAGATGGCACTACAATTTTTCTTGATTCTTAAGAACCGAAGAAGTGTTCTATCAGTCCGGTGTCACTTTTATGTTCGTCTTTGAAGACCTGTTACTGATATACGTACTTTTTCTCTTTTTGAATCCCTAGACTTTTGTTTCTGCTGTAAAAATATCGAAAGTTGCTCATGAAATGGGCTTGAAATGATAGTGAAAAATGTTGATATGTAATTGCATTACTATTATCATTCTGAAAATGAGTTTACACCAACACCACCTTTTATATTCCAAGTCAGTAAGTTGGTTGTACTGAGAAGTTGGAACAAATGAACTGCGGTTTCAGCTTTCACGTCACGTCGTCACAATACCTCCCTCTTGTCTTACACACCCTCTCTTATCCGGTTTCCTCACACACCTTCTGTTTCCTCTCTCTCACTAAGTTTTCATTAATCCCTTTATTTTTCAATTCAGCGTACATTGAGTTTTATTCTATCGAGTAAGCCACAAATTTACGTAACTTTTTTTAATCAGTTTAATTTACTTTTGACGTGAAAAGTCTTTAAAATCGGTGATATATAAAAAATAAAGGAAAGGCTGTAGTCTTTAATGTTCTCCTTTTCGCACAGTGGAATCCGTGGCAATGAACAGGCAGCGAAAGAAGCAACAAAGCATCTCTTAAGGCTAGTTTACACGATGACACTAGGTTTCGTAACCACTTTCTTGAAAGTGATTTCATGAAACTAATTACACACATTTTCTTGCCAATGTAACCACACATTTCATGTTATTTCTGAAGTTCAGGTTGATAAAATCCCATATAAATGTTTGAAACACGTATTAGTACAGGCATTTCACAATTTCCTCACTTCCCCATTTCATTTGATGAAACGCGAACTAGCTAAATAAGCGTAAAATATTAAAATTACTGTTATAGTTTCCTGAAAAGTTGTACATTTATATTATTTCACTTTCCAAACAAGTTATGTTGTGTAAAATAATCTGTTTTCGTGCTGTCTACTGGCAACATATGACGTATTAATCACTGCACACTGATGCTATCGTGTCCAGTAACGAGCAGACGGTTTTACCCGATAAAATGCCATCCTCACGATTCCTACAAGAATATTGCAAGATACGGTCGTGATTGGCCTATATCCGAGTAATTGCTATACGTTATTGGTCAATATCAAACACGCGACGTATGAGAGGAATATTTGTGACGTGCTCAGAGGACTGTATCTCCTTGGTAATAATTATATAGGCGCTAAATTAAGCGTAAGCACATCACATCCCGAGGGATTGAACGATACATGGGAAATTATAAATAATAAACCCTTGAAATAACACTGACACTAATTGTCTTGAATCACTCACACTCGATGAAGCTGGACCGATGTCTTGATTCTTGCTTTAGAATGGAGCGATGAACAATTCCGCCGTAAATAAAGAGCTTGTTGGGTTTTAACACAGCTTTATTAACAAATCCGGAGGACCATTCGACCTTATTAGCGTCGAAGACTAATGTGAATATTAGTTACAAATATATAAGCAGCAACTGCATGCTGTGATTGTAATTTAAGGTTAATCCTGTGAAGCTTGCATTCACAATTCACAAGGCGCAAAAACATTGTCATTCAATTGCTTGCGTGCAAATAAATCAAGGTAATGTAAACCTTTAAACACTCACAGTTATAATGAATCCTTTTCGAGGTGAATATCACATAAAGGAATAATCCTGTAGTTGAAACAGGCTACAATAAAACCTGGTAGAAATCCAGCAGCAGCAAGAAGAAAAATTTCACCATTTAGCGATGAAATAATATATTAAGTCTGCTTCTATGCAGTAAACATCACTTAAGACGAATCTTTGTATCGCTGAGGACGAAATAATGTGCTTAAGGTTGAAATAACCACTGCTGATTGAGTTGAAAAAAAGGATTATAAACCCACTAGAAGGATTATGCTAGTGATGACGATGCAAGACGAAGAAGGAATGAATTAATTTGAATAATAATGCTACGTAATAATATTAGTAAAAGCAATCCCATTGGACGAATATTACGAGCAATTGAGCGATTATATTAATAAGAGAAAAAGATTGTGAAGCAATCATAGACAGTAAAAGCAGAATGAATAAAATATATTTATAGTTAATGACTGCTAGAAAAATAATAAATATATAGTTGAAAATAAAGGTTAATTTGACATCTATAAGAAAAGAATTTGAAGATCAATTGTTTTTTGACAATAAAAATGATAATTACTAGGCGGCAGTGAAATTAACATTGAATAAAAATATTACCAAAGCCGCAAGAAGACAAGAATAAAATATTATAGTATTATTAAGGATAGCCATGATAACAAAAAACTCTATCAAGGCTCAAGTATCAAACATAACTGAACAATATTCGCTTTAAATAACTTCGCCACCAGTGAAAATGATGGCATTAAAATTCCTAACATCCTGTATGCCCCTGCTGATACAGGAGCACCTAAAGTACAAATAACTGATTTCTGAAATAATCCTCGATTTCATATCAAGCCTTTATAGTTCTATGAAATACGTCAATCATTACATGCTCTTTGAAGCCCATTGCACACAAATTTCGAAATTTCCTGTGTGTATTCTCAGTATTCGGAACACAAACAGTAACAAGCTTTACACTAGCACTTAGCTAAGTGCTCCCAATCCTGTTTCACATACAAGCGCTCTCGACAAGTAACATTGTTAAATGCCTTTTATTCAATTACTCGATTGTGACTCAGTTTCTAAGTAAAGAATACTGCAAGGAGCTGGCGTGTATAGAGGAAACATGGATACCTGGTGTGTATGAGTAATAAACACACAATCCTAGAGTCTAAAAGGTATGATAAATGTAAAAAAAAAACTAGGGATGGGTCGATACCAGATTTTCTCGATACTCGATACCGATACATGTTTCTTTCCTCGATACTCGATACTTCGATACTCGATACCTTCAACATTTCCAGTTTCAATAAATAGGTACATTAAAAATTAAAATTTGAGAGAACTGTGTAATACCAACTAAATTAATGAAGTCTGCATATTTAATGAGACAAAATTTAATGTCATCAATAGCCTATAATTATTTTTAAACTGTACATTAAAACTAAAATTAGTTTTTTTTAAACAGTCCACTTACAAGGTTTTGATAAAAATACTAGCATTCTCACTTAATTGCAGAATTGCAGAATTACAAAAGTATCGAGCTAGTTTTCTGAAGTATCGTTCGATGCCGATACCATGCAAGTATCGAGAGTATCGAGGTATCGAAATTATCGAGGACCCATCCCTAAAAAAACACACATTCAAATTAACATTTGAGCAAGGAGACCACTCTAGATGAAAACTATACAGTGTGTACGGCAGAATCACTAACAATAACAAAAATCCCTTTAGGCAGACCTACAGGCTGAGGTAGATTTCGAAGTGCTTTTGGTTTAATTTATTGTCGCTGCGCAGCACTCTTTTTCTTTAGCCTTGGCATGACAAACCCGCAATAACTGCACTTTTTCAAACATTCAAATCCCGCCTTATATGAGAGCTATCGAGAAACTAGTTATTGATTTGTAGAGTAGCCTACTCATCAAGAGGTTTTCAACGATACCTCACAAGACGTGGTTTCAAAAATTTGGCATTAAAATATTTTTGCATATTTTAATAATTTGTCACATTTTAACAGCATATTTCTTATATATTTTAAATATTGTGCTTATCTCTGTTAATGCAACATTTACCGCATGTGTGGCTAATGGCCGGTTTCTATAAACTCGCGAATTACCTATGGGTAAATTATCCAATGGACAGAATTTACACAAAAATAACACCACACAAACACAAATAATTTAAAGATAGCAATTACATACACTTGTGGCGAGTTTCTAGATAAATGTCCTCTGGGTAAATATGAAAATGACAGAAAAAAATGTTCCTACAAACTCGGGCTAGATCTTTCCAAGGGTAAATCTTCGGGTTAATTTATCCTTTCATGGATGGCTGGATAAAATTTAACCTTTCATAGGATCAATAGTAATATTTAAACAATGAGAATCAAAGCCTTCTGAATTAAATTAACCGTACAACTCCAAGGCCTTGCTCATTATATCATTGTAGATTAAATGGAATTAATTTGTCCATGGATAATTTACCCATAGGTAATTCACTAGTTTGTAGAAACCGGGCATAAGTGAATGTTTTGAAAACCGACTGTACAGTAATTGACAGTACATAGCCTAATGTTCTTGAAACTGATTGTACAATATTGGAGCAACTTTTAACTTCATTAGTTTTCAAGTTTTCAATTTAGTCCTACTAAAATTTGTTGAATTTACTTCTTTTAAGTTATGTGCTGTGGGCCTTCGGCTTCTATTTTCTATTTTTTGTTTGTTTGTTTATTTTATAATCTAATTCAGCTAAAAGAGTACGTAAAATAGTAAAATGACTTCACTGATAGAGCATATTTCATTAGTTCCGGAGCGTATTTTACAAATTTAGAGCATATTTACGCGCATATTTCGTCTTCTGATGGAACATTAACTTCCGGGCCGTAATATTCACAAAACGAAAAATATAGTTTTTATTTTATTTGATGTCATCTACCGCCCCCTTGAATGTACACAACCTGTATATAGGTTTTCATTATTATAGGTCGGACATAGCATTATTTCCTATAATATAGGCCTAATGATTTGGGACAGAGCAACGAATATAAATAGGGTATTTGTTGCACAAAATAAAATCTTAAGACTTATTTTTAACTTGGCACCAAGGGAGTCTTTAAAGAATGGTTTTCAAAAATAACAAGATTTTAACAGTAACTGGAATTTTAGTATACAAGGCAGTTTTATTTTATTTTAACAACAAAGATAAGTTCATCTTTAATTCAGAATTACATGAGCACAACACAAGGAGCAAAGACGTTATAAATATTTTTTTAGATACACTAAATCGCCAGTTTACATTGTTAGTTAAGTTATAAATAACTTACAAGCAAGTATTTTAAATGTGAAAAATCTCAGGTGTTTTAAATTTAAGAGTATTTGTATGAGAATACATTTTATTCTTTTGAGTATTTTTTACGTAAATGATTTTGCAGTTACTGTAACCTTTATTTGTTCTAAATAATATTGACAATGTCTACTTATACAATGTATAGCTACAGATACAATAAATTATTATTATTATTATTAGGGGCGGATTTCTATGACCTAAAAAATAGGATATATGCATGCATTTATGACCTAAAAATCATTAAAATATGACCAATCAAATTTAAAATATGACTTTACCACTTACACAATGTGTATATTATGTTTTTAAAGTTTCATTACAATTCATTTTATTAAAATATAATGTTAATTATTTAAAATATCTGTAAATTCTCAAAAAGTATCATTATAATACAAAATTTACAAAATATGATATTAAACTTCAAAATGTCTTTAATATGCACACAAATATGCCAAAAATATGACCTAAATATGCATATTAATACTAAATATTCTATAATAGTTGAAAACTTCCTAAATATGCAGTTATATGCACAATAAAAGCCGTTCCATTTTCACCAAGATGCTTGGAATCGGTTTTAAAGTAGTCGGAAACCTGAAATAATGCAAAGGGGAAAAATATGACATGTCATAGAAATCCGCCCCCTTATTATTATTATTATTATTATTATTATAATCTTTCCATTCCACGAATAGTAAGTCACAAAGGATTGAACTACGATTCATTATCACTAGTCTTGAACACGGAGTCCCCTTTAGCATTGAAATATGTCAGGTATTTCAACAAACATAGTTAATATATATTTTTTTCCTATGTGGGCATTGGATCAAAGAGAATCCACTTCACAAGAGGATTCCTTTGTTTTATTTCCACTGCTGAAACCACGAACATTCCATAATTAAAACAGATCTGATATCTGAAATACATATTTCAGTAGCATTCCGAACATTCCAACAAGAGTGTGACATTCAAAGAATTTGTGGAATATTTTCATGTGTTTTCATGTGAATTTAACACTGTAGTAAATAGACTGGTGGTGCATATTGTGCATTGTGCGGTTCTGAACGCGTGAAGTGAACTCATAATAAAAGTTGACATAACTATATTCTGGTATTAGAATTGGATATTGCTTAACTACATAGAAAATACTAGTAATATAATTTTATTTTTTATTTTCAACTAGCGTGTGCCCGCGGCTTCGCACGCGATAATTATTTCAAAAATTAAAAATTAAGAGCATAATAGTTAAATCATTATATTTATTAACACCAAAATCACGTGGACTACATACCACGATTAGAAAGCGTCGCCTGGTAAAAGCGACCTCAGATTCGAGTTCCCTGGCCCAGAAAACCCCTGCATAGTGAGTTTCGTCCAACTCGAACAATGTTTGACCATATTTAGGCCTATATTGAATATCCCTCTTCCGTGTAGGTTGAAAATTTCATACGTCTGTGGGACTTGATATTCTAAACAAATGAATCGTCAAGGATGGACCTACAAAATCAAGCGATCGCCCGCGATAATTATTTCAGAAATTAAAAATTAAGAGCATAATAGTTAAATCATTATATTTATTAACACCTAAATCACGTGAATTACATACCACGATTAGATAGCGTCGCCTGGTAAAAGCGACCTCAGATTCGAGGTACTTGGCCCAGAAAACCCCTGTATAGTGAGTTTCGTCCAAATCGAACAACGTTTGACCCCATTTAGGCGTCGCGTGGTAAAAGCGACCTCAGATTCGAGGTACTTGGCCCAGAAAACCCCTGTATAGTGAGTTTCGTCCAAATCGAACAACGTTTGACCATATTTAGGCCTATATTGATTATCCCTCTTATAATAATAATAATAATAATAATAATAATAATAATAATAATAATAATAATAAAATCAGGTAAAACTGATATAACAAAGTGCCAGTATGTTTTGTTTAATCAGTTATGATTGCAGTTATGATATGCAGAATATAAAGAAAAGTCAAATTGGCCGGTTTCGGGATTTGAGCCATGGAACTCCAGAATGTGACGCCAAGACGTTACCATCTTAGGCACTAAATTGAGCATAACTCCGAAACAGGTCAACCGATTTTATCCATTATCAATAGACGTCTTCCCATGGACATTATAAATGTGTATACCAAGTTTCATAAAAATCCGGTAAAGTATATTTGAGTTACCGCGTCTTTAAAATAGACACTAAATTGGGTTTTACTACGGTACCGGTCTACCGATTTGGTCCAATATCAGTAGACTTCTTCCCATGTACATTATAAATTGGTATACACAGTTTCAAGAAAATCCAATAAAGCATATTTGAGTTATCGCGACTTCTTATATATTAACATAAAATGCACTAAATTGGGCATTATTCTGGTACTGGCCAACCGATTTGGTCGAATATCAATAGACGTCTTTCCATGGATATTATAAATGCGTGTACGAAGTTTCATAAAAATCCGAAAAAGCGTATTCGAATTATTGCGCCTTTAAAATATACACTAAATTGGGTTTTACTCCGGTACCGGTCAACAGATTAGGTTCAAATTCAACAGGGCACTTTTCATGGGCGTCATAAATGGGTATACCAAGTTTCGTGGCAATCGGATACAGCGTATTTGAGCTATGGCGCCTTTCTAATATAATCTATTAAAATAGGCACTAAATTGGGCATTACTCCGGTACCGGTGAACCGATTTGGTTCAATATCAATAGGATTCTTCCCATGGACATTATAAATGTGTTTTCAAAGTTTCATGAAAATCCAAAAAAGCATATTTGAGTTATGGTGCGTACAGACACACGGACAGACGGACAGACGGACAGACAGACAGACAGACAGACGGACAGACAGACGGACAGACATTTTTTCGTCCACCACACAATCTCATAAAGTACCATACTGGCACTTAATAATAAACTTCTTCGGTGTTGGTTGAAAATTTCATATATCTGCGTGCCTTGACATGATAAACAAATGAGTCGACCATCGTGAGCTACAACATTCAAGCGATCGCGAAAGTTTAATTTCCAAGGTATGACAAAAATAGCCAAAGCCTAGTATAATTGATTTGGCATTGAAATGTATTACTGAAAACCGATGCTTCTAAAACGCAAAAAATACACGTTTTCTGCCCGTCTCATAACTCGCGAACGGAAGCTAAAATTAAAAATGTAGTATGACAGAAACCTTCCCGGGAATGTACCCAACAATTTCCCAAAGTTTCATGGCGATCGGATGAATGGTGTAGTAATGCATAAAGGACACACACACACACAGACACACATACATTCATTTTTGTATATATAGATAAGGGAACACGTTACATTCCATGTCCGCGTGTTAAATTCGTCAATTTCAGTGCACCTTTTCTCAAGAACAGTAAATAGGAGACAAATGAAATGCTTTCCATTCACATTTACATTCCCTGGCAATAAGGTGACATCTTTTAGAGAAATATCTTAAAAGTTGCAATATCCAAGAATTTTTAAAAATAATTACCTTACTTTGCTAATTTTAGAAATGCAAAATCTTTTCATTACTCTTAATATTTGAACAAGGAATTAAAAAAAAAGTCAATACAATATGTAAACAAACTGTAAATTTTTAATTTTCTGGAATGAATAGTTTCAGAGAAAAGATACATAAAATAATATAAATATAAATAAATAAGCCCGTCACAATTCCTTATAGGGCAAGGGCCTCCTACCATGGTAGGGCTGGCTATTTCCTTGGAGAGTTGGGTTTTTGCCTCCTGGTGGGTTAAGACCTATATATTAACAACACTTTCCTAGGACACTGTTTTCCTAATGAATTAAATGCTCTATCATTTGTTTTCAGTTCACTTTTTCTGTGACCTATCCTGAGCATCTCGTTTCTGAGGAGGCAGAAGATACATAAGACTATGAAAAATAAAAGTTCCTGGAAAACGACATTAAAGTCCTATTTTACTGTTTGTTGATCCATCACTCACCATAGGGCTTGCATTATCTAACCTAAATTCGATTCAATTTATTTATGTTTTATGTATGTTTGTCATGAGCTTTGAAAGAAGAAATAGACAATTACATTTAACACAAAATAGAAATAGATAGGCCTAAAATAAAGATGTAATTAGTAAGTTCATATTTTGATATCTGTCTGAGATAGATTTAAATTGACTAAAAACAGACCAAAGTAATTAACATCTCCTAAACAAATAATTATATTAAAATTGAATTTTAAATTTAAATTTTGGCTTATATTTTAATTAAGCGTGCAAAATAGTTTAGATGCAAATTAGGAAAGCATCCTCTATGGAAAATACCCTAAAATCTATTGTACTTTATTTTAAAAAAGTCGATCAGCTAGTACCAACTGGCATGTTATCGATTACAGGTCCATCAATAATCAATCCGGGATCAAAACACTTAGCCAAAATACGTGAAAAAATTTGAATTATGTCTTCGGTATGATTTACTCGAGATACTAATAAAAGACATAAGAGTGGAATTAACTGTGTAGTTTGGTTTAAACGCTCATCCTCCTTAAATATTTTCCATCTGTTTTAGCACGGTCTTGTGTATTGACAAATAGTATATTGCGATACAAGTGCCGTAAGCGGTGCATACGGATCGAGGAAAGAGTTTTTTGAATTTCCGAGATCCGTTATGTGCTTACGGCACGAGTATTGCATGCTATTTTTTGCACGATGATTATTTATATCAATTTATTTATACTAATTGAGATATCAGCTGAAAATATTAAGTTTAAACACTATTGAAGATGGATGTTATGTTTCAGAAAGTGATTCGCATATGTTGGTTGTTATTGGGACCGAATATTTGTCCTGTTAAAGTCCCCACAAACTGGGGGCCTTGGCTCCGGTCTTCCATAAAGGCTTGTATTATGATGGTTTTACATACGGCACTTGTGCTTTTTGTAATTTTTACCGCACGGAGATTTTTTTGTTTTCATAGCAACAAGATTGCGTGCGGGAATGTCAAGTTACGATCCACGGCAACAACATTCGTAAGTACCACTAATTAGTTACGTCGTGCAAAAAAATAACTAAAATTTGTTGTCGCTTCCACACTTGCTGCTGTCCACATCGAAGAATGCCCGTAAATAGAAAGCATAATTATATTTATAGCAGTAGGCTTACATTTTCTTTTATTAGCTAAAGAATGAGACAATTTTTTTCTGCTGTCGGTATTATAGTGAACGGTTTAGTATCAGAAATAGAAGATTTTCTTAAATTGAAGTCGACGTAAATGCAATGAGACGTGAGAAACTTCAGTCTTTTAATCTTCTTTTCTCTTCTTCTGGTTCTTCTCGTTTTCCTTTCTATAATACGAAGCGTAGGGTTCAGAAAATCTACTTTTAATGCAGTCTGCTGCCATCAGGAAGTCATAACATATTAAGAGTTGTAAGATAAAACCAGAAAGCCTAGATAGTGACATTTTATATTATTTCCATACCATCTGCAAAGCTGATTAAAGTATAAATGATGTTTCGCAGACTTACCTTCTACCTTTCCCGTCACGATAATTAGGCTGTATCTGTATTATGTTCATGCTTAAGTAGGCCTACTGATTAAATACAGCGTGCGTGACTTGCGGTCAAAAGTGATATGAGACTAATTTACGTGAAGAGGCAAACCCTTATTTGGACGGAGGAAGTTATGTGAGTTTCCCATCAGTCTTTTTATTTTTTTATTTTTTTTATTTCTTGCAAATAATAGCATTTGTTAAAATTGACAAGCACATGGAACATTTTAAAGATTAAAATTAAGCGTATTGTTTTGCTACCATGCTCAGGTACCAGTCGGCCTTCCTTTCATTAATTAGTCTTCGATCAGTTTCCCAGTTCATAACCCGGCAATCTTCCATTGTTCATTGTCTACTCGAAATACCTAATATGCATAATACAATATGAGGTAAGATTATACAGAGGGTTAAAACGTTTATTTGAAAGTTTTTTTCCGAAAATTCTCTGAAGGGTTGTTATAAGCCGCTTATTTTATACACAAACTTAGGTCTTATCAAGAATAATGCGCTTTTGAATGAGGTTTTAGATAAATGATAAATTCAGGAATATGTCAGGGACAGAGAAAGTTAATAATAATAATAATAATAATAATAATAATTATAATAATATGAAAATGGGGACTGGAAAACTGCATATCGACGAGCTTCATAACCTGTACTCGTCACCGGATATAGTAAGGGAAAGTAAATCACGGAGGATGAAATATGCTGGACATGTTGCCCGCATGGGGAAAGGAAAGACATATCTAAAAAATATTGACTGTGAGACCCGAAGGGAAAAGACCACATGGAAGACCTAGACGTAGGTGGGGGGACAATATTAGGATAGATTTAAGAGAAGTAGAATTTGAGAGGGATGATTGGATGGAGTTAGCACAGAATAGGGTTGAATGGCTGGCTCAGGTAAGGCCGGCAATGAACCTCCGAGTTCCATAAAATAGATAATATTCCTTTAGCTTGCTTTGAAATTGTCTATTGTCATTGAGTAAGTAAGTAAGTAATAATAATATAAAATTTAACAATCTTAATTTTGCATGCATTGGTACTCACATCCCTAATTTAGCGTAGGCTATTTACAGGGATGTTTGTTCGTCTCGAAACAAAAATAAAACCAAGAAGAAAAAAAAAAAGAAAACAAAAAACAGTACAAAACAAAACAAAATAAAACAGAACAAAATTCCACTGATAACTAGTAACAAGTAGGCCCTATACCCATCTTAGGACATTCTTTTTAGCTCTCGAAAGGTATTTTTCTATTTTTCTGAGGATTTCAGCATGTTGTATACTAATTTCTTTAACATAAACATCATCCTCATTAATATTACTTAAACAGGATTCAAGCAATTGTTTTCTGAACTTATAGTCCTATTGCATTCAATCAAAATATGTTGGGATCCTCCCTCAGATTACACAAAGGGTAAATGCTTTTTCCAACGGTTCCTCTTCTGCAGAGGAAGTTTTGTGTTTCACATAAGATTATAATAATATGAGCTATCTGCTTTGATGTTCTTCTACCAGATTTAACACACAGTTTTAACAGCTATGAAGTAGATAGGCCCACCGCTGCTCTGTCGTGATATTTGGAGTCGGATTAAATTGGTAGCCACTTACAAGCTCAGAGCGGTGAATTCCAATTACTATGCAGATTGTAACGGAGCTAGTTGTGTATAAATTCCACTAAGTCACATTAAGAAGCTATTATAGTGGGTTTACATGCGGAATTGGAAGGTAGGAGCCCAGCGATCAGGGGTCCAGTTTGATCGGTACGATTATTATCAGTGTTGTTACGAAGTTGTTGGTTTAATCTTCTTAAAGTACTGGCAGGAGGGACTTTCATTGCTGCAGTCTGGAGAAAACATTCTGAAATTGAAAGTATTCACCTTTAAATAGCTGCTACCGTAATGCTGCCTCTTACTTATTTACTCAATGGCAATAGTCAATTCCTAAGCAAGCTAAAGGAATATTATCTATTTTATGGAATCCGGAGGTTTATTGCCGCGCTTACCTGAGCCCGCCATTCAACTCTATTCTGGGCTAACTCCATTCAACCATCCCTCGCAACTCCTACTTTTTAAATTCTAGATTTAAAGACTCCTAAACTGCATGTGGATGTATATATAATCTAAATCTAGAATTAAAAAATATAAACTGTTAATTTTCATCCCTTTTAAATTAGTCTTTGTTTGCCACTTGGTCTGCTCCGTCTTCTCCGTCATCTCTTATGTATATAAAATGCTCTGTTCTGACTGACTGACTGACTGACTGACTGACTGACTGACAGAGAATCAACGTAGAGCCTAAACTATAACAGGTAGAGACTTGGAATTTTGACAGTACCTTCGTTTCATAATGTAGGTGCTCACTAAGAAAGGATTGTGAAATGCCAAAAATTAAATGTTTTTGAGAATACTTAATCCCCTCTTACACATAATTATCAAATCCAAATCACAGTTCACTTGACAACAGTATTGTTGGAAGTCTTCACATAAGGCTTTGGAAATAAATGAAACGAGACTTGACAGTCGTTATAATAAAACTTTTTATGCATGATTTTGGTAACGTTCATGAATCTATGGTTCATTTTAATCGTTTCATTTCGAATTTATATGCCCATATGGCATCATATGACTCGTTTTGTTCGTTTGTTTATTTATATTTTTAACGTTAAACAATATCATTTAGAGTAAAATGATTTAATTCCTGCAACGATGTCAGTGTTAATAAATGTAATGTTTTAATTATCTTTCTGTTAAATAGATGATTTAAATACAATATCTAGCAGTTGAGTAAGTAATCGCGGGCGAAGCCGCGGGCACCTGCTAGTGTATATATATTCCGATGGATTTGGGGTGAAGGGCCCATGAAACCAAAAAAGTAGGTAGACATTTTCTGCACCTGCTATAGATAGTATTTCTTCTTAATCTACCTAAAAATGACATGATTACTGGCGGTTAAAAGATGACATGGGACGAGTGGCTATCGCAAAGTGGATCGATGCTGGTTAGCTGGAAGCTGACAGATCTATATTTTTAATTAAATCATGAGAAGCGAAACAGCTGACCGGACAGCCTGGAGAGAAACTCCTCAGCCTCCTGATAACGAAACGCGATTAAAAAAGCTCTTCCTCAGGGATGGCAACAGTTTATACATGTGAAACTGCCACTAAAATAGTTTGTTAACTTCCCCACTTTCATTTATCTCTCGTTTAATTTGGTAAATTCTGGACTTTATTTTCTTCTGCAGTTTATTAAATTCGATGATGACGACGATGATGATAATGATAATAATAATAAGTTTATTTAACCTGGTAAAATTAAGACCGTAAGATCTTTTCTTTCTTTTCCACAAACATTAATAATGCATTGAATGATAGCCTACAAATATGCTTATACAAGAAGCATTAAATGTAGCCTTAAAATACATAAATTTATACCAGGAATTACTTATTTAAAAAATAGTGTGCGTGGACGCCACGCGGCAGAAGTGAAACTTGTTTTAATTTTGGGATTTTTCCAATTCCGGATTATTGGATTTTTCAATTTTGGATTGTTGGACTTTTTAATATTGGGCTTTTGGACTTTTTAAATTTTGGATTTTGGATTCTTTAAATCTTTTATCTTTCAATTTTTTCAATTTTGGAATTTTAAATTTTTTAATTTTTGATTTTTTAAATTTTAGATATTTGAAATTTAATTTTTTTGATTTTTTAATTTTCAATTTTTTATTTTTAAATTTTGGATTGTAGATTTTTTATTTTATAAATTTTGGATTTTTTATTTTTTGTTATTTTTAAACTTTGAATTTTAGGATTTTCATTTTTTAAATCTTGGTTATTTGGCCGTTTTAATTTTGGATCTTAATCTTTTTTAATTTTGGAATTTTGGTTTCTTAATTTTGGATTTTTTAAATTTCGGATCTTTGATTTTTTGTTGATAATTTTAATTTTAATTTTTTAATTTTGCATCTTTATATTTTTTAATTTTGGATTTTTTAATTTTGAATTTTTTTATTTTTAAATTTTTGATAAGCTTAATCATTGAGTTGATTGTTTTCTGTGCAGTCTGTTCCGTTACACCTCACTAATTTCGTCACGATTTTGAGCGTAACACTAATTTCGTGACGATTTTTGAGCGTTACACCCCTACCGCGGCTAAAGAAGTTTCACTTCAAAAATATCTTGTTAGAGGTAAATAAACAATTAAAACGACTAAAACGAATCTTCTGCTGCCATATGGGCATACAAATTCGAAATGAAAAGAATAAAACGAACCACGGATTCATGAACGTTTCCCTTACAAGCAAACCATGCATAAACAAAACGATTGATGATTAAAAAGCTAAAAATCCTATTTCGAGGCGCTTTTCACTATTAAAGTGCGCGGCCCCGGAACAATGGTCCTGAAATCCGAGTTCCCTAGCCCATAAAAGCCTACATAAGGGGTTCCATCCAAATCATTCAATGTTTTTCAATTAGGCCTACATTCATGACTACCTTTATTGTTTCACCTATGAGTACTTTTTAAGTTAATTGTTTTGTGCCATACAACCTCCTATTGTTAAATTTTTTATTCTTTTTTTCATTGTTAATGTTCTTGTCTAGATAGCAAGCTTTATCTTTTCGGCAAGCCTTATAGTGGAGGATGCATTTTAATACGAAAATGTAAAATAAATGGTGCAAAATATGTTGCACAAACTTTCTCGCATATGCATGTTAAAAGCTAGCACAGAACAAAGTAAATTTTAAAGAAAATTATTTTTATGAATACATTTGATATCATAACAGGTAGGCCTATCTATAATGGAAGGCATCAGGACCGATCTTTATGCACAATGCTTTTACCGTGAAATAATGATAATAATAGTGACAATAATAATTATCCTAATAATAATGGGTGGATATTTTGAGTGGGTGTATGCATCAGCCAATAAATTGTATTCGCCTAAGTAAATCATGCATTTGACAAAATGTATTACCTGCCTATAACGAAAGAATTCTATTTTACCAAATAATATAAAGGTACACAAGAAAAGCTTAATCTTTTTGAAAATCTTAATATTCCCCCATAAATATCTCTGAAACAGGTAGGCTACTGTGAAATCATCTGACATAACCAAGATCGCCAACTTTTCTTATAGTATAGAAACTTGTATTTTATATTTTCTTTTATATTTTATATCCAGTGGTGATAGGTTAGGTGGTCATATTATGTGACTTGAGTTCCTTTTGATGTCAACATTATTCTACAGCGCTCCGCTACGGCAGACATCTGGTTGTCATAATTTTTAAACAAATTAAGCAACAATATCGAAATGATCGACAAATTGATTTGTTATATTGCAATTAATCGCGACCAGCTATGCTCTTTTTTCGGTTGCTGTGGAAGCAGAACAAGAACAGCTTCAATTAATTTCACAGTCGAAACGGAAACACAAGTTGAAATATTGTATTAGATTTGTACAATAACTGACAACTTCATTAATAAAAAGCAAAGGAAAAATGTATTCTTTATACTTTTCTCTGGTAATATGAAAACAAATATGAACATTGTGATAGATAGGTACGGAGTAAATTCACGGTTAAAGTCTATGGATATTTTCTGATAATATTATTCGTTCGGGACAAAATAATATGATGTTCTACTTTTTCTACCTGAGGAATAAGCAGTGGAATTCTTAACAGGAACACATATTTCATAATGTATTCAGGATGTACTAGGAGTACCAGATCCTGTAATGTAGGATTCTGTGTCGGCTGTACAGGTGGGCATCTTCCACGCGCTGAGTGTGTCCTACATAATGGCGTGGCTTTATCGGACGAGTTAACATTCGGAAGGCGTCCTCCAGACTCTTGTTCCCAAGCACCCCCTCACGTCACCAGCACATCGGCGGAATTTCTCCTACACTCGGGATCTTCAATGCTATATTTCCTGAAGACCAAGGACATGTTTCTTAGAACTCGCAAATAACATTAGCTAATAGTAATATTAATAAAATCAGGTAAACTGATGTAACAAAGTGCCAGTATGTTTTTGTTTAATCAGTTATGATTGCAATTATGATATACAGAATATAAAAAAAAAAGTCAAATTGGCCGGTTTCGGGACAATGGAACTCCAGAATTTGAGGCCCAGACGTTACCATCTCAGTCACCTGGGCAAGTTTAACGGTCTAGTTGGATAAGCGCATGTTAAGCAATAGTGTTATTTGTCATAGCTAACTGTATTTTAATTGCCAAAGCCTTAAAAGATCACAGTAAAAAATTGACTGTGCTGTCATGATAACTTATTTGCATTTCATAAATTCTTTCGAATACGTATATTACCATAAAATAGGCACTAAATTGAGAATTACTCCGAAACGGGTCAACCGATTTAGTCGTATATCAATAGACGTCTTCCCATGGACATTATAAATGCGTATACGAAATTTCATAAAAATCCGATAAAGCTTATTTGAGTTATTGTTTCTTTAAAATACACTAAATTGGGTTTTACTCCGGTACCGGTCAACAGGTTAGGTTCAAATTCAGTAGGGCACTTTTCAAGGACGTCATAAATGCGTATACCAAGTTTCATGGAAATCCGATACAGCGTATTTGAGTTATGGCACCTTTCTATTAGAAAGGCGTCATATTCTATTAAAATTGGCACTAAATTGGGCATTACTCCGGTACCGGTGAACCGATTTGGTTCAATATCAATAGGGTTCTTCCCATGGACATTATAAATGTGTTTTCCAAGTTTCATGAAAATCCGAAAAGGCGTATTTGAGTTATGGCGCGTACAGACACACGGACGGACGGACAGACAGACTTTTTCGTTCCCGCACTTAATAAAATCAGGTAAACTGATGTAAAAAAGTGCCAGTAAGTTTTTTTTAATCAGTTATGACTGCAATTATGATATGCAGAATATGTTTTTTAATTGATTTACAAGTTAAGCTCCAGATTTATTCATTAAGCAGGGCTTAGGGAAGAACAAAGGTCTAGTTTTCTTTTTAATCAGATTAAAATCTTCCAGCATCAGCTGAACTGTACAGATTTTTGATATCTTGACAATCGCACACTCACATAAAAATACGAAAAAGAAAGTGAAATTGGCTGGTTTCGGGATTTGAACCATGGAACTCCATAACGTGAGGCCAAAACGTTACCATCTCGGTCACCTGGGTCAGTTTAACGGTCTAGTTGTAAGTTATAAGCGCATGTAAAACAATAGTGTTTTTGGTCATAGCTATCTCTATTTTAATTTCCAAAGCCGTAAAATATCACAGTAAAACAATTGACTATGTTGTCATGATAAATGATTTGCTTTTTTTTTATATAAATTCTTTCGAATACGTATATTATCATAAAATAGGCACCAAATTGAGCATTACTCCGAAACAGGTGAACCGATTTCATCCAGTATCAGTAGACCTCTTCCCATGAACACTATAAATGTGTATACCAAATTCCATAAAAATCCGGTAAAGCGTATTTGAGTTACCGCGTTTTTAAAATAGACACTAAATTGGGTTTTACTCCGGTACCGGACAACCGATTTGGTCCAATATCGGTAGACGTCTTCCCATGTACATTATAAATGGGTATACAAAGTTTCAGGAAAATCCAATAAAGCATATTTGAGTTATCGCGACTTCTCATATATTAACATAAAAGGCAATAAATTGGGCATTATTCCGGTACTGGCCAACCGATTTGGTTGAACATCAACAGACGTCTTTCCATGGATAGTATAAATGCGTATACGAAGTTTCATAAATATCCGATAAGGCGTATTTGAGCTATTGCGCCTTTAAAATATACACTAAATTGGGTTTTACTCCGGTACCGGTCAACAGATTAGGTTCAAATTTAACAGAGTACTTTTCATGGATGCCATAAATGCGTATACCAAGTTTAATGGAAATCCGATACAGCGTATTTGAATTATGGCGCCTTTCTATTAGAAAGGCGCCATAATCTATTAAAATAGGCACTAAATTGGGCATTACTCCGGTACCGGTGAACCGATTTGGTTCAATATCAATAGGGTTCTTCCCATTGACATTATAAATGTGTTTTCCAAGTTTCATGAAAATCCGAAAAAGCGTATTTGAGTTAGAGCGCGTACAGACACACGGACGGACAGACAGACAGACAGACGGACAGACATTTTTCGTCCCCCACACAATCTCATAAAGTACCATACTGGCACTTAATAAAATAAGGTAAACTGACGTAAAAACTGTCAGAATGCTTTTGTTTAATCAGTGATAATTGATATACAGAAAAGAAGTTACTTTTGTAATCGATTTCCTAGTTAAGCTCTAGATCGATTCAAACAAACTTCTAAAGTTTGATAAGCATATGTGAGCAGTGTTATTTGTCACAGCTAACTGTATTGCAATTTCCAAAGCCGTATATGAACACTGTAAAACTATATGTTTTGATAAATTCTTTCAAATATATTACCACAAAATAAGCTTGGGTATTACTCCGGTACCAGTCAACCGATTTGGTCCAATATCAGTAGGTTTCTTCCCATGGACGTTATAAATGCTTATTTCAAGTTTCATGGAAATCCAATAATGCGTATATTAGTTATCGCGCGTGAAGACAAACGGATAGAAAGACAGACATTTTCCCGTCCCCCACACAATTTTATAAAGTACCATACTGACACTTAGTAACAGTAACAACTTACCGAACGAAGCGTTCGTCGGCATGTCATCTGTCTGAAAGTCTATGTTTTAGGCATTTACAACCAAAGGCGGTGTTGATTTTTCTAATTTGACATGAATATTCTTTGAAGTAATTGAAAACGATGTATGTGTAAAAAATTTTATATTTTGTTTTCGTTTCACGATATTAGTCGTTTTTAATGTTTTCATTTCATCTCAGCTTTTTTAACGATGGTACCCAACGGTTCATGCTATAGAAATTGGAGTGTACAAATCTGACTTGAATACGAAGAGCACAACATTTAAAAAATAATGGCACTAAAATGTTATGGGTATTGGGCAAGTAATTTTAGAAGTTTTCAGAGAAGTATTGATAGAAATTCATTACTGAGAGAAAATTCTTGGCATGCAGAGGCTTTTGGGGAATTTACATTTTCATACCGAAAAGGAGCAAGATGCGTCAAAGCCTGTCACTTGTTCTTCACTTCCTTCCGGCAGAAGTTCAGTCATGCGTTACACTCAATAATTCATCATAATGGCTAACATTTTAAACCAATTTTGAAAGAGTTCATTATGTTATTGCATATTATTGTGAATCATGAATAATTTTAAGGTATTGAATTATTTTTAATCATTGGTTTTCTGTCAGAACCAAATTTCGTTTTTGACCGGTTGATAGGCCTGATTACTGCTAAGGCATTCATAGTGAAAGAAGGCTCCTATTTGCTCTGAAGATGGCTGGATATCCAACAAAATCAATGTTTAGACTTCCTGTAATTCACTTTGATTTTATGGATGTGTTGCCACTATTAAACCTCCAATCTTCGTTTATCAGCTTTTATATATGGAAAAGTCCACTTTACGAAAGATGGTTTAAAAGAATTCGACTACAGCGTTATTCCTTTTCTGGAACTACTTGTCGAAACAGCCTTTTAGCCATTAGGCTACATAAAGGCGCAAGGCGTACATCATAATAGCTTGCCCATTAGACCGTTGAGTATCCCTAGGCTGGCTTTTAAACAAAGCATATCTGTGGTGTATACGTTGGAGGCACGGAGAACATTTTTAAAAGGATCACAGTAGCAGAGGAGAAAAATAGCCCCTACGTGAATCCATTAACTGATCCTTGTACCTGAGTGTACTCCATATTACCTGCCCCAGGTATGCAGCCATGATACTTGTGTGAATTGTGCAGACAAAAGAATGGCAATATCCGCGGTACTTTTGTTTTTAAAAAATCATTGGTAATATAGTTTAGGGGCATTGGATTTAATAACCGTGTTGACCCATTCTTTTTTACGTGTAAACGTCCTTTAGTCAGCCTTGCTGAAACAGCCTTTTAACGGAAATGAATGTAATGGAAATACGTCAATTCTGGGCAAATGACTGTAGAAACCACGACCTCCATAGGCTTATTTCATTTTTGACTAGAATGAATTCAGATGTTTGTAAACTTAATGTCCACACCTTGATTTAGGTGTACAAATTTAACACATAGTAGGGCTAAGTTAAATTATAGCTATAAGGATTTAAACTATATAGTAGGCTATAATAGAGTGTGTTAATGAATAACACAGAATTATTTTACTTGTGTATAGACTTTACATAGACAAGCAACTTTCATTCGATGGTTTTTGCTCTATGACGTAAGCGTGTATGCTACAGGACATTAAAGTCATTACAATTTGGTGCTCATAAGTCAATAATGAAGCGAAAAAGGGTTAGAATTTTCATTAAATTTACTTCATGCCTTCTTAGTGATCGATAAAAACCTGATTCTTAATCATTCTTCAACTACAATATCATACTTTAGTGTTTCCAATATCTGCAAAATTTATAAATTAATCACTGCATTAGTTTTTTTTATTCATAACTCCAGTGTTAACAACGAAATTCCTTTGTTTTACATTTTTTTTTAAATGGTATTAGTCATTGGCGGCTATGTTCTGGAAGATCTTATGCTGTAACAGGAAAAATTGAATCCATAGAGCAACATCCTTTAATAAAATCTATTGTCCTCTCTAAATACAGGTAAAATATTTCGGTGTTATTTATTAGCACTCTGTATAGTAGGCTATAATATAATATGAGAAGCTGGTTTACTTTTTGCCTCTACAAATTTAACAGAAAAATCGTTTATAATTTTTTTCTACCAGTTTAGAGCCGTAGGAAATATCCATTGGAATACTAAAAAATACGATTGCCTGCTTTCAATACTAACACTGTGTCATTTTGATAATGACTGTAAATTTTTACAACATATGAAAAGAAGTACACTATAGATGGACCCATGATTATTCTTTAAATTTTTCCCTTTAGGAATGGAGTTTACCTTTTACATCTTTGAAGTATGATCTAGATATTATCTTAAACAGACTAGTGACTTTTAAATTCTGAGCCTTTCCTATCGTAAACATATTTGTCTTTCTTCAAAGTCACGTTTTATAAATGTCTACTTGTTAATTTCAATAATGAACCTATAGGTTTATTTCATTATAAATAATTATTATAGTTATACATATTGAAATTTCAAATTCTAAATAGGCCTATACGTATTACGGAAAAATACAAAAAGATAACTATTGAAAACTCTCAGTTAATTTCACTGTCATTTTGAATACGTAACGAAGGATAAACATTATGTTTATTATAGTAATCTCATTATTATTTCTTAAAAAGAAGATAATATATATTAGTCGTAAGTTCTTAATCGAAGAGAGATAAAATATAGACTATGGGGATTTAGGTACCGAGAAATTTCAAAAGTAGGATACCCACAGTGTTCAAGGGACCTCTAGAAAAACATATGAAAACGCTGAGGTTCCACTTCCGACGGAATTATGTAGCATTTAAATAGCGAGTGGTGGACAAAAGATATTAATTTGTAACGTTCAACCAAACAGGTTCGGTACCATAGCATTAAGCGGGAGTGGAGCATGACATATTGAAACCCTAAAACCCAGAGGAAGAATATAGAAGTAGTCGTAATGCACTGCATGACACTCGTACAGTATGAGTCCCTTAACACCAACATTTTAGTTTGGTATCCACCGAATTTATGAACGTATCCACAGATGGACAAAACATGAGCAACAGCGGTTAATCCAGGGATATTTTTCATTTTGTTAAACAGCTGTCAGGGCCTGGGACAGTAAATAAAATTCCCAATTATATTTACAGCGCAGAGGTTTTTGTGACAAAGGTTTTGACAGATATATTCTATGGCTAACATTATGGAAGGTTGATAGTTCAGATTTCCATCATAAGATAATAATTAAGTCAAATGTGAATAAACTTTTCTTTTAGGAAAGTGTTGGAAACTTTTTTGGAAGCTGTAATTGTTTTGACTATTTAACTGATACGTCTTTCTTTCGATTTGGACCAACAAGATATCATGAATCTGAAATCAGACAATTATGCCGGTTGTCAACCAAGAGCTAAGCTAATTTAGTTTAGCTGTGCGGGATTTCATACGTGGTTGTGCCGACAAAACTACATAAGAAATCCGGCACAACTATATATGAAATCCCTCACCGTATGTGAGCTAAGCTAAGCTAACTTAGCTTAGCTCTTGGTCGACAACCGGCGTTACGGACCTCATTCACTCAATCTTATCGAAATCTGCTTTACCACCTCCTTCAAAAATGACAAAAACAACTCTTTCCTTTATATTTCAATTAGGTCACAGAGAGCACAGTTTTTACAACAGCATAACTTATTTGAAAATTGAAACTACTTAAACGTACATTAATTGAAAATATATTTTCAATTCGGTGCACGCCACTTCTTGCCAACGAGATTTTGGTTACCTCCTTGGCAAGTTTAAGAGAATATCGAATTTTAGGCATGTCTTCCAATTGGATTTGCATCGTTCCTACCGGTAATTCTTCTTGACACGATAATGATTTGGTTTTAAAAACCCAAGGAAGGAAGTATTAACATTTAAGAAAGTATTTATTAAGTCCCAGAAATGCACGTTATGAGATTGTGTGGAGGACGGGAAAATATATTTACGCGCGATAACTCAATATGCTTTCTTCGGATTGTCATGAAACATGTTATACGTATTTATAACGTCCGTGGAAAGAAGCCTATTGATATTGGAACAAATCGGTTTACCGGTACAGGAGTAATGCCCAATTTAGTGCCTGTTTTGTGGTAATATATTAGAAAGAATTTATCAAATGCAAATCAGTTTTCATGACAACACAGCCTATTGTTTTACGGCGTTCACACACAAAAGAAGTCATTAAAAAGCATGTCAACTTATAAGGTTACAGAACAATTCATTGCTGAGAAAAAATTAGTACACGCTCCCTAAAACAGCTGCTTGTCGGACTAGTAACACGCCGAAAAATTGCATTTTAGCAACCAAGGCCGCTAAAGTTGCATAAAACTGCATTCAAAATGCAGTTTTATCGCCCTAGTACTTTAAAGTCGCCATGGCAATCTATAACAAAATCCAGATGGCATTGACCAGTCACACCAACTTAACATGGATTTCAGCATATAATTGGTCATAAAACAAATTTAAGTTAATCAGAAACTTTACCAGAGTTTTTCTCAAAACAGGGTAGTCTATTCCATCATATAACAACAAATATAAGGCAACGAATTTTCACATCTTCATTCACAAGAGAATCATTGTTTACCCTGGATGCACCAGCATTTAATTGCAATATATTCCTTCTCATAGTCTATCGCTGTCGTGATGTTGTTGGCACCATCTCCAGTTCAATGTTTCTGGCTTGGATTGAAATTTCCTCGGGATTATCATTCATATTTCCTCAAGCTTTTCATAAATTTACAAAAAGCGACTCATCTATTCTGCATTTCGTATTGATACGTACGGTTCATTGTTGTTCCGCGATTCAGATGGCTGTGGGAATGGGACGTTAACAAATGGCTGACTAGCTTTCATTATAATTAATTATACGGTATTTTTGTTTCATTTCATATAATTTAGATTCTTTTAGGCCTACTAAAAAATATTATATGGATCACGTACGCAAAAATTTATCGGACTTATTCAGTATTTCAGCCTCGCCTTACGCCTCGGCCGATATACTATACTATTTCCAACTAAAGAATAAAGTAGATGTAAACAAACACACTGATATGTATTACTCCGAGAACACGTGTTCGTTGACACATTGCAGACGATGCAATTTCAATGCAAGAAGAACTCGTTAATATTGATCAAAGTAAGCTAGCATCTACAGAAACAAAGCTGGATTTCACAAATATTACATATGCCTACGTTTAAAATGCTAATGCATTGCAATATTTTAATGTCATAATGAAAATCTACTTACATTAATCTGAACTGCAAAATGTATTAAAAACATTCAAGATCACAGTTTTTTCGCCACTATTTAACGGTTTTCCCCGCTTGTGCTTAATAACACGATTAGCTTCAGCCATTGAACTGTATTGCTGTCTTTTATTATTTATAATAGCTGTGGTAAGCTTGTTTCACCGTATGAATTAAACGTTAACTGTCTTCGAGGAATACATAACAAATGACTGTGTTATTTTTTCATACCTTTGTTGCCTTCAGGCATGCGCGTCGCATTACATTCAACCAATAATATCAAATAATAATAATGGTATTGCTTAAATAAAATAGAAAGTGTTGCTATAAACTTGAGAAACGTGCTTAATTTAGTCGTACATCAAATACATTAATTACTTTTTATGTTTGGAAGAAACTACATTAAATACTCGGAAGAAGACGACAAGCAAGAGCCAGGAGGGGTTGTTTGTCCAACTGCCAATCAGAAACCATCATGTCACGTGGTTTTGTTTACATGTACTTTATTCTTTAGTTGGAACTAGTATAGTAGATTCGTCCGAAAAGCGTTATTTTGCGTACTTGATACATAAATAGCTGTTTGCATAATATCTCAATACCCAAACCTGTATCATATCTGTGACCTGTATGTAGCATATTCTCCTGACCTTGCCCATCATTCTATTGTTTCAGGTTGCGAGTGTCTGCTGTTCTCGGCTACATACGGTAAGGAGTACGGGACATTCAGCAGTCCGGATTATCCGCATCCGTACCAGGATAACATAAACTGTCTACTCTACACCTTCATCGCTAGCCGAGACGAAATAATCGAGATCACCTTCAAGGATTTCGACGTGCAGAAGTCGCATCTTGAGTGAGTACTATTTCCTTTTAGTTTACGGAATTATTCCTTTACGCTGCAATATTACTTTAAGGACAAACACGTCGAAAAGTGTCATGTCATACTTTATACGGACTGCGGTAACTTGTGTTACTAGGCCAATTTTCATAGCTCTGAAATACAAACAGTTTTAATAAACTTCCAGTGTAAATTTCTTAAAAATCATGGAGTCAATTAATAATGGCGGGCGAAGCCGCGGGCAGTATCGAGGACAATAAAAATCCAAATAAAATAACTCCTTCCCTTGAAAAATTATATAAATTCTGAAAATCACACATAATTTATCAAATAAAATCCACATCATATTCATCTCTCAACAAACAGTTGAGAAACAATACGTATTATCAGTGTTAACAGGTCGCTTTTGAACTGTATAATCGAATCTGACATCGTTTTCCCAGGCGGCGCTTTCATATCGTGGAATGTACTCTAACGCAGGAATTTTAGCTGTTTCATTAATTATTAATGACTTAGTTTATGACTGATTGCAAGTGTTAATAAATATAATGCTTCAATAATAATTATACTCTTAATTTTTAATTTTTCAATTTATTATCGTAGGCGAAGCAGCGGGCACCTGCTAGTTAATTTACAATTCAGTTTAAGTTCGCCAGCACCAAAATTTTGTATAAAGGCCTATTTATTCAAATTTTTAATGTATACCTATTCACATGTATCTTTCAGGTTTCGTCGTAACAGGATTTGGTAAAGGAGGCCAAGGATAATTAATAATCACTTATAATATCTCTATAGATATTAGAAAAATTGAGAAAGGGCTGTTTAATGAAATATTTGTAGGCCTATTTAATTCATATTTGTTTTTCTGGTTTCGTCTTGATATAGGATGTTGTAGGTTTTTCTTAAAAAAAGGTCATAATAGTAAACAAAAGTGATAATGATGATAATCAGTCATGTCTACAAATATTATCTATTTAGACCGAATTAAAGTGTATGCTCAATGTTTAAACTTAGTTAATAACTCTAAATCTAATTAAGTAAATAACAGCCTAGGTTTTTACATATAATAATTTGTCATCTTTCATATTTCGAACAAAGTAAAAAATTATGTACATAAAACAAAATTTACCGATCGAGGTGGCCAAGATGGCAATGTCTTGGACTCATATTTGGGAGATCACCAGTTTCAAATCCCGTGTCCGGCCAGTTTGACATGGGTTTTTTCATGATTTCCCCATTCGTGAAGGTAAATGCCGAATTGAATATTTATTTATCATGACTCTTCCTCACTATTTAATCTTGTATCATATTCACTTAAATTAATATCGATTGATATTTACGAATGCCATAAAACACGCCAACAATAGAAAATATTTGAGCATCCTGGCCTGTTGGTATACACACAGAATCTGAATTCCTGTTACTGTCTCGGAGCTCAAAGGAGTACAAACAAAGCTGTATTAAAAAACCAAATTTCAGAAAAAAAAGTAGCATATCTGCTTACGCTGTACAAACTCAGAAATTTAAAATGACAGGAAAGAGGACAAAGGAAATATATCAAGAGAACATACATGTTTGATGTACTGATGTACTATGTAGACAGCGTTGCTGTAAAAAATAGGAAATGTAATGGGGTTGTAATACGTCTGTTGTTTCACATATATATAATCCCCTTGTGAGAACAGTTCATTCCTGCGGGTAAGTTTCCAGGGTATGCTGGTGGACATCCCAGGGGTGTGATGGGGAAGTTACAATTAAGAGGGGGTCATCTCGCTCTCCAGGCAACTGATGATACGATATTATTTCCTTTTTGTGAGCATTCACATCACGTTTGCTCGGATCCCATTGCTCTCTTCCCAGCCACATTTCACGTAGTCCAGACTCCATTGTGTACTTTTCTTCATATCACACCGGTGATGATTTGTTACTCCGAACCTGTTCTACTGTTGATGTTGTTGTTATTATTATTATTATTATTATTATTATTATTATTATTATTATTATTGTAAAACTTATATATATATATATATCAGTGGCGGACGCAGAATTTTTTTCGGGGGGGATTTGCATAGGTAGAAAGAATACAAAAAAAAATTATCTTACATATATAATTAGTTTATAAAACTGACCACTTAGAGTGCATATAGTACAGGGTGTTAATGAATAAGACCGAAATATTTTACCTGTGTATAGATGGGACATAGACAAGCAACTTTTATTAAGAGATTTTTGCTCTTTGGATTCAATTTTTCCTGTTATAGTATAAAATCTTCCAGGGCATGGCCGCCACTGACTTCTAACATCTGAAAAAAAAATGTAAAACAAAGGAACTTCGTTCTTAATACTGAAGTTATGAATAAAAGAACTAATGCAGTGATGTCCAGTCATGTGATTAGTCTGTAAATTTTGCAGATCATGGTAACACTAAAGTATGATATAGCTGTTGATGAATGATTAGGGATCAGGTTATTATCTAAGGCACTAAGAAGGCATGAAATCAATTTAATGAAAATTTTAACCCTGTTTGGCTTAATTATTGACTTATGAGCACCAAATTGTAATGACTTTAATGCCCTGTAGCAAACACATTTTTCGTCAAAAAGCAAAAATTTTGTGAAAATTGTGTATTTAGTGTAAGAGAATATTGTAATTGTTCAATGATCCTGTTATATTCTCAAATAAATAATCCTGCCATCTGCCTATGGTAGATGACGCAGTGATCGTGTGGTAGACCTTGTCCCTTCAGGGATGTAGCGCCACGGAGTTTAGCTTTTTAGGAGTAGTGTTATATGCCAATGAATCTACAGACATGGGACTGTTGCATTTGCGCACAAATAAATGTCTTCTTCTGGGATCGAACCCGCAAGCTTGGCAGCAGAAACCAACGCCGATGAACTATTCCACACAGGCTTACTGTTAAATGAGCTATATTTTGCCGTCCTTCCTGGGTATTTCAGTAATAAATAACGAATGAAATCCGTAATACTGGAGGATTTGCCTGACATAAATATGGAGTGTTACTTGTGATGCTGATTTGGATGGCACTTGCAATCCTGTTGATGAGTCGTTAGCCTGAAAGTAGACGTGTTTTGTTGAATCCTCAATCTCTATCACGCTATGATGTGACATATGTGACACTTGTATCGAGCTCTCATCAATACATTATCCCGTGGGTCACTACACTCCATGGCAAAGAGGAATTAGTGAGTCAACAAGTGAACACTGTCTGACAATTACAGTAAACCGTTCTCATGTGATTGAATCATTTCAATCCAACTCCGCGTGGGATAGGTGAAGTTACATCTAATCGGGTTTTGGGTGTGAAAATCGTTGTATGAGGTAGAATCAAATGAAAACCGCAATTAATTCTTTTCCACTTTTTTTACTGGAGGAAGAATGTTTGTACATTGTTTTTCTTCATGGTCCCCTCCCAGTTCATTTTTGTTTTGGCCCTCCACCGCCCCCGGAGCCCTCGAACATAGGCCATACTCCGGTCCCAACAGCTTTTCGGTGCTTGTGTTCTATTGCTCTTTTTTTTCGCTCTAGTGTACTATAAGCTTGTGGGTAATGTGTTTTGAGCCGGCTGTTTAATGCAGCACTAATAGAACTGTGTAACTCTGTTTGGGTTTTGTCATCTGTCTGTCTGTGGTCGTCTCTCCGATCCGGTACTCACCTAATGAGTGAGGAAAAACCCCGAAAAACCCCACTCGGATCGGCTGCTGTGAGAGATCTCTCCCAGTTCAATGCACTTATGCCATTAGATAGGAATTGCTTCGATACCGGATGAGAAAAATTATTCTGGTTGACACTGTAGGCACTCATGCACCGCCGATTAGTATGTCTTCATCAGATTTGTACTTCTGCCCTCCAAGGTGCTCCTTTAGTGGACTAAAGATGTGGAAATGTGTTGGTGCCAAATCTGGCAAGAATGGAAGATGTGGGAGGCACTTGAGCATAATATATCGTCGATGGTTTTCATGGTTGCACGAGCAGCATGAGGACGGGTGTTATCATGTTGAAGCAAAACACCTGCACTCAGCAATCCCCTTCGCTTTGGCACCATCTGACTTCCAAATCTTTGGTTCGTTCAAGGATCTCCTTGGAGGGCAGAAGTTCAAATCTGACGAAGACGTCCAATCGATGTTGCAGGAATGGCTAGCTTCAATTAAAATAAATTTTCTCATGCGGTATCGAAGCTCTTCCTATCCAATGGCGTAAGTGCATTGAGCTGGGAGGGGACTATGTAGAAAATAATGTACAAGCAAACATTCTTCCTGCAGTAAAAAAGTGTAAAAAAAAATTGCTTTTTTCATTTGATTCTCCCTCGTATAAAAATACAAGATTCCTTAATAGTCCAGTCATCAGGTACTTTTGCCTGGAAAAAGGTCCGAAGTTAATGATTTTTTAGTATGTTGTATGTGGGTTTTCTCTGGTGTAGAATCCAAGTTTTCCAATTCGAGAACCCTGTGAGGACTTCAGGGCAGCCGAAAACCCGGAAATTTTGGGGCTTTTTTCAATGCATTTTAGCCTAAAACACTCCATTAAAAAGTTAAAGAGCATGAAATTTCCTGTTATTTTCACTGTTTACACGTTTTCTAAAACCAACTTCGTACCGAGATATGGCGCTTCAAAGTTTTGATAAATTTTCAAAATATCGAAAAACCGCAAAAAAAAATGCGGGTTATAAGGAAAACACTGAAAAAAGCGCCAACATTTCCGGGTTTTTCGACTGCCCTGAAGTCCGCACAGGGTTCTCGAATTGGAAAACTTGGATTCTACACCACAGAATACCCACATACAACATACTAAAAAATCATTAACTTCGGACCTTTTTCCAGGCAACCCCAATTTTCAGTACCTGGTGACTGGACTATAAGGTGTAATACAATGGAAAAACAAACCTGTTGTCAAACCCACATAACTTTCTTTGCTCAAATAAAAGTTAGCGTCTTAGTATAATATATTTGTGTGAATCTTCTCTTCATGTAAATTGGTTGTAAAAATGAAGATAATGTTGTTAACACATCACATCGCATCCCCGAACGATAGGCCTACATAACCTAAATAAAATCTGATTAATGCACTCTCGTAACTTTCTTTACTTTAAGCATGGCGAATTCATTTTCTCACTTCATATTCTGGAACAGAATAAGTGGCCATTTTGCAAAGAGGGCGTAAGCTTACTCTGAGTCATAGGCGTAACCAGGCCGACCATATGGGGGGGGGTTATAAAGGAATACTCCCCAGGGTGGGGGGGGGGGGGGTTCGGGGGGCCTCCCCCGGAAAATTAAAAAAATGAAGATGCAAAATAACGAGTTTTAAGCTTCCGGGGGTCTCCCCCGGAAAATTTTAAAAATTAAGACGCAAAATAACGAGTTTTAAGCTTCCCACGCTTTATACATGTATTAAGTAATTTATGGGCAGACTTAAAAAAATTATATAATTTTCCTTTTTTAATCAATGGGGGGGGGTTTGAACCCCCCCCCCCTCGGTACGCCTATGCTCTGAGTGGTTGATTGTCGGCCTGGGTGGCGTAGTTTGTATCGCGCTGGCTTTCCGTGCACAAGGTTGCGGGTTCGATCCTGGCGCAGGATGGCATTTATGTGTGCATAAATGTGACAGGCAACTAAAAGAACTCCTGCGGGACAAAATTCCGGCACACCGGCGACGGTCACAGGCCGAAGTTGCAGTATATCCCTGTGTTAAATTATCATATACCAATCAATTAGAGTGGTTGGCTTATAACTACTCTTCAAAGAATTTTTTCGAAAAAATAATTCAAATAAAAGCAGATGTACATTCCTTGATCTAGGTATGATATAAGGTTAAATATATTATAATAAAGTTCAGCCTTAACCCTTAACATACAACTTATCTGGATCCACTCAAAAACAGCATTTATAAGACAGACACAAAATATTGTTGTCACACATAAAGGTCACATAATATGTAGATGAAAGCTGGATTCTTCTGCTTGGGTCCAAGATGCGTCACTTTTTAAAAAGAATATGCATTTCGGCGTATTTGATGCACCATCTTCAGTTCGGTCTAGTTGTATTCAACACCACATTCCACTGATATAATGTAGTTCATGTGTTTATTAGGTAACCTAGGTCACAGCTGTAATTAGGTCAAATAAACCAGCTTTCATCTACATATTATGTGACCTTTAAATGTGACAACAATATTTTGTGTCTGTCTTATAAATGCTGTTTTTGAGTGGATCCAGATAAGTTGTATGTTAAGGGTTAAGACTGAACTTTATTATAATATACTAGCATGTGCCCGCGGCTTCACCCGCGATAATTATTCCAAAAATTAAAAATTAAGAGCATAATAGTTAAATCATCATATTTATTAACACCTAAATCACTTAATATTATAACCCTTAACGGGAGAAAATGAAATGTATTAACTATGATATAAGGTCTAAGGCATAGTATAAATTTCGGACCACGGCTATACAACAATTTTACTAGAAGAAACCCTAATCTGATACCACTAAACAATAAATTGTTTAAAAAAAAGTACTCGAATTGATTAAATCTAACTTGTAATTGTACTTTTATCCACTTTTTCCGTTATTCATTCTTAACTGTAAATTTTTAATTTTTAACATAGGGTATTTTGTTTGTAACTTTGTTATGTTATTGTAATTTATTTTTCGTATCTTTGTTCATGTATTTTACTTCATATAAGCAATCTTATTTATTTTTATTCTTATTTTTTGCCTAAAACTATAATATGTATGTTTTCTTTTTATATAATGTTCAAAATATAATTTTAGTATAACTGAACTGACCCCGAACACGAGCTATGCTCATGCGGGGTAAATAATGCTCTTTTGTAATTGTAATAATTTTGTTTATATTATTTATATTTGTATTTGTAATAATTTTGTATTAATTTGCATTTTCTAATTTGTAATTTGTAATTTCCATGGTAAATAATAATAAATATAAAAAAAAAGGTAGAGACTTGGAATTTTGATAGTAGGCCTACCTTCGTTTCATAATATAAGTGCTCACTAAGAAAGGATTTTGAAAAATTTTGATTTTAAATGCCAAAAACCAAATGTCTTTGAGAATACTTAATCCCTCTTTACACAGAATTATCAAATCCAAATCACAGTTCACATGACAACAATGTAGGCTATTGTTGGCATTGGTCCCAGGTTGGTTTGGAAATAAATGATACCGGACTTGGACAAATTAGAGAAGCTAGCGATATAATTCATTGCTGTAAATAAATATTGAAGATGAAATCCACGAAAATAATGCACAAGTGATGCAGGCACATAACTTTCTCTACCCTGGACTTAGAGAATACCATGCGAGGTATGGTAATATATTTACTATTATATCACAGGTTTTTGGAGAGGGATGTATGAAAGTGATATTGCATTTCTTTTTAATTTCATCCCCAAAACGGTTTTACGGTAACATGAGAGTGAGAAATAAAATATTCCGCAAAGACAATAGAATTTTATGTTACCGGAATTTCTGTTTCTTCTTATTTGAACCACTACCAGGCTTGGTGGATAGAAGCGATGGGATGCAAAATTCTACATCCTCTATGAGCCATAAACAGCTATATCAAGCGTTTTCTGAGGGAATAGTTTCAGTGTGATAAGTCGTTCTTCTTCGTTTCAAATTTTTAAAACCTATATAAGGACCTAGAGTTTGAAAATCGAAAGTTCTTCATATGTTAATTTGGAATTACAAAAAGGCTACAAAACCCGGCCTTTTAAGCTAGTTGTAGCCTATATAATTCATTTCGATATTTTGTTAACAGGTCTAACATATTCACGGTGGAAACAAAACTCATGATTGAAAATAAAACCATTCTTAATTGAGGTTTCATCTCATCAGTGAAATTAGCCTTTTTTGTTTATATCCTAATTAACGAATTTAATAACCTTCCTAACAAAAATAATCCTAGTTTTAACCAATACCCTTAATGCTGTCAGCCTAGGAGAAACAGCGAAAACCCAATATAATGATTACAAATAGCAAATAATTAAATCCTATGGTAATATCGTAATTAAAATCCAGAAAGTAATTATGGAATTTGAATTTGCACTCAGAGAGCTGATTAAACTGAACAATGAGCCCATACACCGTTCTGATAAACATCTACTCAATATGACTTTATTAATTGCGTTTCCATTCATGATAGTAAGTTGAAGCTAGTTAATTTGCGGGATCTGTTGTGTATTCAATAAAGCATATTTAACTTTGTTATCATGTAGTTCATACAAGTCTGATCCATATTGATTATATAATATTATAATCACCTTTCTTTGTTTAATAGTAGTCTACTAATTTTACTCGAATGTCAAAATTTAATCATGGTCGCTTACTCTTCGGGAAGAACATAATCTGGGAGTATTCGAAAACAGGTTGCTTAGGAAAATATTTGGGCCTAAGAGAGATGAAAATTAGGACTGGAGAAAACTGCATAACGACGAGCTTCATAACCTGTACTCGTCATCGGATATAGTAAGGGTAATTAAATCACGGAGGATGAAATGGGCTGGACATGTTGCCTGCATGGGCGGAGGAAAGACATAATTATCTAAGAAATATTGACTGTGAGACCCGAAGGGGAAATACATCTTGGAAGACCTAGACATGTGTGGGAGGACAATATTAGGATAGATTTATGGGAAGTAGAATAATTATGTGAGGGATGGTTGGATGGAGTTGGCACAGAATAGGGTTGAATGGCGGGCTCAGGTAAGCGCGGCAATGAACCTTCAGGTTCCATAAAATAGATAATATTTATTTAGCTTGCTTACTTGCCACTGAGTAAGTAAATATGTCGAAATTTAATCCCACGCAAATTTAAAGGAAAGAAGTACAGGTTGGAAATACTATAAAGCTTTTGTCCCATAACCCAGTTTTTTGTTGTTCAAAAAGCCGTATCCTTATAATTTGTATAGGCCTACTAATTTCTGACTGTGCACACGAGATTTCGTTTTGGTTTAATAGGCCTATAACGTACTGTGAGACCTGTTATCCTTAAAAAAAGATCTGATTGCTACTACAATCGTCATGGCACACATTGACCATATTTTCTCCCGAAATTTTTTCGTAATTTCCAGAGCAACTCAACGTTTATGCCGGTATTATTAATGGTTATAGTTATTAATATAGTAAATTCTAAGTATGCCTTCTTGATTCTAATATCTTACACAATTAGCACTCATACTGTGTGATTCTGGGTATGCCTGTAGGATATTCTTATTAGTAAATGTCTGAAGATGACACACCTAGGTTGAAAAAGTATATCCGTTTTAATATTAATGAAGAAGGACCCTGCATAGAAGTAAATATTTTTAACATTTCCGTTATATGACAGCACTGTATTCTGAAGACTTCTTGTATATTTTTAATGTTTTTTTGCACTCCTTAACTAATTAGTAGTACTTACGAATGTTATTGCCGTCGATCGTAAGTTGACATTCCCACACAATCTTGTTGCTATGGGCGTTGCGATGCGGTTAAATTACTTACGGTGCTTGCGCCACGTCATAATTCATTACGATACACTTCATAATACAAGCCTTTATGGACAAGGCCCCCAGGACAAATATTCGGTTCCCATAACAACAAACACATGCGAATCACTTTCTGAAATAAACATCTATCTTCAAGAATGTATATACATAATATTTTCAGGTAATATCACCATTAATATAATTAAATTGATATAAATAATCATCGTGAAAAAAATAGCATGCAATACACGTGCCGTAAGCGCATTACGGATCTCGGAAAATATTTCCTCGATCCGTAATCATGCCTTACGGCACTTGTATCGCAATATACTATAAATTTATGACAAGTATTTTATACAATTTTTAGACGTTATACCACAAGGACTTTATTCTGAAATTTAGGTTATGACATCAACATGTAATAATATGTGTAAAAATAGATTTAGACTATTATGTAATTGTACCTTGTGTTAAATACATTTTGAGAGTATAAGACGAAGAACATTATTGTAAAAATAAAGATAACTCTAAAAAATATTAAATTTATCATTGATATAGTCTAATATTTCGTTTTATCTTTTCGGTAAGTGTTCGCTTGAACGAGCGCTGGCAGCGGAGATAATCAGCTGTTCGGAGGAAGCTGCCATGTTTCTGCGTCATGCAGGTCACGCGGAAAGAAAATTATGTTTGTTTATTTCATATTTTTTTAGAAAATTATGAACGTTTCTATTTCGTTGCATTGAATAAAACTGGAAGAAAATATGGGAAGAATCATGTGCAATCGTGGTTCATCGGCTTAACGATGCGGAATAAAAATTGGCAATAATAAACATTAAAAGACCACAGAGTAAAAGCAGGGAATTAAAAAAAAATCTTATGTGAAAGTCACATAACTTCCTCTGCCCAAATAAAAGTTAGCAGTATTCACATATCCTTTTACAGAATCACAAGACACAATTTTACGCTAATTTTCCTATAAATACCTCTTCTTTCAATGATGCGACTAAAAGCGCAGGCTATATAACAAACTTAAAAAAAAAAGAACAAGTGGCTGCAGACGTTTATTGAACTTTCCGCCGTAAAGAATAATTTCCGAAATTTATCGAATATTTCCCTCAGATACTTCTTTACTCTATACCTGGCCAACAATACATCTTTCTCACTTCACATTCTTATATAGAATACTAGCTTAAAAGGCCCGGCGTCGCTCGGGTTTTGTATTTTGTAAATGCGAAAATAACTTATGAAGGACTTTCGATTTTCAAACTCAAGGTCTTTAAGGTCTTTATATAGATATTAAGAATTTGAAATGGGGAAGAACGACTTATCACACACAAACTATTCCCTCAGAAAACGCTAGATAGGCTATAGCTTATTATAGCTTATAGCAGATCCACACGGCTTCTCCCAAGATAATTAATCGAAAGATTAACAATTAAGAGCAAAATAGTTAAAATATTATATTTATTAACACTTTGCACGCGAAACATTCATCGGTATAAACTAAACGAATGATAGGCCTAATTAATGAAACAGCTATAAATCCGGCTTTGAAGTGAATTTCACGATTAGAAAATAAATGGAAAAATGCAGTATTCGAAAGATTATGAGAATTGAAATCGATTAAACTCACGATAAAAAAAGTGCGTAAATGTATTTGACAGACAGACAAAGTACATTAGTTTTTATTTATATAGGTGAAGAATGGAATAAGCCTACTGAGGCCGTGATTTCTATATTCATTTGTCCAGACTTATAATTCCGTTACATTTCAGGCAGATTTAACGACCCTATATAAGATATTTTAATTACGATTACATATAAAAACGTTGTAGCCAAGACCCCGAACTAAGCAACATCCCCGGAATTTTCTGTAAACTATATTCCATGTCAAATAAAATATGTTTAACATTACCTTATCGACATCTCTAGCTTTTATAATAACATGAGATATCCATTGCCTTCCATAGCGATCGCGACGATATTATTTCCAAGGCATGACAAAAATAGACAAAGCCTTCTGCAATTGATTTGACAACTGAAATGAATAACTGAAAACTGATGCTTCGAAAGCGTAAAAAATGCACGTTTTCTTGCCGTTTTTCACTCATAACTCGCGAAAGAAGGCTAAAATTAAAAATGTAGTATGACAGAAACCTTCCCGGGAATGTACTCAACAACTTCCCAAAGTTTCATGGCGATCGGATGAATGGTGTAGTAATGCATAAAGGACACACACACACATAGATTCATTTTTATATATATAGAAGAGGCCGTGAAAGAGCGCGTATTCAGTTGTTCATCACGCAAGACAAAATTTCTACAAACAGTGGGTGAACAGTGGGTGGCTTGTAACTACCCTCAGAGAATTTTTTCGAAAAAAAGTTTCAAATAAAAGTTTTAGCTCTCAGTAAAAGTAACACATGTGCAAATTTTAAAGAAAATCGTTAGAACCGTTTTCGAGAAAATCGCGAAAAACGAAAATTTCTTCATGTAAAGTCCCCTTAAAAATAAGAGAAATTTGTCGCCAATCTTCGAATCACATCTTCAGAAGGTACCTGACCCAAATACAAAATTTTGTTTTCATACGATTCTCCGTTTCGGAGCTAGCCTGTTCACAAACTTCCACACAGACACACACACAGACACATAGACACACAGACATGTTTCCAAAAATAGTATTTTTGGATTCAGGGGGCCTTGAAACGTGTATATATATGCTAAAAACTCAACTTCGAATTTTAGGGTCGAAAACAATATTTCCTCTACCTATAGTACCTATGGTACGGGCAGAGGAAGTAAAAATCTTTCAGGGAATGATAGAATTGGGAAAAACGTGGTATGTCCCAATCAAATAACTTGATGTAGGAAGAGATTCCATCTAGTGACTGTGAATCGACTCTGGCTAGCTCAGTCGGGACCTACAGCTTAAAATCGTAGGTTCGAGTCCCAATGTCAGAGGAAGTTGACTCCTAAAATATTCTCACAATATTTCCCTTCTGAACTGAACAGAAAAAAAATCTGATGTGAAAGTCACATAACTTCCTCTGCCCCCCAAAAAAGTTAGCAGTATTCACATATCCTTTTACAGAATCGCAAGACACAATTTTACGCTATTATTATCCTATAAATACCTCTTCTTTCAATGATGCGACTAAAAGCGCAGGCTAGCCTATATAACAAACTTAAAAAAAGAACAAGTGACTGCAGACGTTTATTGAACTTTCCGCCGTAAAGAATAATTTCCGAAATTATCGAATATTTCCCTCAGATACTTCTTTACTCCATACCGGGCCAACAATACATCTTTCTCACTTCACATTCTTATATAGAATAAGAGGCCGTGGAAGAGCGCGTATTCAGTTGTTCATCACGCAAGACAAAATTTCTACAAACAGTGGGTGAACAGTGGGTGGCCTGTAACTACCCTCAGAGAATTTTTTCGAAAAAATGTTTCAAATAAAAGTTTTAGCTCTCAGTAAAAGGAACACATGTGCAAAGTTTAAAGAAAATTGTTAGAGCCGTTTTCGAGAAAATCGCGAAAAACGAAAATTTCTTCATGTAAAGTCCCCTTAAAAATAAGAGAAATTTGTCGCCAATCTTCGAATCACATCTTCAGAAGGTACCTGACCCAAATACGAAATTTTGTTTTCATACGATTCTCCGTTTCGGAGCTAGCCTGTTCACAGACAGACACACAGACACACACACAGACATGTTTCCAAAAATAGTATTTTTGGATTCAGGGGGCCTTGAAACGTGTATATATGCTAAAAACTCAACTTCGAATTTTAGGGTCGAAAACAATACTTCCTCTACCTGTAGTACCTATGGTACGGGCAGAGGAAGTAATAACCGGTAGACTATATGTTAATACGATTTTAGTAAGAAACAAAATATTTCATTAATGCAGTACATAGAGGGCTTTGTTACATCATTATCGGACAGACTTGCATGACTCTCGTATTAATATACAGTATAGATTTTTCTAAATCAGAACATATGTTGAGTAGCTGCATTGTTTAATTATTAAAATGAACGTGTCTATTTTCTCTGTTACTCCTCCCTATGTCCATATTAAATTAGAATGAGACAATTAGTACGTTCTTCGAGCCGTTCTGACTGAAGGCAATAAAGGGAAACAATGGCGTGGAGGCAGTATGAATATTTCAAACACACTGTAGCTCACCTGGGGAGATCTGTTGAAAACTTTCTCTTGCTCAGTCTCTTTTGCGATGAATGAATTATACCCCTCGGCGTGTTATTCACAAAAAAATCCAACTCTTTCTTTTGTGCCACAGTAAATGCAGTGTATCAGAAATACAAAAGGACCGAGAAAACTACTTGCTAATTTAACTATTTGAACATTGCCTAGATGTACATCTGAGTGTGTTTGCACCTGTGGGGTTTTAGCATGACTATTCAACACATACGTCGCGTGTTTGATATTGACCAATAACGTTTAGCAATTCCTCGGATATAGACCAATCACGGCCGTTTATCTTACAATATTCTTGTAGGAATCGCGAGGATGGCATTTTATCGGGTAAAATGGTCTGGTCGTTACTGGAGACGCAAGTATCAGTGTGCAGTGATTAATAGTCAGATGGTGCCACTAAGCGGCACGAAAACAGATTATTTCATACAACATAATTTGTTTGGAAATTGAAATAATAGAAATGTACATTGATTAACAACACAATTTCGATTCTGTGCAAGCCAGTTCGTGTGCGTTTATTCTGTTCTGCTTTTAGCTTAATTGAATGAAGTTAACTATGTCTTATATGCAATGGTGGTAGCACTGATTACACCAAAACAGCTCGAATCGATTCATGGACGGTTGATTCATAGTATGCCGTGATCTCGCAGCTGTTAGTTTTGATTTTGTAGAACAAAGCACGAAAGTTATTATTATTATTTGTATAATCTGGTGGATTTTTATTCATTGAATAGTCTTAATAAATCCAACTCTCGTGGGATTACCTATGATAAAAAAGAAATGCGAAATTCTGACCGAAATAAAGAAGTAGGGCCTACTTACTAAAGGCTCCACTTGTGAGGAAAGTATATGTTGGGCCTATTACACATTACCGGCAATAAAACATGTATGTAGGTATGCAATTCGTATGTTCACTAATTATTTATAATTAGCCTACTAGCATGTGCCCGCGGCTTCGCCCGCGATAATTATTTCAAAAATTAAAAGTTAAGAGCATAATAGTTAAATCATTATATTAACACCTAAATCATGTGGATTAGATTAGATAGCGTCACCTGGTAAAAGCGACCTCAGATTCGAGGTCCTTGGCCCAGAAAACCCCTGTAGTGAGTTTCGTCCAAATCGAACAACGTTTGACCATATTTAGGCCTATATTGATTATCCCTCTTATAATAATAATGATATCGCATAGTCCACAGTACCTGAACATAACGTATTTTAATGAACTATATCGATACCTGTGATCACAACAAAATTTTCTCAAGCGTAGAAATTATCCTAAACCGAATTTTGAATCCTATCGCTTGTACACAGCAAGCCGGGTAGGGGTTCAAATAAGAAGAAACATAAATTCCGGTAACATAAAATTGTATTGTCATTGCGGAATATTTTATTTCTCACTCTCATGTTACCATAAAACCGTTTTGGGGATGGAATTAAACAGAAATGTAATATCCCTTTCATACTTCTCTCTCCAAAAACCTGCGATATATTAATATATATATATATTACCATACCTCGTATTGTTTTCTCTATGTCCAGGGTAAAGAAAGTTATGTGACTGCATTATTTTCGTGGATATTGATAGTTCTCTAATTTGTCAAATTCGAGTTTCATTTTTTTTTCCAAACCCATCTGAGACCCCCTGGCAACAATATGTTTTAATGTCAAATGTGATTTGGATTGGATAATCTGTGTAAAAAGGGATTAATTATTCTCAAAAACAGTTGATTGTTGGCATTTGAAATATAAATTTTTCAAAATTCTTTCTTAGTGAGCACCTACATTATGAAACGAAGGTACTGTCAAAGTTCCAAGTCTCTACCTGTTATAGATTAGGCTGTACGTTGATTCTCTGTCAGTCAGTCATTCTGTCAGGACAAAGCCTCTTATATATATAGAGATAAAGGCGTCTAAGATAAAATTTTAGATTCTTTGCATCATTCTGGCATTGAATGTACAGGTATGTAGTTGTAGGTGTACTTAAGAAAAATAAGGTAGAGTTTATACGCAACTGTATGGCGCATAATCACCATGCAGTATAATATGAGAAAACAATAGAAATATTCTCGCTTGTGACAACCGTTTCCTGGTTTTCCCGATTGCAAAGCCTAATACCGGATTGGATATTTACTTACCATGACTCATTGCCAAATTTCATCCAATACTACGGTCATTAAAATTTAATTTCAATTAAGACCAAAATAACTTACTTTTATCTTAGCGTAAATTAATCTAAACTTAACCATTGTTTAGGAATAATTACTCTAATCGAGGGTAATGCCTGGTGTGCATAGTATTTCGTTTCTGATAATGTTTACTGGGATTCGAACACATGACCTTCGGATTTCTGTGCCGTGCTCTCCTAACTGAGCTCGCCAGAATTCGATTCTGAGCGCCAGATGGAATCAATCTCCTGTGATTGATTGCCCTTATTGGTCGACCTTACTTTAAGATATTTAGCCTACGTCAAATACAGCAGGCCTATAATGACACATACTAATATAATGATACGTGATTTAGTGACGCTGTGAATCGAAGTCTGGATAGATAAGTGGGAGAGCATCGGCACGGAAACCCGAAAGTCATGGGTTCGAGTCCAGTGTCAAGGGAATTTTTCTCGTAAAATGTTCTCATATTATGTCCAAAAGAAAATCCTGTGGCTTCATGAATATATATCTACATATTTCCATATTTTTTTTTGTTAGTGTGTTCTGTGCAAGATCTGGTTTTAACTAGCTGCTAAGGCAATCAGCTTATACATTTCGTGATATTAGGGGGGCCAAAGAGCGAGACGAAACCTTAAAATGCGGAGATTCAATTTTTCACACGAATTATAAACCCATGTCGGACTGCATAGAAAATAGTTAACAAAATTATTAGACTCGTAGCTTATTCCTTGTACCTATCCATTTAAGAGTTAAATTAGGTTGCTGTATCTGTAGGGCTGGAAAGCTTTATTTCAGAGGAAACAAAGAGGAAAGCTTTCTAGTTGTCTGATCAGGATTCAATCCCAAAGCTTGGTAAATTAAAACTGAATTATTTCCATTCACGGTTTGATTTTGTAAAATGGCATCTTGCAGGATAATTTTAGTAAATGAAGGGTAATTTCATTTGTGTTTGGTGGTAATATTGGCTAAGGCTCAAGAATAAAAGAAACAGAGGCACATCAACGGTAGTTACACATCCTACTGCAAGTCCAAAGATCCTAAACACGCGGTATGACCTTGTTGTTGAAATGTGCTTAAGCTGACTTGAAAAACGTATTTATTACATTTATTTCGTAACTATCAGGTGCCCACAGCTTCGCCTGCGATACTTAATTTAAAAATTAAAAATTAAGAGCAACATAATTAAAACATATTTATTAACACTTACACGAGAATAATTCATAAACTAAACAATTAATGATTATAATGAAACAGCTAAAAGTTCGCTTTCGATTGTCTTCCATGATAAGAAAGCGCCGCCTGAGAAAAAGATCTCTGATTCAAATTCCCTGGCCCAGAAAACCTCTGCACAGTGAGTTCCGTCCAAATCGTTCAATGTTTGCCCATTTAGGCCCATGTTCATTATCTCTTTTCCGTTAAGGTTGAAAATCTCAGATATCTGCGTGCTTTGACTAACGAATCGACCAGAGTGAGGTCACAGAATCGAAGCGATCGATAATTCCATGCGATATATTGAAAAAAATCGCGATGCTTTTATTTTCCAAGTTACGACAAAAAAGACAAAGCCACCTGCAATTGATTTGTCAATTGAAATGTATTACCAAAAACTGATGCTTCGATTGCGCAAAGAATTCATGTTTTCGGCCAGTTTTTCACTCATAACTCGCGAACGAAAGCGAAAATAAAAAATCCGTCTTCGATGTGCATTCGGTCACCTTTCAGTCCATCTATGTTTAAAATTTCATATCTCTGCGTTCAGTAGATTTCGCTAGGAATCGCGCACAGACAGAGAGATAAAATTTCCTCTTATTGTTATAGATATATATTCCACTGTCACTTTAAGGTTTTATGGAATCTCGTCGACAATTGCAACATTCCCTCTCTATACTAGAGCTATTTCTATCCAGTTGTTAATTTGAAGTGGACACTGTTCACAGTGGGATGGGAAAACCTCGGCTGAAATGGACACGTCTGCACTGTCCAGTCTTACATTCGCCATCACATTAACAATTCATAGGCGGTGTTGGGAATGCAGGACCTCTGAATGTCACTCGGGGGAAACCAGTGCATTATTGCTTCTTGCTACACACTCAACTTTGTTGTACTCAACGACATTCCGTGTTGTATGGTTATTTGTGCAGTTAAGAATCTCTACGACTTCCCATGTTTATGACTACTGTATAGATATGCATATTGTACGACATCCCATGAATGTTTATGCAGACATTCGAACAAACACAGGTTAAATACAGCTCTTTCCTCAGGAGGGATATAGATTTTCACGGGGTGATCGTACGCTTCATATTTACTTACTTACTTACTTACTTACTCAATGGCAACAGAAAATTTCTAAGCAAGCTAAAGGAATATTATCTATTTTATGTAACCCGAAGGTTCATTGCCGCGCTTACCTGAGTCCGCCATTCAACCCTATTTTGTGCTAACTCTTTCCAGTCATCCCCCATAAATCCTACTTCCCATAAATCCGTTCTAAGATTGTCCTCCCACCTACGTCTAGGTCTTCCACGTGGTCTTTTCCCTTCGGGTCTCCCAGTCATTACTTTTGAGATATGTCTTTCCTCTCCCATGCGTGCAACATGTCCAGCCCATTTCATCTTTCGCGATTTAATTACCCTTACTATATCTGGTGATGCGTACACGTCCTGAAGTTAATCGTTATGCAATTTTCTCCAGTCCCCATCATAGGCGTACCATAGACAGATGGCAGGATTGGAGGCATGTGGTCAGCATGCGGACACCCGTTAATGGTGGTTTCCATGACCGGAGCCGCTACTTCCCTATCAAGTAGCTCCTTAATTTGAATCACGAGGCTGAGTGCACCCCTACCAGACCTCCCTACCTCAGAAAAATCCGAGGAGCTACCGGGGATCGAACCCGGGCCGACGTCAGCGACGCTAACCACAAGATCACGCCTGCGGTCAAAGATAAAGACTAGCCGAGATAAATAATGCATTAATCTCATTTTTGCAAGAAAAATTTACATTGGCCCTTTTAGAATCAATTATATATATTATATAAAAAGTTACATTTGTCGCAAACAAATGCTTCGAAGCCTTTTATAACATATCTATATACTGTGGATTCCTCATCCCCTTCAGTTGACACCTTCACACATACTTGAAGCGTAACCTGACCCAACCTATTTCTTAATTTTGATATCGCCTTATACATGGTGCTGAATGACCTTTCTACACCAGCAGTGGAAAAACGATAAGACCGTACCAAACACATCATACTACCACAGTAAACTGTTATAGCTGCAACTTCAAGAAGTTGACATTTGTTAAAACACCAGGCTGATGTCCGAGAAAGCCGGTGTATTCATAACTGCGTCACCAGCCCTATCACTTGTCCATTGCTCAGCTTCTAATGGAATTTCAAGTGTACATAACAAATTAGCAGAGTTGTTGATAAACGAGAGCTCCAAGTTGTATAATTTTTTTTACAAATGGTATAATGCTGTTTTATGAATTTTCACATTTAATTCACCAACTTCCGAAGTTTTAGCTGTCAATTCATTTTATTCTTAGTTCATATCATAATCATTTTCAGGTACTGGTATATTGCATTTATTTCTATTTAATACTCTTGCATATCTCTATTATAATACATGGCTTTTGTGTGCATAGAGCGGAGTTAAAACCAGATTCGCAAAACTTACATTAAGAGCTGAAATTTAAAGTTTGTTACTGCGAAGTGTTATTCATAACGCAAGAGTAGTAAATTGTGGTCTGATTTTAATTTCAGACTCTAGGTTTATGGAAGGCACAAATCATTGCTGTGATACTATAGGACTCCCTTGTTCAAATGCAAAGGCCTTTATGTGGCTATGCTTTTTATAGCAGTAAAAGGATTGCAAGCGAAACCTTTGCCACAGTTGTGCATGCGATTTGCACTAATGCGCATAAATGTTAACAAGAAACACAAGGAGAAGAATAATCGTGGCTTATCCTATAACTTTCCACATAGTATTCAAATGGATTAACATTAAACGATGTGCTCTATTGATTACATAATTGTGTGGACACAGGAGCTTTGAACGCTTTTCATCGCGTTCAGCATTTTGTAATGTAACCTTCAAACACGCGCGTTTCGAAGTGATTCAGCGTTTTGCATTCCGTGCACAGTCATAGATTAACAGAATTTATAAGGCCGTGTACAGATAAATCTCTGCATTAGGGCTTTTATACTGTTACATTTTAATACAATACCACAAGGTTCTGTATTTGGTTCACATGTGATTATTCTGTTACATTTAAATACAATGCCACAAGGTTCTGTATTTGGTCCGTGTGTGAATTTACTGCAATCAACGGGACTTTATAAGTGGACAGGACAGTTGTGTAGCTGAATGTGGTGAAAGCACAGTATAATGTATACTGAAAGAGGTTTTGAGTTGCAGTGAAATTCTGTTTGCTCCATTAAATTTGAAATGACTAGAAAACGAGAATTAGATAAATGAAATGAAAAAGTATAACTTTATTTCTTCATAAAAGTGCTTGCATTTTCTTAAAACATTTATTATCGGAACTAGTGTTTTATCAAAGGTAATCCCACGAAAGATTATGAGTTTATCGCTATATTTGAAAGAATAAAGTTTGAGCAAATTTATCTCATGAAACTCATAATCTCATCTAGGACTTATTAAGGTTATTTTGTTAATAAAATGTAACGGATTTTGTAAATAATTATTTTCTTACTTCGTTGTAAATATTCTGTCAGTCTAAGATCACGGAATAATAGATGAATGAACAGTCCACGAATTGATTCCATGAATCGAGCCGGGTTCCCACTACTACCAACAGTGTGCATCACAAGATTGAGAGCGCCATGGTAGTTGCTTACATAAAAAAAAACTATATAAGTACACGAACTGGCTTGCACCGAATCTAAATTGTGTTTTTAATCAATGGACATTTATTTTTCCAAACAAATTATGTTTGATTAAATAATGTGTTTTCGTTGTGCTCACTGGCAGCATATGACGTAGTAATCACCGCATTTTGACGACTTATGTGTCCAGTAACGAGCTGATGTTTAATAAGATAAAATTGCATACTTGTATAAGAGGAAGGATATCATAAGGTAAATGATCGAGATTGGTCTATATCCGAAGAATTGTTAGGCCTATAGTTTTCGGTCATTATCATCCACGTGGCGTATGAGCGGAATAGTCATATTAATCTCGATAATGATCGTCTGATAATTTGATTAATATTGATTAAAACAATATAAATCAAATAATGTAAACTGATGTAACAAAGTGCCAGAATGATTTTGTTTAATCAGAGATAATTGCAAATATGATATGCAGAAAATTAAGTTTAAAAAAAAAATAGATTTCTGAATTAAGCTCCAGATCGATTCATTATGAAGGGCTTGCGGAAGAACAAAGGTTTTTTTTTTTTTTTAAATCAGATTAACATCGTCCAGCATTAGCAGAATTATACAGATTTTTTATATCTTGACAATCGCACGCTCACTTAAGAATTCAAAAAAAAAAAAAATTCAAATTGACCGGCTAGGAGATTTGAACCATGGATCTCCGGAATGCGAGTCCAAGACGTTACCATCAAGGGGACCTGACTCGGTTTAATGGTGTAGTTTGATAAGCATACGTGAAGGAATAATGTTATTTATCAAAGCTAACTGTATTGCAACTTCCAAACCCGTATATGAATATTCTAAAACAGCGTTTCTCAACCTATGGTCCGCAGACATAATTAAAAAATATAAAGCAAGTGGAAAATAAAGAAGTAAAATTTTTTCACATTTTTCTCTATAATGAGCTATAATTAATACCGCAAATATTAAGAATATAGGCCTTCTTTTAAAAATGGGGTTCATAATTTTTTTTTTTTTTTTTTTTTGAAAGTTAGAGGTCCTCAGGTTCAAAAAGGTTAAGAAACGCTGCTCTAAAACAATATGTTGTCATGATAACTGATTCGCATTTTATAAATTATTTCTAATATAATAAAAAGGCACTAACTATCAGCCAACCGATTTGGTCCAGTATCAATAGACTTCTTCCCATGGATATTATAAACTAGCATGTGCCCGCGGCTTCGCCCGCGAATATTATTTAAAAAATTAAAAATTAAGAGCATAATAGTTAAATCATTTTATTTATTAACACCTAAATCACGTGGACAACATACCACGATTAGATAGCGTCGCCTGATAAAAGCGACCTCAGATTCGAGTTCATTGGCCCAGAAAACCCCTGTATAGTGAGTTTCGTCCAAATAAAACGATGTTTGACCATATTTAGGGCTCACAACATTCAAGCGATCGCGAAAGTTTTATTTCCAAGGTAGGCCTATGATAAAAATAGCCAAAGCCAACTGTAATTTATTTGACATTGAAATGTATAACTGAAAACTGATGCTTCGAAAAAGCAAAAAATGCACTTTTTTGCCCGTTTTTCACTCATAACTCACGAAGGAAAGCGAAAATTAAAATTCCGGCTTCGAGGTGCATTTTCCGACCCTTCAGTCCACCTATGTTTAAAAATTCAGATCTCTGCGTTGAGTAGATTTCGCTGGGCATCGCGGACAGATAGACAGACAGACAGAAGGAAAGACACACACTTCCTTTTATTAATATAGAAGATGCGTACACGAAGTTTCATGAAGCGTAAGTTTCGTAAAGCGTATTTGAGTTATCGCTCATACAGGCACACGGATGGACGGACAGACATTTTCCCGTCCCCCACACTAATTTATAAAGTACCATTCTGGCACTTATTAAACAAGTGTAAGGTATCCCCGAAAAAGAATTTACTTTATGTAGACTAAACGTGACAGAGCGTATAGCGGCAACAAGTTCAGAGACTCTCCTTTTTGAAATTGACACTTTTAAAACTAAGGCCGACTACATTTACTTTAGAGTTTAGTTATTCAGTTTGGGAAGTTGAGTTCCCGTATTGACTCGATGCTCCCGTCCTCCCAACAGGTTTCGAGATCACACGCTTTCCTTTCATGCTACGTGATCTCACATTTAGAGGGGGAAAAAAAGAAACTGGAAAAGGGAGTAAAACATAAAGCGACATAGTGAAGTCTTTTCCCTGAAATGCTCTAGTCTTTATCTTCACCGTTTGTTCACGGTCTTTGATTAAGTATTTAAACATTTTAAAAATAAATTCGCAAAAGGGAACTCACAAAACTTAACCTGTTTGTGGTAGCAGTTAAACAGTGTGTGTTTAATCCCCAGGGACAACTTGAAAAGGGATTTATACTGAAAGATTCCTGCTTTGTAACATCAGAAGTATTTTCAAATGCAGCTCATTTCGCGGAGGACCCCGGCATTTCTAACTATTTTAAAGTGCACGACTGCGCGCGGAGGTCCGTATTGCGTATAACTCAACTGCGCGCGGCGATTATTCCTGCATTTTCTTTCCCATTTTTTGGAGACTTAGGCAGATTTAGAGTCCATTGCTCTCTATAGAAACACACACAATGAGTACATCGTTTATACACAGCACGCCATTATATACACTCGGAACAACAGTGTTAGAGTACGATTACTTCCACAAAGTCTCTGGCCTTGAAGACTAACCCAGCCAGCGAAATTCTCGTTACGTCTTGCGCAGACTCGCATGCGCGTAACATCAGTGAGCTACTGTTGAGCACAGAATGAAGATCATGAAGCACGTTGCCAGTCGTAGAAAATACTATAATAGTTGAGTGGAAGGTTAATGCCGCAGCGAGATAGAGATAGACAACATGTGGAGTGGGATAGAAGAGCAGAGCCAATAAGGGTGCAGCTACCTCCCCTAGGCAGGATACTCGCTCCTAAGGTATATAGCCCTACGTAAAAACCCATCAGCCTTAGTTTTGTGAGATATGGTATTACCATTATGTATATTATCCCATTTTACGTTTGATATAAATAAAAATACAGTGCCTATTTTTAGCTTCTAAATCATGTGAAGAAAAAAGTAACACACTAACATTACATTAACACTACAATAACAATATAACATGGGGTCTTTCAAAAAATTTATACTATCACATATTGTACGGTCGTTTATGACTTCAGAGCTGTCAATTTGAGGGCCAAAAAGTAATCCAGCTTTTAGTGTTTCTGTACTTCGTACAGTTTTCGTCAACGTGTCCAAAGTATGGTCAAGAACCTTCACTAACTATATTATCAAGCAAGATTTTGTTTCGCTAGACTAAGAGTTCACGAATGAAATCTACATAATAGTAGAGCTGGTAGAGAAAAACTGTTTACATATTTGGAATAAGCACACTAAGTATAGCCAAAATCCAGTAAAACATCTGAGACCTCTTCTCTCGGTTGCGCTATATCCCTGAAGGGACAAGCCGTACCACCCGACCGCTGCATCATCTACCATAGACAGATGGCAGGATTGGAGGCATGTGGTCAGCATGCCGACACCCACGGCCGTTAATGGTGGTTTACACGACCGGAAAACATCTGAGACACCAAACAAAAAGTTCTTTTTTATTGGGCTTTGTAATCGATAATCATCGAACAGGAAACGGTTTTGAAACCTTGAGAGCAGCAAACCATACTGTGTAAAGAACAGCTTGTATTTGAAATAAAATCAGTTCTGTTAGTGTTCATTTTAATATTACACTAAACTAAATTCATTTCATTTTGTAAAATTCCGTAATATCCTCAAAATCCGTAAAAATACTATGTATCTATAATGTATCTAATTTTAATTGCAATAATTAAAATATTTTAATGAAAACTATGTTAAACTATAACAAAAGCAGGTACTCTAATATAACAAAGTGCCAGGTCTCTTTTGTTTAATCAGTGATCATTGCAATTCCGGGGTGCGCGGGCAAAGAGAGTTAAGTCCACTTTCTAGTTACTAAGAATTAGAGCGACTTAACACACTATACCAGCCCAACATAACTTTAGAGATGGATAAACCCATGAGGCACACATCCATAACTATCGTACAATTTTGAATATGACTTACTGGACATAACACAAATGTAGAGAACATTGTTATCTATAACTCTATGGACATGTCTTAATTTTTTAGGATGGTGGACTTAACTCTCTTTGCCCGCGCACCCCGGAATTATGATATGCAGATTTTTAACAGATTTCCTAGTTAAGCTCCAAATTGATTTATTAAGCAGGGCTTACGGAAGAACAAATTTCTAAATTTTGATAAGCATATGTGAAGAAATATGCGGATAGTGTCATTTGTCAAAACTAACTGCATTGAGACTTTCAAAGCCGTATATGCACACTGTAAAACAATATGTTGTATTGAGGACTGATTTGCATTTGATAAATTCTAATATATTACTGTAAAATAGGCATTTAATTGGGCATTACTCCGGTAGCAGTCAAGCGATTTCATCCAAAATCAATAGGCTTCTTCCCATGGGCGTTATAAATGTGTATACCAAGTTTCATGAAAATCCAATAAAGTGCATTTGAGTTATCGCGCGTACAGGCACAGGGACAGATGGACAGAATTTTTCTCGTCTCCCACACAATCTCATAAAGTATCATACTGGCACTTAATAATGAAATTCAATATAGGAAATTAAATAATGACAAATAGGGACGAACTGAAACAATACAAAAAATAAAATTTTAACATTTAAAGATTTTATGATAAGATATTGATGGTTGCTGGTCAAGTGGGCAACTACCTTCAACTTGAACGTTCTAACAGACTTTTCTGTTCTCAGATAAGGAATTCCACAGACGAGCTGTCCCGTTAGTGAAGGACATAGAACAAAATTTACTATAGCATTGTGAGGGGGAATACATAAGATAGAATTCAGATAGAAATTCATTCAGAGATCGTGATGCTGTGATAGATAGTGAAAACGGCAGGCCAATTATTAAGGAGGGGTTTTGTGCGATGTAGCTTGAAGAGCATTGAGAGAAAATGTAGCTTTCTGCTTTCGTGAAGAGGTAGCAAAGACAAGAACTCAGTAGGCTACTTGTATCATCATCATCATCTCCTTGCACGTATTAGGCTTTTATCATGTGCCTGTTACGCCTCCAGTTATCAGCTTAGTTGGTCAATCCATCTTTTCCTAGGTCTACCTACATTTCTATTACCAGTTACATTATAATTTAATATTCTCTTTGTCAATCTTTTATCTTCCATTCGTTGGACATGCATGAACCATTTTTGTCTATTACATTTTATTTTCTCATTTAAACTTTCTAGATTAAGCTGTTGCCGTATATCTTCATTTCGTATTTTATCGATACGTCTTAAATTCATTGTAGATCTCAAAAATGTCATTTCAGCAGCTTGAATTCGCTCTTCATCTTTCTTTAGCATGACCCAATTTTCAGAACCATACATAAGAATCGGAACAGCAACTGTTTTATAAAATTTAATTTGAGTGTCAATTCTGCTTTTATTTCTCGATGTTCTATTAATTGTGCCGCATATCCTCTTGAATTTTATTGTTTTATCTTCTATATCTCTGTTTTCATCTATGTTTATATGATAGCCTAGAAAATTAAAACTTTTTACCTGTTCAATAATTCTATTATTAATAACTATTTTACTTCTAACAGGATATTTTCCAACAAAAGCCATTACTTTCGTTTTATCTATAGAAATATTAAAATTATATTCCTTTGCTATTATATTTAGTTCATGTGCTGCTTTTTGTAGTATATTTTCACTTCTTGCTATTATAATCTGATCGTCGGCAAATAATAACGTTAAAAGTGTTCCTGGTCCGTAGGTCATACCAGAAGTCTTCTTTTTCCATTGTCTAATAATGTCATCAATATAAAAATTGAATAAAAGTGGCAACAAACTGCAGCCTTGTCTCAATCCAGAATTTATAACATACTTAATATTCTTTAAATCCTGTTTAATTTTAAAATATGTTCCTCTGTAAAATGATTTTAAAACTTCTATTAAATGGAAAGGAATGCCTCTTCTTTCTAAAATATTCCAAAGTTTATCTCTTCTTACCCTATCAAAGGCCTTTTCGTAATCTATAAAAAGTAAATGTGTTTCTTTCTGGAACTCTCTATGCTTCTCAATGATGATATTTAATATGAATATGTTATCCATACATGTATGGGAGGTCATGTATGGATAACAAGTATGGCTACTTGTAAAAGTTGCGATTCGTTGAAGATAGTTCTGTCTGAGAATGCCCATCATGCACTTGAACGATTATAAACTAAGACAATGCACACACAGAACAGATTTAAAGCCTAATCTATCTCCTACAAGACTCAGTATTTTTCTTAGCGCTAAGACGTTATACCAGTGAACTTCCTATCTCATTTTCTCCCCATGTAATCTATTATAACCTTTCTAATACATTAGAATGTCACACATTGAAGTAAGGACTTGTTCCCAGGAGGTTCTATGACATTTAGAGATCCTGATTGGCTTATATGACAAAGGTTACTAAAGTGGCAAAGGTTGCCATCCAATATTCACCTTTATAGTTTGAGGTATGTGTCACGGGTCGTTCATTTTGGTCTTCGCTTCATTGGCTGAGAACAAAACGTTTCTAAAAGTTTAAAACTCAGTAAAATAGCTAAGCTTATAGAATAAAGATCAAAGATCACAGAAGAGTAGGTGTAGCGTAGCTTATTACGTGCACCGTTGAATTCTTCTCTTCAGTCAGGGCGAGATTTGGGAGTGAAATTTAGCTAATAACATCTTTCAACATCGTTTCTACCCTCTTGCAGACTTGACTTAAGCTAAAACAAAGAATATGTCGATTCTCTGGCTTGCAATGGCACAGCAACTACGTGTTTTTATTAGTTTATGTGGTTTTAATTATTCATTACATGCTAATTTTTGTACGGATTCTCTAAATAGTGTGAATTTACTTCCTCAGTCTATTTGTAATAAATAGGGCCCGGATTTGAAGGTTTTAACCTATTTTTTCCCCCAGCTTTGACTTTTCCGTTCCATGCCCCTTGCTTCCGAATATATGAATCTTATAGAACCTAAAAAGGTCTAAATCGGACTCAAGGGCCTAAAAGGGGCTAAGGAGGACTTTTGCTGAAAAACTACGGGCTAAATAGGACTTTTGTTGAAAAACTAGGGGCTAAAGAGGACTTTTGCTGAAAATCTAGGGGCTAAAGAGGATTTTTGCAGAAAAACACTATTTTAAAAAAGATTTTCCAATAATGCAAAGGAAAATTAATATGTGAATTTGTGCATTTTAAGAGAAGACATAATAAAAATACATTTATACAACGCACTGAAATTAACAATGTATATGTTGCTTTGTCGCTTGTCTTTGTAACTCGAATATGTGCTGCCTTGCCGTCGCTGGAAATGAAACTTGAGCAGTCTGCAATATTTTGAAATCTGCAACTAATCCATTGTAGTTTCAACTTTAAAATAACAATTTGTGACCAGTGACAGAAGTATATTAAAGGAACAAAGTCGTGACATTCGAGTCTACTTATTTTTGTTGATCGGAAGTGATTTGAGTGGTGTATTGAATAACTGTATCATTAAAGGGTACACATCTCAATAAGGAATATTTTTTAAAATATTAGAATAGCTTTGTCAAAATTATAATACATTTTTCGGTATTAATACTAGTGTTCGTTATTTGTTTTATTAATGGCCGGTTTCTATAAACTCGCGAATTACCTATGGGTAAATTATCTAATGCACAGAATTTACACAATTTACACAAGAATAACACCACACAAACACAAATAATTTAAAGATAGCACTCACTTACACTTGTGGCAAGTTTCTAGATAAATGTCCTCTAGGTAAATATGAAAATGACAGAAAAAATGTTCCTACAAACTCGGGCTAGATCTGTCCAAGGGTAAATCTTTGGGTTAATTTGTCCTTTCATGGATGGCTGGATAAAATTTAACCTTTCATAGGATCAATAACAATGAGAATCAAAGCCTTCTGAATTAAATTAACTGTACAATTCCAAGGCCTTGCTCATTATAGCATTGTAGGTTAAATGGAACTAATTTGTCCATGGGTAATTTACCCATAGGTAATTCACAAGTTTGTAGAAACCGGGCATAAGACGGCTAAAGTAGTTTTTATGGCTAAAAATGACTATTCCACGAAAATAAAAAGCTAAAATACCTTTTATAAAAGCCTAAAATTCCGGGCCCTAGTAATAAATAGTTAATGTACTCCACCCCTTCTTGATGTAACATCCTTCTTTGCGTAACTTCTTTGAAAAAGTTTTTCTACTGTTTACATATTTCACAGGAAGTTTATAATTGTCAGAAGAGGGTAGGAATGGACTGATGTCTTCATTGTTGAAGGAGAGGCAATTTATAGTCTTTTTAATTGCAGAGAAGGCGGGGACGCCGTGTGACGTTGACACACAAGAAAAATGAAGATTCATTACAAAGCATACGATATGAATATCTCAACTCAAATTAAGAGAAGGAAATAATACATTTCTGCCGCTTTGTCTCTTGTAGTAAATGTTCTTTGTTTGAAATAAATCATGACTTAGGGGGAATATGATTTATAAACAAAACGTTTAGTGATCGTAAGTTTGGTAATAACTCATAGGATTGGTATATAATCCCACATCATTAAACTATAGAATATTTAAACATTACAATACAATATTTTAAGAGAAAAAATTCCTCTGGCTGGGGAACTCAAACCCTTAACCTTTGACATTTCGTGTATATTCTATCCCAACTGAGACAGCCCGGGCTTATTTGTAACAGCTAGATGTATTATAATTAGACTTCGGAATTTAGGTAAAAACCTATTTTAATCCTTAAGTGATATATGGACGGAAACTTGTATATGCATGTTTCATAAGTGACTATGCCTAAAACTGATACTTTTATAGGACCTAAAACAGCCTATTTTTACGTCAGAGCCTAATATTGCTTTTTTGCTAGTTTTTTCTTCTGAAGTTCAAAATAAGTTATTCTTTGTTATAAATTCAAGCCTTTATTTTCAGTTTGTACTAAATCTTTAGCTCGGAATGTGCCGTATATGACACAATTGTGACATGGTTAAATAGTAAGGAATGTTTCGTCTTCTGGAGAAAAATTCCTTGGAATTACCAAGAAAATGTATTGTTTTTCTTACGACTCCCACATCCAGTTAAAAAAAACCTAGTTATCTGAATCACTGAGGGATACAAGGGGTTGAATACGCTAGTATGATATGCGTAGCTTCTAGGCGCAGGGATTTAGGTTTTCACTATTATGGTAGTAATACAGGCCCTAGTAATAGGTCTCTATAATTCTGTGTATCATAGGCCTATATCTGTGTTTTATCATGATTACTGATTAATGGCGAATTCAATAAATATAATAATCTGCATTGCAATTGAGATATTTCAGAAAATTGACAACTTAACGATTTTATAAGAGACTATTTTACCATTTTTATAACCTATTTTCCAGTTTTTAGAACCTATTTTAGGTACCTAAAACAACATTTTTAGCGACCTAAAAGTCCGAAGTCTAATTATAATCATTTAAGAGCAAAACAATTGAAGGGCCTAGTTCCATAAGGGTGTAAGGCACAAATCTTCGAGTTTTTAACATTTGCCTTCTCATATCTCTTTAATACTCACTTGTCAGCGAACTATTTGTACTTTTGCCTTAAACCTTTGGTCAGTTATAAGAAAAGACCATATACACTGCCTATCTGTTATCGAGGTGTGATTATCAACTGCTACCATCCAAGCAAATGTTTATAAAAATTGAACTTGCATTTCTGTAGTGTAATTTCATTCAAAATAGATTGTTTTGCTTATCATTTATTATATTAATGACTATACTGGTATTCATTGGCAAACATGCAGTTGTCACTGTATAATACACAGTTTTGAAGTTCATTTGAAATCCTTCAGTCCATCTCTGTAAAAAAAATACCTTTAGGCAAGCCTACAGGCTGAGGTATATTTCAAAGTGCTTTTGGTTTAATTTACTGTTGCTGCGTAGCACTCTTCTTCTTTAGCCTGGGCATGACAAACCCGCAATAATAATTGCAAAAAGAGGAAAGAGCACTTTTTCAAACATTCAAATCTCGCCTTAAATGAGAGCTATCGAGAAACTAGTTATTGATTTGTAGAGTAGTCATCAAGAGCTTTTCAATGATACCCCACAAGACGTGGTTTCAAGAATTTCTAATTTCCATCCCCCACCCCCACTCGTACCCCTAAAACCCCCGAATCGTTGGTGTCACTGTGAACTCCATAGGGCGTAGGCCTACTCTAATTTATTCAAAGTTTCCCTCTATACTTCATAGGGGCCGAGATATAAATTTTTCAAAATTTCAACCCCCTCCCCCGGCTCCCCCCTTGGGCCAATTTTGCTCATTAACGAACTTGTCCGAACTATTGGGCCTAGAAATTACATAATGAAATTTGGTTCAAATATCTTCAAAATTACGGCCGCTATCGTGTAAAGATATAAATATATATATATATATATATATATATAATCACAATTTTTTTTGAACGGGCGGTGGTTTCGTACTTAGGGAAGCATGAAACGTTAAGATATGAAAGAATTTTTCGAAAATCATGACATGGTATCCATTGCAATAGGTAGATTTTTCTTCGAAATCTACCTAAAAATTCAGATCTCTGCATGCAATAGATTTGCCTTGGCATCGTCACATACAGACACTTCCTCTCATTACAGGCAATAGAAGATAGTGGCAGTTATGACTGTCATATTCCAGTATCTGGATGAATAGGTTTATATTGGCGTAATTTACCATGTCATAGAAGGCTTATATAACTCTATAGAATAGACTGAACACTAAAATAGAGAGTACATTTGATATTCGGTTACAGTTCATTCAGACAGCCTTATTTATGCCCTTCTTTGTGGTTCTGTCTGTTTGAAGTCTTTATTCTGTAATTGAATTTGTTTGACGTTGAAAAGAATGATTGAACTCTATAACACACAGTAATGACGCGGCCGCTGGTTCAATTAGGAGTTGTAACGAGAGCGAAAAAACTGCTTTGAACTGCGGCATTGAATATTTATTAGTTGCTAGGAAACGTCTCTCCTACAGTCACGTGTTTCATATTACCGGCCAATTGAATGGCAGGAGATACTTATATCGCGTTGTTACTTATTTGCATAATCATTTCTCTTTTCTTTGTGTGTATTGTTACTGATCACTAATTTTAGTAAATATCTATTTCTACGGCGACGTATAACAATTTTCAGTTGTTTATATAAACTGATACTAATTCAGAGGTGCGCGGGCAAAGAGAGTTAAGTCCACTTTCTTGTTACTGAGAATTAGAGTGACTTAACACACTATACCAGCCAAACATAACTTTAGAGATGGATAAACCCATGAGGCTCACATCCATAACTACCGTACAATTTTGATTATGACTTATTGGTAGGGCCCTGATTTATTGGTGAAATAAAATGGCTGATTTCGGTGTTAACTTCCTTCTATTTCGGTGGGTATTTCTTGAAATAAATTACTTTATTCTACATTGGGAACATTGCGCAATGATAAACTTTGCTTCTTTATTTACATGAACTAACATCCCCCCTTTTCTATATTCTTCTGCCCTTGTATGAACTGAAGTAACTTTCGATTTAGGCATGATTAGAGTTAATGTTCAAATATAATTACGAGAAATATTATCGTAATTTCTACTAAACACCATCAGATAGCCATTTGCAAACAGAAGTGCCAACCATACTGTGGATAAAAGACGAAATCTTTTGAATACAAGTAACAAGCATTCTACACTCTTCTGCTGTAATTGAGCATAGGCATCGCTAACTTGGCAAAGACATAGCAGGAAAGGAGTGTACTCAACAGTACAAACCAGGTCACAGACAATCATTGCGTAAATTCTGCAATCTTTGTAATCGATCACAAATATCGATATATCGGTAAATCTTCGACAGCCAAAGAAACAGCAGAAAAAAAAGCATGCTGCTAAGAAAAAACAAATAATATTGTGATTTTAAGGCACATTTTCGTGCTAATTTCTCACTTTACGGACAGAAGGGGCATATTTCGCGCTTATAGACACATTTAGCGGAATCGAGTAAATTTCGCGATATTTCGTGGATTCAATTTGGTTCATATTGGTATTTTAAGCATATAAAAGCTAAATATAGCAAAGGAAGGTTTTTTTATAAAATTTCGCACTTATCGTTGTTACCAAAAAATACGGCCCCTACTTATTGGACTTAACACAAATGTAGAGAACATTCTTATCTATAACTCTATGGAGATATCTCAATTTTTTTAGGATGGTGGACTTAACTCTCCTTGCCCGCGCACCCCGGAATTGCTATCCGGGTTGGGCCGCGTCGTGTTTTTAGTGTCTTCTGACGTTTCGGACATCATATCGTGTCCTTCTTCTGAGAAAGATTCGCAATAAAAATAAGTGCCTGTGGAGAGTAAACAGTCGTAGTTGTCATGACGTCAGTTTTAAAGTTTTAATTGTTTCACGCCAGATGTCACTGATCTTATACCCATCTTCCCTGTTTATGTTATGGGAATGTTTAATAATTTCTATGGCTTCTGTAACAAGTCTAGGGAATCTTCTGTTTTCACGTTTAAGAAGAGTTATGTCATCGAAAAGTATTTTGTGGCCCGTTTCGTCCGAATGAGATGTTATGGCGGAGTAGTCAGTGTTGTTTTGTTTCTGGTGTCTTATATGTTCTTTTCTTCTGGCATCCAGAGAGCGTCCCGTTTGTCCTATGTATACTTTTCCACACATACATGGAATTGAGTAGACTCCCGCTTTATGTAAAATGTCGATTTCGTCTTTCTCTCTTCTTAAAAAGCCTTCCAATTTGTTAACAGGAGTAAAAATTGTTAATTTCTCTACTGTAAGTAGACGAGGAATTGTGTTCAAGCCTGACTTTGATGTCATGTCATTTTGAGGTTTCCTTATTCCAAAAATCTATTTTGAGGAACGTGTCTGCTTCTTTTTGTGTATCTTTGATTAACATAGCTCGATGTACAGGGTGTTAATGTATAAAACCGAAATATTTTACCTGTGAACAGAGGAAACATAGACAAACAACTTGTGTTAGGAGATTTTTGCTGTACGAATTAAATTTTTCCTGTCTTAGCATAAAATCTCCCAGGGCATGGCCGCCACTGACTTCTAACATTTGAAAAAAGTGCAAAATAAAATAATTTCGTTTGTAACAATGGAGTTCTGAATAAAAAAGCTAATGCAGTGGCGGCCAGTCATATGATTAGGCTGTAGGCCTAATGTTTGCAGATTATGGAAACACTAAATTATATTGAATGATTAAGAATCCGGTTTTTGTCGATCACTAAGAAGACTGAAGTCACTTTAATGACAATTTTAACCCTATTTTACTTTATTATCAACTTATGAGCACCAAAATGCAATGACTTGAATGCCCTGTAGCATACACATTTTGCGCCATTGAGCAAAAATCTCCAAATAAAAGTTGTTTGTTTATGTCCCCTCTTTACGCAGGTAAAATATTTCGGTGTTATTCACTAACACTCTGTATATTTCATTGTGTGGCATAACTTGAACTTTAAAATTACTATTACGTTCAAGCTGTTTTTTAACCAAATTTTGTGACTTTTATTTCTTACGTTTAAAGTAGAATTAGCGCATATCTTCAAACTGATCCTAAAAAAGTAGGATAATTTTTTTGATTATTTCTTTCCTTGAGAGTAAAAAAAATTCCTTCTTGTGTAATGTCAATGGGATCACTAAAACTCTCCCCTTAACAATAAGGGTGAGGTCTCATTTGCTAATCAGAACCCATCAGAGGAAAGAAGCGAAAACAAACTTCTGTTTCTATCCGTACTAATCTTCTAAAGTGATAAGGCGTGTTATCGGAAAGAAGCTTCACTTGTATTTCAATGGAATGCACTTCTCTACATTTTAAATGCATTAAAAGGTCTTTCTCTTTTAAACCAATACTGCATAACTTGGAAATCCAGCCTTATTACTTTTCAAACTTGATAACTTGTGAACGTTCCGGATGTGATTGCCATCTCAATCTTACCCTTTTCGTCCCCTCCCACAAGCTTTCAAAGTCACTATAAAACTCATCCTTGAATCTCTCTTTCCCCATTCCTATCTCCACGTTGTATATCATGGCCGCATATTTCACTAACTTTTCTTCTATTGGTCTTGCAACGCTATTGAAACAAAGTTATCCTTTCTTCGAATGCAGAAGGAGTGGGGATTCGGATAGATTCGGTCAGAACTTAAAAAGTACACAGGAATGAAATAAAAAATCTTCCGTTCTGCTGAGTTTCGTCTGTCTTTTGTTATTGGGAATCGTTAGGTCGAAGGAAAGATGAATAAAAAGTTAGCTATTGATACAAGAGTGGGAAGGAGATGAGAATGAAAGACCCGCCTATAGAATAAGTTAGAGACTGAGAAGGGGTGGGGGATTCGAGTTCGAAACGTTTTGTCACATTCCTGAATCATTCCATAATCGTGATCGGAGTTTGAATGCTGAGTAATATAGATGTTCTGTTATATTTACTTTATCCTTCCTTAGATAACAGTGTGTGCCTTGAAATAAAAATAAAGTTGATATTTCTAGTCATGGCTAGAACATTACTATTTTGAAAGTTTTGAAGTTTGAAGAAACGAGGTCCCAGGTTCAAATCCCATGGCCGGCCAATTCCACATGGGCTTTTCATTGTTTCCCCAGTCGTAAATGCAAATGCCGAATTGGATATTTACATATCATGAATCATCGTCATCACTTCATCCTGTATCATATCCATTTAAATTAATATCAGTTGAAATTTATTCCATAAATATACCAACAATGGAAACAATTGGCAATCAATAGTCCCATGGCCTACCCTACTGTATAGACACAGATCTCGAACTCCTGATATGGTCTCGTAGCTAAGAGGAGTATAAACACAGCTGGAAAACTTAATCCCTCTGATCGAATAAAAATGCCATCAAATTACGTGCCCATATTTCTAGGGCACTAGCTTTCAATTGATACAGTATTTAAATTAATGACCCGTAGGGAAAAGACCACTTGGAAGACCTAGATGCAGGTGGGAGGACAATATTAGTATAGATTTAAGGAAAGTCGGATTTGCGAGTGATGGCTGGATGGAGTTAGCACACAATATGGTTGAATGGCGGACTCAGAGAAGCGTGGCAATGAACCTTTGGGTTCCCTAAACTAGATAATATTCCTTTAGCTTACTTAGAAGTATCTATTGCCATTGAGTAAGTACTTAAATTAATGGGGTTAAAGAGGAATGCACCCATACGTTACAATGAGCTTAAGTATAGATAATCTTGTCTGAATTACATACAGGGTCTGTCCGGAAAGTAATGTCAGTAAGTCAATTAGAAGATATTTCTTGATCTAATCGGTACAATACATTAAAAGATTTTAAAATAGGTTCCCCCTGTGTTGATACATCGCTTCCAGTGAGATTTCCAGGCATCGAAGGCATCACAGTAGGCCTTTTCCAGAATGTCCTTTGGAGCCTTGGTGCAAGATTCTTTGACTTTATCAACTGTCCCAAAATGATTTCCTTTCATGGGAGTTTTCAAGCGTGGGAACAAGAAGAAGTTGGGGGAGCCACGTTAGGGCTTTAGGGCGGCTGGAGAACCATTGGCATCTTTGAATCGGCCTGGAAGCGGGTCATGAAGAAGGCGTTGTCATGGTGAAGTATCCAATTGTCCGCAATGTTAGTCCGGATGCATTTTTTTGAGTTTCTTGAGCGCTGCCACTTAGAATTTGGCATTGACCGTGAAAGGGCATCATTTTGGGACAGTTGACAAAGTCAAAGAGGCTTGCACAAGGTTCCAAAGAACATTTCGGAAAAGGCCTACCATGATGCATTTGATGCCTGAAAATCTCGCTGGAAGCGACGTATCGACACAGGAGGAACCTATTTTGAAATCTTTTAATGTATTGTACCGATCGGATCAATAAATATATTGTAATTGACTCACTGACATTACTTTCCGGACACATCCTGTATACAGTTGCTGCAACGATGGTGCATCATAAAGCACCTACTGATGGAAAATTAGGTCACAGTTCCTGAAAGTGGCATTTCTAATGAATGGAGACTTTAATAGACAGACGGCAGGAAACAAGCCAGAGGACTTGAATGGCCAATCAAGGAAACACTGCAAGATGCTGGAAAACTCAAGTGGACACAAAGTAGGAGAAGAGAGTAAAAGAGGAGCTTTTCTTGTGAGGAGGAAGTAAACCTGTTTCTCGTGAAGGAATACAGCTCTTGCAAAGAGTTAGCACAAGTTACTCTGTCTAGAAGTGAAGTGGAAAGGAAGAGGGTTGAGTAAAAGCAATGGCACACACATTACACAAAAGAGGCCAGTTTTCATGCAACACAGTAGGAAAGAGGAAAGTTTTGTTGCACTTTTGTTATCTTCCGTTTTATATAATTCTTCAGTCTGCTGACTTTGAAATCCTTGCTTTCATGTTACCTTTCTGCCTTTTTAAGTTTCTTTTAATTTAACTGTGCTTTTTAGATACTCTTATTTCACTTTAAAATATTTAGAACAGATCTCATCATGTAACCGGTATGTTATCAGGTGCCAGATTGGTATTTTATGAGAATTTGTAAGGGACGGGAAAGTGTCCGTCGGCCTATCTGTCCGTGTGCCTGTAAAGGCTAGTTAACACGACGAAATTAGGTTTCGTAACTGAGTTTCGCAACTGTTTTTTACTTGAATGCGCAAGCGCTAGTGTACTGGCGACAATGAGTTACGACACTACGCAGTTTCGGCTGATTCCAACTTTTCACGAAACTATAGTAGTAATTTTGAGATTATACGCTTATTTAGCTTGTTCGCATCTCGTAAAATGAAATGGGGAAGTGAGGAAATTGTAAAATGCCCGTATTCATACATGTTTCAAACGTTTGTGTGGGATTTTAACAACTTGAACTTCAAAATTAACATGAAATGTGCGGTTGCATTGGAAAGAAAAAATGTGTAATTAGTTTCACGAAATCACTTTCATGAAAGTGGTTACGAAACCTAGTGTCATCGTGTAAACCAACCTTAAGCGATAACTCAAATACACTTTATCGGATTTTTATGAAACTTGGTATACGCATATATAATGTCCGTGGGCAGAAACCCATTGATATTGGACCAAATCGGTTGACCGGTACCGGAGTAAAGCCCAATTTAATACCTATTTTATGGTAATGTACTAAAAAGAATTTATCAAATGCAAATCAATTCTCATGGAAACATATTGTTTTACAGTGTTCATATACGGGTTTGGAACTTGCAATATATTCAGCTTTGACAAATAACACTATCCACGCATTCCTTCACATATGCTTATTAAACTAGACCTTTGTTCTTCCATAAACTTTGCTTAATGAATCGATCTGGAGCTTAACTCGGAAACCGATTACAAAAATAACTTATTTTCTGCGTTTCAAAAGTGCAATTATCACTGATTAAACAAAAGCATCTGCCACTTTGTTACATCAGTTTACCTGATTTTATTGTCACTATATATTGTGGTGGTACTTCTAGTCCAAAATTCCAAAGCCTATGAATAGAAAATATCATTTTCCTCCATCTTTGGATTTTGTTGTTAGTCTATTGTCTTTCATATTGCTGTAAGTGTAAAACGCAACCAGATAAAATAATAAATAATTTTCTTCAAAATCTTAGCCAGCAAAATAGTGTAAAGAATGGATAACTGAAGTCGAATATAACCATCACCACAATATTAATAAAAATTGACTTGTTACTTATTTATGATTTTAGGGGCTATATACTATTTTTTCCGTTAACCATTTAATGGCTGAATTATTCATAAAATATACTTACTAGTGAATCATAGGTTTGAAATGAAGGAGAAAATTTCAGTGGATTAGTGCTTTTTACAAATGATATTTTTAATACTAGGTAATAATCCTCATATTTTGACATGAAGCATAACATTTTCATACATGAAGTACGTTAGTAGCAGTCAAATGGTTAAAAAAAATTTTGCACGACTTAACTAATTAGTGATACTTACGAATGTTGTTGCCGTGGATCGTAAGTTGACATTCCCACACGCAATCTTGTTGCTACGTGCGGTAAGTGTTTCTGTGCGGTTATGAATTTACTTACGGCACATCATAATACAAGCCTTTACGGACAAGGCCCCCCAGGACAAATATTCGGTTCGCATAACAACAAACACATGCGAATCACTTTCTGAAATAAACATCTATCTTGAAGAATGTATATACATAATATTTTCAGGTAATATCACAATTAATATAGTTAAATTGATATAAATAATCATCGTGCCAAAAATAACATGCAATACTCGTGCCGTAAGCGCATAACGGATCTCTTTCCTCGATCCGTATGCATCGCTTGTATCGCAATATACTATTGTGAAACTAGTTCAATAAAGCTATGAATTGTGAATGGTATGTATCAACAATAAGACCACTTTGTGGCTTACCACAATTGCCTTGTTATATTAAAAAGCTAACAATGGATATATGTGTGTAATACATGGGTTACTGTTTTTTTTATATATTTCGGTTTTCATAAAGTATTGAGACAAGCTCGTAAATCTGTTCATAGAATCGTTAAGGGATTTACAAGGTTTTATCTCTCTTTCTCGAATGAATACAGAAAACTCCATTTTTCATTTTACATTCAGCAGTTTAGACAGGGGAGGCTGCGGAGTAGCAAAAAGTGACAGTTGTATAAATAATAAGCGAATTGGATGGAGCCAGATTTTGTGTACTTAATTTCCAGTTATCCCGCTACTTCCGACCCAATAAATATCTCTGTCGAATTTACAATTTACTGTTCATGACAACACAAAAAAAAGTTTGTTCAAAGAAGAGCACAATGAGGGAGAAATTCAGCTAAATCCGCCCCAGAGATAAGCCTTTACTTTTACCAAATGATATTCAAACTGTCACAATATAAAAATACGTATTTCTGTAATCCCACATTGCATATTATGAACGTTAGAGTTTTTAATACTCCAATTGAATATAAGGTTGTAGTCTACATTTTATGCTGTAAGTCTTTAGATGGATCTACTCAACAAAGAAACAGCTCTAAAACAGCTGCTTATCGGACTGGTAACACGCCGAAAAATTGCATTTTAGCAACCAAGACCGCTAAAATTGCATAAAGGTGCATTCAAACTGCATTCAAAATGCAGTTTTATCGGCCTTGTCCTTTAAAGTCGTCATGGCAATCTATAAACATAACCCAGATGGCATTGACCAGTCACACCAACTTTAACATGGATTTACGCATATAATTGGTCATAAAACAACAAATTTTTCGCAAAACACGGTAGCCTACTTCATCATATAACAACAAATATAAGCCAAGAACTTTTCACATTTTCGTTCACATGAAAACATCAATGCACCAGCATTTAATTGCAATATATACCTTCTCATAGTCTACAACTGCTGCCGTAATGTTGCTGGCACCAGCTCCAATTCAATATTTCTGGCTTGAACTGAAATTTCCTTGGGATTATCACTCATATTTTCACAAGCTTTTTATAAATACTAGTTCGTATGCATCACTGTTTACAAAAAGCGACTCATATTGCATCCATATCGCATTTCATATTGGTACGTACGGTTCATTGTTGTTCCCGATTCAAGGGGCGGTGAGAATATGACGAATGGCTGACTATCTTTCATTACAACTAATTTTACACGGTATTTTTGTTTCAATTCATTATTTTAGAGAGTTTTTACTAAAAAATATTGTATGCATCACGTACGCAAAATCTTTATCGGGCTCATCCAGTATTTCAGCCTCGGCTTTCGCCTCGGCCGCTATACTAGATTCGTCCGCTAAAACGTTATTTTGCGTACTTGATACATAAATAGCTATTAACAGCATGAAATAAAAGTAGAAATTCTAACACAAGACACACAAAGTAAAAGTTGACATTATAGCACTAGTGCTATATAGCTATTTATGTATAAAGTACGCAAACTAACGCTTTAGCGGACGAATCTAGTATAGAAGCCGAGGCGTACTTAAGCCGAGGCGTACTTAAGCCGAAGCCGAAATACTGGATGAGTCCGATAATTTTTTTGCGTACGTGGTGCATACAATATTTTTTGTAAAATCTCTCTAATTTTATGAAATTATATAAAAATACGGTATAATTAATTATAATGAAAGATAGTCAGCCATTTGTTAACGTCATATTCTCACAGCCACCTGAATCGCAGAACAACAATGAACTGTAAATATCAATATCAATAAGAAATGCGGTATAGATGCATTATATAAGTACCAGTATTTCTGAAAATCTCGTGAAAATATGAATGATAATCCCGAGGAAATTTCAATCCAAGCCAGAAATCTTGAATTGGAGGTGCATGTATATACATGTATATATTTAAATACTAATGTTTTAATATTAAAACACAGACATTTTGCTTGCAATTAATAATTTATTTATCAATATATTTGCTAAATGATCCTATTAAATATCAAGGTCTCATCCCGGTCACATATTCTCGTCACGATTCAAGCTATTGTAGTAGTATCTACGATAATATTAGATCCATTGTATCAATAGTAGAATAGCAAAGACTGCAACATGTGAAGTAAAGGTGGGCTTTGGAGTGAGAAAAAGAGCAGACTTGGAGCACTGACAAATCTCGTACAGATAAAACAAATCCGATGGGGGCCGAGGAATTAAGTTGTCTGTCCTGACGGCCAGATCGGATCCGCTCCAGATTGGAAGCGAAAAAAGTGACAGTGCTCAGGACGTGTGTTTTATCTCCTTTGAAGGGCAGAAGTCTGTCTACAATCAATTTAAATCACTCCTAATTTATTTTCAATAGTAGCTTGAGTGCTTGGCTTCCCTCTGTATAATATCTTTATATCTTGTCAAAAGGACAAGGTTTTTCCTACAATATTCAAGAGTAAAAAAAAAGTGTGCGTGGAACGCCACGCGACAGAAGTGAAACTTGTTTTAATTTTTGGATTTTTTTCAATTTTCGAATGTTGGATTTTTTAATTTTAGATTGTTGAACTTTTTTATTGGGTTTTTGGACATTTGTAATTTTCGATTTTGGATTTTTAAATTTTTGTTCTTCTATTTTTTTATTTTGGTATTTTGGATTTTTAAATTTTGGATTTTATAAATTTTAGATCTTCGAATTTTTTATATTTTGTTTTTTTTTTAATTTTGGATTTTTTAATTTTGGATTTTTCGATTTCTAAATTTTGGATTTTTATTTTTTAAATTTTGTATTTTTGAATTTTTTAAATTGAATATTTTTATTTTTTATTTTGGATATTTGGATTTTTTATTTTTTAAATTTTGGATTTTAGGACTTTTTAATTTGAGATCTTTAAACTTTTTAATTTTAGAATTTTGGATTTTTTAAATTTTCGGATCTTTGACTTTTTTATTTTTTGGATTTTTCAATTTTGGATTTTTGATCTTTTAACTTTGGATTTTTAGATTGTTTAAATTTTGTATTTTTTAATTTTTAATTTTTTAATTTTTTAAATTTTGGATAAGCCTAATCATTGAGTTGATTGAATTTCTGTGCAGTCCGTTCCGTCACACCTCACTAATTTCGTGATGATTTTGAGCGTGACACTAATTTCGTGACGATTTTGAGCGTTACACAAGCTCTGGATTCACCCCTACCGCGGCTAAAGAGTTTTGAAGGAAGGATGAATGAATGTGAGTGGACAATCTTGTTGATCCATAAAATCAAGGTGAATTACAAGATGTTCAAATCGTTTTCTTGGATTTTGGTTGGATATCCAGCATACTTCAGAGCAAATGGGAACCTTCTATCACTACGAATGCCATCGCAGTAACCAGAAGAAATTGAGCTGGCTCTATCAACCGGTCTAAAATGAATTTTGGATCTGACAGAATGCTAATGATTAAAAATAATACAATACCTTGAAATTATTCTTGATCCACAATATGCAATAACTTAACGAATTCCAACCATAGTAACATTTATAATTGTTTTAATCGTACGGGACAATTTGTCACTCAACACAGACCAGAAGCCGAGGGTATTTTTCAAGCCCTAGCTGATACTAAGAACCAAACTGACTCAAGTGATAATTTAGTAAATTTTTGCATTTAATCTGAATTTAAAAATACTTTGGAAATAAGATTAGAAACTGTATACTTTATAAATTATTTTCATTTTAAATGACAGGTTTCCAGTGGTGCCAAACCAAAATAATGCAGCGAAAAATATATAAAAACCAACATAGCATAATAAAAAAAGTGATCTACGCAATGAAAAATCGCTTTAGCTCGTTTGCACCAAATAAAAAAACGAAATTCATTTTCAGAATCAACTAAAATAAGAAAATAGTGAAATATGAACTGGTCAAACTACTGGTACAGACCAAAAGGAGAAATAAAGAATTGCTGGCTTTAACCTCAATAAATAACTGTTTAAGTAAATTAGCAAATATAAAAATCCACAATCTGAACATTATTTATAGATCATTGGTGGAAAGTAAGATATTATATGCAGCAGAAATTTGGGGAGAGGAGGAAGCATGGAAGAATGTAAATAAAATCAGAGCGAGCTATGGTAAGAAAATCTTAGGAATACCTAGTAACTCTGCCAATATAGCTGCAATAGTGGAATTATGCTTAGAAAATAGTATGAGTACTTTTTTAATAAGAAAAATTAAGTTTATTCATCATATTTTAGACTTACAAGAGAACAGTTTAGAAAAAGAATGTTTAAAATTTTTGCAGCACACGAAATTGAAAGATAACTGGTGGGCATTGTTAGTGGGAACGATAAACAAAATAGGATTAAACTGGATTTGGCACAGAATAGAGACTTGGAACATCCAGGTTATATGCAAGATAATAAAGAAAAGGTGTAATGATATAGCCAAACAGGAATTATTTTGTGAATAGAAAAAATTTAAATCATTGAAATTTTGTATAGATATGAAAACAGATTGGTGAAATATGAAGTTCTAATCAGTATGGATTTTAGCATCTTATTGTGAAACCGCGTAAAACGGAATATTATGAGCTTACTAAAACAATTTTAATGTAACGTAACAGACCTAAATTAAAACTTCATCATTACAAAATGACGTGTGTTTCATTAAAACTGAGTAACAGTGTTCATGTGGTTCCCTCGTGTGACAGTGGGTAGCAAGACAATAGTGTAGGTGCTGGCTGACTTATTCGGTCGCTTTTTGTTGAAGTCAGAGTAACAGAAGCCACAGGAGGTTATGTATCAGTGTGGAAAGTGAGAGGTGGTGTAACTTCACTCATTACTCAGTCTCGAGGGATCCTCGCCACTGCCTACACGATAATACCATTCTAAGAGATGAGTCTCACTCTCACGAATCGATACAGCGAGCCAGCTGTCATGAATCGGGGCTACTAAGATGTGCTCCTCACTGCCTAATCTACATTTTTGTCACAAAAATTCTAATATACTGTATGTATACAGGGTGTGAATTGAACTCTGGCGTAGCTCAGTTGGTAAGAGCATTAGCACGGATAGCCAAAGGTCCTGTTGCTTGTCTATGTCCCCTCTATACACAGGTAAAATATTTCGGTGTTATTCATTAACACCCTGTATATATACAGGAACTAAACTCTGGCGTAGCTCAGTTGGTAAGGGCACTGGCACGGATAGATCTTCTCTCCCATTGAACTCTAGCGTAGCTCAGTTGGTAAGATAGGACCGATAGCCAAAGGTCCTGGGTTCAAGTCCCAGTGTCAGATACATTTTTCTCCTATAATATTATCATATTTGGCACAGTTTCATTTAAAATGTACTGTGCAAGGAAATATTAAAATCCATGGGTGGAGCCGGAACACCTTTCAGTCGCCTTCCATCCGAAATTAAGCCCTGGTTAAACTGGCTAAAGCCTGATAGAAGTTTTGTCCAAATTGTGACAGATAAATCCTTCTAGTGAAGTTTTACGGTGTTCTTGAACTTGGAGTCACGCAAGAAAGGATTATGAAAACAAGAACCTTTAGTACTATATGCACTATAACTTATTGATAGAAAAATATAGTTTTTTGCTAGAAATTGTCTTTCAAGTTTCCCATTGTTATTACTAGACTTCGGACTTTTAGGTCGCTAAAAATGCTGTTTTAGGTACCTAAAATAGGCTCTAAAAATTGGAAGATAGGTTCTAAAAATCGTAAAATAGTCTCTTATAAAATCGTTAAGTTGCCAATTTTCTGAAATATCTCAATTGCAATGCAGAATATTATATTGATTGAAGTCACCATTAATCAATAATCATCATAAAAGACAGATATAGGCCTATGGTACGCAGAATTATATAGACCTATTACTAGGGCCTGTATTAGCCTACTACCATAACAGTGAAAACCTAATCCCTGCGAGCAGAAGCTACGCACGCTAGCATATTCAACCCCTTGCATCCCTCAGTGATTCAGATAACTACTTTTTTTTCTGGATGTGGGAGTCGGGAGAAAAACTCTACATTTTCTTGGGAATTTTTCTTCTGAAGACGAAACATTCCTTACTATTTAACCACGTCACAAATGTGTCATGTACTGCACATTCCGGGCTAAAAATTTAGTACGAACTGAAAATAAATACTAGAATTTATAACAAAAAAATAACTTATTTTGAACTTTGGAGGAAAAAAAAGGCAAAAAGGCAATATTAGGCTCTAACGTAAAAATAGGCTGTTTTAGGTCCTATAAAAGAATCAGTTTTAGGCATAGTCACTTATGAAACATGCATATGCAAGTTTTCGTCCGTATATCATTTAAGGATTAAAATAGGTTTTTACCTAAAATCCGAAGTCTAGTTATTACGATCCACTCATGACCAAACTTGATAATTATACGGCTCTTGGACCTAACACGTATCCTTGAGTACTATCTTGAGCTCACCTGGTACAACTGTTCCGCTTTCATCGTGTTACAATAGAGAGAGTGAACAGCGGGTATGATGAGGTGGTTTCAGCCACATTAGGGGGTGGTTACGTGTGGTCGGTTTGCGCGGTCACCCTGAGGTGTGGCCATAGCAACCCAAACACATACACATACACACACTCACAGGTTACAATCACTCTCTGTTCTGACGCCCTCTTCACTAAGCCACCTGTCAGTGTCTCTGCGATTTGGTTGGCATCAATAATAGAGGAAAACACCAATCTCTACATTATGATACAATGTAGTTTTTGCACGACTTAACTAATTAGTGGTACTTACGAATATTGTTGCAGTGGATCGTAAGTTGACATTCCCGCACGCAATCTTGTTACTATGGATCAAAACAAATTTCCGTGCGGTAAGAATTTACTTACGGCACTCATCATAATACAAGCCTTTATGGACAAGGCCCCTCAGGACAAATATTCGGTTCCCATAACAACAAACACATGCGAATCACTTTCTGAAATATAACATCCATCTTCAATAGTGTATATACATAATATTTTCAGCTAATATCTCAATTAATATAAATAAATTGATATAAATAATCACCGTGCAAAAAATAGCATGCAATTCGTGCCGTAAGCGCATAACGGATCTCGGAAATTGAAAAAACTCTGCGCAAGCGCCTCGTTTTTTCCAACTGTTTCCTCGATCCGTATGCACCACTTACGGCACTTGTATCGCAATATATTATTTTATGTTATTACATCAAAATAATATTAAATAGTTGCTATTAATATCACATCTCAATCGATAAGCATATTTTAAATCTGTAATTAAAAAATAAACATAATGGTTTGTAATAGTACTCAAATTCATTACACCAGACGGTGAATATGTTTTAAATATACCTGAGAAGTTTATATTGAGATATTAATTTATTTTACGAGGGAAAACCAATTGAAAACAGCAATTAATTATTTTCCACTATTTTACTGTTGCAGTTCAACGCACTTGCGCCATCGGATAGGAAGTGCTTTGATACCGCGCGAGAAAAATTATTTTGGTTGATTTGGTGATTTTCTGCATGGTTTGTGGAAATTATGTTGTGGGTTGGATATGCAGCCTTCTGTCAATAGATGTGTACACATCTAGCCCACAACATAATTTCCACACATCATACAGAAAATCACCTGAAGATGATGTATTAACATCGAAACGCGTAGTAGGAAGAGGACAGTATCTGGATTTTAATACAAGACTTTTATTTTATGGACTTGAAATACATTTTTCAACAGTTTTAAAATTTTTTAGCAATACTTTTGACTAATTTAATGTATGTATCTAATCATTTTAATAACTCATTAAAACTTTATATAAATCCAATACCAACAAAAATAAAATTTTACCTAATCTTTGATATTAAATTATCCATATTTTAACTGAAACCAAAATAGAGGTTTATTGCTGTTAATAATATAATTGAATTTTCATTCCATACCTCTAGACTAGTAGCTTACGCTACTTATATCTGTTGAGTGTATTGAAATTAGTTATGTTTTTCAAAGTAGGCTAAACAATTTTTAAGGTTTTATATACTGAGCACAGATGGAAATTATAGTTTACTAGCTTAAAAGACCCGGCGTCGCCCGGGTTTTGTATTTTGTAATTGGAAATTAGCTTATGAATGATTTTCAATTTTAAATTCTAGGTCCTTATATAGGCATTTATAATTTGAAATAGGAAGAACGACTTATTACACTCAAACTATTCCCTCAGAAAACGCTTGATATAGTTTTTTATGGCTCATAGAGGATCTAGAATTTTGCATCCCATCGCTTGTACAGCACAGCAAGCCTGGTAGAGGTTCAAATAAGAAGAAACAGAAATTTCTGTAACATAAAATTGTAATATCGAGGCGGAAAATTTTATTTCCCACTCTCATGTTACCATAAAACTGTTTTGGGGATGAAATTAAACAGAAAGCATTATCACTTTCATACTTTTCTCTCCAAAAACCTGCGATATAATATAATAATATACACATTACCATACCTCGTTTTGTTTTCTCTATGTCCAGGGTAGAGAAAGTTATGTGATTCCATTATTTTAGTGGATTTCATTCTGTAATATTAATTTATAACATGAATTATTTTGATAACTTCTCTTATTTGTCAAAAGTGCATTTCATTTGTTTTTTCCAAGCCCACCTGATACCATTTGGCAACAATATATTCTGTGATTTGGAATTGATAATTCTATGTAAAAAGGGATTAAGTATTTTCAAAAACATTTAATTTTTGGCATTTAGAATCAGAATTTTTCAAAATCCTTGCTTAGTGAGCACCTACATTGTGAAACGAAGGTACTGTCAAAATTCTAAGTCTCTACCTGTTATAGTTTAGGCTGTACGTTGATTCCTGTCATTCAGTCAATCAGTCAGTCAGTCAGTCATTCATTCAGTCAGTCAGTCAGGACAATGCCTTATATATATATAGAGATAAACAAAAAGTAGTAACTGTCATAGCAGTACATTAGATATTAAATAGAATCGTATTCACTTGGGAAGTTAATATCGATGATCAGGAAGGTGATAGCAACAAGCAGGTATAATAGATGGCCGTGACATAAAACACAGGAGAGGCATATTATCGGGCAGGCAGTGAAGTGAGCGCCATTACGGCCACACAAAGACGCAGATAATGAATCCTGAAGGCAACTTATAGGTAGGAGCACTAATCAAAGGGAGGCTTGTGGTTTCTAACATTTAATGTGACTATAACAAAGACAAAGGCAGGGCTATTTGGCACAGGCGAAACCGCAATCATTATTAAGGTACTTGGAATTAATTGGGCCGAACTAATTCACAACTAAACTGTAAATGCTGTCATTATATTGCTGAGAGTTTTGGAGACGACAAAGTAGGGTAGTTATACATAAAGTATATGGTTAGATTCCTATGTAGTCGACAGCGATATTAGATTACGACTCGTAGAACAATTTTCAACTTCGTAGTTATATGTCGAATAGAAATAATTCATATGGTTTGATTTGGTTGATGTAGAAGCAGTAGTAGATAATTATTATACGAATTTAAAATAGTTATTATATTCTCTCCCTGTAAAAAAGTATTGTTTGAGTAGGCTCTTTTTTACTACTCAAACCTCGACACCTAAAAATAATCCCTTTCACCTTGACCAACAGGTGTAGATAGATTTCCAAATTCTTATTTCTGTAAGATTTTGGTAATATTTAAAGATTTACAATTTCATACTTATTTAATAATAAATCTTTATTGATTCTGGCAGAGTTAAGGTCTTAAGGCCTTATAGTACACCAGAGATAGTAAAAAGGAACAAAGAAATACACTGAGTGAAAGTATATAATAAATAGGTTTATACATAGTCAGTATATAATTGAGTCTATGTTACATAAAATTAAACTATTTTAGAAAAATGTTTTACACTAAGAAAATAAGTAATTTCACTTTAGACCTACAATATAAGAAACAATAAAAAAACAAATGACTTATACCTGAAAGAAATAGCATTTTTTTTAATAGATTTACGTTTAGCCTAGGCATTTTGGCCTATATTGGAACAAAAAATTATCTGAGTTCATTTTTATCACACGTATCCATACATCCGTAAGCTGAGCATTGAACAAATTTATTCGCCCCTTGCGCTATGGTTTACAGTATAAAAATGTTCAGAGAAAATATTTTGATAATATTTACAATATTTTCAACATGTATTCAACATGTTGTATTCAATTTTTAATATATTATGAGGTATTATGAAGTAACGCGATACTGTGCCTGCTAGACTTATACTGTACTAGCTTAAAAGACCCGGCGTCGCCCGGGTTTTGTATTTTGTAATTGGAAATTAACTTATGAAGGATTTTCAATTTTAAATTCTAGGTCCTTATATAGGCATTTATAATTTGAAATAGGAAGAACGACTTATTACACTCAAACTATTCCCTCAGAAAACGCTTGATATAGTTTATTATGGCTCATAGAGGATCTAGAATTTTGCATCCCATCGCTTGTACAGTGCACAGCAAGCCTGGTAGAGGTTTAAATAAGAAGAAACAGAAATTCCTGTAACATAAAATTGTAATATCGAGGCGGGAAATTTCCCACTCTTATGTTACCATAAAGCCGTTTTGGAGATGAAATTAAACAGAAAGCATTATCACTTTCATACTTTTCTCTCCAAAAACCTGCGATATAATATAATAATATACACATTACCATACCTCGTTTTGTTTTCTCTATGTCCAGGGTAGAGAAAGTTATGTGATTCCATTATTTTAGTGGATTTCATTCTGTAATATTTATTTATAACATGAATTATTTTGATAACTTCTCTTATTTGTCAAAAGTGCATTTCATTTGTTTTTTCCAAGCCCACCTGATACCATTTGGCAACAATATATTCTGTGATTTGGAATTGATAATTCTATGTAAAAAGGGATTAAGTATTTTCAAAAAAATTAATTTTTGGCATTTAGAATCAGAATTTTTCAAAATCCTTTCTTAGTGAGCACCTACATTATGAAACGAAGGTACTGTCAAAATTCCAAGTCTCTACCTGTTATAGTTTAGGCTGTACGTTGATTCCTGTCATTCAGTCAATCAGTCAGTCAGTCATTCATTCAGTCAGTCAGGACAAAGCCTTTTATATATATAGAGATAAAGCATAGGTAATTGTACAAGGATATTTACGTAACTCGGTATTGAAAATACACAAGGATGACGTCAAGACAGTGTGATAATAATAAAAATTTTATTTTGAAGTTTTTTTCTTATTATAAACTAGCTTGAAAGGCCCGGCGTTGCCCGGGTTTTTTATTTTGTAATTGGAAATTAACTTACGAAGGACTTTATATTTTTAAATTCTAGGTCCTTATATAGGTATTTATAATTTGAAGTAGGAAGAACGACTTATCACACTCAAACTATTCCCTCAGAAAACGCTTGACATAGCTTTTTATGGCTCATAGAGGATGTAGAATTTTGCATCCCATCGCTTGTATAGTCCACAGCAAGCCTGGTAGGGGATCAAATAAGAAGAAACAGAAATTCCGGTAACATAAAATTGTATTATCGTGGCTGGAAAATTTTGTTTCTCACTCTCATGTTACCATAAAACCGTTTTGGGAATGAAATTAAACAGAAATACAATATCACTTTGATACATCTCTTCCCAAAGCATATTACCTTACCTCGTATTGTTTTCTCTATTTCCAGGCTAGAGGAAGTTATGTGACTGCATTATTTTAGTGGATATTGATAGTTCTCTCATTTGTCAAATTTATTCTACTTTCATTTTTTTTTCAAACCCATCTGAGACCCACTGGCAACAATATGTTTTAATGTCAAATGTGATTTGGATCGGATAATTCTGTGTAAAAAGGGATGAAGTATTCTAAAAAACATTTGATTTTTGGCATTTAAAATCGAAATTTTTCAAAATCCTTTCTTAGTGAGCACCTACATTATGAAACGAAGGTACTGTCAAAATTCCAAGTCTCTAACTGTTATAGTTTAGGCTGTACGTTGATTCTCTGTCAGTCAGTCAGTCATTCAGTCAGGACAAAGCCTCTTATATATAGAGAGATTACCGTTTCAGACTTTAAATGCATTGTTAGGCCTATATAAATACAACGTTCAACTTAGAACAGCATTGTTATGGTTTAATGTGTACGAACTTTTAGATGTCTTCTGGGGATGTGACACGAAGATTGGCGGCGATTTTCTATAAATTTAATGCCACTTTACATGAAAAAAGAAATCTCTTTTTTGCCATGTTCTCGTAGACTCTTATGATAATTTTTTGCAAGAGGTTCTTATACTAAAAGCTAAAATTTTTATTTGTCCTCCTATTCTGTATCAGAATTTGAAGTGAGAAAGGTGTATTGCCCATGCTTAGGGAAAAGAAAGTTCGTGATTGCATTTATCAGATTTTATTTTGGCTGTGTATCCTTCGGAGATGCGATACGAGGTGGTAACGACATTCTCTTCGCTTTTACAACCAATTTACATGAGGAGAATATCATCTATTATACTAGCTTAAAAAACCCGGCGTCGCCCGGGTTTTGTATTTTGTAATTCAAAATTAACTTATGAAGGACTTCCGACTTTCAAATTCTAGGTCCTTATATACGTATTGAAAATTTGAAATAGGAAGAACGACTTATCGCAGTCAAACTATTCCCTCAGAAAACGATTGGTATAGCTTTTTATGGCTCATAGAGGATGTAGAATTTTGCATCCCATCGCTTGTACGCAGCAAGCCTGGTAGGGGATCAAATAAGAAGAAACAGAAATTCCGGTAACATAAAATTGTATTGTCTTTGCGGAATATTTTATTTCTCACTCTCATGTTACCATAAAACCGTTTTGGGGATGAAATTAAACAGAAATGCAGTATCACTTTCATACTTCTCTCTCCAAAAACCTGCGATATAATAATATACACATTACCATAACTCGTATTGTTTTCTCTATGTCTAGGGTAGAGAAAGTTATGTGACTGCATTATTTTCGTGGATTTCATTCTTTAATATTTATTTATAACATGAATTATATTGATAGCTTCTCTATGATAATTTGTTAAACTCCCACTTCATTTATTTCCAAACCCATCCTAGACCACTGGCAACAATATGTTGTCATGTGAACTGTGATTTGGATTTGATACTTCTGTGTAAAAAGGGATTAAGTATTCTCAAAACATTTAATTTCTGGCATTTAAAATCAAAATTTTTCAAAATTCTTTCTTAGTGAGCACTTACATTATGAAACGTAGGTACTGTCAAAATTCCAAGTCCCTACCTATTATAGTTTAGGCTCTGCGTTGATTCTCTGTCATTAAGTCAGTCAGTCAGCCAGTCAGGACAAAGCCTCTTATATATATATATATATATATATATATATATATATATATATCTCAGAAACAAATCTTTTATTTTGTGTAGAGAAAGTGTGTGTAACATCAATTTTAGTTCGGGAATAAAATAAAACGTACGCTAACTATGTTTGTTCTGGTTTTCCTAATGGACGTGAAATTGTATCAGCATATATTCCATTTAACAACACACCATTTCTAAAATTTAAACAATTCTGACGTAAATCCATGTTAAAAATTATATTTTCATCACGGGCTAGTTTCTCTCTAGCCATTCAGCGTTAAAATGTTCCTCATTTACATATAAATTTGTATAATAACTTCGGTAGATAGGTGGAAATAATGCATTCCAAGCCTGCTATGAAAATAGCGACATGCATTTGTTGTTTGCAGCACTTTCCATGGCCTGCTAAAATGATTCAATCGATAGTGAATTAATATAACAGCAGCGCATTGCACACAAACCGGAATGAAACTTTATACAGTACTGTTCATGGCTGCACGATATATCTGAAAAAATCATGCTCCAAAATATTCAAATGTTTCGAATATTAGCATGAAAAATGAAAACTTAACAACATGCTATTCGTAAAATTCCTTAGGTGTAAGTTATCTACTTCCTTGGTTTGATTTTCCTATCGCCTTTCGAGCTTGCGAAATTCTCTTATAAAACTCGCAATCTCAAGAGGGATTCATTAAGAGTATTCTTTAATATAATGTAATAGATTATACGAGTATAAATTAGAATTACTTTATTGCTTTGTGATTTAAAATAAAATTTTCCAGCTGTGAGATCACGGCTTAATATGAATCAACAAAAGATGAATCGAATGTGTTACCAGCTTCTAACCAATGCTACCAATGGAGCGTATGAGAAATAGTTAACGTAGTTCAGATAAGCTAAGATCAGAAAATAATAAAAACACTAGCTTTCAGCAAATTGAAATTGTGTTTTTAATCAGTGCACATTCGTATTATTGCTATTTCCGAACAAATTATGTTGTATGTGTTTTTATTTTGTTCACTGGCATCATAGGACGTATTAATCATTGCATATTGATACATCAGGTTCCAGTAATGAATTGACGTATTACGAGGTAAAATCGCATCCTTGTGTTCCTATGAAGCATATTATAAGATAAACAGTCGTCATCGCTCGATATCCGAGGCAATGCTAAACATTATTGGTCAATATGAAATACGCATCGTACGAATAGAATTGTCTGTACAAATTAACTATTGAGGTTGTTTCGCCTATTCACTGATATTATAGGTGTATTACCTATTTCGATAATCAATTAGGCCGACTATCTTCGTCTTTTTTCAGCTTTCATCTCAGTTAATTTGTCAGTTCAGTAATCAAGCCAAAACGGATGCATGTATCTTACAGGTGTATTACCCACTTCGATAATCAAATAGGCCGACTATCTTCGTCTTTTTTCAGCTTTCATCTCAGTTAGTTTGTCAGTTCAGTAATCAAGCCAAAACGGATGCATGTAGAAGAGGCTTTATAATTTCAGCTTTCCTTTAAATATTATTATAAATAACAAAATAAAAAAAAAGTGTGTGGCCGATTATTTTCAATAAGATTAATTATTTCAATTTCAAATGCTAATAGAATTAAAATTTGATTCTTTCGCCATTCTTTTCTAAAGGGGTTAACCTACAGAATACTAATTTCACAGTACGAACAAAATAGGCCTACAGATAAAATATGACCATATGACCATCTGTGAACTCCAGCTGGATATAATAACCCTCACGAAGTCCACAGAGTTAAGATGGCCAAAAGCTCAAGTTTTATAATCCTGGCATATCTGATAACCCCTAATAATTTTATACTTTTAAACTTTACGGACAGTTTTCGGTTAATAGAGACTGCCTGCGTGGTCTAGAGGTTAGACCCCGAAACATCGATAATCCCTCGGAATTTTTCTGAGTTAGGGAGATCTGCGTCGGGGCGCAGTCAGCCTCGTGATGCAGAAATAGCGGCTGTCTTCTCGGAAACCTTCATTAACGTCTGTGGGAGTCGGCATGCTGACCACATGCTCCCAATCATGCAATTGGTCTACGATAGATAACACAGCGGTCGGATGGTCGGTCAGATCCCCAGAGGGATGTAGCGCAACGGAGTATGATGACTAGATTTCGGATTTTAGGTGAAAACCTATTTTAATGCTTCAGTGATACATTGACGAAAACTTATATAACTTATATGAATATTTCATAAATGACTATGCCTAAAACTGATACTTTTATAGGACCTAATACAGCCTATTTTTACGTTAGAGCTCAATATTGCCTTTATGCTTGTTTTTCCTCTAAAGTTCAAAATAAGTCATATTTTGTTATAAATTCTAGCATTTATTTTCAGTTCGTACTAAATTTTTTGCTCGGAATGTGCAGCACATGACACATTTGTGACTTGGTTAAATAGTAAGGAATGTTTCGTCTTCAGTAGAAAAATTCCTTGGAATTCCCCAAAAAAGTAGTGTTTTTCTCCAGATTCCCACACCCAGCAAAAAAAAAACGGATACAATGGGTTGAATATGCTAGCGTGCGTAGCTTCTGGGCGCAGGGATTATGTTTTCACTGTTGTGGTAGTAATACAGGCTTTAGTAATAGGTCTATATAATTCTGTGTACCATAGGCCTATATCTGAGTTTTATCATGATAATTGATTAATGGTGACTTCAATAAATATAATATTCTGCATTGCCACTGAGATATTATTTTAAAAAGAATGGCAACTTAACGAATTTATAACAGACTATTTTACGATTTTTAGAACCTATCTTCCAATTTTTAGAGCCTATTTTAGGTACCTAAAGCAGCATTTTTAGCGACCTAAAAGTCCGAAGTCTAATGATGACAAATCTAGTAAGTAAGCAACCTTTAACTGTACTTTAATAACGTAAAATCTAAACTCCACTTACATTTTAGGAGAAAAATTCCTCTGACACTGGGCTTAGAACCCATAACCTTTGACTTTCCGTGCCGATTCTCCACCATCTGTGGTAGCCAGAGTTCTAATATGTACATAATATCTACGCCCAATTAATATAAACTAGAATCAGGAGACGCAAAACAGCCATATTTTATAAAACTTATGTATTTCCTATTCAAATTGCTTTCCATGGGCTATACGTTTTACAACAGTGCAGCAAATCGGTATTCCAGTTGTGGCTAGGACCAAATCGGAATTAAATCTGAGGTGCCTGTAGATAAGACCCCTTGCGGTCTGCGAAACCTTTTAAATTAAACCTCCGGGTGGAATTACCTTCCAGAAGTAATTCTAACTGTTCGGAAACCACGTAAACTTTTCCTTCTTTTTCTTCTTCCGTTTGGCCTGCACTTTATCTGACCTGTGTGAGTGTTCGGGTAATTATGTTTAACTTCTCTTATATTATTCCACGGATTCCTAACCTCTCAGAGAGAAGATTTAACAAGGAGGGAAACACCCGAGATTCAATGTTCTGATTTCATTGAAAAATGTAGAACAGTTCTCCTGGACATTGCTATTCAGATTGCATGGGTGAATCTGGAGAATAACGATCAGTGATAATCTTTGTTGTTATCATTAACATTTTTACCGGAAAGCTTTTTATGTGTTCAGAATTTCAATATTATAAACACGTCTGTAATAATTTGAGATATTTCTAGTTGATAATGTTTTCTCATAACCCACATAGTACAAAATAGGGCTGCAATAAATGGAAATTCAGTAATAATAATAAGTCACATACAGGGTGTTAATGAATAACACCGAAATATTTTACCTGCGTATAGAGGGGACATATACAAGAAACTTTTATTAGGAGATTTTTGCTCTATGGCGTAAAAGGAGTATGCTACAGAGCATTAAAGTCATAGCAATTTGGTGCTCGTAAGTCAATAATGAAGAGACGTAGTGTTAAAATTTTCATTAAACTGACTTCATGCCTTCTTAGTGATACTTAATCATTCATCGACAGCTATATAATATAATTTAGAGTTTTCATAATCTGCAAAATTTACAGACTAATCACAAGACTGGCCGCCACTGGATTAGTTCTTTTATTCAAAACTCCAGTGTTAACAACGAAGTTCCTTTGTTTTGCTTTTTTTAAAATGTTAGAAGTCAGTGGAGGCCATGTCCTGGAAGATTTGATGCTATAACAGGAAAAATTTAATCCATAGAGCAAAAATCTCCTAATAAAAGTTGTTTGTTCCACTACATTATAATATGCTTGTTTGTGACATAATGATATCATAATGACGTAATATCCATTTCGAAACAGATTTGCATTATGACACAGGTGTGGTATTGATTACTGCCGAACACGGAACGATCTTGAATCCTTGAGACCAGCAAATCAAACTGCGTAATACACAGTCTATATTTAAAACAAAATCATTTCTATATAAAAGTTATTCACAGGCTAACAGCCGAGTGAAGGGTTTAAAAAACTCCGAGCTTTCGGACTCCATATCTGAGTCCTTCAGTTTTCCCAGAAGAAGGACTCAGAGATGGAGTCCGAAAGCTCGGATTTTTTTAAACCCTTGACTCGGCTGTTAGCCTGTGAAGAACTTTTATATATTATTCGCCATAACCTCATTTACCACGGATCTAAGCCAACAAGCCTTAGGTACCGCTGCTAAGAAGACCAACAGAATCGAAGCGATTTATAGTACTATGCGATATATTGCAAAAATTGTGATGCTTTTATTTCCAAGTTCTGAAAACAAAACGGCAAAGCCACCTGCAATTAATTTGATAAATGAAATGTATTCCTGAAAACTGATGCTTCGATAGAGCTAAAAATTCACGTTTTCTGCCAATTTTTTACTCGTAACTCGCAAACGAAAGCTAAAATTAAAAATCCGGCTTCGAGGTGCATTCGGTCACTCTTTAGTCCATCTATGTTTAAAATTTCAGATCTCTGCATGCAGTAGACTTCTCTGGGCACAACTTTTTATTATTATATATATATATTCTTATTATATTTTTATTATTATAGATCTCCCTCATGTTACAAACACCGCAATAATAAAGTTAAACCATGCTGTATTGCCTACCTGTGCAGGAAAGGTACCTAACGCTACACATTACTGGAGAATGTGAGATCGGCTCTGAGTTACGGCACAGTCTGTAGCATCTAATGTTACTACCCTAGGGAGCATGTCCGCCCAGACCTGCTAGAGCTCGCACTAATGAATATGCCACCGCTAATAAAGCCATTTTTGTCCTTGCCGGTACAGAAAATGCAAACTCGCCCAACCGGCTTATCTAATATCAAAACTGTATGAAGTACACGACTTCAGTTTTGGTGTGTTCTAGTAACAGTACGTTTAGATACTGCCTAGATTTTTTTAGACTCTTAAAGCGTTCAGAATATGTCCTCTGGGAGGGACTTAGATCCCCTAACCTAAATTTCAATATGTGCGCAAAATTTGTCAAATTTTCTTGCTTCAGTAACCTTAGTTCATATCAAATCGATTCGTGTGGCGATAGTCCTTCATCCTGTGAACGTATTTTGTCTCTGAATTAAACATAACCTAGTTACACTGAACATAATGGTCTCGACAAAAGATTTAACAATATACTCATTGTCCGTAAAATAACGTACCTACATTGTTGAAATAAACCCCAGAAATGGTGATGTATCCTGTTTACTATAGGCCTAAACATACACACACACATACACATATCGTTTTCAGAATTTAGTCTTTAACAAATGTCTGTCTGTCTATTTTCCTATTGCCCCCAGTGGTGGGGCGTAGGGCCTCCAAGAGGAAGTTACCTAGATTAATTTTGTTACGCTTATTTTCCGGGAGAGGGCAGAGTGGCAGGTGGTAAGCCCATCACCTCACAAACCCACTCCGGAAACTAAGGTGTTACTTGGACATGAAAGGGCCGAGGAATTTTGTCCAGAGGCTTTAATTTATGCTAAGAATTCTTTTACGTGCCGTAAATCTACGACACGGGCCCCCCAGCTAAAAGTCTCTTCCGGAGGACTCCTTGCCCAGGATTTTTACGTCCTGAAAATCCATCGTCCGCTGTCGGTTTTTATCCCGGGACCTTCGGATCTGGAGGAGGGCACGCTATGCACGATATTATGTATTATAAATATTATATACTTATCGATATTTATGAAAAAAAATAAAAATTATAGCCTATCTACATTGAAATGTACGCTAAATATATTAGAAACTTAATTAATTGAAACGTAACTATACTAAATATAAAAACCATGGCGGAAAGTTAGGTTGTCTATTATTCAATTTAATAATGAGAAAATATTCACATCTTAATTATGTAAGAGGCAATTATTAAAAGAATAGTTTAACTTTATATGTCTAATCCAATCCACTTCCTATTATTATTTACATGATCTCTTATTTTTAATTTGACATTTGTGTTATTGACAGTTTATTTTCTTCTAGTTCTAGTGATCAGTATGTAAATTTATATTTTTCTGTCATCTCTAAAATTGTTTTGTAATCTAAACAACATAATTTTACTTAGTTGCTTACAATATTATTAATGTCTATTAACGGTATTTATTTACAGTTAATACATAGGCCTAACATCACAATACACGCGCAATGTGTATTTGGGTGTTAACGTTATTCTATATTTTTGTATATTTTATTTTTGAGTTTCATTTAATTAAATTATAATCCAACATTATTTCACCTTAATCAAAATTTCAAAATAACTGGTGAACTTTTGCAAATTAAAACATTAACGGATGATGTAGATATTTTAAATTGGTTTCAAAAAGTAAAAATATACTATTAATCCGTTTTGAAAATAAAGTTAAATTCAGCTTGCTTTATTTCTGATGACATTGAACATATAGATAATTTTGCTAGCCCTCAATTACAAAATCCAACATTTATTCCCAGATCTCTGATTATTCTATCGCTATTTCATCTGATGATGCAATGCAAATTCATCGAGCTCCTCGTGCATTTCATGAGAGAAGAAACCCTTTAGGCTTACTAGAATTGAATGACAGGAAAATTAAAATAAGATTAAGGTTTAGGTTACCAAAATTTATGATATAAGAACTATAACAGAGGTTACGTCTTTTGTTGCAATCACAAACTAAGCAAATTCATGCTGTATATTCTATTTTCATGATATTTCTAGCCCTGAGGTTCTTTATATGCGATTGAAAGCTACTAATATCTATAGAGTTACTGGGAAAATATTAAATAACAAACAGCCAGAAGAACCTTTTATAAAATAACAAAGGAATTGATGCTTTAAGACCTCAGGTTATTAAAATGCCAACTGAGGACAATGTCATAAGAAGATTTCGTTAATTTTTCTAATTTTCTCCTTCTTGCGTGTTCTATTACGTTTTATTACTTTACACACGATATTTCATAAATATCTTTGTGAATAGAGATGATAAAGCTTTATATTGCTCTTCAAATAACTACTCTTCACTGGTCAAAGAATTGAAAACCAATTTGCAAAGATATAAATTTCCCTCATCTTCCACACCGTTGCCAGGCGTTTTATTAACCTTTCAGTTATTTTCAACTTAGGTTAGAAATAGTATTATAGGAGAAACATTCCTCTGACTCTGGGATTTGAACCCAGGACCTGTGGCTATCCGTGCCAATGCTCTACCAACTCAGCTAAGCCAGAGTTCACTTCACAGCTCCAGATGTTACAAAACTTATGTTTATTTTATACACGTAAATAGCTAATTATTGTTAGAGACCGGATTTTAAAGGGAAAATTTTCACCCAATAAAGGACGAAAAAAGGGAAAATTATTGCCAAGAAAAGGTGGGGAAAAAAGGAAAATTATTGCCAAAAAAAAGGAAAAAAGGGATACAACAGTAAGAGAGTGTAAAAAATTCAACAGAGATATACATGTTTGTTTTATGTAAAGCCTTTGCTTGCTCTACGGCTGCTGATTCTGCAACATCTAATGACTGATGACTAGAGACCGGATTTTAAAGGGAATTCCTTTTTTTATATTTCATCACAAAACGTGATAAAATTGAACAGGACATTACTGAGTAAGTTTCAACTGCAAATGACCTGGTTTTAACGTCCCTTTTTTTCCTTTTTTAGGCCCATTTCCCTTTTTTTTAGGAACTTTCCCTCTCACAGTACCTTTTTTGCTAATTTATTTTGAAAATTTCGTAAATTACCCAGTATTTGGCAATATGAAAACATTAAAAATTGTTTTCACTGATTCACCATTGAAAAAACAATTCCTCCCAGCAGAATAGAGCGTTACAGGGAAATCACAGGCTTGCCATTGCCTAAGTTTCCCATTGTAACAAGGCGTGGAACATGGATTTAGTGTGCTATTTTCCTCTGTGACAGTTTCAACAAAATAAAAAAAATGTCATCAGTCATTAGATGTTGCAGAATCAGCAGCCGTAGAGCAAGCAAAGGCTTTACATAAAACAAACATGTATTTCTCTGTTAAATATTTTACACTCTCTTACTTTTGTATCCCTTTTTTCCCATCTTTTTTGGCAATAATTTTCCTTTTTTCCCCCACCTTTTCTTGGCAATAATTTTCCCTTTTTTCGTCCTTTATTGGGTGAAAATTTTCCCTTTAAACTCCGGTCTCTACTGATGACATTTTTTTATTTTGTTGAAATTGTCACAGAGGAAAGTAGCACACTAAATCCATGTTCCACGCCTTGTTACAATGGGAAACTTAGGCAATGGCAAGCCTGTGATTTCCCTGTAACGCTCTATTCTGCTGGGAGGAATTATTTTTTCAATGGTGAATCAGTGAAAACAATTTTTAATGTTTTCATATTGCCAAATACTGGGTAATTTACGAAATTTTCAAAATAAATTAGCAAAAAAGGTACTGTGAGAGGGAAAGTTCCTAAGAAAAAGGGAAATGGGCCTAAAAAAGGGAAAAAAAGGGACGTTAAAACCAGGTCATTTGCAGTTGAAACTTACTCAGTAATGTCCTGTTCAATTTTATCACGTTTTGTGATGAAATATAAAAAAAGGAATTCCCTTTAAAATCCGGTCTCTAGTTATTGTGTAATTTTCAGTTAAAAATAACCACAAGTTAGTGTGTTTCATAGAACTGGTCCTCCATCTATAAAATTTAATTACCCATAAGCCAACTTAGGGAACGGTATTTCTCAATGTTCACAAGGAGGCCTAGCATGTTTCTGTTTATTCACACCAGAGCGCTAAACAATGGAGCATCGTGTCCGCAAGCTGCTTAAACTCTGTTCCCTAATCTTATTAGAAACTGTGACACGCCTTGTGGTTAGGCAGCCCTTTGTACACCAGAACTTGGTGGCACTTGAATACAAGGTGAGGCTTTGTTGTGCTGCAGCTGCAGATAATGGAAATATCTTGTTATGGGCTTAATTGTTCAGATTATTGTTGTTCTTATTATGGCTCATGCCAGTAGGTTTATTATTATTACGTATTTATTTAGTTATTAAGTGCCAGTATGGTACTTTATGAGATTGTGTGTGAGGACGAAAAATGTCTGTCCGTCCGCCCGTATGTTTGTACGCGCCATAACACAAATACGCTTTTTTGGATTTTCATGAAAATTGGAAAACACATTTATAATGCCCATGGGAAGAACCATGTTGATATTGAACCAAATCGGTTCACCGGTACCGGAGTAATGCCCAATTTAGTGCCTATTTCAATAGATTATGGCGCTTTTCTAATAGAAAGGCGCCATAACTCAAATACGCTGTATGGGATTTCCATGAAACTTGGTATACGTATTTATGACGTTCATGAAAAGTACCCTATTGAATCTGAACCTAATTTGTTGACCGGTACCGGAGTAATACCCAATTTAGTGTCTATTTTAAAGACTCAGTAACTCAAATACGCTTTACAGGATTTTTATGAAACTTGGGATACACATTTATAATGTCCATGGGAAGCTGTCTATTGATATTGGATAAAATCGGTTGACCTGTTTCGGAGTACTGCTCAATTTAGTGCCTATTTAATGGTAATATACGTATTCGAAAGAATTTATGAAACGCAAATCAGTTATCATGACAACATAGTCAATTGTTTTACTGTATCTTTTAAGGCTTTGGCAATTAAAATACATTTAGCTATGAAATAACACTATTGCTTTACAAGCGATTATCCAACTAGACCGTTAAACTGACCCAGGTGGCTGAGATGGTAACGTCCTGGCCTCACATTCTGGAGTTCCATGATTCAAATCCCGAAACCGGCCAGTTTGACTTTTTTTTATTCTCCATATCATAATTGCAATCATAACTAATTAAACAAAAACATACTGGCACTTTGTTACATCAGTTTACCTGATTTTATTATATATGTGTTTATTTAAGGTCCCGGAATTGATGTAGTAGTTAAAACATTTAAATGCACGAGATTCAATTTATCTTACGTTATATATACACTGCCTGACTGCACAGAAAACACATAACACAATGATTAGACCCACAGGTTTTTTTGTGCCTGATTCTGTAATTTAAAATGCAATTAAAACAGTTTCCGATTTGAAAAAATTAGAGTCAGTCTGAAAGATTCGATGACGTAGCCGGGATTTGAATCAGGATCTTCGGCTCCCATTGCCGCTGCTCTTAACAGTTGAGCTACCATAACAACGTGCCGGTACAGCATTAATTTCTCCAACTGGCTCAATTGACAGTATTTTTAAATTCTCGGCCTAACAGTTTTTTTTATCCCGGCTTTCGCTCATTGTTATTCACGAAATAGTAAACCGAAAAAAAAACAAACTCACGCAACTATGGACACGAGGTCTCACAGACCGCTGAAATGAGCTGTTTTCTAGCACGGCTCTACTAGTACCGATGGATAAGTGACACATATGGGGCGAAAAAGGGTCGTAGGAACGGAAGTTCCCACCTGTGAAGACGATATCCAGCCAGTAGCAGCGGTTTATGCTTTTACTGCGGTCACACCAGACCTCACGTCCATCGTTAAGAGTTACAAAAAATAACTAGTAAAAATGTATTTTGTATGGGAATAAAAATGAATATGAGGTTAGCATATCAGATTTACAAAAAATATGTAATAATAATAATAATAATAATAATAATAATAATAATAATGATATCATGTTTAAGAAAGTGTATAATTATAAATAATAGAACGATGAAGAAAGTATATGATAATGGGATGAATTTTAGAAAAAAAAGCTAAAGACATTTATTTATTTATTGTGCTGAGAATATTACAGCCTAATGCCCAATTACAATATTCTCTCTTATATTAATACACTCGATTTACAATGCTAATATTATATATTGAAAGTAATACTAAAAATAATTAAACTAATACTATAACTAAGAACACTGAAAAAACAAGAAACACAAACTGTATGACAATTACACAAGAGAACATGTCAAAAAGTAATAATAATATAATAGTTTTAGAGGAAGATGCATACGCGTATATATCAGAAAGATTCAAATAAAGAAAATGACATTGAGCATATTTTAATAATTATTATTTTAAAGTTTTCAAATTTTTGTCACATATTTTTAAAACGTTTATTGTTAGTATTAAATATATCTACATGTTACTAATTTCAGCTAAAACCTATTAAGAGTTAAGGGGGAACATACAGCTTTCGATGCTTAAAAATAGGTGAAGTTTCTTTTTTTCCCTCAGCAATGAATTGTTCTGTAGCCTTGTAATCTGGCATGCTTTATATTGACTAGTTCTAAAATTGCATACTATTTTCATAATTAATTTAACTATTACACTTAATGGGTAATTATCATTACGAAATGGCAGCCAAATTTTGTGTACTCAAGTGCCGTTTCCATAATAATTTTCACAAATACAAATATTTCTGAGTGATTATTTTTCTATCTATTTGTAAATATCATATGAACAACATAATCTAAAATCTTTGGATTATCTGCAGTATAAATATTAAACAAAATAATAATCCATTGCTTGTTAACTTTTTTAGAAATTTTTACATGAGAAATATTAAAAAAAAAGCTATTAAAGTTACATCAATGATTCTAGATAGTGTTTTTTGATAATATCAAATATACTTGCATGCAAAATGTCACTGCAATATGTTAATAAATTTTTGAGTTATCAGGGAAACGGCACTTCAGTGCACAAAATTTGACTGCCTTTTTGTAATGATAATTACCCATTAACTGTGACAGTTAAACTCCTTTGATTCTAATACAGAAGAGAATTATAAAAATTTGTTTAAAAAAGCCTATAGAATATCCAACAGAATTGATATTTCCTGAATTTAATGTGATGACTGTAGAACAAATTTATAAGCTCACACTTTTAAAATACTTTCAAAAATACCGCAACGTACAGTCGGTCAAATAAAAAACGTCGGGACTCGTATGCTGTTAAAATTAAAGTTTTGACGCATTAGTTCACAAGTTTCCTATAAAAAACACAAAATACAGGTCATTTTCGGAACATATGAGGCCATGCGGCAGGAGGGAAAATATGAACAAGGAGGGAAAAAATGAACATCGCGGAAATCGCAACACACGATATTCAACTTAATGCATTGTCATAATTCATTTTGCTTTGTGTCATCGCCACATACAAATGCTAACGTGAGAGAAAGTGTGGTTAGGGCTGTAATTGACCTGCATTTTTCGGTCTCTGAAGCAGCGAGAAGATTCCATATTTATGAAAAGAAGCTCAGAGGTGGGAACGTTACTATAATGCGACCGGAAGTTTTCATAGCAAACGTTGATCTGGCCGGACGCGTATTTCGATGCTAAGATTGGTTGCAGATGCTGAGCGTAAGTTATTGATTTTGCACTACAAGTACCGGTATTATAAAATAAAATCTTTAAAAAATGTTCCTTGAATAAACATATTCCTCGCGAATCTATTAATTATTAATATTATAACAATTTGCAACCAAGAATATGGCGGATTTGAGGCATATAGCCACAGCCTTCTATACATGTTTGTTTTGGAACAAAACTGACTAAATAATCAAGAAAATACATGGATAGACAAGAGGCATGTGTGAACCTAACCTTAAGTCTTCCTGTACATGCGCATATGCTCGTTCGTGATACTTAATCAAATACCGCCCGACGTTTTTTATTTGACCGACTGTACATGTATTGGATCCTCATAACTACAATACTAGAAGAAATAAAACATTGCCTTTAATAGAACCAAAATACTTCACCTCTTCTGGCTCTAAACATAGCATTTATTATGGTCCAAGACTCTATAACTCTATAATTAGGTCACATCCAGAAATAGTACATATGAACAACAAAAAATTCAATAAGTTTATCAAAAATCTTATTTCATAGTTCAAAAGTTACTTCACTCTGTACTTAGTAGACAATTAAGGAACGATTTTATTTGTAATAACTGAGGGTTTCAATTTTTGTTCTTACTACTTTTCCTTTTTTCTTTTTACTTTTCTGTTCTTTCTTTATTATTATTATTTTTAGGTTTTGATTTAATTATATTTTCTTTATGTATTTTGTAATTTGTATTTTGTGATGTAAATGGCTGAACTGTGCCCGAGCACGAGCGCTTGCTCATTCGGGTGGTCTTGTTTTGTTTTGTATAAATATTTTGTAGAAATAATTATGAAAATAGTATCCAATTGTAGAACTAGTCAATATAGAGTATTCCAGATTGCAAGGCTACAGAACAATTCATTGCTGAGAAAAAAAAGTAATGAACTTCACCTATTTTTCAGCGTCGAAAGTTGTATGTCCCCCCTTAAAATGTTTATTCAGTGGTCACTGAAAACGAAATATTCTTTATGTGGAAGCAGAAGACCATATTTTAATACGATCTTTTTAATTGGCAATCGCGTGAAGTGTCTGGCATCGCCTGTCGAAGCCAATTTGAACGAAACCTATTTGAATGCGAAGGGGGCTCGGAAGGATTTAGAGGGCGGTGTACACCAATTAACCGAAATCCTCTCAAAATAAAACCTCATCGCGTGTGTGGAGATCATCAAAGCATGAAAAAGCCAGGGTGTGAGTACTGCCAATCATACAACTATCCACCACCACCAGTGGGGTGAGTTTCGGTGGTTTTTGCACGGCAGCCAATCTAATTTCAGCGCCATAAAACAGAGCTTGTGGTGTAACTGTATGGCGAGAATTGCAGGTTTGAAGCTGGGTTGAAAGTTGTGTAGTTTCCAGTAGGAGCTTTATTTACTAATACTCGACACTTAGTGCTCCTTGCTCAATCTAAACTTTCACCGTTATGGGAAGTTCTGCGTTTCTTGTAAGACTCATTAAAGTCCGTATTAAACATAAGCGCAAAATCTAAAATATTTTTACGAATCATGGAAATCTTAAACTTTAAGTTCATAATGGTTCCTAATTGAACTAATATGAATTGGTCAAATCGCAACTCTACGCACTATCGTAGAAAAAAAGTTAATACACTCTCAAAATTCCCGTATTTGAAATATTAATAAATTTCATTTTCCAATGAGGGACAGACTTATAAGATAGTAAAAAATGTCCACCTTTACCCTCAGTGTGGAGGTAGAAACACAGGGTTTTGTTATAAAATGTCCTGTTTAATTAAAATGTTAAAAAGAATAGATCATCGGCTTACTAAGCCTAGTCCCAAAGTGACTTAAAAAACATTAAAACATTAAATCTCAAAATAAAAGTAATAAATTAAAAATACTTTGAGATCTGTCAGAAATAAGATGAGTCTTATTAACAATGCACTAATAAATATCATAAAAAAACACACAGATGTTCACCAGTAATGTAATGCAATTTATTCTTCTATAATGAAATCAGTATGTACCACCTTTTTTTAACTTTATTTAACAACATGCTCCATTACTATGTGTAACACTACAGGTTCTTAGATACCACCTTATTCCCTCAAACAGTTTAGACTGATTTCATTATTATAAATTGCCCTCAAAGGATCAACATGATATTCATTAATTATTCTTCTGTACATTCTGCTGATACAAATAGTTTTCCACCATAGGGTGTACTTCATACATTTATCCTTATTCTTCAAACCATTTAATTTGATTTTCCCATTTCATCTTGTCCATTAAAAAAAAATTTCCGTTTTTTTTAATTTTTGTCGTCGTTTACTCCTTGTGATTATCTTTAAAAATATAACAAAAATTAATGTCTTAAAGTTTGAATTTTAGGAAAACCTAAAATGATAAGTTCTGCTTCTCTATCAAGACATAATGGGCATAGGCCATTCTCAAAATTTCTTCTTATCCCTCTAAGCTTCCATACTCCTAATCGCCACCATGCCTTCCCAGATTTCTGTTTCTTGAAGAAATCTTTCATAATTGATTTTCCATTCCTCACATTTATTTCATTTGAATGTAGTACACTAACGAATTTTTCCTCTCGTTATTGCAAAATAATTATGCATTTGAATATCGTTACAACTTTTTCATAACTATATTTAAAATCATATTAATATATTTCTCCCGATTCAATACAGAATTCAATATCCATTTTAAACCTATTTCAGATAATATTTTCCTAACTATGTATTCTGGAAAGGTGAAATCAGACTGAAAAATTAAATGCCAAAGCCGGGATTTCAACCTGGATCTTCTGCTCTCCTTGCCGCTTCTCTTACCAACTGAGCTACCATGGAAAAATGTCATCTTATATTGAGAACGCCTGGAGGTATACTGGGATATGTGAATCAGTAGGAGAATTCAATGTTGCACCGGAATGTTGCCATGGTAGCTCAGTTGGCAAGAGCAGCGGCACGGAGAGCCGAAGATCCCGGTTCAAATCCCGGTTATGGCATTGAATTTTTCAGTGTGACTTCACCTTTCCATCGTAGACTACCCACGGCCAGTGTGAATGAATTATCATTTCATTATGTATTCTGTTACGATTATAATTTTCATTTAACTGGAATTTAAAGCAAATTTTCTTAGGTTCCTCTTACCCAAATGTATCTAAAATACTTACAAAATTTCATTTAGCCGCTTCGTTTTATGAATATCTTAAAACATGCAATAGTCCTTATTGTTTATTCCAGTACGTCAGAGACTATCATCAACATCACCTTAATTGTAACATAAAATAATACCCAAACATGTTCATCTATAGTCATCTTTATTACTCTGCTTCCTGCTTCGTCCATTAGTACACGATGAGAATGGTATAGTTATGTGCTCAGAATTGGTTCTTGATGCGAAAAAGCCGGAAATGATGGAAGGATTGAAGCCCGCAATTAAGATCCTTTTCGAGAGGAACGATTCTGGATGTTCCAGCAGAAAATGTAGTCTTCCTTCCTGTTTTCTCTCAATCCCGGAATTTTATTGCTCAACCCTGGAGAGAATCCCTATTCCTAATCATCCTCGTCATTTCCACCATACTCACTTTCTCTTCATACTAAAATCCTTTCCATTTCTCTCCCCTTCCCGCTCATCGCTCTTGTCATGCCTCTAGTGTGTCAGCCCATAATACTTTGAAAAGTTAATTTATCATGTTTCATGCATCACAAACAACACAATCTCTTTTATTGTTATTACTAGACTTCGGATTTTAGGTAAAAGCCTATTTTAATCCTTAAGTGATATATGGACGGAAACTTGTATATGCATGTTTCATAAGTGACTATGCCTAAAACTGATACTTTTATAGGACCTAAAAAAGCCTATTTTTACGTTAGAGCCTAATATTGCCTTTTTTGCTTGTTTTTCCTCTAAAGTTCAAAATAAGTCATTTTTTATTATAAATTATGGCATTTATTTTCAGTTCGTACTAAATTTTTAGCTCGGAATGTGCAGTACATGACGTGGTTAAATAGTAAGGAATGTGGAGTCTTCAGTAGAAAAATTCTTTGGAATTCCCAAGAAAATGTAGTGTCTTTCACCCGACTCCCACATCCAGTAACAGAAAAAAAAGTAGTTCACTGAATCACTGAGGGATACAAGGGGTTGAATATGCTAGTATGTATGATATGCGTAGCTTCTGGGCGCAGGGATTAGGTTTTCACTGTTATGGTAGTAATACAGGTCCTAGTAATAGGCCTATATAATTCTGTGTACCATAGGCCTATTTCTGTGTTTAATCATGATTATTGGTTAATGGTGACTTCTATAAATATAATATTCTGCATTGCAATTGAGATATTTCAGAAAATTGGCTACTTAACGATCTTATAAGAACCTATTTTACAATTTTTAGAGCCTATTTTAGGTACCTAAAACAGCATTTTTAGCGACCTAAAAGTCCGAAGTCTGGTTATTACGAGGGAGAATTAAATGAAAACCGCAATCTTTTCCCACTAGTTTAATGCAGGAAGAATATTTGCTTCTATAATATTTTTCTACTTAGTCCCCTCCTAGTCCAACACACTTAAGCCATCGGATAGGAAGAGCTTCGATACCGCGTGAGAAAAATAAATGACGCTGTAGCCAGTCGTGCACCGCCTATTGGACGCCTTCATCAGACTTGAACTTCTGCACTCCATGGTGATCCTTTAATGAACCAAAGATGTGGAAATCTGATGGTCCCAAATCTTGCGATTATGGCGGATGTCGCCGACGGTTTTCATTGTTGCACGAGGAGCATGAGGACGGACGAAGCAAAACATCTGCACTCAGAAATCAGCTCCGCTTTGGCACTAATTCACTAACCCTACATACTTTATTTGTTTAGTAGAGTACGATTACTTCCACAAAGTCTCTGGCCTTGAAGACTTAACCCAGCCAGCGAGCTTCTCGTTACGTCTCGTTACCAGTTTGCGCAGACTCGCATGCGCGTAAGATCAGTGAGCTACTGTTGAGCACAGAGTGAAGATCATGCAGCACGTTGCCAGTCGTAGAAAGTACTATAATAGTTGAGTGGAAGCATAATGCTGCAGCCAGACAGAGATAGACAACATGTGGAGTGGGATAGAAGAGCTGAGCCAATCAGGGTGCAGCTACCTCCCCTAGGCAGGAACTCCAGGGACGGTGACACTCGCTCCTAAGGTATACCTAAAAACGCAGAGACTTTGTGGAAGTAATCGTACTCTAATTACTTCATAAGACCTACTGGAACACACGAATCTGTACCCGGAGTGTGTTATCCATTTTACCGTCCCGTGATGATATAGAAGAGTTAGAAAAATTAAGGAAAGAGAGTTAGAAAAATTAGAAAAGAGTTAAGGAAAATGTAAGGCCTATAGGTATACATTTAAATGAAACTTGCTCTTCCTGCATGCATGAACTACAGAAACTCACAGTTGATTTCCGCGCACTTGCAGTCATTAATTTGAGCAGATAATGATTTTCTACGTGTATAATGAAAAATATATTTTTACAAGTGACGGCTACTATACCAAGTCGATCAGATCATGGATTACCATGGCCAAGACGGTATTAACAAACAAACAAAAAAACATACTGCTGACTAGTATTTTGAGCTGATTTTTGATGAAGAAATTAATAAAGTGTTACGTCTGAACAATGCTTTATACGGATCGGAAACATGGGCACTTAAAATTGGAGGACTTAATTTTTTTTTAATGTGGTACTGGAGAAGAAAGAAAAAATAAAATGGGGACGAAGTGACAACTCAACAAATTTTAAAAAGAGAGAACGAGCAGATATCATTTCTGAACACAGTTTTTCGTAAGAAAGCAAACTGGATAGGTCTTATCTTGAGAAGAAATTGTATGCTGCATAACGTCATCGAAGGAAAATTGGATGGAACTCCAGAATTATAATGGGCTTGCAAAATACTCAATCGTGTAGACCTGTGTTCACTACATTAAAAATAATGACCTTACCATGCCTATATATTTATTCGTGTCTCGTATTTGGTAAGGAACACTTTGACACATACGCTCTTAGGTCTGAAGTCCATATTTATGATACGAGGAACAAACATAATATTGAGGTTCCGAATGTTAGACTAAGTAAAACAACTAATAGTCATAGGTATCTTAGTCTAAAATGTTTTAATCACTTACCTTTAGCAGCACGAGAAGTTACAACAAATCATTTTAAACAAGTTCTTAAGAGATGGCTAAGAAAGAAAGCTTTTTACGGTTACAAGGAATTTATTGAAAGCAGTGTTTGCGATTTAGTTTTTTAAAAGTTTCAACATAATGTAAGGTTTGTTAATTTAAGTTTTAACTGTATAATTATGTGATTGTGTATTTTTTGACCTGATCTTTAGTATATATGGGGCTATGTATAAGTAATACTGTAGATTTTATATATTATATTATGTATGTAAATATTTTATAAGCTGACAAGATCTATTGCTTGTATAGCCCCAAGGATTAATAAAGTTTATTATTATTATTATTATTATTATTAAAGAGGTATTCGAAGAAAAAAACGAATAGTCCAGTTGCTATGTGATCTAAATCAGACAAAAAATACTGTTTTATGTGAGAGGATGCCTTCTTCAGGAGTTGGAAAGCTAAATTTTCACCCCAACTCAATGCATCGTCCCATGCACAGAATACTGAAATAAAAAAAACTATCGACATGCTCTTGTTAGGGAAATTCCGTATTTTGTTTGGGAGATTATTTCATATCAGACTATACCAAAGGATTCATGTGAGGAAGTGAAGAAGTAGAGTTTTTTTTTTTACTGCCTGCTATAAATAAGGCACCAGGCAATTGTGCCAGACGATTTCCCACTATTCTTCCTGCCGTTTCGGAATTAGCTTAATACCAATCTCGTCTGATCGATGAGCGTCTGGTTCGTAGTGGCGAGAACAAAGGCAAACAAACTCGAAAACAGAGCCCTATGCTAAACAAAACACTGTCGCCTGCTTGAAAAAAGACGTGTGAGGCTTACGAATCTCGATATATGAACGCTCCAGCTTCCATGAGGATTTTTCAGATAATGCTTAAGAGAGAGATGGATTTTGAGTTCCCTGAATAAAATAAATGATATATTCTTAAACTATTCGTTTCTGACTGTCTGTCTGCGTTTGTAGATCTGAATAGCAGGGCTCAGAAACTAAGGAAATTTTATATTTTTATTAGGCGAAGCTTTTCTTTTAGGCTACTAGTACCACAACACTTTAATTTTAAAAAATTTCAACGATTTTCTTTATATTTTGTACACGAGATACTTATACTTATGAGTAGGGGATTTTATGACCTAAAAAAGTGGAAATTATGACTGCAAATATGACCTTAAAATGGCTAAATATGACCCAAATCTCCTAAATATTACCTCCTAAAAAGGACATATTTTCTAAAATAAATTTTCCAGTTTAAAACGTTTAATGACACTAGTTATTACGTCAAATTAATTCAATCATATGATCACTTTTTAACAATTTTTCAGGTCACTTACAGTTTTACTTGTAAAGAACTTCTAATCTGTTAATGTTTCCAGATACCACTGCAAATGTGAACTGAAAATATTTTTAAAACATATGTATTGGAAGTTGTTAACTACAGCGAGGAAGAAGTGATTGTGCTATTACTTGTTACTGTCGCTTTACATTTCAATTACAGTAAAACCAAAATATTCGTGACTCTATTTCGGAAGTAATTGAACTCGACAATTTAGTGAACACACTGCATAATTCTGCTCTTTTACCGAATTTATAACTGAAATATGACGTTTAGATGATGATGATGATGATGATGAAGATGATAACGACGGTCAGATGATATCCGGGGACCAAAAGGGCCTAAAGTTACCCGACATTTGTCTTACAGGAAAAACGCCGGAAAAACCCCCACCTAGGTAACTTTTCCCGACTAGGATTTAAACCCGGGTCCTCGCCTTGTTTGGAGTGAGTGTGTGTGTGTGTGAATGGTGTATCTGGACCTGTGTTCGTGTCGTCTCGGAGGTGGCCCCGGCATTGGGCTGATCGTTCATTCGGGGAAACCCTACATGTCCTTGTCTGGTCCAAAAAAGGATGTATGTGATCCAAAGATAATCCCTCTCCCGACAGGTCATGGCCGAGCGGCTTGGTTCGCTTAAAATGTTCCTAAAAAGGGAGAGGTGAATCTAAGGTAAAGATAGATAGAGATAGACAGAATATGATGTTAAATTACAAATATGACCGAAATACGACCGAGACTATGAAAATTACCAAAATATGACTTAATATGCAAAATAAAAACGGTCCGATTAGGATAACAAATGTGCAATTCATATTTAATTTGTGTTTGCGGCGAGAATGGAGGTCAGGATAAAAACATGACAAGTCATAAACATCCGAACCCTGCTTATGAGGTAAAACTATAATTTTTTTATTTTTATTTTTTTATTTATTTTTATTTTTTTTTATTAATTTTTATTAAAGGGTAGTTGTAAGCCAGTCATCGTTCGCACAGTCTCGGGCAAAAAAAAAAGACTTGTGTGCTGAACAAAACACCTTTGCATGAGGCTGATACAACTGAATACGCAGTCCCTGCAACACGTCCTCTTGTTCTACATCAGAAAATAAATTGAGAATGTTTTATTGCGCAAAACTATGCAGGGAAGGATATGTGAGTTTGCCACTTTTTTGTTATAACCAGGGGAGAGTTAATATCATTATTCATTACAGATCAACTTAAAAACAGAATTCCATGACGATTTCCCGAAAGTAAACCATATTGTCAATTTAAATGGGATGGGTCATTTCACACTAGAGTCACATTAATTAAAGTGGAATGCATTAATCAAGATATGAACCCTGGACTGCACTGACACTCTTGTTTAGTATAATTCACTAATCCCAGAGCGCTTGTTACGGCATTGTTACTCCAGTCTGCATAATAAACAACACTGTACACATTTCCCGTACGGCCCCATACATTACAATATTATGTGGTGCTTGTATGTTGGTTTTTAGATTTTCGACATAAAATGCTTAGTTATTACCAGGGCCCGGATTCTCATGACCTAAAATTGTCTGAAAAATTACCTATAAAATGACCCTAAATTGTAAAGAAAATGACTTAATAATTATAAATAGTGACCTAAAAACTGATATTTTATTTATAAAAAATTATTATTGCACATACAAAGTTATAGACGAGTTTGTACATAATTGTAAAAACTGTAAATAACTGTAATGTTGTGAATGTCCTTTTCTCACGGAAATTTATACTGGCACTGAGGCACTGGAGAGTCAAAATTCGGCATTTCCTTTTGTGGTCTGCCGGATTATATTGTTGTTTATTGAGGGTAAACAGTAGTTTGAACTCTTAAATCCAAGCAGGTGGCAGACTCTGGTGCCAAGTCAATCTAATAACAATAGTAATATGATACAGAATTTTGGCGTTTCTTTGATTCTCAGTTCCGACTGAGACATGACAACACTTTAACGCCGAATTTTTCCTTCTTGCATTAAACAAACAACACTTCAAAGACAGCACCGCTAGCGACGAAAAAAGTTAATACACTCAACGTAAATACATGAAAATGACTAAATAAGGAAGCACATGACACGAAAATGACAAAATAATGACCTAAAATTGAAATAAATGTCCTAAAAATAAAAAATGGCATAAAATGACAAAAAATGACCTAATAAAAATGCATTTCTATAATCTAGAGGCCATGATTAGGATTTATCCACAAGATGGCAATGTCTATGCAGCATCAATAAAAAGATGACATGTCATTAGAATCCGGGCCCTGTAGACCATGGGCTACCAATATGAAACCCTCCCCCCCCCGTGGGAATTTCCGACACATATATTTTTTTGTTGGTATTGTCATCTAGTTTAAGATTTTAGTTGTTTGCCCCTTATCAATTACAGCATTTAGCCGGAAACCCCGGAAAACCCCGGAAATTCGCAGAAAATGAATTTGTTTTAATTTTTCATTGTTCTTTGCTCCTAATATTCCCAGGGAATTTCTGACTCACACATTTTTGTTGGTATTGGTATCTAGTTTAATGTTCCAATTGTTTGCCCCTTACAAAATACAACATATCCCCAGAAAACCCGGAAAACCACGTATATACGGAGAAAATTACTATGTTTTAATTTTTAAATCTTTGTTCTTTGCACCTAATATTCAAAGGGAATTTCTGACTTACATGTTTTTTTGTTGGCATTACCATCTAGATTAAGGTTTCAGTTGTTTGCCCCTTATCAATTACAGTATATCCCCGGAAAACACCGAAAACCACGGAAATCCGGAGAAAGGGACTTCGTTTTATTTTTTAAAAATCTTAGTTCTTTGCTCCTAGTATTCAAAGGGAATTGGTGAACCATATGTTTTTGTGTTGGTATTCCCATATAGATTAAGGTTCCAGTTGTTTGCCCCTTACCATTTACAGCATATCCCCGGAAACCCCGGAAAACCACGTATATACGGAGAAAATTACTATGTATTATTTTTTAAATCTTTGTTCTTTGCTCCTAATATTCAAAGGGAATTTCTGACTTACATGTTTTTTTGTTGGCATTACCATCTAGATTAAGGTTTCAGTTGTTTGCCCCTTATGAATTATAGCATATCTCCAGAAAACTCCGAAAACCACGGAAATCCGGAGGAATTGACTTTTTAAAAATTTCTTTAAAATTTTTGTTCTTTGCTCCTAATATTCCCAGGGAATTTCTGACTCATATGTTTTTTTGTTGGTATTGCCATCCCCTTTTCTTTGCATGTGACCATCTCACCCTTTTCAACCTGCAAGGGACACACTTGAAGTAGAAGAATTACTCCGCAATAACGGTTTCAGTGACCGTAGATCACAAGTTCCGAGTTCTAGAAATTCTGTGGATTTCCGTGGTTTTCCGGGTTTTGCGGGGAAATGTTGTAATTGATAATGGGCAAACAGCTGAAACCTTAATCTAGATTACAATGCCAAAAAAAAATGTAAGTCAGAAGTTTCCTGGGAATATTAGGATCAAAGAACAAAGGTTTTTAAAAAATTAAAACGAACTCATTTTCTTGGGATTTTTTAGGTTTCCGGAGTTTTCCGGGGATATGCTGTAATTAATAAGGGGCAAACAACTGAAACCTTAATCTACATGGCAATACCAACACAAAACCATATGAGTCACCAATTCCCTTTGAATACCAGGAGCAAAGAACTAAGATTTAAAAAATTAATACGAAGTCATTTTCTCCGAGCTTCCGTGGTTTTCGGAGTTTTCTGGGATTTGCTGTAATTGATAAGGGGCAAACAACTGAAACCTTAATGTACATGGCAATACCAACACAAAACCATATTAGTCACTAATTCCCTTTGAATACTAGGAGCAAAGAACTAAGATTTAAAAAATTAAAACAAAGTCATTTTCTCCGGGCTTCCGTGGTTTTCAGAGTTTTCTGGGGATTTGCTGTAATTGATAAGAAACAAACAACTGAAACCTTAATCTACATGACAATACCAACACAAAACCATATGAGTCACCAATTCCCTTTGAATACTAGAAGTAAAAAACTAAGATTTAAAAAATTAAAACAAAGTTATTTTCTCCGGGTTTCCGTGGTTTTCGGAGTTTTCTGGGGATTTGCTGTAATTGATAAGGGGCAAACAACTGAAACCTTAATCTACATGGCAATACCAACACAAAACCATATGAGTCACCAATTTCCTTTGAATACTAGAAGTAAAAAAATAAGATTTAAAAAATTAAAACAAAGTCATTTTCTCCGTGTTTCCGTGGTTTTCGGAGTTTTCTGGGGATTTGCTGTAAATGATAAGGGGCAAACAACTGAAACCTTAATCTGGATGGCAATACCAACAAAAGAACATATGATTCAGAAATTCCCTTTGAATATTAGAAGCAAAGAACAAAGATTTAAAAAATAAAACATTGTCATTTTCTCCGTATAAAAGTGGTTTTTCGGGTTTTCCGGGAATATGTTGTAATTTGTAAGGGGCAAACAACTGAAAACTTAAACTAGATGACAATACCAACAAAAAATATGTAAGTCAGAAATTCCCTGGGTATATTAGGAGCAAAGAACAAAGAAAAATTAAATCAAACTCATTTTCTCCAGATTTCCGTAGTTTTCCGGGGTTTCCGGGTAAATGCTGTAATTGATAAGGGGCAAACAACTGAAGACTTAAACTAGATTATAATACCAACAAAAAATATGTGAGCCAGAAATTTCCTGGGCATATTAGGAGCAAAGAACAAAGAAAAATTGAAACAAACTCATTTTCTCCGGATTTCCGGGGTTTCCGGGTAAATGCTGTAATTGATAAGGGGCAAACAACTGAAAACTGAAACTAGATGGGAATACCAACAAAAAAATATATGTGTCGGAAATTCCCACGGGGGGGGGGATGGGGGGTATACAGTAGCCTTCGCTCTACTGGTTATTACATTACAAACTAGCTATTATAGTCCAGTTGTTCATTGCATGGCCAGGCGGGTTCAAAGGAATAAACCATTAAGTCGGTGTTTCTTTATGTTAATTGATCTGACTAAATTGGTCTTGGTTTCCGCTTTCCAAAACAAAAGTAAGGTTGCAATATTCTACCATTGTTATCACTGACCTTAGTTCTTCCCTAGCTTTAATCAATTCACACGTGTTATTGTTTACAGTAACTTCATCTTGCAACCTCGCGTTTCACTCCACGCGGAGTTGACGAGTAAATCACAGCCGTTGCAGGACATTCTTACATTTTGATTGGCTGGAGTAACTAGCTGATTGCTGCGGTAAAAATAAAGAAAACAAAAGGAAATCGCCTGGTCATGCAATGAATAACTGGACTATATCAAATATTAGAATCGGAACTGTATACATGCAGCCAATTTAACTGAACGTTCAGTGCCATTGAGAGTAATGTCAAATTTTTTCATGTCAAGAAAACATATTTATAGGACTCCTTATTAGGGATGATTCATTTCTTCGTAAAAATGTATGTTCGGAATACCAGAATAATTTGCATATTGGATGCATTGACCCTAGATTTGGATGGCGCATTCCCTGGTCCTCATGCTTTGGGACTGCTTTGTGTGGGAGTCTTTTCTTTTTAAATTGTGTTACTGTGAGAGCCTCGAAACAGCTGCAGCTACCGTAACACCCGCAATGCTTTCGAACTACTTTCTAGTCTACGGGTGCGCAACTGGTTCACATTGTGCCACTGTGCGGTGGGGTAATGTCTCCCACTACAGTCGCCCTTGACGTCAGAATAAAGCAGTTTCGACGTGACACTGAACATGAAGAGCAGGTTTCATACGTCACAGCATGGGTGGGGTACTAAAACGTTTCCCCTCAGTTGCTCAGGTAGAAACTATCAAAAGTTGGGAAGTGAATTTCACATTAAGGTGATGAACTTGTTGAAAGTACCGTAATATGTTACACACATTTTCCATGTAAATCCTTGGCAGTAAAACAACTTCCAACAGCCGAGCGAGGTGGCCGAGACGGTAACGTTTTGGACTCGCTTTCGGGAAGTCCCAAGTTCAAAACCCGTGGCCGGCCAGTTTGAAATGGGTTTTTTCATGGTTGCCCTAGTCGTAAATGCAAATCCCGAATTGGATATTTACATACCATAAATCATCCTCATTATTTCATCCTGTATCAATTAATATCAGTTGAAATTTACTCAATTAAATACACCGACTATAGAAACAATGACAAGTAATAGTTCCATGGTTTACCCTACTGTACAGACACAGATCCCGAACTATTGATATAACCTCGAAGCTAAAAGGAGTATAAACACATCTGAAATAAAAAATATAAAAAATAAAACTTTCAACAAAATAGATGCTTAATTTCTGGACACTGTGTATTATAATTGTCAAGTTTCTTGAAGAGGAGAGGCATATGTTTCTACTCATATCGCATCTGAAAGTGGCGTAAGTCACTCTAGGAATAAAAATATCCTGCATAGTGATGACGTAGCTCGCTGTAGCATGAACAAAAGTATTAAGTTGGTGAGTTCATTCATAAGGAGAGTTTCTTAGCAACTCGTTAATGAAGGAGGCCATGGAATGAATTAACTTGTGCAACGCCAGACTTGGCTTAATTTATTCACAAAGTCTGCAACTCAGCTCACTCATAATCTTAATTAAACTCAAAACGTAAACAACACCGAAGAAAGAAAAATATTTACATGCATGGAAACGCTATTCTTAAATGAGATTTTCTGTTAACTGGCTCTGAGGAATGTATATTCATAACTCTGCGATGAGATTGAGCGCTATTAATATAGTTTTTAAAGCGAATGTTTCTAAGTATAAGGTTTACAATAACAATTTTAAATTATCTAAAATGTAAATTTTCCTGGACAAATGAATTCACAGAGTAGAAGGGTATAACTGCTCAGATTTTAACAGCTTGTTCCTTCAGTAGAAGCAAACTTATTCAGTTACTCAATGGCAACAGACAATTCCTAAGCAACTTCAAGGAATATCCAATTTAGAATTCGCCTTTACGACCGGGGAAACCATGAAAAAATTCATGTCAAATTGGCCGGCCACGGGATTTGAACTGGGACCTCCCGAATGCGAGTCCAAGACATTACCATCTCGGTAATCATTTTTCGTTTTTATATGATTGCACGAGATGTGAATCTAGAATGCAGGTATGTTATTAATATTCCATTCATGCTGATTGAATGGACATATCCTGGAACCTGATCGATAATGCAGTAATGTTCGCCCACCGTGTACAAATTCGTACATAGAGCAGGTGGGAGTTGATTAAACGCATTAATTATGTAAACATAGGCTCCTGAGACAATGTACAGGAACACCAGAATGTTTATGGGACTACTCTACCTAATACAGTGAAACTTCCCTTAACGGACACCCCCCAATAGCGGACATTTTTAAATTCCCCTGCAAAATAAGACTGGCCCTTATGATAAAATTCTTCCAAATAGCGGACATTCTCAAAAACGGACGCGGACACTGAAATATATCCCCCAACAACAATTAAAACTTCCAAATAACGGACAGCGTGAAAGAAAAGACTGTTGTAAATTCTAAACTGAATTCTAACGGAATTCTTTGCATCAATCATTATCGTGCATTTTTACTGTTAAATTCAGTTCAGTCACAAACAATCATTATCGTGCATTTTTACTGTTACATTCAGTTCAGTCACAAACAATCATTATCGTGCATTTTTACTGTTAAATTCAGTTCATTCACAAACAATCATTATCGTGCATTTGTACTGTTAAATTCAGTTCATTCACAAACAATCATTATCGTGCATTTGTACTGTTAAATTCAGTTCAGTCACAAACAATCATTATCGTGCATTTTTACTGTTACATTCAGTTCAGTCACAATCTCTTAGTAGCACAGTTGTTAGCTGTGATACATGAGCAGTTCGTACATTCTTAGTTTGTGAAGTTGAATGTTCAGAAGTGCAATCATAATTTAAAATGTCACAAAAACGTAAATTGAATTTGCCTTAAAATGCATGTACTGTATTTTTGTACAAACGTTCTATACAACTTAACTTTAGTTTTGATACTACTGTATAGAGACCTTTTTGTATAAATTTTTTTGACCGCAAACAATCCCACAATCTCACTGTCTACTGTACTGTACTGTAAACTATAGTGTTGAATAAGATTTTTTTTGTACCAACAATTTTCTAAATAGTGGACACTTCTTAATAACGGACATTTAATTTTTCCCTGGCGGTGTCCGCTATTGGGAAGTTTCACTTTATAGGCCTAGCCTACCTCTGTGGGCTTTAAAAGTGTCCTGTCGTCTGTCAACCTAGGTGTAACACTGGGTAAGGTATTGGTTCATGGTTTCGATACAGGCCTTTGTTGTCAGCCCATTGTATCTTCATCTTGAAGTTCTCTCGCTATCATGCTCCCTCTTACACTATCCATCAGTCGACCTTCCTTTTCTTCGTCTTCCATCAGGTTCCGAGTTCATCACCACCTCGGGCAACATTCCATCGTTCATGCTTTTCATGTGTACATCATGATTTAAATTTAAATCTGGGATACTGACATTCTGTCATATGTTTTAAAAACCACACTTGACTCGTTGCAAGTAATTAACATATTGATTAAACCCTTTGTACATGACAGTAATTTTTTTCATTATATTTAAAATATCTTACCTATTAACTTTCTCTAAATTTAATAAAACCGCTGTGTTCAGAACGATACATTACTATTTTTGTTCATGATATTTAAAGTGTTTTATTATTTTCTATAAATTTAATGATTGATAAAATCTCTACGTGGGATAAAAGTGAGTTAGAAAATTCCGAATAACGCTGGTTTGAAAAGTTAGCAGGTAACGTAGGCCTGTTGATCAGTTGAGGCTGTGGCTATGGCTATGGCATGAATAATTCCCCTCCCATTTGCATATGAGTCGCTGACTAGAACAAACACAGGTACTAATCTAATCCCCAGAGAGCCACACGCAATTCACAGGCGCCAACACAAACAGCTTAACCCCAGCGATACCAAATTATTTTGTTCTTATGGGATGACAGAAGTGTTCTTTTAGCCATTTAAGTAAAAGATTAAATTTTTTATTTTAGTGTTAAAAATCAAGCATCCCTAGAATAATATCTGTTCAAAACTTGCGCAATTTGGTCGTACGGACGTCCCCAAAAATTTCGCCAAGGGGGGGGGGGGCAAATGAAGAAATTACTGCCATCACTACGCTATTATTGTTATAAGAAATACAACTTTTTCTACCCTTTACAATTTCACAGATAGGCCTACTATTCATATAAAATAGGATAGACTACATCCATTGCTTTACCTTCATAAATTGCTTGACTGGAAATGATTTCAATTTAATTGAATTAATTATTCCTACATTGTCATATCTAAGGTAGTCAGTTGTTACAAAAAACTCATATTATGGTATGTGGAAACCTAAGCCTCACTTCATATTAGTTGCTTACAGTAACTGGATGGCAAAGAGGTAGATATATATAAGTACTTAAGTCATCCAGTAATTTAGTACAGATTTATGTGTAAAAAAAATTCCAGAGGGGGCAGCGCTCCTACCCTCTCCCCCCCTGCCCCCTTCCGGACTCCCATGTTTGCACGCATATCTAGGTTAGTTAGTTAGTTAGTTAGTTAGTAGTTTATTTTCTTACGCAGTACAGTGTTTTTCATTAACCTACTTATAAGTTTACATATACTTATAAACTAGATTTCTTAAAGTTTAACACACATATTTACAAATTAATAATTTACATACAAATATTCAATACATGTACAATATTTAAACACGCTACATTTTACTACATTATACATTTTAATATTATTTCTAGCTCTATTTTTACAGTATATGGAAGATGAATTTTACAAATTGAATGATAAATTTAAGAATACAGTATATACACACTTACAAAGAATAGAGATCACTTATATTATAAAAACAGTTTGATAAAAGAAAGGATTTGAGCATTCTCTTAAATGAAATTTCTGTTTTTTGTGATGTGATATGAGAGGGGAGTGAATTAAATACCTTAGAGCATAAGTAGTATGGAGAAGATTCGAATAGATGGGTAGAGTGTTTCGTCAGTGCTATGCTGTTTTTATGTCGGGTGTTGTAAGAGTGGTAGTCAGAAGTAACTTTGAATAGGAGTCCATGAGAATAAGCAAACAGGGCGGCTTCAAAAATAATGATACATGGTAATGGGAGATCTTGTGGGTTTTAAATAAAGGTTTGCAGGAATCGAGAGGCTTGGCATTATAAATGGTACGTATTATGCGTTTTTGCAGGACAAAGATTCTATTTATGTGGAATTGATCCGCTGATCCCCAAGCAATCTCTATATATATATAAAAGGCTTTGTCCTGACTGACTGACTGACTGACTGACTGAATGACAGGAATCAACGTACAGCCTAAGCAATAACAGGTAGAGACTTGGAATTTTGACAGTACCTTCGTTTCATAATGTAGGTGCTCACTAAGAAAGGATTTTGAAAAATGTTGATTTTAAATGCCAAAAATTAAACGTTTTTGAGAATACTGAATCCCTTTTTACATAGAATTATCAATTCCAAATCACAGAATATATTGTTGCCAAATGGTATCAGATGGGCTTGGAAAAAACAAATGAAATGCACTTTTGACAAATAAGAGAAGTTATAAAAATAATTCATGTTATAAATAAAAATTACAGAATGAAATCCACTAAAATAATGGAATCACATAACTTTCTCTACCCTGGACATAGAGAAAACAAAACGAGGTATGGTAATGTGTATATTATTATATTATATCGCAGGTTTTTGGAGAGAGAAGTATGAAAGTGATAATGCTTTCTGTTTAATTTCATCCCCAAAACGGTTTTATGGTAACACAAGAGTGGGAAATTTCCCGCCTCGATATTACAATTTTATGTTACAGGAATTTCTGTTTCTTCTTATTTAAACCTCTACCAGGCTTGCTGTGCACTGTACAAGCGATGGGATGCAAAATTCTAGATCCTCTATGAGCCATAAAAAAACTATATCAAGCGTTTTCTGAGGGAATAGTTAGAGTGTAATAAGTCGTTCTTCCTATTTCGAATTATAAATGCCTATATAAGGACCTAGAATTTAAAATTTAAAATCCTTCATAAGTTAATTTCCAATTACAAAATACAAAACCCGGGCGACGCCGGGTCTTTTAAGCTAGTCTAGGTATAAAGGAATATGAACACGATTAACGGTATAATATTAGTCAGCTTGGTTTTAGAGATTAATAACAGTCTATTTCCTTTGTTTCAGGTAAGTAGGACCACCTTCAAATCTATGTGACCTGGTATCGGGACATGCTAAGCAGATGCCATATAGAACCTCATCTGCATGGGGGAAGAATCCCAGTAGTTGTAAAGAAAACTGGAATTATGGATGACAGGGAAGTAGATATTTACTTCATGGTAGATTTCATTTTTTCCTAGTAAGTCTTTAGTATTCCGGCCCCATCACAATATTAAATTTGTAGTGTATGTTGTAGTGGGGTCGACTCAGCCTCTAACAGAAATGAGCACCAGGAGCAATGTTGGGGTAAAGGCGGCCGGCTGACAACCTTACCACCTTCACGTGCCGAATGTCCAAAATCTGGGAGCCTCAACCTCCTGGAACCCTCTGGGCCTCCAAGGCGTGTAGAGGGATCATTTCATCTTTACTTTACCTAATATATGTTGTACGCGAATTGCATACTGATATTATAATTAAAGTTAAATTATAACGTAAGGTTCACTTGTCTAAATACGTAATGTCGAAATATACTGTCACCTATCTCAGTGTTTTCAGCACTGGTATCTGGTTTGTTCATTATTTTAAGGGATGACAGAAGTGTTGATTTAGCCATTTTAGTCAAAAATGCTATTATTGGGTTTATTGCAAAAGTATCAAGCATACCCTAAAGAGTATCTATGCAAAATTGTATCACGTTTGAACGCATGGAACAGGTGCTGATGACACCATTTTCAAACCTCATTGCGCTTCCAGCTCCCAGTGCATGCAAAGTTGAATCGCCTGTTTTCTAAGTTTCAGTTTGCACGTTATTTTGCTACATTGAAAATCTATCTTTTCCCACAAAATTGGAGATACAACAGTGAAATTTGTCGCATTGTACTTTATAATAGTGGCTGATCAGATTTTCTCTAAAGGCTTTGGTTATTTGAAAGAATATGTTTTGTATAATCGTATGTCAGTTTTGAAACTTTTAATTTTTCTGGATAAAATATTTTTAAAAAGAAAAAGTATAAACAATACCAAATAATCCATCAGTAAATTAGTAAAGCAAACATCAAGAAATCTGGCATAAAAAATCCAGGTTCATAGTCGAAGGAGATAAGTTTCAATTTTGATTAGAGACATCAAATAAATCTATATTAATAAAAGGAAGTGTCTGTCCTCCGTCTGTCTGTCCTCCGTCTGTCTGTCCTCCGTCTGTCTGTCCTCCGTCTGTCTGTCCGCGATGACCAGCGAAATCTACTCAACACAGAGATCTGAAATTTTATAAGTAGGCGGACTAAAGGGTCGGAATGTGCACCTCGAAGCCGGAATTTTAATTTTCGCCTCCGTTCGTGAGTTATGAGTGAAAAATTGGCAGAAAACGTGCATTTTTTTGCGTTTTAGAAGCATCAGTTTCACTAATAAATTTCAATATCAAATCACTTACAGATGGCTTTGGCTATTTTTGTCAACATACCTCATAGCCTACCTTGAAAATAAAAGCAACGCGATCGCTTGATTTTGTTAGTCCATCCTAGACGATTCATTTGTTTAGAGTGTCAAGGCCCACAGACATATGACATTTTCAACCTACACGGAAGAAGGATAATCAACCCTAAATATGGTCAAACATTGTTCGATTTGAACGAAACTCACTATACAGGGGTTTTCTGGGCCAAGGAACTCGAATCTGAGGTCGCTTTTACCAGGGGACGCTACCTAATCGTGGAATGCACTCCACGTGATTTAGGTGTTAATAATTATAATTTGAAATAATTATCGCGGGGGAAGCCGCGGGCACATGCGGGCACATGCTGTTTGTCTGTCTGTCCACGATGCCCATCGAAATCTACTGAACGCAAAGATCTGAAAATTTAAAGATAGATGGACTGAAAGGTGGGCGAATGCACCTCGAAGCCGAATTTTTAATTTTAGCTTTCGTTCGCGAGTTATGAGTGAAAAACTGGCAGAAAACGTGATTTTAGCGCTGTCGAAGCATCAGATTTCAGTAATACATTTCAATGTCAAATCAATTGCAGTTGGCTTTGGCTATTTTTGTCATACCGTGGAAATAAAAGCATCGCGATCGCTAGATTGTTGTAAGCCCACGCTGGTCGATTCATTTATTTAGAATGTCAAGGCCCGTAGACATATGAAATTTTCAACCTACACGGAAGATGGATAGGCCTAAATATGGTCAAACATTGTTAGATTTGGACGAAACTCACTATACAGGGGTTTTCTGGGCCAAGGAACTCGAATCTGAGGTCGCTTTTACCAGGGGACGCTACCTAATCGTGGAATGCACTCCACGTGATTTAGGTGTTAATAATTATAATTTGAAATAATTATCGCGGGGGAAGCCGCGGGCACATGCGGGCACATGCTGTTTGTCTGTCTGTCCACGATGCCCATCGAAATCTACTGAACGCAAAGATCTGAAAATTTAAAGATAGATGGACTGAAAGGTGGGCGAATGCACCTCGAAGCCGAATTTTTAATTTTAGCTTTCGTTCGCGAGTTATGAGTGAAAAACTGGCAGAAAACGTGATTTTAGCGCTGTCGAAGCATCAGATTTCAGTAATGCATTTCAATGTCAAATCAATTGCAGTTGGCTTTGGCTATTTTTGTCATACCGTGGAAATAAAAGCATCGCGATCGCTAGATTGTTGTAAGCCCACGCTGGTCGATTCATTTATTTAGAATGTCAAGGCCCGTAGACATATGAAATTTTCAACCTACACAGAAGAGGGATAGGCCTAAATATGGTCAAACATTGTTAGATTTGGACGAAACTCACTGTACAGGGGTATTCTGGGCCAAGGAAATCGAATCTGAGGTCGCTTTTACCAGGCGACGCTATCTAATCGTGGTATGCAGTCCACGTGATTTAGGTGTTAATAAATATAATGATTTAACTATTATGCTCTTAATTTTTAATTTTTGAAATAATTATCGTGGGCGAAGCCGCGGGCACATGCTAGTTAATTATATTCAAAACAAATTGTTATATTAACATAACATTTTATATAGAAGTAAAAATTAGCCTTATGCCCTCATTAATAACATTTTATACTTTAATTTCTGTTTACATTTAATTTCAAGTTTCTAAGACAAATAATTTATGAAATCACTGTCAACACTTTGGTCATCCCTTAAAAGAATGAACACAGCAGATACAATGGTAATTTCTTTTCAAACAACACAAGTAAAACAATTTCTGTTTACATTTTAATTTCATGTTTCTAGGACAAATAGTTTAACAAATCACTGTCAACACATTCGTCATTTCTTAAAAGAATGAACACAGCAGATACAATGGTAATTTCATTTCAAACAACACAAGTAAAAAAAATATATTATTGATATAATTTCAAACATTTTATTCGTGGAATAGTGTTAATAAACCCCACCCGAGATTATGAGTTTCACGAGATAAATTTGCTCGTGCACGGCACTCACGAATTTATTGGTTAACCTATAATAAAACCTTCGAAGACTGAACAAACTGAAAATTTTTCAAACAATAGAAGGCGAAAATAAACCAGGGTTGCCATACGTACGACTATAGTCGTACACATACGACTATTTCATAGATTTGTACGACGTACGACGCAATCATGAGTCGTACGCCTGTTTGTACGACAATTTTAACATAGCGTTTTATATTTTTTTCATCAATCTACTGACCAATTTTTTATTTTGATATGTATCCAGCTTTTTGTTTTCTCATGGTTTTTGTTGTAAGCATGCTGCCAAAATCAATATGATTGGAAAGCAGTCCTGTGCCTTTTGCAATAATTACATTGTGATAATTGCTGCTTATTTAATGTTATTGTTTTTAATCAAATTTGGCACATCGGAAAATAATAAAACACGCCTAATAATTTACAAATAAGATGATTTATTAACAATTACATGACATATGTAAGGTGCATAATACTGATTATTTTATTATTATTATTATCGCAATACATTCATTACACTGAAAAATCACATAGCATACGACAGTTTTAACTAGCATACGACTATTTTCGGATATTGATACGACTGTTTTACGATTCTGATCTGGCAACCCTGAAATAAACCTGCTAGACATTTAATACCAGAAGAATCAAGCGCTGCAAGCGTGAAGTTGGATTGCTCCCAAGAGGCAATAAGAGATCCTCGCAATGCGTAGCCTGTAGACTGTAGAGGCTACGCCGTAAGGTAATTGAGTAGGGTAACAAGCCATTACTACTTACTGTGATATGTTCGCCGCTAATGCGCTCCCTGCGGCTGCTATCCTAACTAACAAGGTGATAATCGCTAAGAACTAGGGTCTAACGGGTGAAACCTGTGTTATATCTGCTTTGTTTACAGAGGAGATTATCCTGTATTATGTCCATAATAATGTACTATTATGACAATTGCTTGCGATTACATTAGCTTTATGAGACCTGCCATTTTTTGGGCATTTTGTAATCCTCTAAGTGGCTTCATTATACAGGGAATCCATTTTATGCGGAAACTTTTTAACAGCGTTGCCCCTGCTCACACTTTCCCCGCTGTTGTGCTTGCACCGGCGGGGACCGTGTTCCATTACTACCGGCAAATCAAGACTTTTAACATAACATAGGCCTACATGTAGAGGCTTATTACTCACCATTTATTTGAGATACTGTTGAAAATGACCCCCGTCAGCAGTAAGACATGACTCACATCGTTTAAACAAATTCTTTGCCACTTTCTGTAATTCCGCTTCGGTAATACACTGCACTGCGGCAATGCGGCAGTGATGTGAGGTTTCCTCATAAAATGGACTCACTGTATTAATAGGCTAATCAAGTTTAATAGTGCACGAGAAATACAGAAATGTTTTTCCTCTTGTCTAATATCGGGCACACTTGTATTCCAAAAAATAATGCATATTATCTCTAAAGTGTAGATCCCTTTTGTGGCTCTCACACCAAACCAATCTTAAGAAATGAGATGCCGGTATCAAAAGAAAGAGAATTTCCCGGAGCAGTACCAAGTTGTACTTTCACTCTATGAATACTATAGTTAAAAAAGAAATCGTCTCATTTTCGCTAAAGACGTTTTAATAGTTCAGATTTTCCACAGTTTTGAACGGTCTCTATATTGTATCTACTAGGAGAGTAATGAATTGTCTGTTGTGAGACTTCATTTTGGTTATTTCTTGTACTAAGACCCTATTGTTTCGTACAGAAGTTTTAGATAATGTTTAGAAGGTTTACAATACTTCGAACGGATTTGATACTATGCCCCCTAAGGAAGTTCTGCATTTTTGTATTTCAACCCTAATTTTTTGCAACCTTTGAGCTGATGATTGGTGTCATCAAAAAACATTTTAAACAAAAAAGTTGCTATCATATCAGCTTTTAGATACAGTAATTTTAAACGGATGAAATATTTTTATATTAAGGGAGTTTTAATTTTCTTATGTTTTCAACCACCTTCCCATTTCTAGCCCGTTGTTCCAATGTTGCCCATTAACGAACTCGATCGACATTTTCCGTCTGTGTATTATTTACAGTGTGTTTCACGTACGAGTTGGCCAATTATGCGGGTCTCTATGTCGCGGGGGCCACAGCTCTAACTCCCGAGCGATCGGGTGAAATATCTACGCAAATAAAAGCACTAATTGTATAATAATTCAGGTTCTCACAGTTACAGTTAAAATTACAATGAATATATCCACGTACTTCATCAAAAGAGATGTTGGAAATGTCATACTCTTGCATCCACACAATACTGGCACCTTTTTCGGAAACTTTCTTTCACGCGCATAAGTTCAGCTTCCGAAATAGAGTTAGGCTAATTTCTCTTTCATTTACGTAGATATTTCGCACTTTAACTTTAAAAATAAAGTACATAAGTAAAATCCCCATACATTAGAAGAAATTAAAGACAATATCACAAGAGAAATTAACTCTATCTCGGAAGCTGAACTTATGCGCGTGAAAGAAAATTTCCTGAAAAGGTGCCAGTGTTGTGTGGATGCAAGAGGAAGAAATTTCCAACATCTCTTATCATGAAGTACGCGGTTCTTTTCATTGTAATTTTAACTGTAAATGCCAGAATCATTACACCGTTAGCGGCTTTATTTGCGTAGATATTTCACCAGATCGCTCGGGAGTTGGAGCTGTGGCCGCCACGACGCAGAAACCCGCACGATTGGCCAACTCGTACGTGCGTGAAACACAATGTATTAATTTGGAAACAATTTTTTCAAAACATCGCAGTTATCTTGTACATAAAAAGTGTTATAGATATGTACTATATAAGCATTTTAGCTGGCAAAATTAAAACCATGTAGAAAATCTCGCAATAGTAATGACTAGCAATGGGTACGAAATGAAGTCTACTGTTCACGCAAGCTAAGTGTTTTTTCCAGCATATTTATTATGTGCAGTAAATAGTTTTAATTCAAATCATCCGCCAGGTGTTCTTGCGCCAAGCATTAAGTTGAGTAGGCGTATATTTCATCATATCCTGATCACGAGTTCTTTGTGTCGGGTATTCCCTCTTTAAAGACGCCTTAAAGAGCGTCAGGAAGCCTCATCAGTATTAAGCCTGCAGTTACACGATCAAGTCACGGTCTGACACTGCTCCGGTTCTAGTAACAAAAGCCAGTTCGCGCTCTTTGTATTTTCACTAGAAACCATTGAAATAAAACTTCCTTATAAGTTTTATTAATTTCAAGTAAATTACTTATACATAATTTACTTATTCGCCGTATTATAAGTTCATTAGATTCACTTATTAGTTCCAAGTAATTAAATAGCGTGTGACGTCATCACTCACCAAGAAGCTATAAGACGTGAACAATCAAGTGTTAATAACTTAAAATACATACATTCTACTGCAAATTTTATTACCGTTAAATTGAGATATAATTCATTAGTAAATTACAAAATTTACTAAATTACTTCTAGTGGTGCAATCTGGTTCGCGCCAAATTCCAATTCATTTTTTCAACGTGTTTATTCAATTATTATTCAGTGTTCACCTATTATTTCTTCGAGTGTTACAAGTATTAATAAAGTGCAAGTATTTCATTACATTCTAGATTGTTTAACCAATATGTTTCCTTTGATCTCTGTACCAAGTGACCTCGTGATATAGTCCCTTCTTGCTCTAAATGGTCCTCCGAAATCTTATACTTCTCACATGTACATTGTTTCATACTTACATGAAGCTACCTTATTAAGCTATCCTACATTTATCCATCTCACGGATATTATCGTCCAATCCCTAGCATTGGTCCTCTCACGAGCCAGTCCCAAACATTGGTCCTTTACCGGGCAGGATCATATTGGTACAATCTTATTTATTGCATACTTGTATTCGCAAATACCGTTTCTCGAGTTCGTCTCATTCATATGTGCTTCCGCGTCGGTCAGTTCGTGAGTTCCAGCAACCCTGAACTTCGCATCGAAGACAGCATCATGCAGCAGTGATTCGACTCATCGTGGGATTCCGGTCCTCAGTGAACATCAAGAAGACAGTGAACAGTTAATACATGCATTATCGTGCAGCAGTGGTAGAATTTCAAATCTTCAAGAACAAGTAATTTCCACATTTCGCATTCAAGATGGAAAGTGAATTGAAGGAATTAACGAAAAAACGTGCTTTTCTTAAAAGAAAACTTACGTACATTCAGAAGTACAGTGACAATATTACTGAAGAAGTTGATATATTTCGATTAAAAGTTGAATATGACACTCTTAACGAAGTGTGGCAAAATTATGAAGTGGTACAAACTCAAATTGAAGCTATTATCGAAGCTGAAAGTGAACTTGACATGCACGCACAGTATGACGAAGAGATGAATAACAAGTACAAGGTGCTAAAGGCTAAGCTTAGTGAATTGTTATTTCTACACGACCAACCAGTGCGTAGTGTAGGCTCTCATCACAGTCATCAATCTAATCACAGTGGTAATTCGCATCACACGTGTCAATCTTCTACTTCACAATGCAACAATAGAAATATACAACTTCCAAGGATTCAAATTCCAGTGTTTAGTGGGGATGTGACTAACTTTAAACACTATCACGACACTTTCAGTAGCTTAGTGGTAAACAATGAATCGTTGGATTCCATCCAGAAATATCATTATTTGCTGAGTTCTCTGAAGGGGCAGGCTCACGCGCTCATTCAGAATCTTCCAGTCACGAATGAGAATTTTACTATAGCATGGAACTTGGTGTGCTCTAGATATGATAATACTCGAGTTATTGCCACAGCTCACATCAAAAATCTACTTTCATTACCAATAATGAAAGATGAAAATGTTACAGACTTGCGAAACTTATTAAATCAGTTTCAAAGCAATCTTAACGCCATCGAAGCTCTCAACATTGAAATCCCATTACACGAAGTCATGTTCATTCAATTAATATTGGATCATCTTGGTGAAACTACACGCAAGGAATGGGAGAGCAAAATTGACTCACAAAGGTTCACACCGCTTCAAGAGTTGATGAACTTCCTAGAAGCCAAGGCTCATTCTTTAGAAGTGCTATCCAATTCTAACAATGTGCCAAGCCCATCCAAGGAAAAAAGTGAAAGACATACACAAAAGAAATCTGTAAAAACGACTCGTCAATCTTATGTTGCCATCAAAGGTGATACATGTCCTTGTTGCAAGGAAAGTCACAATTTATATAAGTGCGACAAGTTTTCACAGTTGAGTGTAGATCAACGTTGGGATTTTGTGAAAAGCAAAGGTTTATGTGCAAACTGTTTCTCCAAAGGTCACAAAAGAGACAATTGCAAAATCAAGTCATTCTGTAATTGTGGAAAGGCTTCACACAGCAAACTGTTACATAATAACACACGAGACAGTAAAAAGGCTCCTCGACAACCACATCAACCGTCTGAATCTACAGATAATGTACCTGCTAGTTATTGTTCGATAAAAGAAAATTCCAACCAAAGGGAGATTTTATTAGCAACAGCAGCAGTGCATCTTGAAGATAGACAAGGAAATTTAGTGTTATGCAGAGCGTTACTGGACTCAGGAAGCCAATTGAACTTCATAACTGAAGGTTTAGCCAAGAAGTTGCAGCTGCCAACCACAGATGTCGACACTCAGATACGAGGTATTAATGGCACCTCTTCTTGCAATCACAGTGTTAAGGTTAATCTGCGATCCAGAATCCAGAATTTCCAGGCTGAAATGAGTTGTCTAGTAATCCCTCACATTGCAAACAAACTTCCTTCAGTCCGTATAGATCCCAAACATTTCAATATTCCTAGTGAAATAACATTAGCGGATCCTAAATTCTACATCCCTGGTGATGTCCAAATCCTCATTGGTGCTAGCTTGTTTTACCAACTATTCACTAATGAAAGAATAGTCATTCCTAATAACCCTATTCTTAGTAACACGGAACTAGGTTGGATACTTAGTGGAACTATTCCCAAGAAAGCAATTAAATCCAAGAAGGTCACATTCGCTCAACACAATTTATTTGTGACTGTTGATAATGTTGATACACAGTTAAGACGATTCTGGGAACTAGAAGACTTTCCTAAACCAGTGTTTACTAAAGAAGAAAGGGAATGTGAAGAGCACTTCGTACAAAACACTATTCGTGCAGAGGACGGTGCTTTTGTAGTGAAATTACCCAAGAATCGATCTCAGGACTCCTTGGGCGAATCCAGACCACAAGCCGTAAAACGCTTAGAGCATCTGGAGCGAAAATTCCAAACCAATTCTGTCTTGCAGGAAGATTACAAAAAATTCATGCAAGAATATGAAGAATTGGGACACATGAAGAAGGTTTCACTTCCACAGCCAGGTGAAAAATGCTTCTATTTACCACATCATGCAGTAATCAAGCCCTCGTCTACTACAACCAAGACTAGAGTTGTGTTTGACGCTTCTGCAAAAACATCTTCAGGCAAGTCCCTAAATGACATTCTGAAATTAGGGCCTACAGTGCAAGATGACCTATCATCAATTATAATTCGTTTTCGAACATATAAGTATGCGTTCTCAGCTGACATCTCTAAAATGTACAGACGCATTAAAATGAACGAGATTGATCAAAATCTTCAAAGGATTGTGTGGCGTTCCAGCACAGATGAACCCATACAAGATTATGCCTTAACTACCGTGACTTATGGTACTAAATCAGCTTCATTTTTAGCCATAAGATCCCTGCACCAGCTGTCAATAGAAGAAGAAGCTAAATACCCTCTCGCTTCACAAGCAGTCAGGACTTCCTTCTATGTAGATGACTGCCTGGCAGGACATGATAATCTTCAAGAAGCGCTACGCCTTCAAGAAGAATTAATCCTCATGCTTGACAGTGGCGGATTTCCCTTGCGAAAGTGGTGTTCCAACCATGAAGCATTGCTGGAATCTGTACCATCATCTTATCGAGAGACCCAGTTGCCTCTGTCTCTTGACAACATTGAAAATGCACATGCCCTTGGTTTACTATGGCATCCTGCAACTGATAACTTCCAGATTCAATCCCATCCTTCTCTCCAAACTCATACTCGAGTTAAACTTACCAAGCGTACTATCCTATCAGTCATATCATCCATTTTTGATCCTTTAGGCCTTGTCAGTCCTATGGTTATCAATGCCAAAATCTTCATGCAATCATTATGGATTGAAAAACTTGACTGGGACGAGGAGGTAGCTTCACACATAGCAGAGAAATGGATTGAGATCTGCGACATTTTAGGTACAATACACACGATGCGTATTCCACGATTTGTTCTCACACATGGTACCCTTCAAGATATACAGATCCATGGCTTCTGTGACTCTTCAGAAAAGGCCTACGGTGCATGCATATATCTCCGTTCTGTGAACATTGAAGGTGAAGTTACAATTAACTTGCTATGTTCCAAGTCTAAGGTTGCCCCTCTTAAAAGGCAAACCATTCCACGTCTTGAACTTTGTGGAGCATTGCTGTTATCTAAACTGTACAACAAGGTGTTGAATGACCTTAACATTCAAACCTCACAAAATTATCTATGGTCAGACTCAGTTATTGTTCTGTCGTGGATAAAATCAGATTCACGAACATGGAAAACATTTGTGTCCAACCGTGTGTCGCAAATACAAGAGCTTTCTGAAACAGCAGCCTGGCGACATGTTTCTACAGACAACAACCCAGCTGATCTCGTTTCAAGAGGTGTATATTCTGAACAATTGTCTGATATTGATTTGTGGTGGCACGGTCCTAAGTGGTTGGCTCATAACACAACATTATGGCCGGAACAGCCAAAACAATTAAGCCCTCCAGATTCCTCAGAGCAACTTACTTCCATCTGCATGGCAGCTACTGTAGTAGAAGATAGTTTTATTACAAGATTCTCTAATCTCAAGCGCTTGCAGAGAGTTACTTGTTATATGTATAGATTTATTTCTGCCTGCCGCCATGAAAACAAATATCATGGACCTCTCGCAGCAGAAGAATTACAAAATGCTCTACAAGTTTGTGTTAAAATTGCTCAGAAAGAAGCTTTCTCTCAAGAGCTGAAAGATCTTAGCAACAACAAACAAGTTTCAGTGAAAAGCTCTATCCATGCATTAGTTCCATTCCTAGATCAGAACAACGTTATAAGAGTGGGTGGACGGTTGGAAAAATCAGATCTTACACATGATGCAAGACATCAGGTTATATTGCCATCCCGACATCATTTAACAGTTCTGATTGTAGAATATGAGCATCGCAAGCTATTACATGCTTCGCATCAGCTGCTTACAGCTTCATTACGACAAGCCTACTGGATACCTAGTATTCGCAGAGTAGTAAAATCTATTTTGCATAGATGTCTCACGTGTTACAAGCTAAAAGCAGAAAGTTCTCAACAGTTAATGGGAAATCTTCCTAGCTATAGAATAACTCCTGCTAGACCTTTTCTCCGCACCGCAGTCGATTACGCTGGACCCTTCAACATAAGATATGGGGCTCCACGCAGTAAAACTACTGTAAAGGCTTACATCGCTATTTTTGTCTGCTTGGTAACAAAGGCCATTCACATTGAGTTAGTTTCTGATCTAACATCAGATGCCTTCATAGCAGCCCTACGAAGATTTACAGCACGTCGAGGACTCTGTAAAGAAATCTTCAGTGACAATGGCACTAACTTTGTTGGAGCAAACAACAAGTTAAGGGAGCTCAGATTGCTATTGCAGTCAAGAGATTTTCAAACTACAATTCAAAATTTCACTGCAAACCACGATTATTGCTGGTCGTTCATTCCTCCAAATTCTCCCCATTTCGGTGGTCTGCATGAAGCAGCAGTGAAATCTATGAAGTTTCATCTCAGGCGAGTTATGGGAGCTCAAATTCTCACATATGAACAGCTTTCTACGCTTCTATCTCAAATCGAAGCTTGCTTGAATTCTAGACCACTTGTTCGTCTAAATGATGATCCAGCTGACTTGTCATACCTTTCTCCTGGTCACTTCTTAATTGGAGAACCTCTCATATCTCTACCTTCACATCCTCCTACGGAAGATAAGAAGTACTTAGAAAAATGGCAGCTGTTACAAAATCATTTGCAACACATATGGAAACGCTGGTCATCCGAATATCTTCACTCACTACAACAAAGGCAGAAATGGACCTGTTCCAGTGACAACATTCAAGTTGGTACTGTCGTCATCTTGAAGGAAGACAACATTCCTCCTCTTCAATGGAAGTTAGGCGTGATCACCGCTACTCATCCGGGAGAAGACGGCTTGGTTCGAGTGATTACTGTGCGCACTTCCAGTGGCGAATATAAGCGGCCCATAGTCAAAGTGTGTCCTCTACCCCAAGACGAGTAGCATATGACACTTTCTATGATCTTATATTCAAGATTCTCCACTTGAAGTCCATTTCTCATCTATCTCTGTAACAAATCGTACTCTTGCGAGATGTGTTACATGCATTTTTCTTTCTATCAATCTTGCTATTTGAAAGACCTCTCTCTGGTTTTCAGTTCAAGAGTGTCGTGTGCTTCAATGTAAATAGTGAACTCAGTGCTTTTTATTCAATATCATATTCTTGCAATATATGTAAGAAGTAATTTTCCAATACATATCACATGTATACATCCAATTAGAGTCAGTGCTTGTTTGTGTACATACAAGTGTCTCTCTATTATAGCTTGCCTTCCTGTTATGTTTTTATTGACGTTAATAGTCAATGGCGCGGAGTATGTTCACGCAAGCTAAGTGTTTTTTCCAGCATATTTATTATGTGCAGTAAATAGTTTTAATTCAAATCATCCGCCAGGTGTTCTTGCGCCAAGCATTAAGTTGAGTAGGCGTATATTTCATCATATCCTGATCACGAGTTCTTTGTGTCGGGTATTCCCTCTTTAAAGACGCCTTAAAGAGCGTCAGGAAGCCTCATCAGTATTAAGCCTGCAGTTACACGATCAAGTCACGGTCTGACACTGCTCCGGTTCTAGTAACAAAAGCCAGTTCGCGCTCTTTGTATTTTCACTAGAAACCATTGAAATAAAACTTCCTTATAAGTTTTATTAATTTCAAGTAAATTACTTATACATAATTTACTTATTCGCCGTATTATAAGTTCATTAGATTCACTTATTAGTTCCAAGTAATTAAATAGCGTGTGACGTCATCACTCACCAAGAAGCTATAAGACGTGAACAATCAAGTGTTAATAACTTAAAATACATACATTCTACTGCAAATTTTATTACCGTTAAATTGAGATATAATTCATTAGTAAATTACAAAATTTACTAAATTACTTCTAGTGGTGCAATCTGGTTCGCGCCAAATTCCAATTCATTTTTTCAACGTGTTTATTCAATTATTATTCAGTGTTCACCTATTATTTCTTCGAGTGTTACAAGTATTAATAAAGTGCAAGTATTTCATTACATTCTAGATTGTTTAACCAATATGTTTCCTTTGATCTCTGTACCAAGTGACCTCGTGATATAGTCCCTTCTTGCTCTAAATGGTCCTCCGAAATCTTATACTTCTCACATGTACATTGTTTCATACTTACATGAAGCTACCTTATTAAGCTATCCTACATTTATCCATCTCACGGATATTATCGTCCAATCCCTAGCATTGGTCCTCTCACGAGCCAGTCCCAAACATCTACCTTAACCGAAATCTACCCCAATCGATACCATTCTGAATTTCTGAAACATTTTCCGCTGTATTCTTCCAGCGGCCAAATTGCAGTTAAGTGGTGTAATACATTGTTCATGCGCATTAAATGTTGATAATAATGATTTATTTGCTTATAGACTTTTACAGGAAAAGTATCCAGCATCGTCACATTTAACATATTATTAACACTTTAGGCATTTGATACATTTTCAATAATTAGTTACAAATTACAATTTAATGTCATATTAAATTGTATTATAATTCATTATAAAATTACACTATTAAACATTAAAAAAACACTATAACCCCATTTTAAAATTCTAAAACTTTATTAATATGAGTGTCAATAGTAAATTAGTTAATTAAGCTAAAATTCATCTAACCTATAGAGACATCTTTGTATCAGATAATTTTTAAGTGCAATGTTAAAATTTCCTCTCTGTTTCTTTTTTATTTCTATCGGTAACTTATTGTACAGTAAAATTCCCTTACTTAACGGATCTTTGTATGTTGAATTTTTATTTATTGACACCCTGTGGTAGTCGGTTTCACCCCTTGTGCAGTGAGAATGTATGTCTTTATTTACTGGAGGCTGTTTTTTATTCCTAACATATAGTATCACTTTATATACATACAGGCTAACTACTGTCAAGATTCTTTTGGTTATAAATATTTCTTTACATGATTGTCTATTACTAATCCCATATATACATCTCAGGCTCCTTTTTTGCAATGTACTTCTATAAATCTAATGAACTGAATCGAACTGCTATACAGAAAGGAACGTTATAGCAATACTGATGTCAAAGGAATTCTGATTCCGTGATTGAATAACCCAGAAACGAGAAGGAATTTCTCTGTACATAGTATTGCATGTCTGTATACTCATTAATAAATCAGGTGGATCGCTTAAACAAGTTGTGTACTGTTACTATATTTCACAGGTTTAATTAATTCCAATTCAAACTGAAAACCCATTAAGATCGCCCACAGCAATTAATTTGTGTAACACAATCGTTATCATGTTTACAAACTTCTATACTCAATTTAATTAATTTTAACGCTTACTGTAATCAATATGCTTTATGTAACTCTAGACTCAATCTGGGAAACGGCTTGTACAAATTTATCCAATACAGCGTAGGTAAATTGTAGCTTATAATTGTTGTTTGATTTTCTTATCTATGAATCAAACTGCAGAAAATATGCCATCCGTTTCTATATAGACAAGGGGAAGCAAGGCATCTATGAGCCCACGATCCCATACTATGCCGAAAAATTCTACATAAAATTCTTCATTATCACCGGTCTGGTCTTCAGTGGAACCAATAATTCGTAAAATTGTCATACAAATCTGCAAAATTGTCATGACATGTTTGTAAAGTTGTCAGTATTTATGAAATACACAATTGTCAAAATGTAAACCTGTAAAATAATCTTTTGTCACCTGTCACCTGTAAACTTGCAACTTTTATGGAATAATAATAATAATAATATTAATTTAATTAAGCCTTTAGGTACATTATACAATTGGCCAAGTCAATTATGTAAAACCATAGCTCAAACATACAATAATTATTTAAAATAAATATGGTTAAAACTTAGAGATGGTGTTAATGCATTCCTGTATATTGTAATTTGGATTTTCTTCTAACCTTAAACTTAATTCAATCTTTAACTGTCTTTCATTTAAATTTCTCATCCTCTCAGGGAGCATATTATATATATTAATTTCATTAAAAAGATGAGAATTATGAATTTTACTTAATCTGGAGAAAGGTGTATGAATATTTGAGTTATACCTCGTGTTGTGGGAATGAAAGCTGCTTCTTAGATCATAATTAGTAGTATTTTTCTTTAAAAACATTAAAATTTCCAGAACATATAAATTATACTCTGTTAAGGTTCCTTCATTTTCAAATAGAGGGCTGCAGGATACATCAGGTAGATTTCTTGTTATTATTAGAATTGCCTTTTTTTGTAGCAATAAAATAATAGGTCCCTGGTGGCCTCTACTCGAGGCATGAAGAACTTTAAGGCTTTCCCTCTTTCTAAGTCCTTCATATTCAATTCCCAACATTCATGTAAAGGAGAAGGGAGTGCTGAGACACCCTGTTTGGACATAACTACTCTATCTCGAACAAATTTAAGCAATGACAGTCGTGTCTGTGGGTGTCACATGTACTTTAAGTTGCTACTACAAGTTTAAGGACATCTAAATTTCGCCATAGAGCATTAGCAAAGCATTTTGCCGAGAAGTGAAATAGAACGTGCATGCTCTGCATACAGGAGCAAGCATGGTGAACTTAATCACTTAAGCCATCTCTTTGTCTGTTACACAAATACTTACTTTATGCGTTCCGTTTATTGCTTGCGAAAAAATTTTACAATCGAATTCCAACCTTTAGAAGATGAATCTAATAGCAGATGTGTGTGGCTTCACTCGCGATAATTAATTCAAAGATAAAAAATTAAATGCAAAATAAATTTTAAAAATTTATTAACACTTACACGCGAATCATTCATAAACTAAACAATTAATAATTATAACGAAACAGCTAAAAACCCTGCTTTAGAGTGATTTCCACGATTAGAAAGCACCTATTAAGACCTGAAATTCGAGTTCCCTGGCACAGAAAATTCACGCGTAGTAATCTAAATCGATTAATGTTTGCCTATTTAGGCCTATATTCAGTATCTCACTTCCATCTAGGTTGAAAATTTCAAATGTCTGCGTGTCTTGACATTATAAACAATTGAATCGAAACAAATGAAACTAATTAAATTTTCTTCAACAGCGAGGGGGAGAAAAAACATACCTCAAACTATTGACTGGGATGCCCGAAGGGAGAAGACCACTTGGAAGACCTAGACGTAGGTGGGAGGACAATATTACAATAGTTTTAAGGGAAATAGGATTTGCTAGAGATCGCTGGATGGAGTTAGCTCAGAATAGACTTGTGTGTTGGGCTCATGTAAGCGCGGCATGAACCTCCTGATTCCATGAAATAGATAATAAATATATTTTAAAGCTTGCTTAGGGATTGCCTATTGTCATTGAGTGAGTTAGATGGGTCGTCAGATGTCTCCCGTTCGGGGCAACATTACCCTTCCCAGATACACCAAAAACATTCTTGAAAATCCTGCACTGCAGTTCAATTTCCATGAGATCAGGGAAATTCTAATAGGCCTATAGATATTAAGAGACACACTTCAGATACTCCATGTCCACCTTTATCTGAAGCAGAACAACTAGACTTATTTTTAACAATCCTTGCAATGTTGAAGTGTTATTTTAAGGCTAATTCTAAATAATATTTAATTATCTATGTTGTATGTATTCTGGATCCTTAGTGGTCAGCCTCATTGGAGGTCGGATGATTTATTTATTTTCATAATACTACTTACTTTTATTGCTCTTTACTGGATATTCAAAGTATCCATGATAGAATGAGAAATGTATAGACTATATCTAGTTAAAGAGGCCTGAGAGAAGTTTAAGCTTCAATCACAATTTTTTTCGTCCACGTTATCATATTCACGTCTTATCTATTCGAATCTCAGTTCCTAATTTCTACTTTTTTTTATCTCTGACCCTCCTTCCTCTCTTCATCCCTCTTTCTCTTTCTCTTACCTCCCTCCTACTTAATTCACGTTTTCTGCCATTTTTTTTAATACTCGTAACTCGCAAACGAAAGCGAAAATTAAAAATCCGGCTTCGAGGTGCATTCGGCCACAATTATAGATTTCTGCGTACAGTAGATTTAGCTAGGAATCGTGCACAAACAAACACTTCCTCTTATTGTTACAGATAGAAAATAAATATATATAATGTTTTAATCCTTAAAAAACGAAATATTTATGTTTATATAAGCAATCATCCGTTAAAAGCATCAGTGGACTCTAAGTTTCAAACCAATGAAGACAATTTTAGTAGAATATCTGCTCTCCACTATAGTAATCGTAGCACGTGGATAAAAATCATCATATGCTGCATAAAATATTGTCATATTACATAATAATAATTATTTGCTTTGATTGCTCTTTCCTGGATATGCCATGACAGTATGAGAAAAATATGGAATATATCTGGTTAAAGAGGCCTGCTTACAGGCCTGAGAGATGTAACCTTTAGCTTAAGCCTCAATCACCTTTGTATTCGTCCACTTAATAATCATATCACATTCTGTCCCAATCACGTCTTATCTAAGCCTCCTGATTATTCTTCCAAATTATTATTTTCTGAATTAAACGTTTTCACCATAGACCAAATTTACAAGTACGTCATACTGAATTATTTTCATAAACATCGTGACAATTACAAGTCAGAATCTCACGTATATAACACGCGAAGGAATTAATTTAATTTATTACTTGAACCGAAAAATGTTACAACTGCTGGAGCTAAGCACTGTTCAAGTTTCGGCCCAAGACTATTCAATTCATTTATTACCAACCATCCTGATCTAAATAGCTTAAACAACAAACAATTTAGGTCTAAAATTAGAAAATTTATATAATTATTACTTTTGTTTTCTACTATTACTGTTATAACATTTTTCATATTAAACTTTAAAATTTGGATAGAACTTAATTTCTTTGTTATTATTATTATTATTATTGTATTACCTCGTACCTTTGTATTGTAAATAGAACATGTTCTAACCTTCTCCAAATTATGTATTGTTTTGAGTAATTATTTAGTATAAGTTTTTCTAATATATTGAACTGAACCACCCCCGAACACAAACTCTTCTTCTTCGGGTGGTGTATCAACTTTTGTATGTGTAATTTGGAACAATAAATTGTAATTGTAATTGTAATCTATTCGAATCTCAGTCCCTAATTTCTACTTTTTTTAATTTCTCGCCCTCCTTCCCCTATCTCTCGCTCTCTCCCCCTCTCTCTCTCTTCATCCCTCTTTCTTTTTCTCTTATCTCCCTCCTACATAATTCTAGCTGAAACTCCATCACCACTGTCAGTAATTACATACTACTCCTAATAATTATTTACGTCCGTTGTTCCATGCTCAACTCATTTAACTTTCCCTCTAACTCGATCATTAACGCATTTACATCGCTTCATCCGCCCTCTCTTTCATTTCCTCCCCCGTAATTATATTTCATTGTCACTCATTCTAACTTTAACGCAATTTCTTTTACACTTTCTATCAAGTCAAGCTCTTCCCTTTGAAGCTTATTCTCTGAGGTAATTCGACTTTACTTCCCCCCTGCTCCTCCGAAGAATGAAACTTCGCTACTCTTCATCCAGTAGGAGACCTTGGTGGTTTTTATTCGGAGTAAGGAGGGATTAGAACGATTTGTAAAGAATCCGAGTTTTAAACGTTCATTTATTATTCATTTATTCATTTCAAAGTCGGTGTATTTACCTTCCATTTTACACGTTTCACGTCTCGTAATCTTTCCTTGTTTAACTTTGTGTATCTGTTTATTTGCATCTCAATATTTTCTGTGTCAAAATCATCAATCTATGGATAAGAGCAGGAAGAATTGTGCGTGGAAGACAATATTTTGATATTATGGACTGTGATTTCGAACCAGAAAACAAATATTATGACAAAATTTTGTGAATATTTTCTGTGTCAAAATCATATATCTTTGGATCAGAGCAAGAAGGATTGTGCGTGGAAGACAAGATTATGACATTATGGACTGTGATTTCGAATCAGAAAACAAATATTATTTGGTGGTGAAATTAACATTTCTAAAAAAGAAACTATTGTCCCGGAATAAAGTCAGAAGCGAAAGAATATTGAAAAATCTTTGCAACGACCAAAATTTAGAAAATTGTGTCATGGGCCTTTACATAACAATCACACCATTGTGCCTCAAAAAATGTAATAAAAGGTAGAAATAACCTTGCATGGTGAACCAAGAACCCTAATAGGAAAAGAAACCCTGCTAGTAATATTGTGAGTGTTAATACTACTTAATGATAAATATTTCAGGGTGTGTTCCCTCAGTGTAGTATTGGTGTGAATCTCTTAAGGGTTAAGCGATGGTCCACAGACATAATTTAAAAATATCATAAAGCAAGTAAAGAAGTAAAATTTTTCACATAAAATGGGCACTAGATGTCAAAGTTTTTAAAATCTTCGAAAATACAGGTCCTATTGCAAGTTTCCTTACTTTTCCAGTTACGAACTACAGTTTGAAACCCCTGATGCACTTTGTCGGATTAGTTGTTAGAGGCGCTCTCTTAACAAGGGTTGCATTGTTGGAGGTGCCGGAATGTCTGATACCGGTAAACCTGTATTATAATTCCTAATTATATTATCAAATTGGTAATAAATATTAAAGTCTGTTCAAAATATAATTTTGCTGTCAATAGTTTACTTCCAATTCAATAACTGTGTTTCCGTCGAATTAAAAAATGTATTTAGAATTATTTCGTTATAATGACCTATAATTAATACCCCAAATATTAAGAATATAGGCCTAAATATAGCCTACTTTTAAAAAAGAGATGTAAAATTAGGGGTCCGTAAAAAAATTTAGACATTTTAGAGGTCCTCGGGTTCAAAAAGGTTGAGAAACGCTGGCCTAAACGAAACGAATGATGAAATAAGTTTTGAGCCAAAATATCCGAAAATTATTATCAATGCATAATATTCTTAAAAGTCGGAACGGTACATTTCACACAGCTCTTGACGTGGTATGACCTCTGAGCATTAATGATACTCCTCGCCTGTCATTTCGAAATTACAGAGGAGGCCAGTATTTCTAGCTTTTTTGAAGTGAAACTTCTTTAGCCGCGGTAGGAGTAAATCGAGAGGTAACCCAAACTTGCGTTACGAATAAAATCGTCACGAAATTAGTGGGGCTGTGACGGAACGGACTGCACAGAAAACAATCAAATCAATGATTAGGTTTATCAAAAATTTTAAAAACTTCCAAAAAATAAAAAATTCAAAGATCCAAAATTTAAAAAATAAAAAATTCCAAAATCAAAAAATTAAAAATTTAAAAAATTTAAAAAATTTAAAAAATGCAAATTCCAAAATTAAAAAGTCCAAAACCCAATAATAAAAAATTCCAACAATCCAAAATTTAAAAAATCCAATAATCCAAAATTTATAAAATCCAAAAATCAAAACAAGTTTCTCTTCTGTCGCGTGGCGTTCCACGCACACTTTTTTTTAGCAGGTACAGGAGTATAATCTCATGAGATGACTCTCTATGCACGTTTTTTAAAATGTCGTTTTATTATAAACCGGAGCCTGATGAATATTAAAGCTACTGCATTGCTTTGCGCTTGTAGTATTTGTCAAATAATCGCGCTCCTTTATTCGCAATGCCAGCCCACGGCTAGATTTTTATGAAAGTGACCCTTGAGTATTATGTGGGCTTGCCTGTCATGTCAAATATTCCACTTATACACATGAAAATCCCTCTGTGCTCTTTTGTATTTTTCATACCCGTCACATAATAATTCTGTAGCCGACTCATTGCATCCTTTACGACTGTCAAATCTAAACCCCTTCGAAAGGGTAACTATGACAACCTCAGCCACCTGTATCTCTTCTCTATATATATAAAAGGCTTTGTCCTGACTGACTGACTGAATGAATGACTGACTGAATGACAGGAATCAACGTACAGCCTAAACTATAACTGGTAGAGACTTGGAATTTTGACAGTACTTTCGTTTCATAATGTAGGTGCTCACTAAGAAAGGATTTTGAAAAATTCTGATTCTAAATGCCAAAAATTAAATGTTTTTGAAAATACTTAATCCCTTTTTACATAGAATTATCAATTCCAAATCACAGAATATATTGTTGCCAAATGGTATCAGGTGGGCTTGGAAAAAACAATTGAAATGCACTTTTGACAAATAAGAGAAGTTATCAAAATAATTCATGTTATAAATAAATATTACAGAATGAAATCCACTAAAATAATGGAATCACATAACTTTCTCTACCCTGGACATAGAGAAAACAAAACGAGGTATGGTAATGTGTATATTATTATATTATATCGCAGGTTTTTGGAGAGAAAGGATGAAGGCTTTATGGTAACATAAGAGTGGGAAATTTCCCGCCTCGATATTACAATTTTATGTTACAGGAATTTCTGTTTCTTCTTATTTAAACCTCTACCAGGCTTGCTGTGCACTGTACAAGCGATGGGATGCAACATTCTAGATCCTCTATGAGCCATAAAAAACTATATCAAGCGTTTTCTGAGGGAATAGTTTGAGTGTAATAAGTCGTTCTTCCTATTTCAAATTATAAATGCCTATAAGGACCTAGAATTTAAAATTGAAAATCCTTCATAAGCTAATTTCCAATTACAAAATACAAAACCCGGGCGACGCCGGGTCTTTTAAGCTAGTCTGTATATAATTTTCGTAGTCACGAGGAAATTTATAAAAGTTCAAAGTTATGAGTTGCAAATATTAAAACTATTTCGCGAATAAAATGAAATAGATGGCAGATTCTCATAATGTTATTTTTTTTTTAACTCAGTTTTGCCCTACAACTTCTTTTATCAGGGCATTGCTACATAACTAAGGAATGAATCGCTAGAAGAAAAAGTTCGTCGAAAAGCGTGAGGAAAAATGCGTTTTTTCTTCGAAAATTTCCTATTTTCGCAGGCGGATATCTCGAAATCTACTGATAATAGGAAAACCATTGTATAGAATAAATTTTTCAGTAAATTTTATTTGCTTTAATTTCTTAGTAATATTTTCTCTGCGATTTACCGTTGTGTTGATATAACAAAAAACAATAACAAAAAATGTACGGACCCTCCTTCCCCCGCTCACTAGGTGGGTCCGGGAACTTTTGTATTTTTACCTACTCCAAATACAATCCCGACGTTAAATATTCTGTTCCCGACCATGTCCTCTACAACCTCTTTACTGACTGGACTACAATAAATAAATATTCATTTTGAATTGTTGTAATTTTTGTACTGTGTATTTGTTGGTGCTGCATTTTAAAATTTCGTTTCTATTCAGTTAAGTGTAATGAGATATGGGTTGGTACTCTGGGGAAATGGTGCATGAAGTCTCATTAATACAAAAAGAAAGCTATAAGAATATTAACAAATTCCAGAAAATTAGATCATACTAAACCTTTATTTATATCTGAGAGAATTTTAACAGTCATAAATTTGTATATTTATGATGCACTGATTTTCATAAAGAAGTGTTAGGGTGATCCTATCAAATGAATACACAGTCATAAGCTATAACATAAATTTATTTACCTTTGGTTTATGTAGACTCCTGCAGGGGTGCACACCACAACAGAAACACAGGTCCAGGTGACGAGGATCAGGCAGCACCACACTGACCAGACTCAACTCTTGCATATCACAATCCCCCACTTTTATATTGCTGAAGTTGCTGATCTTGCCTTATGTAATTAGGCTGATGATTCTTCATTCTGTTGTCAATTGCGACAACCATATTACTTAATTGATTTGTAATCCGTAGCTACTCCAACAGAAGAATGAAGTAAACTTTCCTATCAGAAATACTGTACATAAATACCAAACACGTCATGGAAAAGATTTAGACATACCATATCATCGACTCCATATAACCTGAAAATCTTATAAAATTGAGGGACTCAGATTATACAATCTGCTGCCAATGGTCTTGACTAGTCTTCCCTTAAGAATTTTTAAAACTAGACTTCACAAATGGTTATTCTTGAATCCTCTTTATTCAATTCAAGAGTTTGTAGAAGCTCAACGAGAAGCTATTTAAATTAATCCTCAATGGGTCATGTTTCATACCTTTATGTATTGACGAGTTCTACAGTGAGTCCATTTTATGAGGAAACCTCGCATCACTGCCGCATTGCCGCGCTAGCATTGTACAAAGCATAGACCCTACAAGCGGTTAGTTGCTTCGGTGTCTTGTAGTGAGACGCTTGTCTATTGTTGTGTGTTACGTAAGACAATAATCGAAAATCTATACGGTTGAACAGCGAATTTATTTGGTGGAATGTTACTTATTGAGAAATAACCATAGAAGGCGCGTTCGGAGATTTTCTCGTAAATATCCTGACTGTACCATCCGTACAAAATGGTGAGTAATAAGCCTCTACATGTAGGCCTATTTTGATAGTAAATTGGTTGAGTTATTCTATTTTGTATTGTTTCTAAAGTCTTGATTTGCCGATTTGCCGGTAGTAACGGAACACGGTCCCGGCCGGTGCAAGCGCAACAGCGGGGAAAGTGTGAGCAGGAGCAACGCTGTTAAAAAGTTTCCGCATAAAATGGATTCCCTGTATTTATGTATTAGGTTTAGGGACAAATTTATTATTATTATTATTATTATTATTATTATTATCCTACTTCGTTACTTTGCATTCTTGAATGTGGCTAGCCGCTAAAACTTTTGTATACACATTGTATGCTTCTAAGTTTAAGTAATAGAAAATTCTGCAATAATTTTCAATTAGTTGTATTATGTGGCCATTAAGACAAAACAAATCCGATACATATTGGCATTCTCAGTTTGACATGCTCATCTAATGCACACATAAAGGGTATGTTTGACTAGAATTTGTATCAAAAGTATAACTCAGGGCTGGTTATACTTTATATTCAATTTTCCTTAATACTGAGAGCAGAAATGCCATCGACCTGGGCTGGGATTGACCCGCGACCTTTGGAATAGAAAGTCAGTGTTTGGTATGTTAAAGCATATTCGCACTTAGTTTGAAATGTACCGTAGTACATGGAAGTTTGCAGAATTCTCTAATAGCTACTATTACAGGAAGATTACACAGAATGACAAGTAATAGGCCTATGCATTCAGAGGAACTAGTGAACAGATATCGTGCACTTTGCATAGTTGGATTCCTTCCCCAATCCATTTGCATGTAAAATTGACTCATATAGAGTAAGGTACTGGTGTTAACGAGGATGATCTTCACTTCCAGGATTACTAAACCGACTTTCAATAAACATGAATTTAGTCAGCTTTGATGACTTCCAACTCTGTAACTGTTAGGAGGTTCTTCATGCAAATTGTGTGAGAGCTATGATGTTACACAAAGTTGTGATACAAAAAAATATAATTACCGTATTTTACGGACCATAAGACGCACATTTTTACCTTCTTATGTTTATCAATTTCTGAATTCTTGTATATTTGATTATGTTGTATTTTTTTCTTAGCGCCTCAATCCATACAGGTGCCCCGTATAACATGAGGGGTAGTATAGCATCTTTGTATATGGTTTTGAGAGCTTCGCTTTTTAATCCCCAGCTTATTTTGGCCGACCTCGATAGTGAGTGAATTAATTTAGTGCATTTTTCTACAACGTAGTTAATGTGACCTGAGTAATTAAACTTATGGTCCATAATTATACCAAGATATTTGATTTTGTCAACTTGTTCCAATTGTTTATTTCTTAGATATATTTTTAGTACTTTTGATTCTCTTCTTTTACGTCTGGATATGAATAGTATCTTCGATTCTGATTCGTTGAACCTTATCTCGTTGTTTTCGGCCCATTTTGTTGTCTTATACATTTCCATATTCATAATATTTTGGATTTGCATTGATTTTTCTCCTTTCGCAGCAACCATCAAGTCATCAGCAAAAGCCACTGTTCTTGTACACTTTGTATAATTAATATCTAACAGTGAATTATACATTATATTCCACAGACCAGGTGCGCAACATGACCCTTGAGGACATCCCTTTGTTACATGTTTTACTTTTTCTACTGTGTTAACAGCCAGCTTTGCTGTTCTATCATTCAAATAGCTTTTAACCAATTAACATTTGAGCCTGTGTTTTTTTTTTGTAGATCCAACGCCACAAGACCGTATTCAGTTATTGTAAAATTAATTGAAGATGGCCTTGCTCGGTTGCCGTAGCAACCGGGAAAAAAGAGTATGTCTGAAATTTATTTTTTGCAATATAACAGATCAATTTGTCAATATTTTCGCTTTTGTCAACCCACTCTACTTGATTCATTTGTTTATGACTCGCAGATATGAGTTTTTTTACATGGGTGGTCAGAAGTTATTATTATTATTATTATTATTATTATTATTATTATTATTATTATTATTATTATTATTATTTCACGGTAAAAGCATTGAACATAAAGATCGAACCTGATGCTTCCCGTTCTAGATACTTGTTAGATTTATGAAAATGTAATAAATAAAATTTTAATTGTCTCTATAATTTACTTTTTTCTTTAACACTTATGTGCGAGAAAGTTTGTGCAACATATTTTTGCACCATGGATGGTCAGAAGTGATCATGAATGCATGCCTAGGTGGATAAAAATTAAATTAATTGGATGAATCTCACTATGCGGATTTTTTTTAGGATAGGGAACCTGCTAGTAAACAATAAGTCAATAGAGAGAGTAGCCTACATATTATTTATTTTTTATGATAATATATTGACAGTAAGTAGTGGCTTTATGTAACTAAGCATACAGATGAATGTTAAATATAACTATATTAAAAATAAAAATCATACTTCTTAACAACGAATTTTAGTTGTCATTACGTGCATTTAAATAACGAATAACTAACAAGAAACCATTGACATGATTATGTGTAACTAAGACGAATTTCCAATTTAATATCCTAAACGTCAGACGGTTAAAAGAAATTTTAGCGTTGGTGCTTCTGCTTGACAAGCGAAATAGGGTGGCATTGACAGCGAACAAGACAGATCCGTCAAATGCCAACTAAAGATTAAAGAAATTCTCTGTCCCTCCACTCGCTATTTCTCACTTATTTTTCCTTTGTTTTCACAATATCTCAGCCTTTAGAATTTCTGAATTCGTCTCAAGCGGATCTGTCAAAAGTCTGAAGTTTTTCTTCAATTACTTTCTATTGCCTGCCTCTTTCCTGTCGGTAAAAAGTATATTGCGATACAAGTGTCGTAAGCGGTGCATAAGGATCGAGGAAAGAGATTTTTCAATTTCCGATATCCGTTATGCGCTTTCGGCACGAGTATTGCATGCTATTTTTTGCACGATGATTATTTATATCAATTTTTTTATATTAATTGAGATATTAGGTGGAAATATTATGTTTATACACTATTGAAGATGGATGTTATATTTCAGAAAGTGATTCGCATATGTTGGTTGTTATGGGGACCGAATATTTGTCCTGTTAAAGTCGCCACAAACTGGAGGCCTTGGTTCCGGTCTTCCATAAAGGCTTGTGTTATGATGGTTTTACTTACGGCACTTGTGCTTTTTGTAATTTTTACCGCACGGAGATTTCTTTTGTTTTCATAGCAACCAGACTGCGTGCGGGAATGTCATGTTACGATCCACGGCAACAATATTCGTAAGTACCACTAATTAGTTACGACGTGCAAAAAATAAATAATATTTTCGTATTAAAATATTAACTACGTCGATGACACATTTTTTTAGTTCAACTGTATTGATACACGTTTTACATTAGAAGTCAAATTGCTTCTGTTAGATTCTTTGGGTTTACCAATGGGCCATATGTATCTGTTTTCAATTGTTAATGTGTTATGACCAAGTAGGAGTGTTTTAGTAAGTAAACAGAGAAATCTTATTACCGCACGGAGTTATGTCAGCTTACAAGGAAAAGGTATTAATTCCAAAAATGCAAAACATTAGTTACTATTGGCAATAAGTACAACAGATTGTACTCTATGCACAGGAAAAACGAACTAAGTCCTACCTCTTCTAGTTCCTGAACAATGAAACTGTCACAAATTCCATTACACACAGAATGTTTTCAGGAAAAAAGATTTAAGTCCACTTCATACCCTTTGCCTTTATACTTAAATATCAAATGTAAAATATCTCTACGGGCAGAATGATTTAATTCGGTAACTGATCGTGTTGATTATCAAGCACTGATTCCAGAACCTGCTGTGGAAGATAGTGCAAGTGATGAGTCTGAAGATGATTGTTAGGATGCTAGTGGACAGTGTTCATGTTGCTTCGGAAAAGTAAAATCATAATTACATACTTTAAAATCATTTAATTAATAATCTAGATGTGCTAAGTTTGTGTTCCATCTACATATAGCAGAATTTGTTGTAATTCCTATCAGTAATAACCTATTTATTGCATTTTTTAACTTAATACCTTTTCCCTGTAATCATATTTTCATTAAGCTAGGCCCCTACAAGAATTAAGGAAACCAAATTTTGATGTGTAAAATATGTTAAAATGTAACGTGACGTGTTATTCAATTACAATATGCATAGGTGATTAAATTCATAACCTGATTTTTCATAAACATTCAAACTTTAGAAAATACTTATCTCCGAACAACCTTTTCGTTGTAAACCCACGCTGAATATGATGTCGTAATTATACTGTACTATGACGTCCGCTGCGTAATCCACCATAGGCAGACGGCAGGATTGGGGGGGGGCATGTAGTCAGCACGCCGACACCCACGGCCGTTAATGGTGGTTTCCATGATCAGAGCAGCTACTTCTCTATCAAGTAGCTCCTCAATTTGAATCACGAGTCTGAGTGCACCCCTAACCGTATATAAATAGTTTATTTAATTATTTATTTGTATCTAAATTTTCCTTTCCTGAATTTCTTCTAATTTTGTGTGCTTAACTTGTTTATTTACCTGGATTAATCTTTTACTATTTTTCTTAAATTTTACTCAATCTTCTTTCCGTTTCTGAAAGAAGACAATATTTATTTATTTGTTTATTATCTCTTTATCAGTCTTGATTTTTCATTTGCTGGCACCTATGTTCAACGACGTAATTGCTTAGAGCAGAGTTCATCTTAAACACTGAACAGAGGAGGTTAGGTAGGTATCATGAGTGTATCATAAAGATTCCTTCAGCTTACAAAACCGTGACGGTATAAGCGAGAACATTTTTCTTCATCATGTCATACAGTTAAGCCCTTGGTTTCCCCAAGAGACTAGATGCGTCATTACTTATCATTAATCATGGCGAATGTGCATTTTCGCATCAGTTAATTCAACAGGTAAAGCAAAGTTGGTATATAGAGGAAGTATTTTGCAGATAGGAACGTCTATTTGTTGTCTATTATTTCCGGTCATGCCATTAACAATGGAAATTGTCTACAATAAAAATTACGTATTATGATTTTTAAACATTTAGCCTATGGATTAACATTCTTCAAATCCCTAAAAAATAACATGTCATGTAAAGTGTTTTTTTTTATAGTATCTGTTTGATATTCGGCCATAAGAACGCATAGTTAGTCTTCTAGTTTCAATTAATAAAAAATGATAAAACCTATTCTTTCCAGTCATATAGCTTCTTTTTGTCTTTGTCTAGAGTGGGGAATATCAGCAGGCCTATTAGTAAAATTATGGTACAGTATTCGTGTACTTTCTGAGAGCAGAAAATGCTTCCTTCACCTGTAGCACATACTATAATATAGTGGTAAAGGTAAGGAAAGAAAGAAAGAAAGAAAGAAAGAAAGAAAGAAAGAAAGAAAGAAAGAAAGGCGACTTCAGAAATCAGTATTACCTCCATTCGGATCTATGAAATGCACTCCAGATAGTAGCCTATAGGTTCGATCACTAGCTTCAAAATATTAGAGCCTTTTCACATTGGTCACTTGTGACAGTCACCGCACGGTCTCGTTTATTATGATTGCCAACGATACAAGTTGTATGTATATGTTGTATAATCGAATTCGGCGAAACATGTTATCCAGCCATGAGTTTAGATTTGATTAATACTGAAGATTAATACTATTGGCAATACCAGCAGTGACCGTCACAAGTGACCCTGGTGTGTTCACTGCAAAAACCGGTGACCGTCATACTCATAAGTGACACAGTGTGAACGCTCCCATTTAAACCAATGCTTCTTCGCCGGTGACCGTCACAAGTGATCAAGTGTGAAAAGGCTCTTAGATGCATCATTTTCCATTTTTTTTTTCCGGAGCTAGTTTCTGTGATTACCGGTACCTCTTTTTCTGAATTGCTTGATATTAGACTCAATAGTCTAATAAACTGGAAAGGAAGTAAAGTCATTGGTCGAGAGTAGCAGTTTAAGGATTTTAAAAAAATCCTCAACAGTGACATAACCAGGATTTTTATTCAGGGGGCTGGGGATACTACGCCGATCTTTGTTGTAAAATTAAGCCTTTGAATTTCATTTTAACATAATTTTTCGGTTACAAACTAAATAGCTTTTTTCAAACACATACCACACATACTAAGGAGATGTGATAACAATTATCATAATGGAATGTGGGGGATGATCAGATCTGGCACTTATTCGTTACAAGTAGTGGCCAGGAGAGCCGTTCAAAACACATATGTAGCCCCCGTGTGATTCTCTTCACTATGTTGGCAGCACTACTTCTACCTCGTTCTCTGAATTGTTTGAAATACATGGCCACAGTTCGAAACCCGGGCTATATACTATGATCACGTGACAGGAGTGGAAAGGGGTTCATGTATGGACCTTGTCTTTATTGCTTCTAATATTGCCATAAGATATTATCCCCAGGAAACTTCGACTTCGATACCGATAAAATTTTATGGCGTCGCTATTCTAACTGCAATGGTCTGGTAATATTAAAAGTCCGAGTTCTTATCTCGACGGGAGGGAATCGGACCAGCAGGTTAAGTGATATCAGATCTCGTAAAGTTCATCCTTCTAGTACATTTGTGTTTTTATTTATGTAGTGTTGGCATGAGGATTAAATCCCGTTGCCATATGCTTTCTAGCGCAATACTTTCCAGTTCTTGAAAATGTCATAGTTAGTACTGCAGTTTAAAAATATGTGTTGAAAATTCAAGAAGAGTTTTTATTATGGCTACGAAACAGAATTTTTTATAGAATTCTTGTACAATGTATGCGTTAGAAGGGAATATAATTTGTCCATTCTTCTCGAATCTCTCTAATGTCAGGATCTTATGATCGCCTGCAACTAAGAGAAGTTGTGTTTTTTCTTAGCATCAGAGGTGATGTAAACGGGAAAAAGCTGTGCTTTGTCGAAAATTTGGAGTACGAGTATTTCACCCAGATTCTTCTTCTTTCTCGACTCTACAGCTCTTGATGGGATTTGTCTAGCCTATTTCACAATCCTCTTTCACGTATCCCTGTCCTGTGCCTGCCTTTTCCGATTTTTTATACTCATCTTTTTAAAATCCTTCTTCATCTTGCATCCACCTTTTCCTTGGCCTAGCCCTTCTTCTGGTCCCCATTAACTCGCCTACAATAGTATATTAATGTTCTTCATTTTCCCATATTTAATAAGCCTTAGTGATTCCATATGTCTCATAAGATCTTCTGGAAGTAATATATTGTTTGGACACGTGAAGTCAGAATGAAAAATTCAATGCCATAGCCAGGATTTGAACCAGGATCTTCGGCTCTCCGTGCCGATGCTCTACCAACTGACCAACCAACTAACCAACGTTGCCATGGTAGCTCAGTTGGTTAGAGCATCGGCACGGAGAGCCGAAGATCCTGGTTCAAATCCCGGCTATGGCATTCAATTTTTCATTCTGACTTCACGTGTCCATCTTAGACTACACACGGCCAGTGTGAAAGAATTATCATTCCAATATATTTATTGTTTATAAATCTTAGTCTTAAATTATCAAATCACATTAAATTATCTAATAAAATAATCGTATACAATTACAAAATCTTAGATAATTTGAAAGCCTCCAAACGAGCAAAGCTGGTGTTTGGGGCAGCAATAATCATATATATGAAATACGAAAGAGCAGAGAAATTTACAAATACACCTACAAATTATATAGGCCTTTATAGAATAAAAACAGTTTAACAATTATTAAAAATAAATTTGAATTAGGACATTGAATATTTAAAAAACAAAAACCCATATTACAAATATGTTTTATTTTAATAGAAATAGTTAGAAGAAATTAAAATCAAACAGAGGAAAGGTATTTATAAGATTTTATTATTAGTATTAAATACCTTTTTAATTTTTCTTTAATTGGTTGACACTATATTTATGAGATCAGGATTCTCAGCAATAAAAGTATTATAAAGTATAACCGACGATAAAATTCCGAAATGTTCATTTTTTAATTTTTCTATCCCGAAAAAATCGCGTCGTCTTCCCGAACTTCTAATGGGCTTTTAAATGGCTAAACGGTAGGCCTAATAGGCTATAAGGCAGACTAAATACACGGACTCTTATCTCCGATACGGTGTCAGTTCAGACAAAAAGCTTTTCCCAACAACCTCATGGGGGGTTTGGGGGGCAGAGCCCCCAACGAGCGAAGCGAGTAATTATATAAAACCTTATAATCTCAACCTCATTTATTTATTTAGCCGAGGGTTGTCGGTTTCTTACAATCATCTTCAGGGCATCTTATTTTGTAGAATTACATGCAAAACGATTAAACCTGGCTTAATAAAAGGCGTTATTAAAAAAACAATGAAGTCTTGAATATATTTATTACAATATTCCGCCTTTACCCTTAACATATAATACACAACTTATCTTGAAAATGCATTTCGGCGTATGCTGCGCCATCTTCAGTTCATATAAGATGTAATGAACACCACAATTCTTCTCAAATAATGTTTATGAGAAGAATTGTGGTGTTCATTACATCTTATATGAACTGAAGATGGCGCAGCATACGCCGAAATGCATTTTCAAGATAAGTTGTGTATTATATGTTAAGGGTAAAGGCGGAATATTGTAATAAATATATTTAATATTAACCCTTATCTGTTGAAAATGAGTTATTTTAATAATAATGAAGTCTTGATTAAGACAGATTTGCTCTTTAGCTAACTAAGACTCCTTTATTAAGATAGCTTTACACTTTTTATATGTAATTCTCCAAAATAAGATGCCCTGATGATGGCTGTATGAAACCGATAGGTCTAGGCTAAATAAATTAAAGGTTGATATTAAGCAAACTGTTAAAACTTGTCCAAAATTGTAATTCATAGGAATCTGTGTGTGAATAGTAGTACCGTTGTCAACTAACATATTTTTCATTGTTTTATTTTACTTGTTTTACTCTTATTTCATTTTTATTTTTCTCTACTTTCTTCATGCTTGCTTTCTTCTTATCTATCTTATTCTCTTTACTCTCTCCTATTCTCTTTACTTCTTACCTTACATTGGTCATTATCCTAACTTTCCTACTTTTTATTATACCTACTTCATATTTGTGTTATTGTAAGTACATGATGTATTGCTAGTATAACCATGAACATTGTAATTGGGTGTATACCTGTAATGTTCATTCTTGATTAAATAAATAAATAAATAATTATATTATTCATCGAGCTCAAGGGTAGAATCAACACATGATTTTTAACAGTTCGGATTTCCACAATTTAAATTCAACGACTGTCAGAATGGTGTAAAAATGTAGTTTGAACTTTTGACATAAACAGGCGGTATGCTGAAGATTCATAGCTGTGTATATGGAATATGTTTACTCATCTTTTTACTGCCTTGTCAATGCGAGAAGAGGGCACAGGAAAAACTGGTTTATTAGAGATTGGTTTGGCTGGACGCCCAAGTCATAAAGCCGGGACGCTCTAGCAATACTCCAGCAAGTGCTTTACAACTTGGCTTCGGTTTCAGAGCTGTCTCTAGCAAGCGTGGTGCTTTCACACTGTCCTCTCTGAGAAAAAACCATTTCTCTAACTCCGATGCCAGTGCTTCCTTACTGTACTGTGGAGTCTGCAGAGTTTAGTACTATGCATATAAAGGAGAGATGGAAGAAAACTTAATATGGTCATCATTAGGGCAAGGCATTTGATGATTTTGCATCTTTTTTATATGAAGGTTAAAATATATATTTATATATAAATGTATATATATATATATATGTAATTAAATAATTGATCAAATAAGGACAATTTGTTTTTGCATTTTTTGCTGTATTTTGCATTTTTCGTCATTTTCAAGAGATAGGTCTTTTTTGGCAATTTTAAGGTAATTTTTCACATTTTAGATCATTTTTGGAATATTTAGGCTTTTTTTCGGCATTTTAGGTCATGTTTCAGTGGAGTTAAAGAGGAGCTTTTCTATGTACAAGTCGTTACTTTCAAACAATAGACAATTTTTTTTAAGAATCTCCGCCAAGTGTTCATACTTAATTTTAATTCAGGTTTGTTGTAAAGACCATAGCAGTCTGTCTTGTAGCAATAAATAATTGTTTTTTATTTATTTTTAATTGGCACACATTTGCTAGGGGCAATTTGATGAGGATGCCAGTTCAGAAAGATTTTGTTTTCGCTTAGGACGTCCAAGTAGTATAAATTTACTTACCGGTAGGCCTACTTCTTTATTAATAAAATAAGTGTGTTTTATATTGTAAATTCATATATAACGCTCAGTCATCCATTAAATTGCCTTTAGCAATTCATTACTTAAAAAATGTAAATGTAAGTAATAACGGTAAATTTATTGGTAATTTTTTTTATTTTGTGTCATTTTTCCACTATTTTTTTGTCATAAATGAATTTTTTACTTTGCATTTTGTCATTTTTAATGGCCATTAAATGCCTTGCCCTAGTCATCATATTTATTCCTTTATTCTGGTAAATTAAGGTCATTTCATTAGGATTGCGCTTCCATTTTACCAAACAATAAAAAATACATATCTTACAAATACAACCATGAGAATTTATAACTTAACAACTAAGAGACGAAAGCGCATAATTATGTTTAAATAACTTAAAATTTAAAATTACCTCAAATATTACATTTCTTCTTCTTCTTCTTCAAATCAAGGATTAGGCCATATGCCTGTTCCTGCTTCACAGTGTATCTTTCCAACGTTTCTTAGGTCTTCCCGGATGTCTTCTTCCTTTAGGTTTATAATACATAATTCTTCTTGGGATCCTTTCTAGTGTCATTCTATTAACATATTCTGCCCATTGATTCCTATAATTTGCAACTTTTCCTTCTAGGACAATATTTTCAGTTCTTCTCTTATTTGATCATTCCTTATTTTATCTGATAAATTGCATCCTTTAACTGACCTTAAAAAATTCATTTTAGCGGCCTGTAATTTTTTTGCTTTCGGCTGCATGTAATAATAAATAAATAAGCTCGGACATTTTTTTTTATCGCGCCCATAAGTTAGCTTCCAAGATAGAGTTAATTTATTTTGTAATATTGCCTTTAAGTTCTTCTAAGAGAATGTGACTATTATTTATGGGGGAACTTGAAAATTAAAGTGTATATATCAGTATCCCATGCAATAGATTTCTTGCCCTGGTCTACAGTATTAATTAGTGTTTGACTGCCGTTTGGTTATTTAAATAATATATTTCCATCACACTTTTAATAATGAAGACAGGCCACAAGCTCAGTAATGTCTTTTTCCTTAACCAAAATGAAGCAGTGAAGCAGTGGAGAATACATCTGGGATAATAATAACAGAAATAAACAAAGCTAGAGAGACGAGAAATGGGAATTTACCTCAAACAGCGACATCTACAGCTCTCTGAAATATTAGAGTAGGGAATACTCTGTTCATCACGGGAGAGGAGAAAGTATAAAGAATATGACAATGGGAATTATTTATTTATTTCATGCATGGCGTTTTAAAAATTAATTACCCAAGTGATGGCAACAGACAGAAATAAAACATACAGAGCAAATAAGAATTAGGTTCCAAGCAAAGTACAATGCGGTCATCTCTCTTTACTCTTAGTAGTAATGGACTAGTGCAGTAGAATCCACAGAACAAAAGACACCTATCGTCATAGACCTCTAGGTTAACTTAATTATTGAAAAGATTCTTAGCTTTAGAATATCTTTCTATTAAATTACTAACAGCTTTTTTAAATTGTAAAATAAAACCTAAAATAAAAGTACACAATTAACTAACTTTTTCATGTCTAATTCTTTAAGTTTTCCTAAACATTTAAGTTACCTAAATAGCATTTTTCCCCAAATCTTATAATCTACTCTTACACAATTCAACGGCCCTAAATAGCGTGCTCACTCGCTCGTCCGCTTCGTGAAACATCGGGTATACTCGGCGATGTTCGTCTCTCGCAGTGTAAACTTTCACGAAGAGTACAAAATTAGGAAAACAGTTTCTTTATTATATAAAGCCTAAGTAAAATGAACACAATGAACAAATATTCAAATTTTATTTTTACTTCAGTTTTCATAGCTCTGAACCACAAACATTTTTTAATAAACTACCAGTGTAAATTTCTTTAAAATCCTGGAGTCAATTAATAATGGCGGGCGAAGCCGGGGGCACCAGCTGTAAAATATTGATGGTTTAACTCTTGAAATTTCGCTGATAATAAAAATCCAAAGAAACCATTTCTCCCCTTGAAACATTATATAATTTCTGAAAATTACACTGAATTGATCAAATAAAATTCACATCATATTCATCTGTCAACAAACAGTTGAGAAACAATACGTATTATGTGTTCACAGTTAGCTTTGGAACTGCATAATCGAATCTCGGATCGTTTTTTTCAGGCGGCGCTTTCTAATCGTGGAATGTACTCTGAAGCCGGAATTTTAGCTGTTTCATTAATTATTAACGGCTTAGGTTATGAATTATTCGCATGCAAGTGTTAATAAATATAATTCTTTAATAGTTATTATACTCTTAATTTTTAATTTTTAAATTAATTATCGTGGGCGAAGCCACGGGCGCCTGCTAGTAGTTTTAACATTTACAGTATTGCTGATCTTAAGTGCTACGGTGGTATTCATGATAAAAAAGAATATTGGTAATAAAAATCTTTCTCCAATTTTCTTTTTCGTCGGCCGCTGTGGTCTAGAGGTAGCGCGCTCGCCTCTAGATCCGAAGGTCGCGGGATCAAACTCGGCCGCCGTCAATGGATTTTTTCAGAACGTAAAAATCCTGGACACGGAGTCCTCCGGGAGGAACTTTAAGCTGGGGGACCCGTGTCGTTGATTTACGGCAGGAAAATGAACTTCAAGCCTAAATTAATAATAAATAATAATAAATTTGTATTTAATCTGGCAGAGTTAAGGCCTTAGGGCCTTCTCTTACACTCAACCAGAGACAGAAAAGAAGAAACAAACAAATACACTAACATAGTTCTATAAGTAACTAGCTTAAAAGACCCGGCGTCGCCCGGATTTTGTATTTTGTAATTGGAAATTAACTTATGAAGGATTTTCAATTTTAAATTCTAGGTCCTTATATAGGCATTTATAATTTGAAATAGGAAGAACGACTTATTACACTCAAACTATTCCCTCAGAAAACGCTCGATATAGTTTTTTATGGCTCATAGAGGATCTAGAATTTTGCATCCCATCGCTTGTACAGTGCACAGCAAGCCTGGTAGAGGTTTAAATAAGAAGAAACAGAAATTCCAGTAACATAAAATTGTAATATCGAGGCGGGAAATTTCCCACTCTTATGTTACCATAAAACCGTTTTGGAGATGAAATTAAACAGAAAGCATTATCACTTTCATACTTTTCTCTCCAAAAACCTGCGATATAATATAATAATATACACATTACCATACCTCGTTTTGTTTTCTCTATGTCCAGGGTAGAGAAAGTTATGTGATTCCATTATTTTAGTGGATTTCATTCTGTAATATTTATTTATAACATGAATTATTTTGATAACTTCTCTTATTTGTCAAAAGTGCATTTCATTTGTTTTTTCCAAGCCCACCTGATACCATTTGGCAACAATATATTCTGTGATTTGGAATTGATAATTATATGTAAAAAGGCATTAAGTATTTTCAAAAACATTTAATTTTTGGCATTTAGAATCAGAATTTTTCAAAATCCTTTCTTAGTGAGCACCTACATTATGCAACGAAGGTACTGTCAAATTTCCAAGTCTCTACCTGTTATAGTTTAGGCTGTACGTTGATTCCTGTCATTCAGTCAATCAGTCAGTCAGTCATTCATTCAGTCAGTCAGGACAAAGCCTTTTATATATATAGATAATACTACACTAGATACATACATATACAGTAGTGAATATAGTCTATGTTACATGAAATGAAACTATTTTAGTAAAGTGTGTTATACTAGAGAGAAAAAAAAACTTATCTTAGATCTACAATATACAAGAAACAATAAAACGCAAATGATTTATATCTAAACAAAAATATTAGCCTCTGTACAAAATTTCTTGGCCCTTTCACGTCCAAGTAATACCTCAGTTTTGGAAGGGGGGATAAAAGGCGATGGTCTTACCACCTGTCCCTCTGCCCTCTCTCGGAAAATAAGCGTAACAAAATTCACATAGGTAACAAAAACTTCCACTTTGAGGCCCTTCGCCCCAACATAGGGGATGTTATTTTTTCCTGCAACTGTCAGTATATAGAATATGATATTCCATGCCTTTGATGCATTAGAAGAATGCTTATGAAATGTTTAGCGTTAGTATGAGCCAGAGAAGACCGTATTGTTGATTACTTAATGGAAACTGACGTCCATAAAAATGTTTCGGTGGGAGAGCACTTGAACAACTTCGGGGGTGAAAATTAATATACCATATGTGGACGAACTTAGCATTGTATAGAGACTTCACTCTGAACTTCAATTTCAATTGATAGCGGGGAAGGTACACGCTTTACGAGCCAGACGAAATCGCATTGAATCCCATCCCTAGCCAGTTTATGGCGGCGGGTGCTGCTGTCTGTCGGTGAAACCAATAAGCTTATACACTACCTCCGCTTTCATAAAACCTGAAATTTAAACTGATTGAACATCTTCATGGCTTTATAAAACAATCTCACCGGATACCTTAACTTTATACTGAAGGTGGGCTATAGCATGAATGTTTCGAGTAAAGGGTTAGCAATTCTGTACGAAGACTAAATTCAGCCATAAAGCTGGTGTACCTTTGGAAGGTTATTTCCAAGATTCTGTTGTTTTTTTATATATTTTTTCTAATACCGCTAGCAGTAATGAACTCTTCAGACATGTTTCATGAAAACCCGTAAAAAGGAAGATATATAAAGAACTATATCTTTAGTAATTTCATTTTAGATCAAATTCAAGATCAGTTCAAGAAAAAATGTGGCGTTATTTCGTTCATAAATATGTAATACAATTCATATGTTACACTCGTCTTCCAGATTCGACCTGGGCCCTATTTTATAAAAGTTACAATTTTACAGATGACAGGTGACACATAATTGTTTTACAAGTTTACATTTTGACAATTCCGTTTTTCATAAAAGCTGACAACTTTACATAAATGTCATGACAATTTTGTAGAATTGTATGACAATTTTACATATAGTTGTTTCTCAAAACTTTTGAGTTTACAGGTAAAAGTCTGACAAATATGTCAAATTTTAGGATACCAACCATTTATGAAACATTACTTTTTGTTGACATATTTACAAATTTACAAAAAATGTAGAATTGTCATTACAAAAGTGACAGGCAATCTTTCATATGTAGGCCAAGTCAGTAGGTTATGTTAATGTGTGGCAGAACTTGGCAAAGTGTTTTTTGTGATTTAAACTTTCTTGTTAATTTGTCTTGTTAATAATGAAAACTAGTAGTAATGACATTGGTAGCAGTGAAAGTGATGAATAAATAGACATGAGACCTCGCAGGGTTTTTAGGCAACGGATTAACCTAACTTTCAATTTCAGTGACTTTGCATTAAAAGAGAAATATAAATCACTTATTTTCGATAGTAATAATCGATTGCTTAGGTATCACGTTCAATGCTGAGATCGATTATCGGACGCGTATATGAGAGCCCTCTACAATGTACTAAAGTAATCTTTAGGTGACATAAAATTGTCGTGTTTATGAAAAGGGTTCTTTTAGTCTTGACAATTTACATTAATTTGCCTGTAATGTAACGAAAAGTTGTAATATTTATGAAAAATACAATTGTCATAACATATTGACAAATTTGTCAGATTTGACATAATTGTCGTATATGTCACACCTGTAGAGTTTTATGAAATAGGGCCCTGATCTTGTATAGAAATGGGTTTAACAGAAATGTCATTTTGTAGTCATAGATTAAAAAAAAAATAGGGCAACAAATAACCCATAAAGGACTACATTGATGAATTAATTAATAGAAAACTGTTCCGGCTTTTTACCACTGACTCCAAATAATAATAATAATAATAATTGTTATAGTAATAATAACAATAATTGTTATTATAATAACAAAGCAATTACAAAAAGTCAACGTTGGGGAACTATCTGGTAACAAAATACAGTATAACCATAAGATCTATTAGGGTATTATAGTTACCTATGGAAACTTTCTTTCAAGTTATTTTCCCATCTTTTATTACAAATTTAATATAAACTATTTTATCCTATAGGATATGTTATGCATTTCGGGATTAATTTTATAAGTTATAGAAGGTTTACTTAAATGTTACCATTAATAACAATATTAATAACATTAATAAATAATAATATCATCAATAATAAGAACAAACTAACAACAGCATTAAAATATTAATAGTAATAATAATATACTAACAGAAATTAAACGTTTACCAATGCCATAATCGTGTAAAAAATAACTTGAATAAATGACATTGTATTATTATTATTATTACTATTATTATTATTATTATTATTATTATAATTATTATTATTATTATTATTATTATTATTATTATTATTATTATTATTATTATTATTATTATTATTATTATTATTATTATTATTATTATGATTTTGAAAAAGAAAATATAACAGTATTTGCTTTTACAGACTTTAAAGTGGTGACACAGAATCTTATTGCAAGGGTAAGTTAAATCCATGCCTCTGAGTTGTATTTAATAACTACAAAATAACAAAAACCGCATGTTAGAAGATAAAATCTAACGCGTGAGTGATGGCGTGACAGACATGCGCTAGCGATACCGACTTAACTTGCCACAGGAAATAATAATGACATAGGCCTGTATGTGCCACATGCTAACTTCTGTGCATCTTCACAGATAACTGAATCATAGCTCACACATGCGCATGGACAGTAGCCCTTGAGAGGGATGAAACAATTTAGTGTGGTGTGACTAATGGGGTTGTGAGGGCGATTTAACATAAAGAGATCAATCATATAAATGTGACCATCCCTCCGTGCTCCATTAACCCCACGCAAGCCATTATTTATGGCTGCTATTCAGTCCCGAATCGCTACCATTGTTACTGTGTGCAAAAAAAAAAAAAATACCAGCACACCCAATAATTTATTCAAATGAAATGATTTCTGTTCAAACAAATTGTGTCCGTCTGAAATGGATGTTACAAAAATGTTTTTTTTTCGTTAAATCAATTAGGTTCATATTTATTCAGAATGAAGGAAGTATAGGATATGCAAAAATGTTATTGAACACTTTTTCATTGCGTGGTGGGATATTTTTCTGGTGAAATTCATTGCTGCCAGGCGGGTAAAGGAACTAATAGCATACTTGATGCATTTTGACATAAATTCATTTAAATTAAATCATTCATTTTCGTATATATATTTTCACTTCACTCGAAGAACTTGTTTCCATAAATGGCAACTTTAATACGTGGATAAATGATTTCCTTTTTTAAGGTAAAGCTAGTTAATACTGTATTATATTTAATTTCTTTTTGTTTAATTTTGACTTTACTACACTGTTCTATCATCTCTTCTTAAATAAGCAAAGTTATAAAGTTGTTTCAAGTTCCATGAATAGCGTATTTGCAAAATTGTAATATGTACATGTAGTCTATTTTTACTCTATATATGTTTGATCTATAACCCTAATATGCCAGCTGGTAAAATAGGGTTCTGTACTTTTGGAAATTCAATAATAATAATAATAATAATAATAATAATAATATGTAATATTTATGTGAATAGCAGTAAAGAGGTTAAATTACTTATCCAACCATTTAACATAAATCAGGGTATCACAAATTTAATTCAATTAATTATAATTTAAAAAACAAATTCATACACTCATGGCCACCTGCTGGAGACATTTACGTCTTCTGATAATTATTTCGCGCCTGTATTATAATCAAGGTTTATACATCTTGTGTTTTTCGTGTCATTTCGTATTATAAAACTTAACCTCCCGTTAAGCTTCAGTTAAACTTCACTTCATCTTCAATATGGCGGTACCAGTTATAAATAAGTTATGTAGCCTATATTGTGAAGGTAGCCTACATGAGGAAATCCTCACTCATATCAGGAAGGATTTCACATAATAGAAAGACCTCGCTCTCACAGCAGCTGATCTGAGTGGGATTTTTCGGGGGGGGGGGGTTTCCTCATTCATCAGGTGAATACCGGATCGGAGATAGGCTACGACCCCCGACAGACAGATGATCAAACACAAACAGAGTTACACAGTTCTATTAGTGCTGAATCAAACGGCTAGCTCAAAACACGTTACCCACAAGCTTAAAGTAGGCCTACTCTTGAGCGGAAATTAGAGCAATAGAACACAAACGCTGAAAAGTTGTTGGGACCGAGGGGGGGGGGGAGAGATCTCTGTGAGGCAGAATTTTTCTAAGACCTGCAGATGTGGGATGAACATGACATGTATGATAAATAGTTTCAAATTGACGAAGGAGATAGTCCTAAGGTTACTTCGTCAAATTGAAAATATGATAACTTACAGCATGCAATGAGAAGATAAGAACTTAAAATTTTTTAAATCATATTTTTGCATTTATGTATTATACCGAACTTTTGAACCAGAAAAACAAAACATATTTATTTGATAAAGTTAGGGCATTGTTTAACATCCTTTTAGTTAATTCCAGCAGTTTTTGCCACGGTCGTATTTTTCCTCCATTAACAGAATTTTTCTACTTTATTGGCCTTCTTTTATCACCCAAAAAGTTCACCAACAACACTGCACCACGGTTTAACTTAACTAGAACATTATAAAACGCTGTAGCGTAGTGGGTAAGCGGAAGGTCGCGGGTTCGATTCCCGATGAGGTCGTTGGAGTTTTTCAATTGGCCTAATCATCGTGATTGTACATTGTTCATTCCCTGTGTGCTTATAGAGACGAAGATTTTACCCGTGTCCTACAACACAGGTATGAAGTGAAACGGCCTATTATTCTTAGAAATCCTCTTTCAGGATAATTTTATATTTATTATGCCGATACTCTAGGTCTAGGATATGAAACTATCGGCTTCGTCTCTATCCCAATGCAAGACATGCTGGGGGTTTTATACACTAGAAATCCCATGCTCTTTGCCGGGATTGAACTCACAAACCTTAGGTCTAGCTGAAAACTAATTACTCGGGCAATGATGATACACAGTGAGTAAGTGCAAAACTAGGTCGGAATATCAGAGCTTCACTAATGCATTATACTCTCGTGAAACATCAAACAGAATATATAAAATGTCCTGGCTTCGGCTTTACGAGAGGTCAGTAGGGTCTATCCATGTTAATTGTGGCTACCATAACTCTCTGGTCACTGTACCTATATGTCTACACACGGTGTTGTATTTATTAACCACAATTATATCAGGCTACCATCCGGGTAATATTACACCGGCAGGACACTTGATATTGTGCTTGTCTGAGTTGGAATGCGCATGCCCTGTATTTATTGCTATTACATGGAAATTCTGTGTCAGCATATTCTGTTTACAGTGTAATAACTTCCATTTTCATACAGTTATGAGAAGTTACATCCCTGCTATACGATAGCAAGCATTTAAAGATGTTTATAAATTGAATGAGACTGATTTTATTGTAAAATAAACAAGCACAGAGATCTTTCTAATCGACATTTTAATTCGGGCATATCTAACTGAAAGCGAATGATTTATGATGTAAGGAATACAAATAAATCATAATTTGGACCTTAAAGAGACAGTAAAAGATTGAACTGAACGAAAATAGTATATTGCGATACCAGGCGCTAGCGCCGAGTTTTTTTTTCAATTTCCGTGATCCGTTATGCGCTTACGGAACGAGTAGTGCATGCTATTTTTTGCACGATGATTATTTATATCAATTTAATTATATTAATTGAGATATTAGCTGAAAATATTATGTATATACATTATTGAAGATAGATGTTATATTTCAGAAAGTGATTCGCTTGTGTTGGTTGTTATGGGGACTGAATATTTGTCCTGTTAAAGTCGCCAGAAACTGGGGGGCCTTGATTCCGGTCTTCGATAAAGGCTTGTATTGTGATGGTTTTACTTACGGCACGTGTGCTTTTTGTAATTTTTACAGCACTGAGATTTCTTTTGTTTTCATAGTAACCAGATTTTGTGTGGGAATGTCAAGTCACGATCCACGGCAACAATATTCGTAAGTACCACTAATTAGTTACTTCGTGCAAAATGCTGAGAGATATTATTATTATAATTATTATTATTATTATTATTATTATTATTATTATTATTATTATTATTATTATTATTATTATTATTAGTACATTATGCAACGAGCCTATAATGACTTTATTAAGATACGAGTCTGCTTATGAAATAATTTTCATACGAGCATCTTAATTGCCCTTATAAGCAAGTTGCATATGACTGTTTTTAATCAACCTTCATTGTTTGAGTTTTGAGTTTTTAGAATCATAATATATACTCTATTGTCCGACTTTTCAGAGATAAGTTGTCATCTTTCTGAGACTTTGCAAAACTTTTCTTGTTAGACCACTGTTGCATTGACATTTATTTAAATAACTTTAGATTTTTGCATGTAATCAATCATTATTCGAAGAAGAATGGACCTGTATTAGTTTTATTTGTAAACTACTACAGTACTTTTCAAATGAGAAGCCTTTTCCTTCACCGCCAATCACGTGTACGGGCTAAAAGACTGCCGCTAGCAATGAGAGTCTTCCCTCCGTCTCGCCGTCTCTGATTGGACCGCGTATCTATGCAGTTGAAGGACATAGGGCTTGTCATCTGCAAAGCACCTTAGATTACTCAGTTCTACACACGATGAAGTAGGCCTACATGAAGAAAGAAACTCAGTCATGGCTCAGTTAAAGAAATAAAATTGTCATGAAATTAATATTGAATTAACGATAATGGCCTCTAGTTCTTTTTTAAATCCATGAAGTATACGGATTTATGCTTTATCGGTTTTTCATGAAACTTGATAAACGCAATTATAAGGTCCACGGGAAGAATCCAATTGATATTGGACCAAATTGGTTGGCCGGTACCGGAATGATGCCCAATTTAGTGCCTGTTTTATGGTAATATAATATTAAGAATGATTTTATCTTGGAAACATATTGTTTTACAGTGTTCACATACGACTTTGGAAGTTGCAATAAAGTTAGCTACGACAAATAACACTACCCACATATTCCTTCGCGTATGCTTATCAAACTACACCATTTCAACCTCAATTTCGGAAAAGGTAATTTCAATTTCGGAAAATGTAATTTCAAATTCGGAAAAAGTAATTTCAATTTCGGAAAAAGTCATCTCAATTTCGGAAAAAGTAACTTCAATTTCGGAAATACGAGGGCTATTTTTTAAAACATTCGATGGGGCATAAAATGAAAACCACAGTGAAAATCAAAACTACTTTATTTGGAACATTTAGGTACACCTTCTAGCTACTTCTCTACATAATCTCGCTCCGATTGAGTCATTTGTCCTAGCGTGGTACCAACTTTACTATACCCTCTTCATATCCCTCGTATTTCCGAAATTGAAGTTACTTTTTCCGAAATTGAAATTACCTTTTCCGAAATTGAAATTACTTTTTCCGAAATTGGAATTACTTTTTCCGAAATTGAAATTACTTTTTCCGAAATTGAGGTTGAAAAGGTGTATTCTTCTGTAAGCCCTGCTTAATTAATTAATCTGGAGCTTAACTTGGGAATCAATTTGAAAAAACTTATATTCTGCATATCATGATTGCAATTATAACTGATTAAACAAAAGCATGCTGGTACTTTGTTACATCAGATTACCTGATTTTATTTATATCGGTTTTCAATATTTTGGTTGCAAATTACAAGAGGAATTCTGTTTCAGTGAACAGATTATAGACTTCAAAATTATGTACACCAGACGTAATTGATTGGTCCAACCTCCGTATTATAACAAAACTCTACCAAAGTCATACAGGTAGCATCACTGTCTAATTTTCCATTTCTTAGTGGTTAGGCTGCTGTTGCACTGACCCCTCAATTTCTTTCTCAAATTCAAGCTCAAATTTCTAGTCAACAGTTATCTCCTTTTTCAGAGAATGCCATCTTGGCCTGGAAATTCGTGATCTCATTCCATAGGAATCATTCGTCAGCAATCTTTACTTGAACTAATCAAGATTTTTGGACATATGACAAACTTAATTTTGTGAAACGTAATTTCAGTTCTACTCTCGTGCAGTCTTTTGAGAACTTACACACACTTCGGATTACAGATTTATTGTAGATAGAGTGTAGCTGCTTGCAGTTATTGCTGTAACGAAGCCACTTTGTTAAGTTTTGCTGCCAGTACAACTGCAAACTTCTTAACGACTTGCTGTAAACACATTACGTTATCGATTTGCATTTAAATTGCTCTCCGGCTTCAAAGAACAACAACATGACCTCTGGTGGTAAAAGAGGCCGTAAAATAATATTACCTTATACATAATGCATATTAAACATTATGATAGTAAGTCTTTAGGCAAGTTCTCTATACTTGATCCAAGATGTGCACGGCGCTAAAGAACCTAATGTGAAAGTACAAAGCACAGTTCACAAGAGTCCGTTTTTGAGACTGTTTAGTCGATTACATACATAAATAACACCGAAAGATTCTACCTGTATATAGATGAGACTTAGACAAGCAACTTTTATTAGGAGATTTTTGCTCTACGACGTAAAATGTGTATGCTACAGGGCATTAAAGTCATTATAATTTGGTGCTCATAAATAAATAATTACGCGAAATAGGGTTAAAATGTTCATTAAATCGACTTCACGCCTTCTTAGTGATCGATAAAAACCTGACTCTTAATCAATCGTCAACAGCTATATCATAATTTAGTGTTGACATAATCTGCAAAATTTGCAGACTAATCACATGACTGGTCGTCACTGCATTAGTTTTTAATTCACAACTACAGTGTTAACAACGAAGTTCCTTTGTTTTGCATTTTTTTCAAATGTTAGAAGTCAGTGGCGGCCATGCCCTGGAAGATTTCATGCTGTAATAGGAAAAATTGAATCCAAAGAGCAAAAATCTTCTAATAAAAGTTGCTTGTCTATGTCCCCTCTATACACTGGTAAAATATTTCTTATTCATTAACACTCTGTATAGTAAAGTCAATTCAACTTTATTTTTTAGATCAAGCACCTAGGGTCCCGGGATCGATTCCCAATGTTTTGCATATAAGTTATTTACAATCTGTATCTTCTCGCTGCTGGACAAACTTTTTCCTCGCATATTTCTTTATTGGTAACGTAAGTTCTGAAGGCCCCAATTTTCTTCTATAACACAAATTATTAGAGGCCACGCCTATAATTTTTTTTTTACAATATGTACTGTACTTCGTCACATATTATGTAAGTGAAAAGCACAACTAATTAATTAATTATATTATAAAACAAGTTTTGTATTTAGTAACTTATGTCACTTGTTTTTCTTCAGAAACAACAAATTTGTCAAGGCAACGATAAAAACAAATGAAATCTTGTTTGCTAGATGTAAGCCTATGATGTAAAACATGTAAATAATATAAATACGAAAGAAAGCAACTTACGTAAGAGATTACATACAATACTCACAGTTACATAAGATGTAAATAATTACGGTATATGATGTGAGAGGAATGGATGTAAACATCTGACTGAGCATGTCGTGAAGTATGCGCTGGTGCGATTAACCAATGAAACAACCTTTAAAATGCTGAATATATTAGGGCGGTGATTATAAAAATTTACATTAAGATCTGCGTGGTTAGTTTCACAGGTATTGCTACTGTAAAGGGAAATTGTAGGAATTAACATTTTGGCAATTTTGAAGTGAAACTTCTTTAGCGGCGGTAGGGGTAAATCGGGAATTTGTGTAACGCTAAAACCGTCACGAAATTAGTGCCACACTCAAAACCGTCACGAAATTAGTAGGGTGTTTCGGGGCGGACTGCACAGAAAACCATCAACTCAATGATTAGGAGTAATCAAAGGAAATTTTTCAGACCTATTACGAGGACCTGCAAATGGGAATAGTAGTAGTAGTAGTAATAATAATAATAATAATAATAATAATAATAATAGTAATAATAATAATTACTTGGTCAATGGCAATAGACAATTCCTAAGCAATCTAAAGGTATATTATCTATTTTATAGAACCCGGAAGTTCATTACGGCGCTTAAAAAATCCAAACAATAAAAATAATTCATAGTTCGAAAATTTAAAAAATCCAAAATTAAAAAATTCAAAGATCTAAAATTTAAAAAGTGTAAAAACCCTATATTAAAAAGTCCAATAATGCAAAATTTAAAATCCAATTATAAAAAATTGAAAAAATAAAAACAAGTTTCACTTCTGTCGCGTGGCGTTCCACGCACACTTTTTTTTAGAGATTCTAGTAATTTACATTTACCAAAATGTTTACCTCATACGATTTTGTAGGAATTCACAGCGACCTTAAAAAGTGGCACCCAAGCGTGAAGGAAGATTTTAATAAACACCAAAGCAAACAAAATGACAACACGAACGCAGCAGGTGACTGCACGCCCACAGTTTATACCTGATGTGAGAATGAAGTGCGAAGTGGTGGTTACAAACAAATAAATAGCCGCAAGCACGCACACAGAACATTAAGCTGCGTCATACTGTTTGTACCACACATTATTCTCACCACTCAGGAGTTTACTTTCTGTTAGACTTATGAAGGTTCTTCTCAATTCTACTCTCAGAATTCTCATTTATATTTTGTGTTTTGTAGTGAAAAACTTTTATTTATTTTAAAATTGCATAAATGTGTGTGTTTTTGCGTGTGTTTGTAGTTTATCCAATTACCCCATATAGTCTATTTCGAAAACCGCCTGAATGGTCTTGTGGTTAGCGTCGCTGACTGCAGTTCCGTAGGATTGGGTTCGATCCCCGGTACCTCCTCGGATTTTTCTGAGGTAGGGAGGTCTAGAACGGGGTGCACTCAGCCTCGTGATTCAAGTTGAGGAGCCACTTGATAGAGAAGTAGCGGTTCCGGTCATAGAAAACTACCATTAACTACCGTGGGTGTCGGCACGCTGACCACATGCCCCCAATCCTACCATCTGCCTATGGTAGATGACACAGCGTCGGGTGGTAGGCCTTGTCCCCTCAGGGATCTGGCGCCACGGAGTTTAGTTTTAGTCTAGTTCGAAAAGTTGGAACTTTCTTGTGTAGGCTAAAACATGAAATATGAACTTTCTAAACTTTAAATTTTAAATACCTTCATATTATCAGGCAAAATATGATTAATTGCATTTGAGACTACAAATAACACCCTTCATCAAATCATGAATAAAGTTTAAAGTCTACCTCTAATCAGATCAGCTTTTATGAATTGCGTGCGGAAAGGGGAAAATATTCCGAATTGAATGTTTTTTTATTTATCCAACATGGCATCAGTTCATTTCATGACTGACCACAGGGGTCCTGAATACGGGTACTGTATGCCTCAGTATTACAATATTAACAATATACAATATAAATAGCATAAGAATGCAACTAGTATTTACTGATTTAAGCGTCTTAACTCAGCTGGAGGAGTATTAATAATCTTCTATTTAAGTGGAATACAAGTGCCTGTGTAGGATACAAAGCGAGTCCTTTATTATCCCCACAAGTATGGTACGCACAAGTTCCATGGATATTCCTAGGGAGAGAAGATAATTCCATGTGATATCCGAATTGCGTGCCCAGGAGGTATACGCAAAACATGTAAAAAGAATCTCCGCATTTTTCAGACTTCGGACTGGCAGCCTACCTTCGCAAGGAAGCAAAGACAGGCATGCTTAAAAATGGACACGTGAAGTCAGAATGAAAAATTCAATGCCATTGCCGGCATTCTGACTTCACGTGTCCATCTTAGCCTACACACGGCCAGTGTGAAAGAATTATCATTTCAATGCTTAAAAATGTTTTGATTTATTTGTCTAGTGGTAGAAAAAATTCGTCGAACTTCAAGCGGGCACTAATGAACTGAAAATTTCGTCGCACTTGGGGCAGGCGCTGATGAACTAAAACGGTATAATTTCGTTGGTATGTAACTCTCTCATAGTTCAGTTTATCTTCGCCGAATTTCTGGTCGTCTATTGGCTAATTCAGAGCGCTTTTATATATACTTCTGCTTGAATGCCTTATTTGACATTTACCCGTTGGTAAATGTACGGGTGTGGAGAGCAGAAAAAACTGTTTAAATATGCTTGGAAAGATTCACACGCATTGCTTGAACGGATGGAAGAATATGAAAAATCTGCCCATAAATTTGGAGGAAATTGGCTGTCAACATAATATTATGCATTATGTAATTTTCTGGTATGTAATCTCAGAATTCATACACCCGTCTGCCAACGTATATTGAATGGTCAATCCTTTATTTGGCGACACTCAGCTTCTCACACATTACATAAGCTCGTACCGGACTTCAAAGAAAACCAATAACATATTGATGGATATATATATATAAGCATTCATGAACCACAGATTATTTTCTCTGTTGGACATTAGGCTACATGAGAATATTATAGGAGAAAAATTCCTCCCACACTGGGATTTGAACCCAGGACCTTTGGCTATTCGCGCCAATGCTCTACAAACTTAGCTAAGCCGGAGTTCAATTCTCAGAGCCAGGTGGAACCTCTCTCCTATAACTGATTGCCCCTAATGGTCTACCTCACTGACAGAATATTTATGTCATATGCAGTACTGTGAGGCACACTAATTAGTGATTTTTGTGACCAGGCTCCCGCTGTTATTGTACAGTTAACATTCAACAGTAACATTGTCCAACAGAGACAATAATATGTGGTTCTTGAATACTTATAGGCCTACATACCCATCTTGAATGTTAACTGTACAATAACAGTGGGAGCCCGGTCACAAAAATCACTAATTAGTGTGCCTCACAATACTGCATATGACATAAATAGTCTATCTGTGAGGTAGACCATTAAGGGCAATCAGTCATAGGAGAGAGGTTCCATCTGGCGCTGAGAATTGAACTCCGGCTTAGCTCAGTTGGTAGAGCATTGGCGCGAATAGCCACAGGTCCTGGGTTCAAGTCCCAGTGTCGGAAGAATTTTTCTCCTATTATTTTCTCAATTAACATATTGATTATGCCCACAGTTTATTCTGAAAATGTATATGAAATTTAACTTTTACTTCAATTTCTTTTCCTTCATTTTAATATACATTTAAGAAAGGAGACTGTATCCTGTAGAATACATTTTTATTTTATGGGTTAAAAATAAATTTTCCAATAATAGTTCTATTATTGTTCTGACCCTTCAAGAACACACAAGCTTTTAATTCAAGTGTGCTTTCAGCAATCCCCGCATGCAGGTAAAGTATAGATGATCCAGGTAAAGTTATGTGATTCGTGAATCACTCTGTATAACTTACTGGAAATAAAATTTTCTATATAAAACTTTAGCTTGAATTTATCAGTTTTCGGATATCGATTGAACTGTAAACAAATGTATTTCTTTGAAGAAGAAGATTCTGTAACAAAATTCATCTAACCAGGTGATCCAGGTAAAGTTCTATGATTCGTGAATCACTCTGTATACTGGAAATATAATGTTCTCTATAAAACTTTAACTTGAATTTATAATTTTTCGGATATCGATTGAACTGTAAACAAGTGTTTACAAGTGAAGACGAAGTTTCTGTAACATAATTCATCTGACTATGTAAGGACCTCGCTAAGAATCCAACGAGATCGGAGTCTAATATTGACAACTGTGAGGTGTCAGAGAACATTTTATCTGGAAAGCTCTGGAGAAACTAATTGCAGAGTCTCAGTTTCCAAGAAGCCGTGAACAATGGGACTCCTTGCATTCCAGCGCGACACCGTATATTACCTCCCGCAGTGCAGGAAAAAGAAAATACATTTCAGTAGAATGGAACCCGTCTTCACACAAGTTTTTCTTCTCTGTAAGCCAGAAACTCAATAGACATTAAGTTTAATGTTATTTTCTTAAAGAAGATCTTTGTTTTGCCGGGTTGCTGTAATATAGGAGGAGAATAACTCCAAACTGCGTCCATTAGCTACACAATGTCAACACATCTGTTGAAGGAAAACCGCTTTAAAGAAAGAAATGATTCTTTAAGCACAGTTCATTGTAAGAGTTTAACTCAAGGAAAATCCAAATCTTTCTTCTTCACATTCTGCAAGAAATATGACACAGAAAGACATGCTAAGAAGTCTGCGAAATTACTTATGGGCCCTAATATTTCTACAATGTAAATGTTTTACTTTTCAATATAGTTCAGAGGTCTATCAGGAAAAAAATTAGATAGAATTGCTAACTTCCAGTGAATGTGTAATGCATTTCCTGCTACATATTAACACGATGGATTTTTCAGGACGTAAAAATCCTTGGCACGGAGTCCTCCGGGAGGGACGGGCCCGTGTCGTAGATTTACGGCACGTAAAAGAACTCCAAGCCTAAAAATTAGAGCCTCTGGACAAACTTTCTCGGCCCTTTCACGTCCAAGTAATACCTTAGTTTCCTGACTGGGGGTTGAGAGGCGATGGGCTTACCACCTGTCCCTCTGCCCTCTCTCGGAAAATAAGCGTAACAAAATTCATATAGGTATCAGAAACCTCCACTTGGAGGCCCTTCGCCCAAACATGGGGGCTATAGGGTTCCAGACAGACAGACAGACAGACAGACAGACTGCAGACTGCAGACTGCAGACTACAGACTACAGACTACAGACTAATGTATGTGTTACAAATCCGACTCCCCACATAAGGAAGGTACTCAGATTAGTTTCATATACACTAAATATGTAATAGAAATGCATTAAAGTTTCATGATTCAATAGCATTTCGATCTTTTTTTTAATGGAGATAGCCGGGTTTGCTAATAGACCCATCAGTTTAAATCATTGTTCGTGGTACCTGAAGGGTACTTTAGATTTTAACAGCACAGTTCATTTTCAAGCTCTTACATAGCTGAATCACTTTGGCTGAATTATGAATGATAACTAAATTTACACGTTGATATAAGCAGCCTTCAAGTAAAAGCATCAGTGAATTATAATTATGTCAGAGGAAAAATTAGATTAATCTGTTGTTTAAAATCCCCGCGTGATCTCATGTCTATTTCCTCACCACTTTCACTATTACCAGTATCATTACTACTAGTGTTCATTATTAACAAGACAGTTTAGCAAGTTTATTAACAAGAAAGTTTAAATCCCAAAAAAACAGCTTGCCAAGTTATTTACATAACCTGCTCTGTTGCCCTAGATATGAAAGATTGCCTGTCACTTCTATAATAACAATTCTACATTTTTTGTAAATTTGTAAATATGTCAATAAAAATCAGTTTTATAAATGGTAGGTATCCTAAGGCTTGACGTATTTGTCAGACTTTTACCTGTAAACTCAAAAGTTTTGAGAAACAGCATTATATAAAATTGTCATACAAATCTACAATATTGTCATGCCATTTATGTAAAGTTGTAAGCTTTTATAAAAAACACAGTTGTCAAAATGTAAACCTGTAAAACAATTTACTGATACCTGTCACGTGTAAATTTGTAACTTTTATTAAATAGGGCCCAGAATAACTTGGGTGTTCACATTAGTTACATAGGAGCGGCAAAATCTATAACTAAAAAGCTAATTACGAAGTTCGCTTATTTTATGTTTATACGGTGTTCGTACTAAAACCCAGACTGTCATCACAGAATTTTCAGTTCGTTATCACATGATGGAACACAAACACACACACACATTGGCGGTCAGCGGACTGAAGCAGATGTCTGGCCGCCGTAGAGTGCAGTGAGCTGTGAGACTATGCAACCTGCACATCACATTACGAGCAAAAAAAAAAAAAAAGAATAACTGATTCCGCGGTGACTGTAGCCTAGTAATTATAAAACTACACCACACTACAGTGGTCAGTTAATGTATTCCCTGTCGTAACTGATGATTGGAGTAGCCTATACACTACGGGAAATTAAATAGGCTTACACTGAACACTGTTAACTTTGTTTGATTATATATATATATATATACCTTCACAATCGTACACCTTTCAAAATACTATAAGGAATAACATCAGGTAAACTGATACAACAAAGTGCCAGGAAGATTATTTTAATCAGTGATAATTGCAATTATGATAGGCCCAAGCAGAAAAGAAATTATTTTTGTAATAGATCCTCGAGTTAAACCCCAAAAACAAAATGGGCTGGCAATAATATTGATGAAATAGGCCTACGATTCGCTGGAATGTTTGTTTCAAGTTTAAAGCTGCCTTATAGGCTATGAATGAATAAAAAGTCAATTTGAAATCTATCTGTCCGGAATTACATTAGGTATATTGCTGCACAGGAACGAATAAGAAAAATACATTAAAATATAATGTAGATATCGGTATATATAGAATGCACAATTGAATATCTATATTCAGCGGCTAGTTGTGTTATAAATCTTTTATTTACATTATTATTTACACTAATATCGGTATGTAGAAATGAATCAATCAACACGGGCTAACAATATCAGTAAACTATTGGCAATTTGTTAAGTTATGTTTAATATATTGTGGGCCATGTAATAAATAATATTGTAGCGTCATTACAAAATTAATAACTTATTATTGTACTCGTTATTTCGATACCGGTCAACGGATTAGGTCAAAATTCAACAGGCTTTTACCCATGGACGTCATAAATGCGTATACCAAGTTTCATGAAAATCCGGTAAAGATTATTTGAGTTATCGCGCCATTCTAATATATTACCATAAAAATAGGCACTAAATTGGGTATTACTCCGGTATCGGTCAATCGATTTGGTCCAATATCAATAGGCTTCTTTCCATGGACGTTATAATTGCTTATACCAAGTTTCATGATAATCAGATAAAGCGCATTTGAGCTACTCACGGACGGACGGACAGACAGACGGACAGACATTTTCCCGCCCCACACACAATCTCATAGAATACCACATTGGCACCTAATAGCATGATCCCATAGTTCTGCATTACCAGAATTCGAATTAACAAAACGTGTTACAATATTCTGTACCGGATGTGTATATTTTATAAAATGATGGTTGTACAGGTTGAAAAGCTTAAATGAATATCCCGCTAAAAATAAAGTTGATTAAAGACGCGAAATGTTATTAAGTTCCAGAATGGTACTTTACGAGATTGTGTAGGGGACGAGAAAAGTCTGTCCGTCTGTCTCTCTGTTTATCTGTGTGTCTGTACGTGCGATAACTCAAATACTATTTATAGGATTTTCATGAAACTTGGTAGGCCTATACGCATTTATAACGTCCATGGGAAGAAGCCTATTGATATTGGATCACATCGGTTGACCGGCACCGGAGTAAAGCCCAATTTAGTGCCTATTTTATGGTAATATATTGTAAACAATTCATCAAATGCAAATCATTTCTCTTGGTAACGTATTGTTTTACAGTGTTCATAAACGGCTTTGGAAGTTGCAAGACAGTTAGCTTTGACAAATAACACTACACACATATTCCTTCACATATGCTTATCATACTAGATCTTTGATCTTCCGTAAGTCCTGCTTAATGATTCGATCTGGAGCTTAACTCGGAAATCGAATGCAAAAATAACTTGAATGAATGAAGTGCTTTTATTGTTAATAAGAAAAACTATATTTTTACATTATTCGTTGCATGAGCCCTTAGGCTGTCCATGCTTTAACTGTGCACAAGCAAAAATGTACCCTAAAAGTAAAAGTAAAAACACAAAGACAAACAGTTAAAAACTAGTAAATATATAAACAAAACTACACACACGCACACCCCACAAAAGTAGCACATACAGCAGCAATACCCTTAAACACACCAACAAAATATATTTTACATAATATCCTATTGACAGCCGTCTACACCATCGGAGTACTCCCCTTACTCCCTCGGTCCCACTCCCTCGGCCAGTTCCATCCTAAGCTGCCTCACTTTGGACATAAATTTCCCAACCCCCCCCCCCCAAAAAAAATCTGCAAAAATAACTTATTTTATGCACATCATAATTGCAATTATCACTGATTAAACAAAAGCATTCTGGCTCCTTGTTACATCAGTTTAACTGATATTATTTCTTATAGAATCTTTACTAGCGTAAAACTGGTTGTGTGTTAAGAAAAATTCTCACATTTGTTAGAGCAGTGTAAACAAGAAGATTTTTTGTCTTCATTTTCTCTTTATAATGATTGTATTCTTAAACAAATAAGCACAACTCTAGAGCAATATACACATTCGGTTAATTATCTTCACTGAGCAAGAGAAACCACAGCAAACTAATATACATTTGTCCTTTTATCAGCAACTATACCCACTGTAGATATAACAATTCTGTACATACTACTGAAATTGTACGGCAGTCTGCATAACATTGTAGTTACAATTTAGTACAAGTACACAGAATGTAATTATTATGAAGCATCCTATAGTAGAAACCGGGATACGATCGGCATAATAATCACACTTGCAGTCGTTGAACTTCAACTACGATACAGTCATCAGGATATACTCTCCTGTTGGGACTCTATAAAATTAACTATACAGTTTGCAAAGAGAATAACCTGTGTGCATACAGAACTGCATGAATACACTGCAAAAACGCTATTCGTAGAAAATATATCTCTTTTGCTACTAGCTTAGTATTATTTTGAGATAGCTAGAATTGAAAATAAAGCTTCTTATATAGTAGATTCATAATTTTTTTTTAGGTAAAAACCTATTTTAATCCTTAAGTGATATATGGACGAAAACTTGTATATGAATGTTTCATAAGTGACTATGCCTAAAACTGATACTTTTATAGGACCTAAAACAGCCTATTTTTACGTTAGAGCCTAATATTGCCTTTTTGTTTGTTTTTCCTCTGAAGTTCAAAATAAGTCATTTTTTGTTATAAATTCCAGCATTTATTTTCAATTCCTACTAAATTTTTAGCTCGGAATGTGCAGCACATGACACATTTGTGACGTGGTTAAATAGTAAGGAATGTTTCTTCTTCAGTATATAAATTCCTTGGAATTCCAATAAAATGTAGTGTTTTTCTCCCGATTCCCACATCCAGTAACAAACTAAAAAAAAAGTAGTTCTCTGAATCACTGAGGGATACAAGGGTAGTATTGCTGCATTGCAATGGAGCATGTTGTTTAATAAAGATAATTAAAATAAAAAAAAAAAAGGGGGTTGAATATGCTATCTGGTCGCAGGGATTAGGTTTTCACCGTTATGGTAGTAATACAGGCCGTAGTAATAGGTCCATGTAATTCTGTGTACCATAGGCCTATATCTGTGTTTTATCAGGAATATTGATTAATGGTGACTTCAATAATTATAATATTCTGCATTGCAATTGAGATATTTCAGAAAATTGGCAACTTAACGATTTTATAAGAGAATATTTTACGATTTTTATATCCTATTTTCAAATTTTTAGAGCCTATTTTAGGTACCTAAAACAGCATTTTTAGCGACCTAAAAGTCCGAAGTCTAATCATTACATATCCAGGCGGCTTCAAAGGAATAAACCATTAAGTTGGTGTTTCTATATGTTAATTTTTTGAGTAGTAAATATATTTGTATTTTTTATTTTAAAATTACATGAATACATAGATAATGCACAAGGCCCTGAAATCCCGAAAGAGCAGGAGCTCGTGCTCGGGGGCAGTTCTATGCTCTGACCAATTCGGTTTTGGTTTCCGCTTTCCAAAATTTTACCTGTGTATAGAGGGGACATAGACAAGCATCTTTCATTATTAGGTGTATGCTCTGTGGATTCAATTTTAGGTAGATTTCGAAGTAAAATCTACCTATTGCAATCGATACCATCTCATGACTTTCGAAAAATTCTTTAATATCTTTACGTTTCATGCCTCCCTAAGTACGAAACCACCGCCCGTTAAAAAAAAAAATTATGATATTTATTTATATATATATTTCTTTACACGCTAGCGGCCGTAATTTTGAAGATATTTGGACCAAATTTTATTATGTTATTTCTAGGCCCAATAGTTCGGACAAGTTCGTTAATGAGAAAAATTGGCCCAAGGGGGGAGTCGGGGGAGGAGGTTGAAATTTTGAAAAAATTATATCTCGGCCCCTATGAAGTATAAAGGGAAACTTTGTGAGAATAAATTAGAGCACTCTCTATGAAGGTCACAGTGACACCAATGATTCGGGGGTTTTGGGGATACGAGTGGGGGTGGGGGATGAAAATTCGAAATTTTTGAAACCACGTCTTGTGGGGCATCGTTGAAAAGCTCTTGATGAGTACTCTACAAATCAATAACTAGTTTCTCGATATTTCTCATATAAGGCGAGATTTGAATGTTTGAAAAAGTGCTCTTTCCTCTTTTTAGCAGTTATTATTGCGGGTTTGTCATGCCAAGACTAAAGAAGATGACTGCTGTGCACCGACAATAAATTAAACCAAAAGCACTTCGAAATCTACCTCAGCCTGCAGGCCTGCCTAAAGGGATTTTTTTCCTATTATACCACAAAATCTCCCAAGGGTATACCAACAACTGACTCCGAACATTTGTAATGATGCGAAACAAAGGAACGGTGGACATGGTGTAGTGTAATGAATAAAAAGAAACTAATGCAGTAGCGCCAGTCATGTGATTAGTCTGAAAATTTTGCAGATTATGAAAACTTTATTATGATATAGCTGTTTATGGATGTTTAAGAATCGGTTTTATCGACAATTAACATGGCTTGAAGTCAATTTTATGAAAATTTTAACCCAACTTCGCTTCATTTTTTCCTTATGAGCATCAATTGTAAAGAATTTAGAATTATGGGCATGAATTGTAAATAAATTAATGTCTATAGCATACACATTTTACGTTATAGAGCAAAAATCACATAATAAAAGTTGCTTTTCTAGCCTATGTTCCCGCTATACACAGGTTAGATATTGCGGTATTGTTCATTAACACCCTGTACATGTTGCATCCTCTAACTTTTAAAACGAACATGCATGATTGGAGCAGTTGGCCTGGGCGGAACAATTGGTCAGGCACTCGTTTTGTTCCCATAATGGTAGATTGACTCGATACCAAGGTCGATGACATTTAAGTGTGTGTAAATCCGACTGTCCCATGTCTGTTGTATCAAGTTAAAAAAAAAATCCCGCGGGGAAAAAATCTGGCTTACGGAATCCGCTTACGGTCTTAAGTATCAATGTACAACACAAATAGCTTGAGAGCAAAAATTAGAATCTGAAACAATAAGGATCAATCACTCAAAACATCCAATATCTGTATTGCTGCTATGACATCTGGATAGTTAATCATTGAATTGACAGCGCTGTCACCTCTAGGCGGAGTCTGGAACTATTATACCATTTGCAAGTTCAACTCTAATATGTTTGGGATGAGCCCGCCTCCAACCAAACATTTCAATATTCAATATTTCAATATTCCAAAGCGGTAGCTTTGATAATGTACACTTCTCTATTTGCCTTGCCACAGAGAGTATTTGCTGAAAATGAAATTTAGGTATATAGATAATTATATTTGGTTAATATGAGAATAATTTATGATAATGTTAATAATTAATTTGTCCCATGAGTTCAAACAGTATTAATAATTCAATATCATAATGCAAATATAATAAAAGTGGAATAAAAAATAAACGAACAGATACAACGATATTGACAATGGATAAAAATAACGTTTAAATTCACATGATTCAGAGCGGCGACAAATTTTATATTTAGCGTTCCTGAGGTTTTCTTACACTTAAAAAGACTTAACTCTAAGTTAGACCATGTGGTTTCAAACATCCCAAAATACGAGGAGCGTCCATAAAGTAAATTTTCCTGGAGCCGTTTACAGAAACAAAACACAATTTCATGGACATACATATTCCAACAGATACAACAAGTATTCAGCTATTATACAACACAATTGCCACCGGAATTGAAACATTTATCATATCGTGGAACCCACTTTTGAATACCTGTGTCGTACAAGTCTGCCGCCAGGGATTTGAACCACTATGTGACAAAAATCTCCCCCTCTCTGTCATTCCCTGTCATTTCTTGAGGTATAGGAAAATACGTAAATCACTGGAAGCGAAGTCCGGGCTGTAGGGTGGATGATTAAACACCTCCCAGCCGAACTTCTGCAGGAGACTTGCTAGGAAGTGCTGTGTATTTGCTATTAAATCCCAACTTCCTAGCAAGTCTCCTGCAGAGGTTTGGCTGGGAGGTGTTTAAACTTCCACCCTATAGCTCGGACCTCCCTCCCAGTGATTTCCGTATTTTCCTACACCTCAAGAAATGGTCCCAGGGAAACTTACTTTATGGACGCGCCTCCTAATAGAAAACTTGTAAAATTATTGTTTCATTGTTTGATCCAAGTTTACAAATACACCTTACAATTTTTGAAATTTCAGTATTAACATATCAATTCTTCAGAATTTTCTCTGCTACGGTCCTGAAAATGTGTGTAAAGCCGAAATGTCTCCTTTACTTTATTTCAAGAAATAATATGAACAAATTAGACTTTGATTACCTAGGAAATATTATTGTTGTGTATTTGCTATTAAATCCCAACTATGAGCTGTGCGAGTCTTAACAAATGCTGAATGTACTGCCCACTGTATACCAAAAGTTAAGAAATCACGAATTATGAGGAATTAACCTTTATATTTTTGAATTAATTCTGTATATAAAGCTAAATTATAATCAGGTTATCAGATCATTACACTCACATTCAACTAGAAATACTCATCTTCTGAATCTCCCCAAACACATACAGTCCAAGATCAGACTAATGAATGCACTTCCTAAAAGAATTGAAAACATTTCTTTTAATTATTTTAGGCTAAAAATGAGAAATTTATTTATTTGGAGTCCTCTATAACGTGATGATTTCTTTCAATTTAGACTTAGCAATGTTGGAATATTATGTATTGTTATTTAATTACCTTACAGATTTGTGATATCTTGACAATCGCACACTCACATAAAAATACAACAAAATATGTCAAATTGGCCGGCTACGGGATTTGAACCAGGGGCCTCTAGACTGCGAGACCAATGCAATGCCTTCTCGGCCACCTCGCTCAGTTTAACTATTTAGTTTGATAAGCGTATGTGAAGGAATAATGTTATTTGTCACAGCTAACTTTATTGCAACTTCCAAAGCCGTATATGAAGACTGTAAAACAATAAGTTGTCATGAGAACTGATTCGCATATCATAAATTTTTTCTAATATATTTCCACTAGCATGTGCCCGCGGCTTCGCCCGCGATAATTATTTCAAAAATTAAAAATTAAGAGCATAATAGTTAAATCATTATATTTATTAACACCTAAATCACGTGGACTACATACCACGATTAGATAGCATCGCCTGGTAAAAGCGACCTCAGATTTGGGTTCCTTGGTCCAGAAAACCCCTGTATATGAGTTTCGTCCAAATAAAACAATGTTTGACCATATTAGGGCTTACAACATTCAAGCGATCGCGAAAGTTTAATTTCCAAGGTATGACAAAAATATACAAAGCCAACTGTAATTGTCAAACTTCCATTTAATTTAATTCCAAACCCATCTGATACCCACTGGCAATAATGTGTTTTAATGTCAAATGTGATTCGGATTCGATAATTCTGTGTAAAAAGGGATTAAGTATTCTAAAAAACATTTGATTTTTGGCATTTAAAATCAGAATTTTTCAAAATCCTTTCTTATTGAGCACCTACATTATGAAACGAAGGTACTGTCAAAATTCCAAGTTTCTACCTGTTATAGTTTAGGCTCTACGTTGATTCCTGTCATTCAGTCAATCAGTCAGTCAGGACAAAGCCTTTTATATATATAGAGATTACATAGGGACTAAATTGGGCTTTATTCCAATACCGGTCAACCTATTTGGTTCAATAATAATAGGCTTCTTCCTATGGACGTTATAAATGTATATAACAAGTTTTATGAAAATCCGATAAAGTGTATTTGAGTTATCACGCGTACGGACACACGAACGGACGGATAGACGGACAGACATTTTCCCGTCCCGCACACAAGCTCATCAAGTACCATACTGGAACTTAATAACCTGATACATTGTACTTTACTTAACGGTTTAATAAACATGATCATGATATGATTATTATTTTGTGAAGTGGGAGAAGAAAGAGATTGGGGATAGAAATGTGAAAAATATATCACTCTTCAGAATTAATTTTCAATAACCTGTAATTTTGCACCTAGTGGAAATGCAATTAATTCCATATGAAAGTACATCGTGAAAATTTTCTGAACTGTAAAATTGCTGTTATTTGATGTAATAAAAGTGCGTGGAATTTCATTAAAGTTACACATTCCATTTGATATATTGGCTTGTCCAGTGACCTGAAAAACACTTGTCTCGTCCAGGGCACAGTGCGGACATAATAATTAGCATTATCATCGGCTGCATTTTCATTTCCCGAGTGATTTTTCATATGAATTATTAATGGTAGAGATGATACATGAGATGGTTTACTAGTATATTTCACAACACACACTTCGCTTATTACTCTATCTATGTGCCATAATTATTAAGTGCCAGTATGGTACTTTATGAGATTGTGTGGTGGACGAAAAAATGTCTGTCCGTCTGTCTGTCCGTCTGTCCGTGCGTCTGTACGCACCATAACTCAAGTACGCTTTTTCGGATTTTCATGAAACTTGGTGTAAACATTCATAATGTCGATGGGAAGAACCCTATTGATATTGAACCAAATCGGTTCACCGGTACCGGAGTAATGCCCAATTTAGTGCCTATTTTAATAGGTTATGGCGCCTTTCTATTAGAAAGGCGCCATCACTCAAATACGCTGTATCGGATTTCCATTAAACTTGGTATACCCATTTATGACGTCCATGAGAAGTGCCCTATTGAATTTGAACCTAATCTGTTGACCGGTACCGGAGTAAAACCCAATTTAGTGTCTACTTTAAAGGCGCAATAACTCAAATACGCTTTATCGGATATTTATGAAACTTCGTATACGCATTTACAATGTCCATGGGAAGACGTTTATTGATATTGGACCAAATCGGTTGGCCAGTACCGGAATAATGCCCAATTTAGTGTTTTTATGTTAATATATAAGAAGTCGCGATAACTCAAATATGCTTTATTGGATTTTCCTGAAATTTTGTATACCCATTTATAATGTACGTGGAAAGACGTCTACTGATATTGGACCAAATCGGTAGACCAGTACCGGAGTAAAACCCAATTTAGTGTATATTTTAAAGACGCGGTAACTCAAATACGCTTTTCCGGATTTTATGCAACTTGGTATACACATTTATAATGTCCATGGGAAGACGTCTATTCATAATGGATAAAATTGGTTGACCTGTTTCGGAGTAATGCTCAATTTAGTGCCTATTTTATGGTAATATACGTATTCGAAAGGATTTATAAAAAAAATGAAAATCAGTTATCTTGACAACATAGCCTATTGTTTTACTGTGATCTTATAAGGCCTTGGAAATTAAAATACAGGTAGCTATGACAAAAAACATATTAATTGACATGCGCTTATCCAACTAGACCGTTAAAATGACCCAGGTGGCCGAGATGGTAGACCTTTCTTCTTCCGTAAGCCCTGCTTAATGAATAAATCTGGAGCTTAACTTGGAAATCAATTAAAATATATATATATATTCTGCATATCATAATTGCAGTCATAACTGATTAAACAAAAACATACTGGCACTTTGTTACATCAGTTTACCTGATTTTTATTATATTTTTTATTTACACAATACCATACGGATCAAATTAGCTTTATATATGAAACAATTAGTGGCAACACATTTGAAGAACCTCGCTGAAACAGAGGAACTTTATACCATTCTCACGTGATAATGGTTGGATATCTAGCCTATCTCGTGGGAAATATGCATCCCACTAAAATTCATCCTTACTTGGCCTGCCGTTTTCAATACTTATCAGTAGGGGGCGGATTTCTATGACCTAAAAAATAGGATATATGCATGCATTTATGACATAAAAATACATTAAAATATGACCAATAAAATTTTAAAAAACTTTACCACTTACACATTATGTACGTTTTTTTAAAGTTTAATTAAAATTCATTTCATTAAAATATAATGTTAATTATTTAAAACATCTGTAAATTATCAAAAAGTATCAGTATAATACAAAATTTACAAAATATGATATGAAACTTCAAAATTTCTTTAATATGCACACAAATATGCCGAAAATATGACCTAAATATGCATATTCATACGAAATATGCTACAATAGTTGAACATTTCCTAAATATGCAGTTATATGCACAATAAAAGCCGTTCCATTTTCACCAGGATGCTTGGAATCGGGTTTAAATTAGTCGGAAACCTGAAATAATGCAGAGGGGGAAAATATGATATGTCATACAAATCCGCCCCCTACTTATCAGAATATCACGACCAAGATTTTATCAGAACACTGTCTTACCTATTCCCCCTCACAATACTGTATTTTATTCTTCATCCTTTACTGTCGAGATAGCTCGTCTGCGAAATTCCTTACCTGAGGGTATAAAAGTCTGCCGGACACTTAAAACGTTCAAGATGAAGTTAGTTGACCACTTGACCATCAAGCAATAACACTTATATTATATACTACTTCCTTGTTAAAAATTGTTGTTTTTGTATTGTTTTCATTTATTTTTATTTTTACTTTACTTTTTTTTCTTTTTCTGCCTAATATAAAGTTATTATTTTTTTCTTTAATTTGTTCTACACAATGTTGAACTTCCATTATTGAAGTCTTAAATACAAGTTTGTGGTCACATGTCTAGCAAGCGAACAAGATACAAGATGTTTATGCCAATTGTTTGTATTTGTATTAAAGAAAATAACATTTTGTTGTTGTTCATTTTTGCTTTTTCAAGGAGTTCAAACTTGTATAACATTGTGTATTAACGTAATGACGGGTAGCGAACCCACAACCTTTGTTACAGTCGATCTGTCAATGCACGAACCACAGCAATGATCTCAAAGTTCGTTTACACTTGTGAATCGCTCCATAGAGCTTTAAATTTTCTAACTAACAAGAGTCGGCCCTTCTTTTTGAATCCGACTGTACATAAAACAGTATTATGTTGTATCTTTTGCAGTAAAATCTAGTAATTCATAAAAAACACAGAAGAATTCACATTCAGAAATAGCACTAAAGTAGAGTTATTTGGAAGAAACTGTTCCATATTGAATGAAGGCACTTCATTTCATTGCTGTCACCCTCTTGAACTCTTAAAATGCTATAAAATCATGGAATAAAGACGTGGATGAAAACAAATATTCGCTAAATTGTTAGGAAGAGTGATAGAGGAAGAAGCTATCGGAGCGAGAGCAGTTAGGAAGACTTGCAGGGCTATATATCACACAGCCTCCTTGATATAATAAGTGTAATTTATTTCTCCTATCCCTTATGAAGACTCTTGTAGACCCTCTGGATCATAAAAGTGTTTTCCATGGCAACCGAAACAGTAACGTAACCATTTACTCGGCTTCAAAGAGGCAGTTCTTTTCGCCGGTTGCTAGGCAACAAGGCTACATTAATTTCACAGCAGAGATGTATCGAATTTTGTTTTCAGCTTCTTTGAACATTTCCCCGGATTTTTGTAGGATTATCTTACAACAGAATATTCTAGCTATTTCTTTCATAAGCAAAGTAATATTTTTTTGTGTCAGGGCTTATTATTTTTGTGACATATAATCTATATTAATAAAAGGAAGTGTCTGTCTTCCTTCTGACTGTCTGTCCGCGATGCCCAGCGAAATCTACTCAACGCAGAGATCTGAAATTTTAAACATAGGTGGACTGAAGGGTCGGAAAATGCACCTCGAAGCCGGAATTTTAATTTTCGTTTTCGTTCGTGAGTTATGAGTGAAAAACGGGCAAAAAACCTGCATTTTTTGCGTTTTCGAAGCATCAGTTTTCAGTTATACATTTCAATATCAAATCAATTACAGTTGGCTTTGGCTATTTTTGTCATACCTTGGAAATAAAACTTTCGCGTTCGCTTGAATGTTGTAAGCCCTAAATATGATCAAACATTGTTTTATTTGGACGAAACTCGCTATACAGGGGTTTTCTGGGCCAAGGAACTCGAATCTGAGGTCGCTTTTACCAGGCGACGCTATGTAATCGTGGTACATAGTCCACGTGATTTAGGTGTTAATAAATATAATGATTTAACTTTTATGCTCTTAATTTTTAATTTTTGAAGTAATTATCGCAGGCGAAGCCGCGGTCACATGCTAGTATTATAATAAATTGCTTAAGACAGGGCATACACAGCTCAGAAATAGATTAAATTAATTATTTTTCTCAGCAATAAACTGCTCTACAACCTTGTAGTCTGACATGCTCCTTATTGACTACTCCTAAAATTGCGTACTATTTTCAGAATTAATCAAACTATTACAGTTACGGGTAATTATCGTGCAAATAGCATCCACGGTTCATGCACTGAAATGCCGTTTCCCTGATAATTTTCACAAATATAAATATTTTTAGGTGATTCTTATATACATACATATAAGTATATATATATATATATCTGTTAATATCATTTGAACAGCACTGTTTAGAATTATTGATTTAACATGGATAGTTTATTCTTTAAAAATATATTTATGTAAAAGAAATTACTCTAGACGGATTATTTTTTTTAAATACTTATGCTGTAGTTATTCCAAAGATTGTAGATGATATTATTCATATGATATTTTCAAATAGATACAAAAAAGGAATCACTCAGGGATAGCCTATTGATACTTGTGAAATTATCATGAAAACGGTATTTCAGTGCACGAAAAGTGGCTCCATTTTACGATAACGATAATTATCCGTAGGCCTAACTGTAAGAGTACATAGTATTTAATTGTATAAGTAATCAATAGACTTCGGACTTTTAGGTTGCTAAAAATGCTGTTTTAGGTACCTAAAATAGGCTCTAAAAATTAGGCTAGAAAATAGGTTCTTATAAAATCGCTAAGTTGCCAATTTTCTGAAATATCTCAATTGCAATGCAGAATATTATATTTATTGAAGTCACCATTAATCAGTAATCATGATAAAGCACAGATATAGGCCTATGGTACACAGAATTATATAGACCTATTGCTAGGGTCTGTATTACTACCATAACAGTGAAAACCTAATCCCTGTGCCCAGAAGCTACGCACTTAGCATATTCAACCCTTTGTATCCCCCGGTGATTCAGAGAACTACATTTTTTTTTTGTTACTGGATGTGGGGGTCGGGAGAAGAACACTACATTTTCTTGGGAATTCCAAGGAATTTTTCTACTGAAGACGAAACATTCCTTACTATTTAACCACGACATAAAAGTGCCATGTACTGCACATTCTGAGGTAAAAATTTAGTACGAACTGAAAATAAATACTAGAATTTATAACAAAACAATCACTTATTTTGAACTTTAGAGGACAAACAAGCAAAAAGGCAATATTAGGCTCTAACGTAAAAATAGGCTGTTTTAGGTCCTATAAAAGTATCAGTTTTAGGCATAGTCACTTATTAAACATGCTTACACAAGTTTTCGTCCATTTATCACTTAAGGATTAAAATAGGTTTTTACCTAAAATCCGAAGTCTAGTAATGAATAAAGATCATGTCATATTACAAGGTTACAGAACATTTCATTGCTGAGAAAAAATAAGGAATTTTATCTTTTTCACAGCATCCTAACCTGTATGCTTTCCTGACGTTGATTAAGTTTCTTGAGGAGCCGTTACATCCCATGAAAGGGCAAGCCCTGCCATCTGAGCACTGCATCTCCCGCCTTACTTCTTCGGTAAATTACGATATCGGTAGACATACGGTTAGTATTCCAGCTTTGACGTTCTTTATGAATGGATTTCCTGACTGCAGCCGTTCCTTCTTTACTAAGTAACTTCTCACTTTACTGAGTACATAATTATAATACTAGGAAGTACCAGGGATTAAATCTGAGTTTTGCGGATTCGTAAGCAGTAACACAATTAGACCGTGGTCTATTTGGTAAAGAATATAAAACTGATGTAAGCCTAACAAAGTGCCGGAATGGTTTTGTTTAATCAGTTATAACTGCAATTATGATATGCAGAAAACTAGTTTTTTTAATCGATTTCCGAGTTAATCTCCAGATTGATTCATTAATGCCCGGATTCTATAAACTCGCGAAATACCCGTGGGTAAATTATCCAATGGACAGAATTTACAGAAGAATAACTTTTACAAAGACAAATAATTTAAAGATAGCAATCGCATAAACTTGTTGTAGAACGTGCATCTCAGCGGACTGTATGATAGATAATTAGGGCTGATTAAAATCAAAATGCACGCCATACATTCGATAGAAAATAAAATAATAGGTTTACAAGAAACAAAGACCATAGGCAATGTAACACGACACTGAATTCTTCTTAAGCACAATCACTCGCTAATTCTTGGTTGATGTCTTGAAGATCTTCTAAAGGCAGAGATGATTGAATCCGCCCAATAAAAAACCTTGTTGGTTTCAATACAGATTTATTTAAAATTCCAGAGGACCACTCGACTTGATACGTCGAGAACTTGTAATTATTAATTAAGCATATACATATAGCAATTGTATGCTATAAATGTGATTTACAATTAATCTTGTGATGTCTTTTAATCTCAAGTCACAAACGCAATGCTAATGTCAATAAATTAATTTGCGTGTTGTGTAGCGTCAAAGCAATATTCAAATATTTATGAATGTTAAAATCTTTTAAACACTCACTTGTGTAATGACTCCTTCTTGTAACGAATATCACTACAGGAAATAATCCTGAAGTCCAATCAAGCTATATTAAAGCTAGTAGAGAAGCTTAGCAGCGACGTAGAAGAAATTCACCATTTTGCGGCGAATAATAATTAGAACTGCTTCTGTGCAGATAAAATTAATGTTGATAAATCCTTGAATCGTTGTAAACAGATTCCAAGGCGAATAAGTATTAATAGCTGCTGCTAGCTACGTCCAGAGAGAATTGAAAATCCTTTCAGAGGATTACACAATAGACGAAGAAGGAAGAAGAATGAAGAAGTAAGTTTTGAATTGAAAACAATGACTTGTAACAATACTAAAAAATCAATCCCATTGGACGAAGATAAAAACGATTAGGCAATTTAAAGACAAAAGATTGTATTTTGACAATAAAAATAATAATTACTAGAAGGCCGTGAGAAAAATTAACATTGAATAAAATCTTACCAAGGCCGAAAAAAGACAAGAATAATTATTAAAAGATTATTATAGAAGGCCAAGAAAATAAAAAACTACGTCAAATCTCAAGTATCAAACATAACTGAACATATTGCCCGCGATTATTCCACTTGTGGAATAATCTAAATAGAATGCGAAGTTATGTTTGACCTTGAGAAAGACAAGAACGACAAAAACACAAAACAAATATTGATAAAATAACAATAACTAAGAATACATTAGGTACCTAGAAGACAAAGACTAACTATCTAGTCTTCTGAGTCATGGATAGGTAAGGGTGCCAATTTAACAATTGGCCTCTTAAATGAACCTGAGGGGGTACGAACAGTAACCACCCTGACAAGGGAATCAGGACCAGAATGAACCTTTTCAATAACACCCATAATCCATCTCAAATGAGGAACGTTGTCTTCCATTACTAAGACTGGAGTGCCTATTGACACATTAGGCATAGTTCTAGTCCATTTAGACTTCCTTTGAAGCGAATGGAGATAATCAGATGACCATCTCTTCCAAATACAGGTCACTAAATGATTAAGATTGTTCCAACGGGAACGGAGAGTATACCCGCCAGAAAGATCTGGACTAGGCAAAGATATAATAGCCTTTCCAATGAGGAAATGGCCAGGAGTAATAAAAGTAGAGTCATTGACGTCCTCGTACAGGGTGGTAAGAGGGCGTGAATTCAATAGAGACTCTATCTGAATGAGAAGAGTAGACATCTCTTCGTAGTCAAAATTAAAAGAAGGTGCCATCCTATTAAGATGAATTTTCATTGAACGAACGGCAGCTTCATGAAGACCTCCCATATGTGGCGAATGAGGAGGTAGGAAATTCCATTTAATACGTAGGTGAGAAGTGGCATCCTGAATAATAGATTGATAATCATAAGATTGAAGTAGCTTGACAAGATTCTGTAAGTCAACCTTAGCGCCTATGAAATTACTACCATTATCAGACGTAATGGAAGCAGGTGTGCCACGACGACAAGTAAATCTGGCGAAGGCAGAAAGAAAAGCACGAGCAGTGAGAGCGGTAACCAGCTCAATATGAACTGCCTTCGTAGACATACATACAAAGATAGCTATGTAAGCTTTGATACGAGTCTTTGAGCGAGGACCTCCATATTTGATGGAGTACGGCCCAGCGTAATCAACGCTAACATCATTGAATGCAGATGTATAATTAACCCTTTCAGAGGGCAAGTCAGCCATCTTTTGCTGAAATGGCTGAGGATTAAAGCGTAAGCATTTAACACAGGTTCTCAAAACACTGCGGATAGTCTTACGAAGAGAAAATATCCAAAATTTCTCTCTTAAATGAGACATGATTAGTTGAGGTCCAGCATGCAACAATCTAATATGAGTATAATAAATAAGGTGCCTAGTAAATCCATGTTTAGCTGGCAATAGCATTTGATGCTTGTGTTCAAACGTTAAGTTGGAATTTTTGAGGCGTCCACCAACTCGAAGGATACCATCTTGAAGCATGAAAGGGCTAACCTGATGCAGCTTGCTAGTAATCGATACTTCAAGACCAGTGGAAAGAGATTGAATCTCCTTGGAATAAACTTGACGCTGAATTATTTTAACACAGCAGTTGATTGAATTCTCGATTTCAATAGGTAACAATGGACCTTCATATCGAGTCTGAGCCTTACGGCAATTATTGGCAAATCTCAAAATGAAAGCCATAATGCGAACAGTCCTTAAATAGCTGAACTTAGCTAACCAAGTGCTAAGGTCAGAAATATCAGACTCAATAAGAGCTACAATCTTCAGTTCTGGAGGCGGAGTAGAATGAGAAGGAGAATATTTAGCTGGCCATTTGGAAATATCCTCAGATAACCAAGCAGGCCCAGACCACCATAATGGATTATTGAGGAGATCTGAGGGTGTAGATCCTCTCGAAATAACATCAGCAGGATTGTCCTTAGAAATAACATGCGACCAAGAATCAATAGAAGTAGTTTCTTGGATGTCAGCAACTCTATTCACTGAAGCATCGAACTCTACCCTCAACTTAGTGGTAGTGCTGGATGGCTTAAATACAGGGTGATGAGGAATTACATATTCGTACTTAGCAGTACAATCCTCAATAGCAGGTTCCATATGACCCAGCTCTTCATATTCAGACATAAACTTGCAATACTCTAAATGGAGAGAGGGATTAGAAGATAATCGCTTCTCCAAAGAATGAAACCTTTTTAAAGCTTGGGCTTTAGTACTGCCCAAAGTCTCTGGGGCAACCCGAAAGAGAAGCTTCACAATATACCTCCCATCAGAATCTCTCTGAGTATTGTCTAAGAAATGCTTCTCACAGAAGGACTCGTCAGGGAAAGGAGCACAATTAGAAACCTTCTCTAACTCCCAAAATTTAGTGAGTTGATTACTAACATCTTCATCAGAAGTTAGGAAGGCTGAATAATTGGCAAAGGTTTCCCCGGAATTAGCAGGGTTAAATATGGGAGAGTTATTCTGATTGAATCGCTTCTTGCAATGAGTCAAATGAGTATGATGACGTTGGGGAGAAAGAGAAGGAGGCAATTTGCCTGAGAAATACCAGCCTAGCTTGGAATTCTGAATGGTGGGATAGTTGGGAGCAGATATCTGACCAGGAACTATGATTTGAGAAAAGATTTCAACTCCCAAGAGCAAGTCAACATATTTAGGTTCATTAAACTGCAAATCAGCTAATTGCAGATTGGGGGGAATATTCCATTCCTGAATGTCAATTAAGTGTTTTGGAAACTTGGATGTGGAGATTTCTGGGACAATAATAGCCTCAGTATCACAGTACCAAGGAGTGGCACGAGATCTGAGTGATATCGATGCAAGCTTTAGTGTGCTTACATTAGTGGACAGTACCCCAGCCAGCGTAGTGCGATGAGGTAAAGGAGACAAGCCTAACTGTTTAAATAACCTATTACTGATTAGGTTACAGTCAGAACCGCTATCTAGAAGTGCTGTTGCCTCTACAGCACGACTATTTTTGTCGAGAATTACCACAGTGGCCGTGGGAAGCAGACATTTCTGCTGTGATTTTCCAGAGGACGTTACATTGACTGTATTTTCTGCCGGCGAATTATTAGAAGCAGGATTGTGCAAATAAGTACTGTGTTTTGCGTTGCAAATACTGCAACGAAAGTTACTACAATTGGATTCGTGGCCGTTTGCGCCAAGGCAAACACGACAACAATTGTGATCTTTCACAAATTGATCACGATGCACAAATTTCATTGTCTTGAACTTGTCACAGCGATAGAGAGGATGTTGCGCATTATGACAACAAATACAATTGTTTCTCGTGGGCTGATGCTTGACCTTAGCTTTGGTAGTGAGAGCAGAAGCAGGCGCAGATTTAGCAGACTGACTACGCAGGGCTGCCTCCGTCATCTGCAACACCCTGACTCTCGACTCCAAAAAGCTAAACAAATCTTCGAGTTTAGGGAGCCTACCAAGTTTAATTGAGGACTCCCAATCCTTGATTAGACTCACAGGGAGCTTATCCACAATTATACGTGAAATGATGAGGTCAGACAAGGAAACCTCAGTATTCAAAGCGTGCAGAGCATGCACGGTGCTTACAAAATGGTCCAAGTAGCGTTGAAGCGACTCTGCGGAAGACCCTACTATGGAGGGTGCAGAGAATAAATGATCTAAGTGCGTATTTGCAATCAAACGATCATTGTCAAACCTTTCTGCTAAGGTTTTCCAAGCTACTTCGAAAGTAGCAGATGAAACGGGAATATTTTGTATAACAGTCATCACTTCAGGTGACAAACATGATTTCAGATATTGGAATTTATCCATATCTGAAATGTGGCTGTGATTTATGATGAGGGATGTAAAGGTATCCCTGAACTCAATCCAATTCCTAGGATCGCCGGAAAATTGAGGTAATTTTAATTCCGGGAGCTTGGGCAAATTAGGGAGATGAGAGTCAAGCGATGAACGCTGACTAATCGATTGAGATTGTTCAGACTCATACAATAACTTGTTGTCGAGAATGAGTGAATCAATAAATAAAAAGGCAGCAGCATATTCAGTTTGAATATGTTGTTCTAGCTGCTCAGCCTCCTGATCCGAAACATCAAAGAATTGAGGACTTTCATCCCTATATCTATCCATAAGCCTTTGAAGTTCGGAACGATGGAACAAAGCCTTACGGTATGAGAGTTTATCTTGAATCTCAAATTCATGTATAGTCTGAAATGTATTGAAGAGCTGAACCCTTAACCGTTCAAAACTAGCAAGAGCTTTAGCTTTGGCCTCGGCCCTTTCTTGCTCAGCCTTAGCTCTTTCCTGTTCGGCAATAGCTTTGGCTTCAGCTTCTTTGCGTTCGGCTTTAGCCCTCTCTTGCTCGGCAATAGCTTTAGCCTCAGCTTCTTTGCGTTCGGCTATAGCCTTAGCCTCGGCCTTTTCTTGTTCGGCTATAGCCTTAGCCTCAGCTTCTTTGCGTTCGGCTATAGCCTTAGCCTCGGCCTTTTCTTGCTCAGCCTTAGCTGCGGCTTCGGCCTCTTTGCGCTCAGCCTTAGCTGCGGCTTCGGCCTCTTTAGCTTTATTGAAAGAAGTAATCTGTTTATTATAATATTGAGTAGCTCGCTTAATAACTTGCTCTACTTCTAATCTATAAGCTTCTTCATGCTCAGAGTAAGCTAGCTCGTCTATTTCAGATTGAACTTTATCATATTCATTTTCGAACTGGTCTAGTTTATTTTTAAAACTCAAGAAGTCTTGGTAAGATCCTTCATCATCAATAACTGAATTAAGGATATCATTAGCCTTACGCGTGATCTTCGCCTTTATGGGAGTACGCTTAGCCTTAAGGGACTTTAAAACAACCTCAGGATTATCCATGATGTGATATTCGCAATTAATTGTCCAAAAAATCACAATACTTCACTTATTGAAGTTGGGAACCTGAGCTAAGTCTAAGGTTAATTGCTGCCCGCATTCGGGACAAACACAAAGATTAATAGTTGCCCGCGTATCGGACAAAACACATGATAAGTGTAACTGGTTTTACAAAGGTAAGTACAAGCGTGTAACACATGAAAAGTGTAACTGGTTTTACAAAGGTAAGTACAAGTGTGTAAATACAAATTCCCTTGAAAACATTCACTGAAATCAGCTGTTGAAAATGGCCTCACACGTGTAAAACACGGAGGCGAAGCACTAAAATTAGCTTGAATGATAAAGATGTAGTAATATTTACTACGCTCAAACTGACCTAAATGGTCAGGAGAAGAACAATGTGCTTCAATAGTCAATAATATAGTTAAATATAGTGCTCAAACAGCAATATCTGGAGCACCAACAGCTTTAAAGAATGAACTTATATTGAATAAGTCCGGGCGGAATGAAAAGGTAGTGTCGTTTACAATAAGTCTGTTACAATAGAGGTTCCATCCGGCCCGGAAAGGATCCAAAAATGTAGAACGTGCATCTCAGCGGACTGTATGATAGATAATTAGGGCTGATTAAAATCAAAATGCACGCCATACATTCGATAGAAAATAAAATAATAGGTTTACAAGAAACAAAGACCATAGGCAATGTAACACGACACTGAATTCTTCTTAAGCACAATCACTCGCTAATTCTTGGTTGATGTCTTGAAGATCTTCTAAAGGCAGAGATGATTGAATCCGCCCAATAAAAAACCTTGTTGGTTTCAATACAGATTTATTTAAAATTCCAGAGGACCACTCGACTTGATACGTCGAGAACTTGTAATTATTAATTAAGCATATACATATAGCAATTGTATGCTATAAATGTGATTTACAATTAATCTTGTGATGTCTTTTAATCTCAAGTCACAAACGCAATGCTAATGTCAATAAATTAATTTGCGTGTTGTGTAGCGTCAAAGCAATATTCAAATATTTATGAATGTTAAAATCTTTTAAACACTCACTTGTGTAATGACTCCTTCTTGTAACGAATATCACTACAGGAAATAATCCTGAAGTCCAATCAAGCTATATTAAAGCTAGTAGAGAAGCTTAGCAGCGACGTAGAAGAAATTCACCATTTTGCGGCGAATAATAATTAGAACTGCTTCTGTGCAGATAAAATTAATGTTGATAAATCCTTGAATCGTTGTAAACAGATTCCAAGGCGAATAAGTATTAATAGCTGCTGCTAGCTACGTCCAGAGAGAATTGAAAATCCTTTCAGAGGATTACACAATAGACGAAGAAGGAAGAAGAATGAAGAAGTAAGTTTTGAATTGAAAACAATGACTTGTAACAATACTAAAAAATCAATCCCATTGGACGAAGATAAAAACGATTAGGCAATTTAAAGACAAAAGATTGTATTTTGACAATAAAAATAATAATTACTAGAAGGCCGTGAGAAAAATTAACATTGAATAAAATCTTACCAAGGCCGAAAAAAGACAAGAATAATTATTAAAAGATTATTATAGAAGGCCAAGAAAATAAAAAACTACGTCAAATCTCAAGTATCAAACATAACTGAACACTTGTGGCGAGTTTCTAGATAAATGTCCTCTGGGTAAATATGAAAATGACAGAAAAAATGTTTCTACAAACTCGGGCTAGATCTTTCCAAGGGTAAATCGTCGGGTTAATTTATCCTTTCATAGATGGCTGGATAAAATTTAACCTTTCATAGGATCAATAGTAATATTTAAACAATGAGAATCAAAGCCTTCTGAATTAAATTAACTGTACAACTCCAAGGCCTTGCTCATTATATTATTGTGGGTGAAATGGAACTAATTTACCCATGGATAATTTACCCATAGGTATTTCACGAGTTTATAGAAACCGGGCATAAGCAGGGCTTACGGAAGAACAGAGTTCTAGTTTTTTTAAAATCAGATTAAAATCATCCAGCATCAGCAGAACTATACAGATTTGTGATATCTTGACAATCGCACACTCACCTAAAAATAAAATAAAAAAATAAATGTCAAATTAGCCAGCCACGGGATTTTAACCAGGGACTTCCAGAATGCGAGTCCAAGACGTTACCATCTCGGCCAACTCGCTCAGTTTAACGGTCTAGTTTGTGAAGCGTATGTGAAGGAATAGTATTATTTGTAATAGCTAACTGATAAATTCTTTTTAATATATTACCATAAAATAGGAATAAAATCGGGCATTACTCCGGTAATGGTCAACTGTTTTGGTCAATATCAATAGGCTTCTTCCCATGAACGTCAAAAATTAGTATACTAAGTTTTATGAAAATCTGATAAAGCGTATTTGAGTTATCGCGCGTAAAGACGGACGGACGGACGGACGGACGGACAGACATTTTCCCGTCCCGCACACAATCTCATAAAGTACCATACTGGCATTTAACCCTGCAGTGCTCGCGCGGCGTCTGACAGACGCCAGACCAGATTCATTTCATCATATCTAGAATACCTATGAGACCATTGTGCTGACCTACCATCTACCTTTCGGTCAACTACTCTTAAATAACATATCCAAGCGGCAACCCTCCAGTTTTCGCCTAGCAAGAGTGGAGTGACGTTATTGTTGCAAAAATGTAGATGGCGTCTGTGAGACTCCGCGCGAGCTTTACTGTTACAAGGTAAGTTACTGGTTCAAAACAAATTTCTTGCAGAAACTAGTGATCATAAACCTACAATACCAATCTTTTATGATGGAAATTATTTATCTTTAGGCTTGGCAATGATTGGAAAGGAGAAGAAATGTCATAATCTTTCTGATCCAAATGGTTGGAAGTAGTGCAAAGTTGCTAGAAGAAGAAAATGATGATGATGATGTTGAATTTGATTCCGGTAGTGATCCTAAAGAAGACATTGCGGAGTCTAGAAGTGAGTCTACGGATACTGAACAAGAAGCTGATGATGATAATGATTATAGTGAATGTGATAGGCCTAAATATTTCGTAGGGCGGGACAAAGTTTCTAAACGGAATAAGAAGAGATCAGTAACTAGTAGTAAAAGTTGTTATGCCTACACAGTCTTAGGACAATAATAATTTAAAATTATTTAAAAATGGTTACATGCCTAACAACATTGTTTTATTGTTAATTAATTAAAGTCATAATCTGCTAATATGGATTTGTGTCCAATATGATTAGTTAAATGCTCATTTTCAATAAATTGACTTAATACACATATTTTTAACTAAGCAATGTATACAAAACATGTTCAATAATATTAAATAAACTATGACAACCCTCAATAAACAAAATGAACACTCAAAACAACATAAAACAATAGAAACAACGTAAAAAACGAACGGCGTCTCTCAGACGCCGCGCGAGCTTCTATGTCCTAAAATAGCACGCGAGCACTGCAGGGTTAATAAGTGTATGTATAAGTCAAATCACGGAACAGGACCTGATTGCTAGAAAGACATATTGCGTTAAATTCTGTTTCTCTGCTACTTTCTGTGGTCGGAAGAAAATCAAGTAGTTCAGAAATGCAGTATTTCCTATAACCGAGAAATCCTTTCTCATACCAACGTTACTCATTTCGCTTTCTGTTTTCATTACTTCTAAGCTATACCACGGCTGAGTGACTCACTTCAGCGTCGCTATGGTAACAGCACACATTTCTTATTACTTGCATTATGAAATGCAATATATCGGGAAATGGAGTTAGCTGTTTAGCATAACACTGAATCTAGAAGACAGCCTGACTTCATATAAACTTGATGGAAAGTTGTGTTGACATACACAGCAGGCTGGCAACTTATGCACAAAGTTCGAGTCTCTCTCAGTCAAAACTTAAATTAAACCGCATTGCATGTAGTATATCATCTGCTGGATTCTAAAATTGCCAGTTGCATTTCTACTTCGCTATCCCCCCGGAAAAATACCCTTATTATTCAGATGTGCAATGGAAGAAAATGCTTAGCTCATAACTAGACATCACATTTACATGCAAATGCGTATTTTGTTGGCTTTTAGTAATAATATGAGAAAATAAAATCAGATAAACTGATGTAAGAAAGCTTTTGTTTTAACAGTGTTAATTGCAATTATAATATACAAAAAATAAGTTATTTTTTAATCGATTTCCGAGTTAACCTCCAGACCGATTCATTAGCAGGGCTTATGGAAGGACAAAGGTCTAGTTTGATAAGCATATGTGAAGGAATATGTGGGTAGTGTTATTTGTCAAAGCTATCTGTATTGCAACTTCTAAATCCGTCTATGAACACTGTAAAACACTATGTTGCTATGAGAACTGATTTGCATTTGATAAATTCTTTATAATATATTACCATAAAATACGCATTTAATTGACCATTACTCCGGTACCGGTCAACCGATTTGGTCCAATATCAAAAGGCTTCTTTCCATGGGCGTTATAAATGCGTATACCAAGGTTCATGAAAATCCGATAAAGCGTATTTGAGTTATCGCGTGTACAGACACATGGACAGACAGACAGACGGACGGACATTTTCCCGTCCCCCACAAAATCTTATAAAATACCATACTGGCCGAGATGGTAACTTTTTGGACTCGTATTCTGGAGGTTCCTGGTTCAAATCTCGTAGCCGGTCAATTTGACTTTTTTTGTTTTTATGTGAGTGTGCGATATTCAAGATATCACAAATCTGTATAGTTCTGCTGATGCTGGACGATGTTAATCTGGACCTTTGTTCTTCCGTAATGGGCCATTCAGATAGAAACTTAACCGTATACGTAAGAACGTAAACTTAAACGCAAACTTTAGCACGGCATTGAGCATTCGCAATGAAAACTTAAACGTATATAACAACCAATCACAAACGAGAACTTGAACAGCTGATAAAATGGCTGCAGCAGACGAAAATACTTTCATCTTTCTATTAAACATGTGTAGGCCACTAAAAATTTAAATCATACAAGCCTATGCAGACATATAAAAATTAATAGAATATTATATGGGCTGTAGTTCATATCTTGGGGAACTAATGTTCTTATATTTTCCTTCAATGCCGCATCTTTATATAATGGATGCCATTTTTCATAACGAGGAGTTTCACATTCATAGAATACTTCTTGGCTACTTCCACTTCCGTCTCCTGTTCTGTTCTCTGATTGGTTGTATCGTTATTTTTCGCATAGACGTAACGCAGAAGCTTGGTGTTTGCAAGGTTCAACGTTATGTTTAATTTTACGTTTAAGTTTTACGTTTACGTGATGCATTGTGAATGGTCACATTGAAAAACATGGCCCCAAACTTGTATGTTTACGTTACGTTTACGGTTAATTTTCTATCTGAATGCCCCATAAGGTCCTGCTTAATGATTCAATCTGGAGCTTAACTCGGAAATCGATTTAAAAAAAATAATTTTCTGCATATCGTAATTTCATAGCAGTTAGCTTATATTGCTTCTGTTTGTTAATTTCTTAGTTTTATGTTTCAATTTCAGTGTATATTATAGTTTAATATTATAATTATGAACACATCCAATTATATTATAATTCTTTAATTCACTTTGTTTTCTCGGAATATTATTGGACGCATTTTTGTCTTATGTTTTAATATAGGCAGATCAATATTGTATTATTATTATTCTATTTTTAGCTTTTTGTATTATTATGTATATCTATTGTAGGCCTATTTGTTTTTTGTAGATTCATTTTAATGTATTTTGTATTCATCCTGGTTGAGTGGAAGATGCCCTATGGCCTTAACTCTGCCAGGCAAAATAAAACATTATTATTATTATTATTATTATTATTATTATTATTATTATTATTATTATTATTATTATTATTATATTACTATCATCGTCATTATTGCAATTATCACTGATTAAAGATAGCGTTCTGGCACTTTGTTAACAACAGTTTACCTGTTTTTATTTACTATAAAATTGCTCTACTGTAAATTTTAAAACAAAGAATAATTGATTCATTATGTCAGATTGTAAAACCAATTTGTATACATCACAACAAACACTATTTCATTACTCAATTTCCCTGTCCACGTCAGAAATGTTACTACAGCTATCGAAATCTACCGTGTGTCCGCCACTCATTTTCTCCAATCTTCGATTGTAACAATATCACTAACCACAGCGTCGCTTGACTCGGCAATAACTGACATTCGTACAGAGCGAGCTAGAACGGAGGTGAGGTTCTGGTACACGAAACATAAACAGTTAGGAAAACAGTGGAATGGGAAACCCGTCTGCTCGACCGCATAATCTTTGTGCCTCTACTATAGTGCGACAACGTGCAACTTTTTTCTTCGTGTGCCTTATGCTAGTACCGTATTTTACGGACTATAAGACGCTCCGGACCATAAGACGCACCTTCATTTTAGGATGGAAATTTAAAGGAAAATAAATTTAATGTAGGCCTAGTTCTAAACGAAAAAAATGTTAAAAGGTATACTTCATTGCATAAAAAAGTATATCCTTGTACAATAGAGTCAGTTTAAATCACTTCTAACTTAAAACCTGTGTTGTACGAAAATCTCTTCTGTACGGGTGGCATCGCGTAAATTTTAACAACTGAACTGATTTCCCATGGAAGACTGAAAATATTTTTACACTCTCTAACCCTCAATTCAGCATATGGTAAGTGTAAAGGGACAAGGCTGTTTAGAGGTGTTTGCCTTCGTTTAAACCACCCGGCGGAGACAACTCCTTTCGTATAAAAGAACTCAACATTCATTTCTTTTCGCATTGTATACCTGGCTTCCTGCTACCCTTATTTTACGATTGTGACTAGTGCACTGATGTACAGTCTGTGCCAAAATTCGTTTATACCTGTAATTATTTCGGCAATATTAACCATAATTTAATTTTTTTAGTGTACTTCGGGCCATTAGACGCATCCAACTTTCACGGCTCTGTTTTCAAGGTAAAAATGTGCGTCTTATAATCCGTAAAATACGGTAGTTCCATTGTTTAATTCAAGCTGACTAAAAACCTCTTTATACTCAATTCTGCATGAATGATACAAGATAGAGTTGCATGAAGACGGACAGGATTTCCTGTCGCATGATTGGCCCACTGCAGTGCCGGCCCCTTGCATGACCAACTACATTAAAAATAACACGAACACATTCCTATGCTAATCTCGCCTGTTTAAATAACGATTTTCTACTTTCGCTTGATATCTACATGCAGAATCCAGTATGCAGTGCGGCAATAACGATCCAAGGGACACTATGAATAATTTCCGGGTTTCCGGACGACTGTTCGATCCTATCTGTACACGGGCTTCATAGCGTTACATGGCATTACATCTGTATACATATTACATGTACTAATAGCGGCAATTTTTAACATTAATATTTAACTTAAATAGGATTCTCCACAATGTGGACGGTATATCAAGAATGTATACGCCTTATTGGTATTTTTCCTATACAGACGGTAAAGGAAATATTTCTCATTGTTTATAGCAAAGTTATGTTGTAAATCAGGGTTGGACTTGTCATATGAGCATTTGGTCAAATACCTTGTAGGCCTATATACGCCACTGTAACAATTTTCGTTCAAAGGCGCAGGTTTGCCAGCAATTATTATTATTATTATTTTTTTTAGAAGCTGCTAGTGACCGTCGGCGTGGTCTTCTGGTTAGCGTCGCTGACTACAGATCCGTCGGCCCGGATTTTTCTGAGGTAGGGAGGTCTGGTAGGGGTGCACTCAGCCTCGTGATTCAAATTGAAGAGCTACATGATAGAGAAGTAGCAGCTCCGGTCATGGAAACCACCATTAACGGCCGTGGCTGTCGGCATGCTGACCACATGCCCCCCAATCCTGCCATCTGCCTACGGTAGATGATGCAGCGGTCGGCTAGTAGGCTTTGTCCCTTCTGGGATGTTAGCGCCACGGAGTTAGTTTTAGAAGCTGCAAGTCATAGATTAGTCAGATTAGCCAGAGTTCGATGTAATGTTAAACAGAAAAAATATTTTGTGGTTTCATGAACATATCTCCACCTTTGAATATGCCTCATAATAGGCTAAATTGTAGAACACATAAATTTAAAATTCCGTTGTTGAAAACGTCTTGACAGAGAATTTGAGCTTTAAGAATAGCTATTTCAAAAATCAATTTTGTTCACATAGAAATGTACAACAATATCTGGGAACAATAATTACAGATACAAATAATATTAAGGCAGAAATTAAGTGTAGACTCAAATTAGGACATGCTTGTTTTTATGCAGTCCTGCCTGTTGTATTATATGGATGTGAGACATGGCCGCTATCTGATCAGGAAGAACGTAGTCTGAGAGTGTTTGAAAATAGGGTGCTTCGAAAAATATTTGGGCCCAAGAGGGATGACAATGGAGACTGGAGAAAATTGCATAACGATGAACTTCAGGACCTGTACGCTTCACCAGATATAGTAAGGGTAATTAAATCGCGAAGGATGAAATGGGCTGGACATGCTGCACGCATGGGAGAGGAAAAACATATCTGAAAAGTATTGACTGGGAGACCCGAAGGGAAAAGACCACGTGGAAGACCTAGACGTAGGTGGTAGGACAATCTTAGAACGGATTTATGGGAAGTAGGATTTGTGAGGGATGATTGGATGGAGTTAACACAGAATAGGGTTGAATGGCGGACTCAGGTAAGTGCAGCAATGAACCTTTGGATTCCATAAAATAGATAGTTTGCTTAGGAATTGTCTATTGCCATTGAGTAAGTAAGTAAGTAAGTAAGAAACGTACAAAAGTGCTGCAGCATCAAAATAGAAAAATGATAAAGCTTGAAGGCATATTGTATACATCAGGCTACAGTTTTGTATAGGACTGTTGAATTGGTAGCATATTCGAATAGAATATTTATTGCGTTTATTCCGTTCATCGTTTTGTTTAACTGTTTTTGTGCTCATTTAAGTGGAATATAAACTATTCTTGTCTTAGTGGATAATAAAACTTTAAATATAGTGGCTGAAAATCAGCAGAAATTAACCTTCAAACCCCTCCCTGTGAAAGGAAGAGTTAACAGTGCTACGATGGACAATAGCGAGCAGTGTAGTAATTATTATGAACACTCTTCGTTTTCTACCAATGAAGACTCTGAAATAACAGATGAGACTGTACTTTTAAAGGCACCTAAAACATATAGTCGTTTCACAAAAGTAAGTGATTCAAATATCAAACAAAATGAGGTGGATTCATCTTCCTTGAACTTTTTGCAACCTCACTTTCAATCACTATCTTCACCCCAAGGCTCAAAAATGATACAGGATCACAATCAACAAACTTCTAGCTCTTGTGGCCCTGTAATTAAGCCTGCAGTCCTGCAAATAACGGAACACTATAAGTCAGGTATTGATAGAAAGAGAGCTCATGAAGGTAAGGAAAACAGTATTACCAAAATAAGTAATACATTGCCTGATAATCGTTATGTTACGGATATTCCTGTGCACAATCGATATGAAGTTTTGGAACATATGGAGGAAGAAGTTCCCTCTACAACAGAAAATCACAAAGAACGCATTCCTCCAGTCTTTCTACATGGAACAAATAATTATCAAACGCTGGTATCGGATTTAGAATCAATTCTGGTTGATGACTTCACAACTCAGCAACAAGGAATGGTAGTAAAAATCAATACTACCAGTGCAACTGATTTTCGTTCTCTTACAAAACACCTTGACCAATTCAATCAGCAATATCACACTTTTCGGTCACCTGATGCATCTAAGTTATCTGCTGTAATTAGGAATGTTCCATATTCGCTAACGAATGAAGAGATTTATAATGAGCTTGTCAATCTCAAATACCCCGTTGTACAAGTGAACAGACTATATAAGAAGGATAAAACTCCTATGCCTCTATGCGCTGTAGAAGTAACCAATTCTGATGAGGGACAGAAGATTCTGAATCTAAACAGATTATTACATTCTGTCGTTAAAGTGGAGAAACGGCGTCCTACAACCACAATACCTCAATGTACAAGATGTCAAAACTATGGGCACACAAAAAACTATTGTAGACGAAATCCAAGATGTGTTCGCTGCGACGGAGACCATCATTATAAACAATGTAAGACTCCTCGCACAGTCCCTGCTAAGTGTGTGAATTGTGGAGGTGATCATCCAGCAAATTATAAAGGCTGCACCTACTACCAAAACATGGTATCTAAAAATAAGAGACCAGGCAATCAGTCTAATAATAGGCTAACACCTCAAGGACCTTCACATCCATCTATGGGGCCTCAACACTTCCCTCCTTTAACTAGAGTTTCATCTAATAATCAGTCAAACAATGGATCTGATTCAAATAGACCTCTGTTCTCACATGTGACAAGTTCCTCAAATACGACTTCTCCCACGACTTCCTCTGAATCTTCTTCTTTATCTTCTGCTATATTAACAATATTTAATGAATTTCGTCCTCTCATCACTCCATATATTCCCAAGATCATATCTTTTTTCACATCTTTCTTAAGTCAGTTCCTTCATAATGGCCAGCAGCCGTAGACCATTTTCTCAACTAAGATTACTAAATTGGAATGCCAATGGATTGCGAGAGAAAAAGTCTACATTTACTGTCTTCTTAAACAGACACGGGATTGATATTGCATGTGTCAGTGAAACACATTTACGGAATACTGATAAATTCAAGATCCCCAATTTCAGAATATACAGACAAGACAGAAACACTCATTTTGCTTCTGGAGGTGTTGCAATTTTCATTAAAAGAAATTTAAGTCATCACTCGATTCTACTTCCACCCATACCAGACATAGAAGCTGTATGCATACAACTTTTACAACAGAATAATAAGACAATTAAAATAATATCGGCTTATAAACAACCTTGCAAGAGATTAAGTCCATTATCAATACAAAGATTGTTTGAAGATAATACACCAACGATTCTCCTGGGAGATCTAAATTGTAAACATGAATCATGGGGTTGTCATACCACTACACCAAATGGGCGAAGACTTCTTCAAGCTTCAACAGATTATGGCATTCAAGTCATTGCTCCTCAGGAACCAACGTATTATTCTTTCAATCCTACAGTAAAGCCCGATATTTTAGATATCGCATTAATTAAAAATTTTACTGCTCCCTTATATATGCAACCTCTACCAGAGCTAGATTCGGATCATTGTCCTGTTATTACAACATTTTTTTATGATTCACTGTGCCACAGTACTCCTGACAAATTGCTTACGGGTCCAGTGAATTGGAATGCATTTAAGGAAATACTAGACTCTACGCTACAAATACGTCGATCCTTAAAACATTCACAGGACATTGATGAAGCTACAGAACACATCACTTATGCAATCCAGACATCTATCAAGGCTTCACTAATTAAAAAGCATCCTTCGTCTCCTCTTTCACACCAAATGAAATTACCGAAGGATATTCTCGAACTCATAAAAAAGAAACATCAAGCACGCCATCAGTGGCAACGCTGGCGTCAACCATGGCAACGTAAACAGCTAAATTTGCTCATTAGACAAGTAAAGAATAAATTGGATGAGTATCGATATCGAAGTTATCAACAATATATATCTAATGTCTCAACTTATGACAATTCCCTGTGGAGGGCTACTAAGCAAATCCTTTGTGAGCCTACTATTATTCCACCTCTACGAGACCATGACAAGGTGTACAATAGTGACATAGAAAAATGCCAAGCACTTGCAGATTATTTCGAATCAACATTTGTACCAAACTTTACTTCAGATCTATTGTTCACTTCATATGTTGAAGAAACTTCACTAGCTGAAAAATCATCAGTAGAAAAGCCCATTAATTTTGTTACAATCAATGAAATTAACAACATTATTAAAAGATTACCAAATAAGAAAGCTCCAGGATATGATAAAATTCCAAACACAGTGCTAAAGCAGCTAACTAGGAAATCCCTGGCATATATCGCTTCTCTATTCAATGCAGTTCTTCGCACTGGCTACTTTCCTGTGGCATGGAAACATGCTGAAATTGTGGCCATTCATAAACCAAAGAAATCAATATCTTCTCCAAGCAGCTACAGGCCAATAAGTCTCCTATCGACCTTGTCGAAATTATTGGAAAAAATTATTCTTAACCGCATCCAGAAATATACATCTGATGCTTCTATTATTCCTCCACACCAGTTTGGATTTAAAAGACATCACTCCACCAATCATCAATTGCTGCGACTAACAGAACACATATATCACGGTTTCGAACAGCATGAACATACTGTAGCAGCGTTCTTAGATGTCACACAAGCATTCGATAGAGTATGGCCTGAAGGTTTACTTTATAAGTTACGCGAAGTTGGTCTTCCAATGTACTTACAAGACCTAATAGCCAGTTTTTTGAAGAACAGAACTTTTTCCGTCTGCATTGGAAACCATAAATCTACAAAGCGGCCAATTCTTGCTGGAGTTCCACAAGGTAGCATTTTGTCTCCTACTCTTTTCAGTATTTATACTGCCGATATACCAGATTTGCCTTCTGTGCATACAGCTCTATTTGCAGATGACACAGTGATATATACTTCTCATCATAATATAATTACAGCTACTACACAATTACAGTCTTCATTAGATCTATTCTTACACTGGTTATCAAAATGGCGCATTCAGTTAAACCCCCAGAAAAGTCAACTGAAAATATTTACACTGAGAAGGCCTGAAGTTCCCCCTGATATCAAGATGTATGATTCATCAGTAACCTGGCTTTCTTCAGACAAATCTGTTAAGTACCTGGGACTACATTTAGATCGACGACTGACTTGGCACACCCATATAAACACAAAACTAAATGAAGCTTATGCCCGACTGATGAAGTTATACCCAATTATGAACAGGAAATCGTCTCTCAGAATGGATTATACTCTTTTGCTTTATAAAAGCATACTCCGGCCTCTGCTGCTATATGCATGTCCTATATGGTGTAGTGCATCAAAAACAAAAATTCAGCGTCTCCAAATATTCCAGAACAAGGTTCTAAGAATGTCAGTGAACTCTCCTTGGTTTATTCGAAACAACCAATTACACAGTGAACTCGGTGTACAGTATATTCATGAACACATCTCTAATTTGACTAAACATTTTCTTAAAAATCTAGAACATGTTTCAGGGGCACAGTATTATGGCCTCGGACAAAAGTCCCACAATGCACGGCGACTTAAACCTCGTTTGCCTCAAGATATAGTTCTTTGATTAAGTTCAAGCCTGTGACCATAATTAGCCTATGTCAGATAACTTTAAAGCGTAATTTTGAGTGAGGGGTCAAACATTGACTCACCTCTATAGCGAGAATACTAATAGGCCTACTGTTACAAATCTCCAATGGTTATCACCAATCTGACATAGCAATGTAATGCTGAACGATTGAAATTAAATTAAAAAAATAAAAAAAAATAAAAAAGTTTTGTATAAGCCATTAAAATTCGAGTCCAGTGTTAATCAGAAACCATTAGAAGCAGTGTTTGCTGCGAGGTCCGAGCTCGTCTTGTTTATATTAACAATGCAGCAGTTTCCCTTGACGACTCGAGCCGTGGAGTTGTTTTTCATTCTTTTATCTGCGTTTTTCAGGCGTGAATAATACATAACTGTGCAACGTGGATAGAATTATATTAGCTATAAAACAACGCTTGTTTTATCTTGCATTGCTTTATAATGGACTCGTCCCCACTCTTATTCTATATACTGTATGTTCAACATACACAACAAAGTTTCAATGATTTCCTCCAACACTGCTTCAAATTATTAAAAAGATAACGGCTATCGTTGTTTTGCACTGAATTCTAGATGTAAAACTAAAAAGTGAACACGTATTATTTGCTAGCATTTGGAATATACACAATGCTAATAAATAACACCGAAATATTATACCTGTATATAGAGGGGACTTATGGCCGGTTTCTGTAAAATCGCGAATTACCTAAGGGTTAATTATCCAATGGACAGAATTTACACAAAAATAACACCACACAAACACAAATAATTTAAAGATTGCAATCACATACACTTGTGGCGAGTTTCTAGATAAATGTCATCTGGGTAAATATGAAAATGACAGAAATAATGTTCCTACAAACTCGGGCTAGATCTTTCCAAGGGTAAATCTTCGGGTTAATTTATCCTTTCATGGATGGCTGGATAAAATTTAACCTCTTTGTAGGATCAGTAACAATGAGAATCAAAGCCTTCTGAATTAAATTAACTGTACAACTCCAAGGCCTTGCTCATTATATCATTGTAGGTTAAATGGAACTAATTTATCCATGGATAATTTACCCTTAGGTAATTCACAAGTTTGTAGAAACCGGGCATTAGACAAGCAACTTTTATTTGGGGATTTTTGCTCCCTGACGTACAATGTGTATGCTACAGGGCATTAAAGTCATTATAATTTGGTGCTCATAAATCAATAATTACGCCAAATAGGGTTAAAATGTTCATTAAATTGACTTCATGCCTTCCTAGTAATCGATAAAAACCTGACTCTTAATCATTCGTCAACAGCTAGCCTATATCATAATTTAGTGCTTATTCATTAACACCCTGTATGTATTTAATATCCGTTTATACTAAACTAGCTTATAAACTACAGCGTCGCGTGGAGGACTTTTGAATTCCAAGCTGTAAGTTCTCATATATAGAGTTTGAAGCGAAGAAGAACGACTTATCACACTCATACTATTCTTTCAGAAAACGCTAGAAATGGCTTTTAGCGCTCATAAAGGTCTTATAATTTTGCAACCCATTGCTTTTACTCACCATGCCTGGTAAGAGATGAAATAAGAAACAGAAATTCCGATAATATAACATTTTACTGTCTTTACGGGATATTTTATTTCCCATTTTCATGTTGCCATACAACCGTTTCGGGGCTAAATTGAAAAGAAAATCATATCACTTTCTCAAATTCTTTCCCAAAAATCTAGGACACAATAATTTACTGCCCACATGCAGGGATTTCTACCCCTTAAATATTTCAGATTTTATCATGTATAACTACTAAAAATTCAGTTCTTGTCCCCCAAAATATTTTCAAGTCGGCGTCTCAGTTAACTGGTGTTTTTTTAAGTGTTTGTGGTTTTTTAATTGATTGGGCATCAGATAGTGATGACTGTACTACTTCGTCACAAATAACAAAGCAATAATTTAAACCCGTAGGAATGCAAAAGGGAAAAATAAATCGTATGTACATATAATGAAAAATGTATTTTCCTAATGATGGTTTCACGGGCTATAAGACGAGTAAAAGGATATACATCATCCAAGCTTTCGGTCGCTGATATCTCTGAGGAATGCAAAAGGCCTGAGGAAGGCCGCAGAGATGTCAGCGATCGAAAGCTTGGATGCAATATATCCTTTTACTCGGCTTATAGCCCGTGAAACCATCATTAGTAATCAACTCCGAGAAAGCCTCAAATCTAATGTATTTTCCTGTTATTACTTCAGTAAGAGCACTCTTGATAAAAAAGAATACAGTTGTTCCCCCAAATTATGGAATGTCCCCCTTTTTTTACAGTCTTGTCCCTCCTTCCTTCAACAGTAAAGTTGGTCAGCAAAGCCCTTGCTCGATAAACAAAGATATATTATACTGAATATGGAACTTAAGAATGGACTATTACGTATAGTCTATTCTTAATGTATTCTTAAATCCATTCTTAAGTGTTCCATCCTATTTTGTTTCTTTTTACATGCTTAGAGCGTACAATAAACGTTCCTATTTCTCAACTGATACAAAGCTTAGAGCGATGAATAACGTATCAGTGGGTAGGATTTTTTTTTAACACTTCCGACATACCATACTCGCTACCCATCGTTAGCACAAGCTCAGGCTGGGACAATTGAAAACGCTTTACCCGCAATGCGACCGTTTTATTCTAAATAAAAAAGTGATGTAAGAAAATATCGTCCATGACTAGGGTAGAGAAAGTTATGTATTCATCACACGTGTATAAGGAGTGACATTTTCAATAAATTATTCTCCCCTTTAGATCAATATGAAGTTTATATTATCACACGCGGATCACAAACACCATTACGTAAATTTCACTCTCCTGGTACTCATTTCAGTTCGAGGCTGAGTCGACCCGACGGCCATAGTGCCACCAGAAGGATTAGAATAATTGAAAAACGCCAATGGCCTCATCGGGGATCGAACCCGCGAACTTCTGGTATGTAGCGCAGCGGACATACCGGTAGTACTAAATATAAATAATTAAAACAAGCATAACGAATCTTGTCCTGACATATGGGCAACACAAATTTCGTTTTATTCGTTTAATTATTTATATTTTTAGGTAAAAAAAAGTATAGTTAAAAATAAAATAATTTAATTCATGCAATTTTTGTAAAAACGATGTCAATGTTAAAAATGTTTTAATTATTTTATTTTAAAAATATTTAAATAATGCATACAGCATTTGAGTAAATTTTGGCAGGCGAAGCTGCGCAGCCATTTCATAAAATAATGGAATTTTTCCCTCAAAGAGAGAAGTTATAAAATTATTGCAATTGGGTGGTCAAAAGTAAGTTTAAAACCTCAAATTCTCTGAATTTTAAGGGCTTAGGTGTATCTGAAGTGGTTTCATGTGTAAAATCTGTCGATTTACTTATTTATTGCATTGAGTTACTTTTTTTTTTGCCATTTTTAGCATGATTTTAACACTCTTTAATACCAAGTAGTCAAGAGTAATCAGCTATGTCCATTTTCATTTGAGAAAATATACATCTTAAGGTACAATTTGGTATAAGATTAACTTCAAAAAATATGTGTGGTTAATTACTATGTAAAATAACAAACAAGGGAATTTTTGTCCCACCCGTAACGTCCCACCCGTAACCGTGATAGTTTTGTTAAATTATTATTAATGAGTTAAATAAATGTTTTGACAACCTGGAAACAGTTTATAATTTGTATTTAATCCCTCATACCTTCATTAATAACAACATTAATACCCTAACAGTAATAGCAGAATAGAAAATGAGCTTTAGTTTTGCATCATTAAAATCAGTGTCCAAATTATGTCCCACCCGTAACTGATTTTGAAAAACAAATTTAAAATATTCAGAATAAATTTTAAATAATGCTTTGCATGTAGTGTGAAGGAGAAGGTATTGTAAATTTTACAGAATGTGAAGAACCAATTCTAGTTTATTATTTATGTTATGTAATAAACAAAAATAGCTTCTATAATTTGTCAGAATGTCCCACCCGTATTTATGAAATGGCTGTGCGGCCACCTGCTAGTGATAAATATATCACAAGTTAAAGGCTTTGATATGAATAACCTACATGTATACTGCAAAGAAACAAAAGATGTAGATGGAAGTTTAGGTTATAGTTATGGTATAACCTAAACTAGAGTTTCCACCGCGATACAATGATCGGAATTGACGAAAAAGCACCTTTGTAGAAGAAGTATATTATTAAAGCGGCCTGTTGAAAACGCGCTGAATCCTCTAATCGGCTTTAATGAACTCTGGTTTTCAGGAAAACATGTCACAAGGAAGCAGTTGACCGCATGCTGCCGGAAACTGAGAACTATAGTATTTACTCTGGCCCTTCCAAACAATTCGATTGCCAGTGACGTAATATCCGCCTCCACTTGCTTTCTATTATTCAGTATCGACTTCCACTCTCGCTTTTGATTCTTGGAACAGGTAATATCAACTCACTCTTGTCTTATATTATTCACACTTGACTCCCTCTAGCCCTGGTTTCTGAGAACATATAATGGATTTCTCTTACGAAAACATGCTGCTTTATAAGGATGTGACGCCCTAGTACAAACTCTCACCTTCAAAAGATTTTCGACAGCACGATTACAAACCGCAAGGTGCAAAGGTTCTTGTAATATTTGAATCCATAATACCACAGCTCAGAGGCCATCTCATTTACCTCTAAGCGGAATGCTAACATTTATGAGATCGGTTATGAGATCGGTTACCAAATTCGGTTACCAAATTTATGAGATCGGTTACCAAATTCGGTTATGAGAACTAGTACTTACTTACTCAATGGCAATAGACAATTCCTCAGCATGTAATTTGAAATTTCGATTTTCAAACTCTGGGGCCTTGTATAATATGCAGGCCTACATAGAACTTGCGGAAGAACGACTTATCACACTCAAACTATTCCCTCAGAAAACGCTAGATATAGCCTTTTATGGCTCACAGAGAATGTCGAATGTTGCATTCCGTTGCTTCTACACACCATGCCTGGGAGGGGTTGAAATAAGAAGAAACATAAATTTCGATTACATTAGATTGTATTGTCTTTATGGAAATTTTTATTTCTCACTCTCATGTTACCATACAAACGTTTCGGAGCTGAAATTAAAATAAAATCAATATCATTTTCATACTTTCCTCCCCCAAAACCTGGGACATAATATAATGCGGGCGTAGGACTGAAAATGTTCCAACCTATTTTGTCTTCTTGTAGAAGTTTAGGGCCTATGATAAACATCCATATACAAAGCCTACAGCTATCAGTATCGTATCAGTGGATTGGATTTTTTTTACAGACTTCTGATATAGCATACTCACTGGCACACACTGTCCCTGCAATACGACCGCTTGTTCTACATCAAAATATGAAGTGAGAAAATGATATATTCCATGTCGAGGGTAGAGAAAGTTATGTGACTGCTTCACATCGTGCTTTATTTTCTTGGATTTCATTCTTCAAGGATTGTTTTCACAAATGTATTAATTACATCGGTACCATCAGAATTTGTATTATGTAATTCCCAAAGCCCTATGTGAACACTGTAAACAGTACACTGTTGTCATGATAACTGAATTGCATTTCATTTTTCAGTATAATATTTTCATAAATTATGTAAATTTTAAGGGAAGGAATGGTTTGTTTGAATTTTAGTGTTCACCGCGTTACTTCCCGGGCTAAACTGGGTATGTGTGCGAAATTGGTCAAGAAATGTAGATTTGTATAGGGAACATATATACCCACATCCATACATACACACTCTCGATTTGGCTTGGTTGCAAGACTCACACTTTTTCTTTTTTTTTATGAAAACATGTGACAGCGGAACTCTGTGAATACGTCACACTTCTTTTGTCACACTTCGATTTTTTTTGTTATGTAAACAATTGACAGCAGAACTCTCTAACTGTTCCTCATTTCACATTTCCGACTTTTCCCGTGGATTTTCCAAAAATTTTCTTTCATACAAACCTTGTCCTTAGAGTTTTGTAAACTCTTATAAATATAAAATATTATTATTTTTTTTTTTTTTAGTTTTCTTTCTATCTCCTCAAATCCCTCCCCGAAAGAAATATCTGCGTCCGGCACTGATGTCAATCCTTCCAACTGGTCATCCTTTTGAGCTGGGAACAGTAGGCCTACCGTTATTTCCAAAATATAACACGATTCAATTGAGTTAGAAACGAAACCCTTAAAAACAAAATTTTTAATGACGTACTGTACAATAGTTGGAAATAAAGCCGGGGAATAGTAAAATGTGATAACATAAACCAAATTTTTCATCACAATAAACAGCATTTTTTCAGTGTATCAATATTAATCCGTACGGTACTTAATAAAAATGATAACATTACCCGACTGATAAAATTATCCGCGATTACATTAAGCGGCCTTCACTGTAGTATGCTTTGTGTTTTTTTTTAATCTGTTGATCATAATCATTAATATCTTCATTCTCTGCCTCTCACATAGCCTTCTCTTCGCCCTAGCTTTCTTTGTACTTGCCTGGGGAGTTCCTTGTGCATGGTGGATGCGGTTCTTTGCAATTTGTTGAGTTGCTTTCTCAGATTTTAAAGGGATACATTTCAATTTTTAAGTGTGCAAAATGTTGTGTAGCACTATAAAGTACTGTATATCTCTATATATATAAAAGGCTTTGTCCTGACTGACTGACTGAATGAATGACTGATTGACTGAATGACAGGAATCAACGTACAGCCTAAACTATAACAGGTAGAGACTTGGAATTTTGACAGTACCTTCGTTTCATAATGTAGGTGCTCACTAAGAAAGGATTTTGAAAAATTCTGATTCTAAATGCCAAAAATTAAATGTTTTTGAAAATACTTAATCCATTTTTACATAGAATTATCAATTCCAAATCACAGAATATATTGTTGCCAAATGGTATATGGATGGGCTTGGAAAAAACAATTGAAATGCACTTTTGACAAATAAGAGAAGTTATCAAAATAATTCATGTTATAAATAAATATTACAGAATGAAATCCACTAAAATAATGGAATCACATAACTTTCTCTACCCTGGACATAGAGAAAACAAAACGAGGTATGGTAATGTGTAGGCTATATTATTATATTATATCGCAGGTTTTTGGAGAGAAAAGTATGAAAGTGATAATGCTTTATGGTAACATAAGAGTGGGAAATTTCCCGCCTCGATATTACAATTTTATGTTACAGGAATTTCTGTTTCTTCTTATTTAAACCTCTACCAGGCTTGCTGTGCACTGTACAAGCGATGGGATGCAACATTCTAGATCCTCTATGAGCCATAAAAAACTATATCAAGCGTTTTCTGAGGGAATAGTTTGAGTGTAATAAGTCGTTCTTCCTATTTCAAATTATAAATGCCTATATAAGGACCTAGAATTTAAAATTGAAAATCCTTCATAAGCTAATTTCCAATTACAAAATACAAAACCCGGGCGACGCCGGGTCTTTTAAGCTAGTATATAAATAAACAAAAAGATTAACTTAATTATCATCCATGCTGTCAATACTTGAAGAAGTATGAGATAAGAGATTGGGAAGTGGTTGGATTGCTATTTGGGGCGAGAGGGACAATTTCGAAATTTTGTGTCAATTTTTTCCAAAGTTTTGGTATACTGTCTTCAGCCACATTGCAGGAATTGGCCTTAAACATTCTTCAAGACTCGCTCAATATTGTCCACGTGTATTAATACACTTTTAATAAAATCAGGTAAACTGATGTAACAAAGTGCCAGTATGTTTTTGTTTAAACAGTTATGACTGCAATTATGATATGCAGAATATGTTTTTTTTAAATTGATTTCCAAGTTAAGCTCCTGATTTATTCATTAAGCAGGGCTTACGGAAGAACAAAGGTCTAGTTTTTTTTAATGAGATTAAAATCTTCCAGCATCACCTGAACTGTACAGATATGTGATATCATGACAATCGCACACTCACATAAAAATGTCAAAAACAAATTCAAATTGGCCGGTTTCGGGTTTTGAACCATGGACTCCAGAATGTGAGGCCAAAGCGTTACCATCTCGGCCACCGGGGTCATTTTAACGGTCTAGTTGGATAAGCGCTTGTAAATCGATAGTGTTTTTTGTCATAGCTACCTGTATTTTAATTTCCAAGGCCTTATAAGATAACAGTAAAACAATAGGCAGGGTTGTCAAGATAATTGATTTTCATTTTTTTTATAAATTCTTTCGAATACGTATATTACCATAAAATAGGCACTAAATTGAGCATTACTCCGAAACAGGTCAACCGATTTTATCTATTATAAATAGACGTCTTCCCATGGACATTATAAATGCGTATACGAAGTTTCATAAATATACGATAAAGCGTATTTGAGTTATTGCGCCTTTAAAGTGGACATTAAATTGGGGTTTACTCCGGTACCGGTCAACAGATTAGGTTCAAATTCAATAGGGCACTTCTCATGAACGTCATAAATGAGTATACCAAGTTTCATGGAAATCCGATACAGCGTATTTGAGTTATGGCGCCTTTCTATTAGAAAGGCGCCATAATCTATTAAAATAGGCACTAAATTGGGCATTACACCGGTACCGGTGAACCGATTTGATTCAATATCAATAGGGTTTTTCCCATGGACATTATAAACGTGTATACCAAGTTTCATTAAAATTCGACAAAGCGTATTTGAGTTATCGCGCATACAGACACACGGACGGACGGACGGACAGACAGACGGACAGACATTTTTCGTCTCCACACACAATCTCATAAAGTACCATACTGGCACTTAATAAATACGGGTAGAAAGGAAGGCCTTTATCGCTAGCTGCTTTAAAACTTAATATAAAAATATATACTCTAAATATTGAAAATTAAGGAAAAAATCTCATCTTAAAAAGAATAAATATTGTTCTTAGAATATTGTCTTCATTTGGCTGTATCCTAATGGCACCCTTAATTTATGGAAGTTATCTTAACTCGATTTTCTCTCTTTGACCTTATTCTTTTAGGACGTTTAAAGAACACAAAATCCTGGGGTGTTTTCATTAACTTCTTTTATTGTATCTGTTTCATGAGAACTAAATAGTGTAAATGTGAGCGAATTTAAACTGAACAATACAAGAGGGAGCACAATGTTTTCTTCCTTTCACCTTCATTAAACTACACCCACTTCAGACCGGCAAGTTTGCCCGTACCTTCGGAGCTTCTGGTCGTGAGTATTAGATTCCATCGCCTGCGAATGTTTGACTAGACTACACGCAACACAGGCTTGCCAGAGAAGTTGCCTGCATGGTTTTGCACAGGCGTTCCTCAAGGCATTGCAGTGTTCACCTGTACTTAGGGATCTTACTGAATTACACATTTTGCATTAATTATTAAAAACAGTGACTTCATTTCGTAATACTGTATTTCACTTAACTCTGAATTCGCTCATGAAATATCACCATATTATCTACTATATAAAAAGCAAACTTCGTACATATAAATCTCACTAGCTTAAAAGGCCCGGCGTCGCCCGGCTTTTGTATTTTGTAATATGAAATTAACTTATGGATGACTTTCGATTTTAAAACTCTAGTTCCTTATATGATCTCACTTTTTTAACAATTTGTAACAAATGTGAAGAGAATAATTGTAATGTACATAAGTGTAAAATTAGGGATGTAATCTACATCTCCACAGTGTTTTACCAAAGTACAACTACACTCAACAATTATTGTAATGTATACTTAGAACTCTGTAGAATAGTTTTTATGTATTTATGATTAACCGGGCCCTTTTGCCTAAGGTGAAGTTAATATAATAATTATTGCACTTCGAATTGTTGATACATTTTATAATACAAGCTAATTTAAATTTGGATGCTTTTTCTCTTTTATATTTACGTTAGTAGTAACCTTGCACCAAACATTTATGCAATTTAATATACTTTGTGGTATAAGGTGGATACTATTTTACCATATTATATTTCACCACAAACGGTATGAAGTTTATCAATTATGGTATTTGAATTTTTGTTTATTTCTACCGAAGGATCAATCTGTATATCAAGTAAAACAAGCCTTGGGGCAAATACGGCGAGTTTCTATAGAAATACTAAGCTGTTAAAATATGTATAGTTATAGAATTTAAAGTTATTTCTATTGCACTTATCTTCTGCATAAAAATAGTTATTCAAATACGAACTTGTGGACTGGGCATTTTCAAGGAAATCTGTGATGATTATATGCAGAGGAAGTAATGGATTGCTGCTTAATTGAAAATAAACGATGAGCACAAAATGCTGGAAACTTGATAGATGAGGCTAATTAGTTTAGCTTATTAAGAACGCGTTACAGCATAATAACAACGCCATCCATTTCTTTCTTCTGACACATCGTAACACAATTTACGTCCAGCCATGGCAAGAAAATCTTCGCTGGCTTATTGTTTTCTGTACAGAGCCCTTTAATTTAGTAGTAACGCTCTCGAAAAACTCTTTCTTAATGTTGCTACGAAAAATCTACTATAACCCGTTCAAAGTCATTATTACGTAACTTAATAGAAGAAATATGCAAATATAACAACATATTAAAATTGTATTTCTGTTTTCGATATGATTTCACTTATTAAAAAACTAGCAGGCTTCGCCCTCTTCATTGATTCAACAATCTATTGTTTTGGGATCAGCTTCTTGTTTGTGAGATAATTTATTAGATTATTAGTCGTTGAAATTAACTGTAAATGTTCATTTTCTCAGCTATTCATTTTCTCAGCTATTCATTGTTGGGGCCCCACAAGGTTCCGTATTAGGTCCTTTTTAGTCTTTTTCATTAACACCAGAGTATTGCAGTTTACTATGTCCATCAAGGTAAAGTTTGAGAAAACGAAGAATGCAGCTATCAATACTGAGAAAACTCACATTTAACTCATTTTACAGTTAACTCACAGTTTTTTTTCGGATGCAACTCACAAGCGACAGTGAAAATTTTAAAATCAGGTTTCGAGGCGCATTCAGACACCCTTATGTCCGTCTATGTTAAAAAATTTAAATCTCTGCGTGTACTAGATTCGTAAAGGTAAGCGTGTATGAGAACTTTTAATAGAAATTTTTTTTTTTACATCGGAACTCAAACCCGGAACCTTCGACATCCCGTGCCGATGCTCTACCAGCTGAGCTAGCCAGAGTTAGAGATACGGTGCCAGATGGAAGTCTTTAATATTGTCGACCTCAAGGAAGAAACATCTTAACAACATACATCAAACATACAGTATTATGAGACACACGAATTCACTGATTTTGTGACCGGTTTCCTTCTGTTATTTTGCAGCACTAAGTTATATGAAATGAACATAGTACGATTCCTTGTATATGAGTTGCAGTACTTGTATATTCTGTCACAAGTTCTTAGTGCGGAATGGAACGAGAATTCAATTTGAGAAAGTCTTTCTGCATTCGCGTTTATTTAATACGTAGAGAAACTCAATATGGAGAGAGCATACATGAAGTTGGGAAATTAGATCTGTCTTTCAGTCGTGCTTTAACGTTGGTGTAGACAATGTCGCTAAAAACCACTAGAAAAATCAACGGATATTTCACTGTTGCTTAAATACTGTATTATATTCTTCTACCTTCACTGTCGAGACAGATCGTCTGTGGAATTCCTTACCGGAGGATGTAAAAGCCTGTCGAACGCTCAGATCGTTGAAGATGAAATTAGTGACCATTTGACCACCAACCATTAACATTTATATTATATACTACTTTCATGTTAAAAATTGTTGGTTTGTATTGTTTTCATTTATTTTTATTTTACATTTTTTCTTTTCCTACCTATTATTAGCCTATTTTCGAAGTGAATCTACTTTAGCCGCGGTAGGGGGTAAATTGAGAAAAGTGTCACGCTCAAAAATCGTCACGAAATTAATGAGGTGTGGCGGAACGGACTGCACAGAAAACAATCAACTCAATGATTGGGAGTAATCAGCTGCTACACAATTTAAAGGACAAAATAAAGTACTCAAAGGGGAATCAAAAATTGAAAATTAAAAAATCGAAAATTGAAAAATCTAAACATCCAAAATTAAAAAATCGATAATCCAAAATAAAAAAAATCCAAAAAACCAAATAATCATAGATCCAAAATTTAAAAAGTCCAAAATTAAAAAATCCATAATTCCAAAATTCAAAAGATCCAAAATTTAAAAAAATCTCAAAAATAAAAAATTCAAAGATCCAAAATTTTAAAAAATCCAAAATTATAGAATTCGAAGATCCAAAATTAAAAAATCCAAAACTCCAAAATTAAAAAGGTCCAAAAGCCCAATATTAAAAAGTCCAATAATCCAAAATTGAAGTCTAATAATAAAAAATTGAAATCCAATAATCGAAAATTGAAAAAGTAAAAAAACAAGTTTCACTTCTGTCGCGTGGCGTTCCACGCACACTTTTTTTTCTTTAAATTGTTCTCTATTGACAGTTCGATTCTCCTTACATAACAAATTTTTAATTCAAGAGTGGTGAAACATTTCAGATTAGAGCATTGCAGCGAGTGAATTATATAGGCCTATCACATTATAATTCTATGTTGCATGGCAGTAAATCGTTAAGCTCTAAGCGAACATATTATGGTATACCAAGAGGTTTATTGATGTTATAATGTTTTGTGTTTTATGATTGCCTGTGCTTTTAATGTCTCCAGGTTTTTCAGTGTTGCCACCCTGCTCATAAATCGGGATTTGGTGCTTTATTTCCCTGCCTTATGCAGCACGCACAGCTCGTAATGTTGATATTACAAAACCCTTCCCCGTTGTTAATAAGTCTCAGCTAAATTCGCAAATCTTCTTATCATGAGATATAATTTCATAATAACGACCGTAAATTCTTATTAAAATTGTAGAGAAAACCGGAGGCCTATGTAAACGTATCAGTTTAAGAGGAAAATGTAATTATGGACATGAGTGCAATATGGCTCTAACCGGCGACAGAATGATTTTTGCTTTTTTTTAAATCGTCCTATTGCAATCTATACCATGTCATGATTTTCGAAAAATTATTTCATATCTTTACGTTCCATGCTTCCCTAAGTACGGGGGATGGAAATTTTTGAAACCATGTCTTGTGGGGTATCGCTGAAAAGCTCTTGATGAGTACTGTACAAATCAATAACTCTTTTCTCGATAGCTCTCATATAAGGGGAGATTTGAATGTTTGAAACATTGTTCTTTCCTCTTTTCTTGCAGTTATTATTGCGGGTTTGTCATGCCAAGGCTAAAGAAGAAGAGTGCTGCGCAGTAACAATAAATTGAACCAAAACCACTTCGAAATCTACCTCAGCCTGTAGGCCTGTCTAAAGGGATTTTTTTAATTCGAGGGCATATTAGGAGTTCGTGATCTGTGTCCATACAATAGGGTAAGCCATGGAACTATTGATTGTCAATTTCTTCTACCATTGGTGTATTTTTATGGAGTAAATTTCAGGTGATATTAATTTAAATGGATATGATACAGGATGAAATGGTGAGGATGATTCATGGTATGTAAATATCCAACTCGGCATTTGACTTTACGACTGGGAAAACCTTAAAAAACATTCAATACATCCAATTAGAAACTGTTATGAAATAAATTAATGAAGCTTTGAAAGATATCTGTTAGAATTATTCATTACTAAATCTCATATATGCCTGTAAATTTCGTGCAAATAAATTCAATAGTTATTTTACCCGAAACATGAAAAATGTAAAAAGAAAAAAATCCTTTACCAGAAAATAAAGAAATTCAACCATAAACGAAAACTTCATTTTTTTTTGTTAAGTCGCACACGAACATTGACCTCTGTTAGTGACCTTGGCAAGTAATCTAATCAACTAAGACACTCTGCACAGTGTTGTAATGAAATGAGTGGAAGTATTAATTCAACCTGAAAAATCAATTAGCCCGTTTGAACATACTACCTCCACTGTAGTTTCATTACATTATTTTTAAATAGGCGAGGAAAAATAAAAAAATAATCTTAAAGAATAAATTAAATAAACTTGCTTTATTTATTTTGAATAGAATTTACCTCCTTATTCCCTCTGATATTATAATAAACATACAACACACTGTGACAATGATATTTATGTATAGAAACATTAAAAAACCATTAAAAATATGTACGGAGTCTTTACACCATATATGACGGCAATGTCCAAATCTTCAGGCTTGTGGAGTGTTCCTTGTGAATTTTTCTTGTAGAATTGGATGTCCAGTGTATTGTATTGTTATTTAAATATTGAATATGCATTTCGGCGTAATAGTTACGCCATCATCAGTTCCTGCTTGTGTTGTAGAGTCGGAACTTGGCGAATGACTATGAAGCAACGTGGTGTAAAGACTAACGACTATAGGGAAATTTCATTTTATATACACATTTTAGTATTTTTACAACATCAGACCTGTGTAATGTGTGACTAATTTTAATCTGTACACATTTTTAATGGTTTTTTAATGCTTCTATACATAAATATCTTTGTCACAGTGTGTTGTATGTTTATTATAATGTCAGAGGGTATAAGGAGGTAAATTCTATTCAAAATAATCCTCCCTCTGCAGCAAACATGAAATTTATCAATTGCTTTATTTAACCTATTTCAACTAATATTTGTTTCTGGTATCTGTTTTTGTTATAGTGACCAATGAAAGTCAGCGTTACAACAGAAATCGACTTTTGCTTATACTGAAATTGTTCCAGCCACGATCACATAACCATTAACATTAGAGTAGCCACTTTTAACTGGTCTGGATAATTGTACAGCCAGTGTATCTGATGCCATAATTGGATGGAGAATGCTATTGTGCTATATCGGGAGTAGCTGGGTAGCTAGAGTTTAATGACCGAAGCAGATGGTAGCTATGAGGTTCAGACCAAATCTTCATTACGGCTTCTTGTGAACTTATCGGAGCGAGGACGCGAAAAGCCTTTGAAGTCTGACCTATTCCCGGTAATCGAGTTATAGTCGACCATCCACCACAGGGGGATTGTCTGACACCTATAACCTCTATGCCTGCAGTGCTATTAAATATCAGTACAGTTTGATATTCCCATACGATCGAACGAACGAAAAGAAATAATAAAATCAGGTAAACTGATATAACATAGTGCCAGTATGTTTTTGTTGAATCAATTATAATTGCAATTATGATATGCAAAAAATAAGTTTTTCTAATCAGATTAAAATCGACCAGCGTCAGCAGAACTACAGATTTGTGATACCTTGACAATCGCGCACTCACATAAAAATAAATAAAATCCATGTCAAATCGGCCGGCTCCGGGATTTGATCCGGCGACCTCCAGACTACGACTACGACTACGAGTTACCATTTGGCCAACTCAATCAGTTTGACGGTGTTGTTTGATAAGCATATGTGAAGGAAAAGTGTTAACTGTCAAATTATACCGGTACAAAAATTAAAAACATGTCCTTTAATTAGTCGTTACTCTGGTACCGGTCAATCGATTAGGTCCAAAATTAATGGGCTTCTTGCCATGGACGTTATAAATGCTTATACCGAGTTTCATGAAAATCCGATAAAGCGTATTTGAGTTATGGCGCGTACAGACACACGGACAGACAGACAGACAGTCAGACAGTCAGACAGACAGTCAGACAGACAGACAGACAGTCAGACAGACAGACAGACAGACAGACAGACAGTCAGACAGACAGACAGACAGTCAGACAGACAGACGGACGGACAGGCATTTTTCCGTCCCCCCACACATAATCTCATAAAGTACCCTACTGGCACTTAATAAATAAATTTGCATCCTTTATAGATTGACATATTTAGTACGACAGGAAACCAGTTTAGAATAGCATGGAATAATTTATTATAAACTACAAAAGTGAATTATAACGCCCTCAGATTCGATTTTCCTAACCCAAAAATAGCGAGTTTCTTCCAAATCATTCATTGCTATTTTTTCCGGATGCTATGGCAATTAATTTCCCAATTGAATACTGCCTTGTTAATAGGTAGCCTCTGGCTGTGTGTTCATCACATGTAGGCCTGCAGAGTGTTAATGAATAACACCGAAATATTTTACCTGTGTATAGAGGGAACATAGACAAGCAACTTTTATTAGGAGATGTTTTTTTCTAGGCATTCAATTTTTCCTGTTGACAGCATAAAATCTCCCAGGGCATGGGCGCCATTGAATTCTAACATTTGAAAAAATGCAAAACAAAGGAACTTCGTTGTTAAGACTGGAATTAGGAATAAAAAACTAATGCAGAGGCGACCAGTCATGTGATTAGTCTGTAAGTTTTGCAGAATGTGGAAACACTAAATTATGATGCAGCTGCTGATGAATGATTAATAATCAGGTTTTTATCGATGACTAAGAAGACATGAAGTCAATTTAATGAAAATTTTAACCCTATTTCGCTTCATTATCGACTTATGAGCACCAAATTGTAATGACTTTAATGCTCTGTAGCACACACATTTTACGTCATAGACCAAAAATCTCCTAACAAAAGTTGCTTGTCTATGTCCCCTCTATACACAGGTAAAATATTTCGGTGTTATTCATTAACACTCTGTATACCTACGATTTTTTTTATAGTAGGTCACGTCTACATCTGTTCAGGAATCAGAATAAAAATATTTTAGGGGAAATGTATTCCATAGTTAAGTAATGTTGTCATTTAATGATTACACAAGTCAACAGCCAAAATGTATTCGAGATAAAATTAACCATACATTACTAATTTGGGGTCGCTAAACACGACTGTACCGGAAATTTAAGGGTGAATTTATGGCTCTAGCATATAAGTCAAACCCTCAAACTGATATTCTTTATAAATTCAGTTCAGTTCTTGCTTTTTGAGTGAGAAAACTGTCTATCAGTGTGCTTTGAAATAGTTAAAATAGGGAGTGATTTAATCGTTATTTTGAGTGATTATAAATATAATTATAGAATAACATATATGCGTATATATTATCCTTTCTGTAATAGAATTGCCATGAAAGGCACAGAATGCCGCGTAAGTGTGTTAATAATCCAAATAACTTTTGTTTTATCTGTGGAGAAGTGACTTTTAAATCGCAAAAGGTACAGTTAACTCCTATTGTTAAAAAGGCCTATCATTTCTATTTTGGTTACAAGGTTGGTGATCAGGACAAATCGTTTGCACCCCATATTTGTTGTGGTACTTGTTCCACAAACCTATGCGAGTGGCTAAATGGAAACAGGCGATATATGAATTTTGCTATACCAATGGAAACAGGGTTAGACGAAATATTGTTGCTTTTTATGTGAATGGGATAGTCGTGCGAAGGACAAACACTTTGCAACAAAGCAAGAACCAGGTATTAAAAACATTGTTTACAGACCACTAGTTGACAAGACTGAAATAATATTACCTGCGTTGCACATTAAGTTGGGACTAATGAAAAACTTTGTAAATGGTATGAATCAAAATGGAGAAGCATTTTAGTATATCTTTCATAAATTTCCACGATTAAGTGAATCTAAAATCGGAGAGGGAATATTCATAGGTCCCCAAATAAGAAAACTAATGACTGATGAACATTTTCATGGACTTCTAACAGGCAAGGAGAAAACTGCATGGGTAGCGTTCACTAGAGTTGTACTTAATTTCCTTGGCAACAAAAGGGCGTCTAATTACTGAACATTAGTGGACAATATGTTGATGGCTTATAATAGAATGGGGTGCAACATGTCCCTCAAGATGCATTTCCTTCACTCTCACCTGGTCTTCTTCTCTGACAATCTTGGAGCAGTAAGCGACAAGCATGGTGAACGTTTCCACCAAGACATCACTACTCTAGAAGACGTTATCAGGGGAAATGGAACACGTCTATAATTGCTGACTACTGCTGGTCTGTAGTAAGAGGTGCTCCTAAGATAAAGTACACTAGAGAAGGCAAAAGACCACGTGTATGAGGTATATGATTAAAGACTACGTATATTTTCTTGCACGAACAACAATGTAGGCTATATAGCCGATATCTTCTAAATGAGAACTAATAAAAAAATTGTACTGCCATTTTCGAATTTAGGAGGCCAAATTACATAAGATTTGATACATTTTATTTCGGATACAAAAAAACTTTTTAAATTTTGTTGACTTGTGTTATAGTCACCAATGATAAGTTAACTTGGGGTACCTTTTTGAGATGAGTTTCACGGACTCCATGTGCCTCAACCACTAATAAACTAAGATGTAACTAAACCTATATAGCGTATTTTACGGACTATAAAACGCACTTTTTTTTACCTTGAAAACAGAGCTTTGAAAGTTGGGTGCGTCTAATGGCCCGAAGTACACTAAAGAATTTAAATTATGGTAAATATTGCCGGAATATCACAGTTCTAAACAACAATGAGATAGTCACAAATTTTGGCACAGACTGTACATCAGTGCACTTGTCACAATCGTAAAATAAGGGTAGCCGGAAGCCAGGTATACAATGCGAAAAGAAAGGAATGTTGAGTTATTTTATACGAAAGGAGTTTTCTACGCCGGGTGGTTTAAGTGAAGGCATTGACCTCTAAACAGCCTTGTACCGTTACACTTACCGTATGCTGATTTGAGGGTAGGGGGTGTAAAAGTATTTTTAATCTTTCAATTAGTTCAGTTGATACAATTTACGCGTTGCCACCTATAAATGAGAGATTTTCTAACAACGCAGGTTTTAAGTTAAAAGTGATTTATAGTGATTCCATTGTACAAGGTTATAATTTATTTCTGCAATAAAGTGTATTATCCCTTTAAAATTTTATGTTTAGAATCATATTCAATTTATTTTCCTTTAAATTTCCATCTTAAAGTACAATTTGTGTCTTACGGTTCGGAGCGTCTTATAGTCCGTAACACGTCCGTATTTTACGGACTATAAGACGCTCCGGACCGTAAATGTACAATGCTTTAGACCAGTGGTTCCCTAGCTTTTTTGTCCTGGGACCCACCTTCACCTAGAAATTTTTTCGCGACCCACTACTACATAACGATAACCAATATAGGCTATATAAAATACAGCACATATTTTTCATATGCCTTTCAATTGTTTTATTGTGTTCAAATGCCCTGCTGAGAAAATACAGTTGAAATAAAAATGGTAAAGGTTATTTCAATAAAGAACATTGTCCAACTAGTACATTTTATTTTTTTAAAATTAATGAGATTTTTGAAACTGTTGTTTTTTATTTAAAAATGATTCAATATCAGAATTAAGTTGTTAGTTTTACCCCTAAATCACTTCCCACACGAAGTTTATTCCTGTACCTGTTAAAAAAAATACCATAGTGGAAAAAGCCCTTTCACATAACTATGTGGTCGTAAACCCCATCAGTTCTTTTAATGCTAAGTTTAATTTTTCCCGCCCTTTTCGCGACCCATCGAAATTGTTCCCGCGACCCACCAGTGGGTCGCGACCCATAGTTTGGGAACCACTGTTTAGACTATTTTTGATGAGTATAAGCTATACTTCTGGTAAAGAATGAAGTAAAGTACCTTATTATAGGTTTTAATAAAGCGAAACTTTCCGTAAAATATGGTAAATGTACAATCCTTTAGACCAGCGTTTCTCAACCTTTTTGAATCCGAGGACCTCTGAAATGTCTGAAAAATTTTACGGACCCCTAATTTTACATCCCATTTTTAAAAAAAGGCCTATATTCTTAATATTTGGGGTATTAATTATAGGTCATTATAACGAAATATGTGAAAAAATTTTACTTCTTTACTTTCCACTTTCTTTATATTTTTTTAATTACGTCTGCGGACCATCTGCGGACCATAGGTAGTGAAACGCTGCTTTAGACTATTTTTGATGAGTATAAGCTATACTTCTGGTAAAGAATGAAGTAAAGTACCTTATTATAGGTTTTAATAAAGGGAAACTTTCCGCACGGTTCATTCCAACTCCATAAAGCCTTTGTGAGGTAAAATTAAAACACTCTAGGCTTCTTTTTTGTTGCAGTGTGTTCTTACAATAGTTAGAGGAATTGAAATTCAAGCAGACAGCGAAGTATCGCATAGCAGAAAAAATTGCCTCGTCTACTTGTTGAGCTGGCAGTTGCCGCTATCAGGTATCAGCAACATGTAGTGCTGGTCTGTTAAAAAGAAAGCAGCTCATATTCACAGGAGCTTCAAAAGAAAATAACTAACTTTACATTGTAACCATGGATAAAAAGAAAGCAAGAAGAGTAACTGTGTTACTTCAAGGCTATTGATGCTCTATACTGAGAACACATTTCCTTTGAAAACATTTTCATTTTAGCTGTTTTCGTTACTCTGTGAATATATCCCGGTTTCTCCCATATTAAAATTCATAATGTCTTTTATCGTACAGTTTTTACAGTGATACCTCGAGATACGAGTTTAATTCGTTCCGTAACTTGGCTCGTATGTCAATTTGCTCGTATCTCAAAGCAATTTTCCCCATTGAAATTAATTGAAATGTCATTAATCCGTTCCAGCCCCAAAAATGCTACCCCCAATTGTTTTTGTTACGTGTTTTTGAATAAGAAAAATGTATTTATAAATGACAAATATTGTGTAAAAACAATACTGTACTGCCTCTCAAAGTCAGCTACTCGCACACCTTGCTCATTTTTTTCTATGATTTCTAGAAAAACTTAGCAAAGATGCTTCGACAGCGAGGTAAACAAGCACACTGGGGGAATAAGTGGGATAATGCGCGAGACGCATGAGGCGCAGGCGCAGTAAACTGGTGGGCCGTGTGCAGCGTCGCAGCTGGCCGTTCCTCGTATCTCAAATGTCGCTCGTATTTCAAAACAAAACTTCGCTCGCTTGACAGCTCGTATCTCAAATAACTCGTATGTTAGGGCACTCGTATCTCGAGGTACCACTGTACTCTTTAGTACTAAGCTTAAAATATTTTAACAATTTCAATTTTCCTATTCTTCTAATGTTGGTTCACAAAAGCAAACAAAGGAAAGTGATAATTATTAACACACATAATCAAAAAGCAGAATTCGTATATCCTCTGTTCATAATCTATTGTTTTACTTTACTTTTTTACTTTGGGATATTATAATGTAAACACATTAAGGAAGGACAGAAGTGTTGATTTTGCTATTTTGGTCAAAAAATTAGATTTTTGCATTTTAGTGTAAAAAAATCAAGCATACTCTAAAGCAGCGTTTCTCAACTTTTTTGAACCCGAGGACCTCTAAGATGTCCAAAAAAATTCACGGACCCCTAATTTTACATCCCATTTTAAAAAGAAGGCCTATATTCTTAATATTTGGGGCATTAAGTATAGGTCATTATAAAGAAATATGTGAAAAGTTTTTACTTATTTACTTTCCACTTGCTTTATGATATTTTTTAATTATGTCTGAGGACCATCTGCACCATCTTCGTGGACCATAGGTTGAGAAACGTTGCTCTAAAGTATATTTGTGCAAAATTTTATGCCATTTGGACGCATGGAACAGGTGTTTCTGGCACCATTTTTCAAGTATTGCTCGTAATCCTAGTCGTATTTATTATAGTGTATTTAGGTGTAAAATATATAATATATGTACTGTGTAGGGCTCAATTCATATTCAGCGATAGTACAGTGTAATATAAAAGTTTGTGATTATAAAGATTTGTTTAGAGGTACAGAAGATGCTTATTTTTTACTCTGATTGCATGTAAACTTTAATCGCTTGTTTTCTCAGTTTCAATTTTCTTGTTAATTTGCCACATTCAAAATTTATCTTCTCCCAGAAAAATATAGATACAGCTATGTAACTTTTTCACAGTGTACTTTGTGATGTGTGTAATAAAATGTCTAATCAGCTTTTTTAAATTAATATTTTGATTAAAACTTTATCAATTTTTTATCAACTTTTTATTTCTCTGGGTAAAATACTTTTTTAAACAAAAAGTTTAAACAATATCAAAAATCTGTACCATTAAATATGTTAAGCAAGCATCATAGAACCGCACGTAAAAAAATTCAGATTCATTTTTTAATATCTGTTGGAGGAGATATATTTCAAATTTGATTTAAAAAACAAATTAATTCAATTATATCTACAAAACATATTGAGATTTCAAAATGAAATTTGAAACTTCAACATCTGTTTGTTTTAATGAAGTGTGCAAAATTTCAAGTTTCTAGTTCAAATAGTTTAGAAATCACTCTCAACACTTCGGTCCGCCCTTAAAATTTCGGAATTAATGCCCCATTTATTGCCTTAGAAAATTCACTAACATTAAATATTATTAATAGCATCTATATTGCAACCAGATGTCATATTATAATGACTGCACCAGCGCTGGAATGATATATGGGAGGGGACAATCTAGTGTGCACATGCGCAGACAGTGGTTATTCATTTTCTGGTGTACAGCTGCCAACATAATGAATGGAATCGAGAACGCTTTTAAGCACCAAGTATGACGATTTTCGCGTGCACCGTGAGAAACTTAACATTTAAAAATGCGTAATGAATTTTGACATTTCTAATTTTTATCAAACTGAGTCTATTTATTGATCATAAAAAATATTTTTCTGTATTTTAATCCAAAGTTGGTTATAATTGATGTTTTAACAATAGTGCCATAATTTAATCTCTCCAAAATACAAAATTATGCCTACTAGCAGGTGTCCGCGACTTTGCCCACGTCTACTACTTCAAACGCAGATTGTTTTAAATTTATTTTACAAATAACTAATTTGAATATTATATTCATTAACTTTTAAACCTAAATCGTTCATAAACAATTAAAATTATTAATAGTCCTAATGAAAAAGCTAAAAATCCGGCTTCGAACTACAATTCACGATTTAGAACGCGCCGTCCGGGAAAAACGACCTCAGAATAGATTTATCTGAGGCACGCAAAAATTCTGCACAGTGAGTTTCATGCAAATAAATCATTTTTCCCCCTTTAGGCATACATTCATGTTCACTTCCGTCTGCCTAGCTGTAAAAAGTTCAGATCCCTGCGTGCCGTAATGTTATAAACAAATATAACAATATCGAAGCGATCGACAGTTCCATGCGTTATGTTGAAAAAATCTTTTCAGGTTGCTATGGCAACAGTTGTGGATTCAATAATCCTCATTTCGGAGGCCTAGGTTAATGGATCGTTCTATCATTACCATTATAATTTTCTCCGGTTTCTATGCAGTTCCCTTTAAGAACCCACGTGATTGTTTATCTTTCACTTGTTTGTATGCACACAGAGGTAGCCCCTTGGGGAAGATCAACGCACAACACTAGGCGAATTGAATTTGAATGTAACGTAGGCTACATGGATATGTATAGATATATTAATATTCCTATTGTATCGGGTCTTGAGGGGCCGTGGCTGTGTATTACCATGCAGTCTCATGGGACAGTTTCATGCCTGCGTTTTGTGTGGCTACTCTATTATGCATTCCATTCAATATTTTGATATCGATTCCGTGAAATAGGAAGTGACACTGCATAATTGCTAACATGACCTGTCACCCCTCAATTATCTGATGACAATAATTATTTACACTTTACCATGTAAATTAACCTCACATCTGTATTGGTTGTGTGTACGGAGAAGTCAAGATTTATAAATTAGCCTAAAACCTTTTCAGAGATGAATTTATTAATTTGAATATAAGCTTCATCAACTATAGTCACTATTAGGGCTCGGACTTTTAGGTGCTTATAAAAAAGAAAATATTTATTTTTTATGTAGTTAAAAAGTAAAATATATGTTTAAAAAATATGAAAATATTTTAATTAACTTATTTAACCAATATTTACAGAAGTACTCATCTTGTCATTCTAGTCAGCAAGTGTAGAACTGTTGCAGTGAACGACAAAAGTAGAGCTTTAGTTGTGCATCTTAAAGCTGTGACGATTTTCACGGAACAGAGACTTATATATCTTGAAAATGTACGTTCAACATCGCAGGATGTTAATCTTGCATATTTGTAACACGCAATGTCACTGACACTCATATGTTCCATCTGCTCCATTTTATCTACACTGTTACCCATTAAAATATCTGAAATCTTGCAATAACTCTTGTAACTCTTAATTTTTATTTAGTCATGACAGGATTTTTCTTTAATTTTGTTGCTTTTGTTGATTTTGTTAAGTTTGTTTTCAATGTGTTTGATTTCTTTTATTGATTCTGTCAGCAATTGTTTTGTTGTTCCCAACTTAGTAATGCAGTGTGAGAGGAAACAGAAATTTGCACTAATAAAGGCCAAATCAGCCCTGATTTATTGTCTGATTCAACATAGGCCTAACAACGCAACACATTGAAAATATGGCGCAATTTTACAAAAACAGTCAAAATATTCATTTTTGAATATATGTGGTAAAACATGCAAAAAAATTAAGTTACCAAAAATATTTATTCAAATAAGAAATATCGAAAATATGTTTTTTTATGTGATATGCAACTCAGTATTTTGAATCCAAAGGTTCCAACTGGAACTTTGACAAAGTCCAGAAATCATAAGTAATAGCAGAAAAAATATGTATTTACCTAAACGTCCGAGCTCTAGTCACTATACTTGGTCCAAGATGGGTACGGAGCAAAAGTCAACAGCCAAATGTGAAAGTACAAAGCACAGTTCACAATAGTACTTTTTTGAGAATGTTTAGTCGATTACATACAATAAAGTCAATTGAACATTCTTTTTAAGACTAAGTGTCAAGGGTCCCGGATTCGATTCCCAAAGTTTTGTATATATTTACAATCTGTATCTTCTTACCGCTGGACAAACCTTTTCCTCACATGTATCTTTATTGATTACGTAAGTTCTGAAGGCTTGCAATTTTCTTCTATGATACAAATTATTAGAGGCTATGCCTTTTACTTTTACTGACAATGTGTGGTGTACTTCATCATACGTTATGAAAAAGAAAAGTGCAACGAATTAATTAATTGTGTTATAAAATACCTCTTGTATTTAATAACTTGTCACTTGTTTTTCTTCAGAATCAAATTTGCCAAGGCAACAACAAAAACAAATGAAATCTTGTGTGCTAGATATGTTATGTTTTAAAATATACGATATTAATACCAAACCAAGCAACTTAAAAGAACTTATGTTTTCACAATTACATAAAATATAAATAATTGTATATTGTGTGCGGAATGGAAGTAAACATCTGACTGAGATTGTCGCACTATCATGAAATATGGGCTGGTGCGATTAAGCAATGAAACGACAGGACACAGTTAGTCAAGGCAATTCTGTCTGTTTACTATTGTTCTGTAAATATCTTGGATCAAGTAGGCCTATAGTGGGTTATAAGTTTGAAATTAACTTGAAAAATTATAATGGAAATACTGGTCAACTGATTTGGTTCAATATCAATGGGCTTCGCATGGACGTTATAAATGCATACACCAAGTTACGAAAAAATCCGATAAAGCGTATTTGAGTTATCGCGCGTACAGACACACAGGCAGGCATTTTCCCGACCCCACATGATCTTATAAAGTACCATTCTAGCACTCTATATCCGGTCGAAGTAAGGTGATGATATTATAACTAGACCTGGGATTTTAAGGCAAATGCCTATTTTGTTCCTTATGAAATAACATGAAAATTTTTAAATATGTGCATGTTTCATGATAAGTCACTTACATTTATAGAGTTTTATAGTGCCCTAAAATGCCTATGGGACCTTTAGAGCCTTTTTACTATTTTTATGCCTAAAATGCCTATTTTGTATATTTTAAATAAAATTCAATTTCTGTAATTTTTACAATCTTATAATAGACATCCCTCAATGAAAAAGCAGAAAAGCAGAGGTGGGGTTTTCACAGAAACTTGATTAACATCTTTTTAAGTGAATATATTTCGTGATGCCTAATTTTGCAGTTAATTCTGTTAACAATAGGTATACCACGTTTCTTGCAGTAAAAATAGACTATTTCACATTTTAAGTGGATATTGTAATATTTTAAAGTCTATTTTCTATCTATTCACACATTTTAAAGCATATTTTAAGTGCCTATTTTCTCTTTAAAAAGCCTATTTGCTTGTTTTAAAAGCCTGTTTTAGGTGCCTAAAACTAAGTTTTTTAGAGTCTAAAATCCCAGGTCTAATTATAACCTATTATCCTAGTTGTCATTTCCTAAAACTGTGTACAGAACTCGTAAATAACTCGGTATATTTTGTTACAATTTTGAATATTTCAGATATAGGCTGCCGACAAAAAATGCTATGAAAAGTAATCCTTTAATGCTATTCATCACGATGAGTACTTGATAATCCTGTCAATGTCATCGTAACGTTAGAAAAACCCTCAGAGAATGTTTCATTATAAACTTACACTAATGGAAAAAATTCATTATAATAATGTGTAGCCTATATTCATTTTCATCGGTTAAACGTGAAAAAAATGCATTCGGAAAACAGTGAAATCCTTCAGAAGAGGAGGTCATAACGGGCAGAATATGATATAAATTTACTTAAAAATAAACATTCTCAAAGTAAAACCATTGTCGTAGCTGTTGTAAAAAGTCGATATTCGGTATCAATCTCCTATCCCCTATACACAGCAAGTTTAGATTATAATGTTGTTACTTACTCTGTCCGTACCACAGGTAAAAGAAGTTTTGTGTTCGACCCGGAAATTCGAAGTTGAATTTTTAACATAAATGCATGCTTTGAGGTCCCCTTAATCCAAAAAAATAATGTTTTCAGAAACATGTATGTGTGTGTCTTGTGTGTGTGTGTGTGAACAACCTAGCTCGAGAACAAAAGTCGAAATGAAAACAACATTTTCTATTAGGGTTATATACTTTCTGGGGTGTAACACGAAGATTTGCTACGACTTTCTCCTACTTTTAAAGCCACTTTACAAGAAGAAAATTACCGTTTTCCACGATTTTCTCGAAAACGGCTTTAACGAAATGGTTTAAATTGTTTACATGAAATGTTCATACTAAGAGCTGAACCTTTTATGTGAAACATTTTTCTGAAAAAGTCTTTAGAGGGTAGTTATAAGCCACCCACTGTTCGCAGAAACTAAATCTTGCTTGGTGAACAATGAAGTTTTGCATAAAGTTGAAACAATTGAATACGCGCTCTTTGCAACACAGCCTCTTATTCCATATCAGAGTGTGAAGCGAGAAAGGTGTATTGCCCATGCTTAGAGTAAAGAAAGTTGCGTGAGTGCAGTATTATAATCAGATTTTATTTGTGTTGTGTAGCGTTCGGATATGCGATTCGAAACGGAGTAATGACGTTCTTTTCATTTTTACAACCAATTTACATAAAGAGTAAATGAGCAGTTTCTACAACTCTGGACAAGGTGTTTATCCTCTGGATACTTAAAGAAATTCTTCAAAAGTCTTTCTAACATTTTGAGATATCTAAACTAAAACTATAACTTACTTCGTGGCGCTACATCCCCGGAGGGACAAGGCCTACCACCCGACCGCTGCGTTAACTACCTTAGGCAGATGACAGGATTTTGGCATGTGGTCAGCATGCCGACACCCACGGCCGTTAATGGTGGTTTCCATGACCGGAGTCGCTTTTTCTAGCTCCTAAATTTGAATCACGAGACTGAGTGATCCCCGTTCCAGACCTCCCTACCTCAGAAAAATCCGAGGAGGTACCGGGGATCGAACCCGGGCCGACGCTAGTGAGCGACGCTAACCAAAAGACCACGCCGGTGGTCTTTTGAGATATCTACCACAGGATGAATAGCCAGACAAGACATCGGGGCAGATTTAGGAATAGCTACGGTCTAAATAATGCATTTCCCCACTGTTATTACTTGACAAGAAAACTATTGGACGAGATAGGACTAAAATGGATTTGGAACTCAGTTCTGAACCCTGAGAAAAACATAATAACGTTCACCAAGATCGTTAGTAGAAGATGCAACGATATTCAGAGACAAAACCATGTAGCTATAATGAGGGAAAAAAGATCCCTAGTGTTCTATATTAAAATGAAAGAAATGTGGGGATTGGAAAAGTACGTCTCAGGTTGCTCCAAGAAACAAAGAATGGGTTTAGCATGGTGGCGGGTTGGGGTATGGAAACTTAGGGGCATAAGAAGGAATTTTGAGAAAGGACGATGTCCTTTATGTTTAAATAGAGAAGACGCTGAGCACATAATTTTAAAATGTCCAGAAACTGAAACGATCAGACTAATATTTTTGAATAGAAAATTCCTAGAAATTAATGTAGAAATAGCATATAAGAAATTAACAACGACAAAGAATATGAAAACTTTGAAGGAAATGGGGAACTTTTTATACATTGTTAAAATAAAATGGGAAAAACGAATCCTAGAATTAAGTGAGCAAGTGTATTAAATCCTTTTTGCTTTGTTCACAAGTAAGCCAAATACAGCAAGACCATAATTTATAGGTACTCAAGGCTTTTATGTTAATATTAGTGTGTAATGGTAGGAGGTACATCCTATGGCGAAAAACCTCTGTAACGCCAAGGGTGTTAATATTACGACACAAGAATAAACTATATCATATCATACTTGACAAGAGCCCGTTAACGAGTCTCACGGATATTATATGTAGTATAGGGATACTTGATTTCGATTTTAATATGCATTCCTGCTAAAACGAAAAGGGGACAGAATAAAATTTAGCAAACTTTTACAAGGACTATAAGCTCATACGTCTTTCGATTTTCACTAATATTATATAAGAATGAGCCCTTTACAGACCTGACTCACTCAGTGAGAAATTTTCTCCATCACCTCCTACATAAGTGATAAAAGATAATATCCAGAAAGATACGATCATATTGCATTTTCTTTATAATCTCTATCTTAAATAGCACATCACAAAACTCGGATAAACAAAATGAGTTTGTGGCTCATAAACGTTTTTATGATGTTTGTAGCTATAGCCTACTATAAATATTAAATTCCTTATAATGCATTAGCGTAAATGCAACCTCTGAAATTTCTTTTTTCTAACCCTAATAGCCTAACAGCTAACTACGCATTTCCAGGTTCAAATTGATTCCCGTAGAATCTCAGTAAAAGCTCAGATTTTCTTTAAAAAAAAAAAAAATCCCTTTAGGCAGGCCTACAGGCTGAGGTAGATTTCAAAGTGCTTTTGGTTTAATTTATTATCGCTGCGCAGCACTCATCTTTTTTAGCCTTGGCATGGCAAACCTGCAGTAAAGAGGAAGAGCCTACAATCATTTGTTTTGACAACAAGAATAGGATATAATATTCTGGGAGGCCGTGCGCAAGATCAGCAATGAATAAAATTAGCAAAGCCGCTAAACAAGACAAAATTATGATATTATAATAAGTGTTATTATTTTCAAACATTAAAATCTCGCGTCATATGAGAGCTATCAAGAAACTATTTATTGATTTGTATAGTACTCATCAAGAGCTTTTCAACGATACCCCACAAGACGTGGTTTCAAAAGTTTCTAATTTTCATCCCCCACCCCTACCCCCACCCTCACTCGAACCCCCGAATCGTTGGTGTCACTGTAAACTCCATAGGGAGTACTCTAATTTATCCAAACAAAGTTTCCCTCTATACTTCATAGGGGCCGAGATATACATTTTTAAAAATTTTAACCCCCCCCCCCCCGACCACCCCCTTGGGCCAATTTTGCTCATTAACGAACTTGTCCGAACTATTGGGCCTAGAAATAACATATTAAAATTTGGTTCAAATATCTTCAAAATTACGGCCGCTAGCGTGTAAAGAGATATATATATATATATGTATATATATAAATATCACAATTTTTTTTTTGAACGGGCGGTGGTTTCGTACTCAGGGGAGCATGAAACGTAAAGATATGAAAGAATTTTTCGAAAATCATGACATGGTATCCATTGCAATAGGTAGATTTTTCTTCGAAATCTACCTAAAAAACTATCGGATTTATTTTATCTACAAAGGTAGTGAGCGGATATGCAACACAATTTCCAAACGTTAGGGTACATTTTTATTCCCTTACCAACTACAAGTGAAGTACAGAAATAAATAAAAGACAAGCTAATGATGTTTCTATTCAGATAAGTTGCTCTGCATTGAAACTATAAAGGTAGATGCTTCCATACTCAAGATAAAACTTCAGTAGAATTAGAGCAGAGTGAATCCAGTTATTTCAATTTAAGTTGTTTATCTGTATGTACTGTACATAATACATCTAGGTCTGCAACATATATGGAATTTATATTAGGAAGATAAAAAAGAGACATGAAACAACATTAACATTTAAAATATAGAATTCTGTTGGAATCGAACATGCTTAGATCTTTCTGCTTGTCTGACGAGATATATCTCTCTTCCATTAAAGTTGCTTGGCGACATTTTTCTCTGTCAGGCTGGGTTCACATAAATTTCCAATAGGAAGAAGAACAAGAAGATTAAGGGGTGGATTTACTGAGGTTTTAATGTTACATTTCACCCTGAACAACCCTTCAAACTCTAACAAGTAATCCAGATGAATATCTGCCATTTGTTTTTTGTTTTTTTTGTTTTACTTGCGGAGTCATCTGATGGGGCATTGAAGAAGCTCAGATCAATCTGTTCGGTAATGCCTGTCTCATTTGCTATGTTAAATCTTTTCAAATATTGATTTCTGCAGTTCCATTTATTGCAAAACCGGCTATTTAAATAGTACTGTAGCAATGGTAAATAAATGCTTGTGTATTTATTCTAATATCCATGAGGTTGCATGATTTCTTGTAGGTAGATAATATCATACGGAATTTTTGTAACAGTTTTCTTTTATATTTATAAAATATTACTAGTAATTTCATGAACAGTATACCTCACGTCCCCCCCCAAGTATTTATTTAAGTATTTAGCCAGTGTAATCATTCATTGTGAAGATAACATTGTTTTCAGGGGAATCGTCTGCCTATAGTCGTTGAAAGAAGCTGAATGTTAGGCTACATGAAAAGCGATCACTAAGACTCACTATCTTGAAATGGAATAAAAGAAATAAAAATTCACACGTAGCCTATATAGTTTTTAACGCCTTCAAGAAACATTCTTGCAAAATTTGAAAATTCTAACAACGCCGAAGGTCCTGGGTTCTAGTCCCAGTGTCGGAGGAATTTTTCTCCTTATAATATTCTCGTTAGAAAAAATATATAAACGAAATTTCGTGGCATAACACGTGATATAAAATTGTTCTTTGAGAAATATGATAAGAAACATTTTGCTCCACCAAATCCGCCCTAGGTTATGTCTTACTTAAAGTCACAACATGATAGCAATTCCAGGCATTTGGCAGTGGCTATTGCTGCCTTTATTTGTTTTGTTTTGTTTTTTTTACGTATTTCCTTCTTAAACGTATGGGCATCGCTTGAATCATTAGTTTTTTCCCGACTTAACCAATTAGTGGTACTTACGAATATTGTTGCCGTGGATCGTAAGTTGACATTCCCGCACGCAATCTTGTTGCTATGGAAACAAAACAAATTTCCGTGCGGTAAGAATTTACTTACGCCACACAAGGCTCCCCAGGAAAAATATTCGGTTCCCATAACAACATACACATGCGAATCACTTTTTGAAATAAACATCTAAGCTATCTTCAGTAATGTATATACATAATATTTTCAGGTAATATCTCAATTAATATAATTAAATTGATATAAATAATCATCGTGCAAAAAAAAAAGGCATGCATAACTGATCTCGGAAAATTGAAAAAACGAGGCGCTCGCGTATGTATCGCTTACGGCACTTGTATCGCAAAATACTATTGTCTGCATATACATTATTAAAGAAGTTTTTCTGTTATTTGTGTTTCAGCTGTGAGCGAGGCGACTTCTTGAAACTGTTTCTGCATTTAGACCGACCAGAAGTGAACGAGTACACCCCCTGGTCAGGGCTGCTGTGTGGAGGCTATACCGACATACCTCACGTGCTATACAGTTCAGGACCGGGACTTGTACTTGAGTTCCACACGGATCGCAAACCCAGCAACTCTTCCGGCTTCCTCGGACACTTCCGGTTCATCGACAGACGTGAGTACATTCTTATTTATGCATAATATCCTGTCTTCTGTGCTTTTAAGTTGTTTATGTTCTGCGCCTGTATCTTAATTATTTTAAAACGGACGAACCTGTTCAGATGTGGGAACCATTTCCATTCTGTAAGAGTATCTCAGGTTTCCAGGCGTAGGTAGGCCTACCTGCAGATTATCCCATGGGGAATTGTAGCTGAACAGGTAGTTCTAGTCAATATCAAGGCTACTGATAATTAGACTTCGGACTTTTAGGTCGCTAAAAATGCTGTTTTAGGTTCCTAAAATAGGTTCTAAAAAACGTAAAATAGTCTCTTATAAAATCGTTAAGTTGCCAATTTCCTGAAATATCTCAATTGCAATGCAGAATATTATATTTATTGAAGTCACCATTAATCAATAATCATGATGAAACACATATATAGGCCTTTGGTACACAGAATGATATATACTCTAGTACTAGGGCCTGTATTACTACCATAACAGTGAAAACCTAATCTCTGTGCCCAGAAGCTACGGACGTTAGCATATTCAACCCCTTGTGTCCCTCAGTGATTCAGAGAATTTTTTTTTTTTTTTACTAGATGTGGGAGTCGGGAGAAAAACACTACATTTTCTTGGGAATTCCAAGGAATTTTTCTACTAAAGACGAAACATTCCTTACTATTTAACCACGTCATAAATGAGTCATGTACTGCACATTCCGAGCTAAAAATTTAGTACGAACTGAAAATAAATGCTAGAATTTATAACAAAAATAACTTATTTTGAGCTTTAGAGGAAAAACAAGCAAATAGGCAATATTATGCTCTAACGTAAAAATAGGCTGTTTTAGGTCCTATAAAAGTATCAGTTTTAGGCATAGTCACTTATGAAACATGCATATACAAGTTTTCGTCCATATATCACTTAAGGATTAATATAGGTTTTTACCTAAAATCCGAAGTCTACTGATAATCTACAAAGACTTAGGAGGAACAAAACTTTGGTACTTAAGTCTCCCCTGGATAACTTCACTAACTTTCCGTATTCATTATCATAAGGCCCCGAATGAAAACTTCCCGGCAGAACGAATTTCAAGCTGATCTTTCGATAACACTTTTATTGAAATCATATAGTCATATTTTAATTAATGGAGCAAAGGTGTAATGAAATATGGCAGGGGAAACATCTGTGCCCGGAGAAAACCTGTCCCGACCCCTTTTTGTTTATAAATTCTACATGGATACCGGATCCCAGCGGAGGATGGCAAGCGGTCTAACCACTCAGCCTTTTTTTACATTTCATTAGCATTCTGGATGAATAAATGTTCGGAAAACTTTATTTGATCGTTTCTAAAATATGAGTAGAAAAAGAATGATGCGTTTCAAAGAAGTCAAATCTGACAGTCCATAATATAATGAAGTTCGGATTATTCTTTTAAATTACGCATTTTACTTAATATTACATATTTTGTTCATATTTGCTCATATGTTCATATGTTATAGTGAAAATGGAAGTTTCAGTGAAGGTATACCATCCCCAATGAAAGTGAATTAAACACAGCCATTTTTCGGAGAGTCATGTTTAATTTTCAACATGAAAAAGTCATAGGCTATATTTGAAAAGACAATCGTTAACTTTTCCACTGCTATTTGACGTAAATATGCGTCACCAAAAAATTGCATAAAGACCTAGTTATAATCTTAATAGATCAATGTTTTATATTTAAGTAGGGAGATATTTATCCACTTATTAAAATATTGCCACTCAATGAAACCAGCTATTCCACAGATTTTTTTTCTTGACGATTTAACACTTAAAACCCGCCAGTGTTATTACTTGATGAATGCTTAAATTAAAATATAAGTTCAGCTCTTAAAGGTTAATTCAAAATAATTCTGGTACAACATTTATGTGTTAGGTCGAATAATAATGGTCACATAGCGCTAATATTAACCTTACGTAACATCTAAAGGCAAATACAGTTTCATTGCTGTACACATTCATTGGTAGGGGTTAGTGATGCCTCCCGAGGTCCGAAAGTTACTTTTTTATCAGAAGACGAAATATGCATGCAAATATACTGTAAAATATGCTTTGGAAGTAAAGAATTATGCTTTATCCCAGTGGTCGCCAAACTTATGAAGCTTCTGAGCTACCGTACCGTTTTAAAATCCTATTGTGAGCTACCAACCAAAAGAACTACCAAATTTTTTAAAAATCTTTCATTTGTTTATTGCTTAAATATTAAATAAATTTTAATTAAACTGTATATAACAAAAAGAAATTGAAGTGGAATTGTACATAAGAAAGAAATTGAAGTGTTTAGTAATAAATAACAAATGTAAGAGCAGAATTTTTTTATTACACCTATTAACTTCAATGAGAAGGATGGAACTCTTTTTTGTCATCAACAAGTTTTTTTTTTTTTTAACGTTGGGAGAGTAGGTAGTGGCTGCCATTCGAATACAGTTGTCCAAGTGTTCATCAGTGAGTCAGTTTCTGTACTTACTTTTAATAAATTTCGTAATGGAAAAAGAAAGCTCACACAGATATGTAGAGCTGAACAATGCCTTCAATTTTGAGAGCAACCTGGACCAAAATTGGATATTTTTCTTTAGGAACAAGAGGCCAAATATTTTCAGAGCTTGAAGAAAGCGATTTTACAGATAAATCAATCAGTTCTAACTCCACTGCAACACTATCTTCTTCAAAATCATAATTCTCCATGACACAAGTAGAGAACTCTTGACGCGATCTACCGAAAATGTCCCTGTGAGCTACTGGTAGTTTGATACATTTAGGATTTTAAGTTGGCATCACTGGGATGAGTTCTAATCAGCTGATGGATCAACATTGCTCTGTTTATAACCTCAAAATTAAGTTTAACGATGTCGGGTCTTCTTGAAAATTCCACATTGGTTGAACAACGTTCTGTGATTCGTTTTTTGATTGTTGAAGGTGAAAAACCAGCAATATATACTCTAGAATGACTAAAGTTTATGGTGAAAGTTGTATGAACCCTGGAAATTTTTACAAGCAGGTAGAACAGTTCAAAAGTTGTCGAGAATCAGTGACTGACGAACACCGTTCTGGCCGGCCTGTTGAAGTTGCGATTTAGCACTGCGATTACCATTTGTTTGGTCCACTGAAGGAGGCATTACTTGGGAAGGAGTTCCAGGATAACGAGGATGTCAAGAAATTTGTGGGAAATTGGCTCCGGCACCAAGAGAAAGAGTTATTTGCAGCCGGTATAAAAAAAAAGCTAGTAACCCGTTGAGACAAGTGCATAAATGTTGATGGGGATTATGTTGAAAAGTAGGAAAAGTCTTGTTTTGTAAAAATAAACTGTTTTTTCTCCAGGTCAGTTTGTCTCTTTAATTATCACAGTTTGATATTGCATGAAGCTCCGAACTCAACTTTTAATCCCATCTAGCAATGTACTTTTCTATTGTCGAACTTTAAGAGTATATGTCATGAGAGAGATTGGTAAAAAGTGCAGGATACACATTAAGTTTCCAGCTTTATTTCTCCTGTATTAAAAAGTTAAACAGACTTGATGACACTATTTCTATACAGCTTCCTTCTAAACGGCCGGTTCAATCCCTACACAATAAGGACTTTTCCATGGAAGGAAGCTGGAAGAGATAAACCATGACTGAGAGCAGCTTATGAATGCGCTGGATAATAAGGCCACTCAGAATCCTCCCCCTTCCCCTGTCCACTTCAGTAACACAAAACATCCACTCCACCCTTTCACGGGGATGTATTCTGCTTACGTCAACTGAAAATTCCGGTTTATGCTCTTTTGGAGAACCTCTCTTTTTTTTAAGAGTGCTTTTGTGTAGAAAGATTAAAAGATTAATTTCGTTTTAAAATACTGGCTGGTATATAAAAAGATCTTAAAACTGCTTTCATAAATAACCGATTTATTCCTCTCTTAATATATAGAAATATAATTGAACATCATTCTAAAGCCTTCTAAGAAACCGATTCACTGTGATCAGATAAGTTTGCATGGCTCTTTTCTTCTTAGTGCTGCTGAAAAATGAAAATATCATTTTAAAATCTTTTTTGCACGACGTAACTAATTAGTGGTACTTACGAATATTGTTGCTGTGGATCATAACTTGACATTTCCGCACGCAATCTTGTTGCTACGGAATCAAAACAAATTTCCGTGCGGTAAAAATTACAAAAAGCACACTGTGCCGTAAGTAAAATCATAATACAAGCCTTTATGAAGAACCAAGGCCCCCCAATTTGTGGGGACTTTAACAGGACAAATATTCGGTTCAAATAGCAACAAACACATGCGAATCACTTTCTGAAATTAACATCTATCTTCAATAATGTATATACGTAATATTTTCAGGTAATATCTCAATTAACATAATTAGATTGATATAAATAATCATCGTGCAAAAAATAGCATGCAATACTCGTGCCGTAAGCGCATAACGGATCTCGGAAATTGAAAATAACTCGGCGCAAGCGTCTCGTTTTTTCAAACTCTTTCCTCGATCCGTATGCACTGCTTGCGGCACTTGTATCGCAATATATTACGATCGCTAAATAAACTTCTAATTACGCAACCACCAGCTACCTTAGATGAAAGTTAAGTATTTCCTGTTGGGTTGGACGCTAACTAGGGATTTCTATCTGGAATGCAACTCTTACATGACGAGTTCATGGCTTATTATGTTATGTATTTCTAATAATCTCCTATGTTTTCCTTTAATTTTTTTTTTTATATGTGACCCTTCCAGAGGAACCCGGTCGTAAGTCGGAAAATAAACTTTCTAATTTGTATGGATTCAACTTGATCATAAAATTCTGAGCGTTTTCAAAAAGGAATTATTAAACCCCAATAATAAATGTTTTTAAGATCTTTGAAACTTTATTTTCCAAAAAGTATAATTTATAGCTATTGATCTGCAAAGATAAGGAGTATTTCCATGTTTTAAACATAAGTTTTTTTTTTTAAATCTTGATAAAACTTAACCTTATACCCCTGACTCAATACTTAACTGGGTCCTTATCACAACTTCAGCCTTCATGAAATGAAACACCACACTTATAAACATATTTAAACAGTGGTGACACAAAATTATTAAAAGTCATATTTATGAGGCTGAAGATGGAGCAACAAACACGCCGAAATGCATACGCTATATGACTGGCACACCTGGAGCCTAAACAGAAGAACTTGAAACAATTTTCAGCTTCCTAAATATGAATTTGTGTGCTTTGTGTGGAGTGTAGCACTGTATGGAGCAGAGACTTGGACGCTACGGAAGAGTGAAGAAAAACGACTGGAATCATTTGAGATGTGGATTTGGAGAAGGATGGAGCGTATACAATGGGCAGACAAAATTAAAAACAAAGACGTGCTAGAAAGAGTGGGAGAAAGAAGAACATTGTTGGAGCTCCTAAAGAAGAGGAAAAGAAATTGGCTGGGACATTGGCTAAGAAGAAATTGTCTGCTGAAGGATGCTTTAGAAGGAATGATAAATGGAAAGAAGGTTCGAGGCAGAAGAAGATATCAGATGATAGATAACATTAAAATAAATGGATTGTATGCCGATACAAAAAGGAAGGCTGAGAGCAGGAAAGAGTGGAGAATGCTTAGTTTGCAGTGAAAGACCTGCCCTTGGGCAGAACACTATGAATGAATGAAATATGAATTTTAATAATTGTGACACCATTGTTTTAATGTGTATATATGTGTTGTGTTTTATTTTGTGAGGGCGGAAGTTGGTATTTTGACTTATTCGCTTTTTCCCTATCACTGTAGAATTATTGAAGCTTCATTTTATTCTTGAATACTTGAAAATTCTTCCGACTGAAGAAGATAGTAAATCAGAATAACAAACAACATAACTTCACAGTTATAATATAAGTCGTAAAAGATACTGAGGGATTCCGTTGCACTTGGAAAGTGGAGAAAGAGACGTAGCATCCCGTAAAGAAGTAATCATCAGAATTATTTACTGCCAGAAGCATGCTCGCCCCAGAGGCTCTTTTCAAGGCGTCGAGAGCTTATTGAGTGAAGATGAGTTATTTCAGTCGAGGACGCTTGCACAAAGCCTGGAAACCAGCTTACCAGGCAATACTCCAAGCACCTGCCTAATCCACTCATCAAATTAAAAAATCGTGAAATGAAAGGATTTTTTTTAATAATCTCAAAGCAGGCAGCTGTTCACGAAACTGAAGTCATTTACCAATAAGCTGGGTGAGCTTTAGGAAGTACATGGCATTTTAGTATACACAGTGAATCGTATATATAATACTAGCTTAAAAGACCCGGCGTCGCCCGGGTTTTGTATTTTGTAATTGGAAATTAGCTTATGAAGGATTTTCAATTTTAAATTCTAGGTCCTTATATAGGCATTTATAATTTGAAATAGGAAGAACGACTTATTACACTCAAACTATTCCCTCAGAAAACGCTTGATATAGTTTTTTATGGCTTATAGAGGTTCTAGAATTTTGCATCCCATCGCTTGTACAGTGCACAGCAAGCCTGGTAGTGGTTTAAATAAGAAGAAACAGAAATTCCTGTATCATCAAATTGTAATATCGAGGCGGGAAATTTCCCACTCTTATGTTACCATAAAGCCGTTTTGGGGATGAAATTAAACAGAAAGCATTATCACTTTCATACTTTTCTCTCCAAAAACCTGCGATATAATATAATAATATACACATTACCATACCTCGTTTTGTTTTCTCTATGTCCAGGGTAGAGAAAGTTATGTGATTCCATTATTTTAGTGGATTTCATTCTGTAATATTTATTTATAACATGAATTATTTTGATAACTTCTCTTATTTGTCAAAAGTGCATTTCATTTGTTTTTTCCAAGCCCATCTGATACCATTTGGCAACAATATAGTCTGTGATTTGGAATTGATAATTCTATGTAAAAAGGGATTAAGTATTTTCAAAAACATTTAATTTTTGGCATTTAGAATCAAAATTTTGCAAAACCCTTTCTTAGTGAGCACCTACATTATGAAACGAAGGTACTATCAAAATTCCAAGTCTCTACCTGTTATAGTTTAGGCTGTACGTTGATTCCTGCCAGTCAGGACAAAGCCTTTTATATATATAGAGATTATTATAAACTGATTTCTTTCTCTCACCCGCATTATCCTAGAAATAAAGGAAATATCCAAAACCAAAATTATGACTTATGAAAATACATAGAAGTTACACTTCAGTCGGTTAACACGTTTCCTTGTAACAGTAGAAGACATATTTAGGGAGTACAATGTCGATAACTAGATTTTGACGCCATCTGTTTGTTTCATTCTTGTACTATATTCTCAGATCACAACAAACATAAAGACAGAATTTCCAGCCGTAGTATTTTCAGTTTGAAAAGAGTTCTGCACTATTAGCAACCTATCCTTAAGGTCCTTAACGTTCTCTTTGTTATTTTTCGTGAAGAAACAAATAAATGTTATAGTAATGTAGTTGGACATTCTATTAGTGTGTAACAGACTTTGAGCATGGTATCACAGTATTGTGAAACTGATTAAGAAATTTCATTCTTCAGATAAGGGTTTAAAATGTTAAAGTCTTGATAAAATTCAACCTTGTATCTTTAACTTAAAACATATTGTAAAATTGATGTTTATAAGATGGAGAGAGTTCTGTTAAACAATGTTTACGGTTCAAAATAACATAAAATTTCATACTACCCGAGATTCAATGTTTCCGTTCAACTTGTTTATGTACTGGAGAATTAAAAAGCATGATATTTTAGTGGTAATGAATTGTGGCTTTGTGGGGAAATAGATTAGTGTGCACGGACATGATATTGACCTTGTGATACTATAAATCCAACCACAGCTAGGGAGCCACCACAAACGCAAACATTATAAACATCCCCATGTCATTGTCACCCCCATCCTTCATGTCTCCATTATTACTGTATAACGTAGCAATAGAGGCATCAACTCACAATATGTGCATAGTAATGAATGTTCTCTACTCAAAGGCATCTATAAAGGCGCATGCCAATGTGAAAACTGCAACAATATAGTTGTCATGAGAACCGAATTGCATTTGGTGAATTCAGTGTAATATTTTCAGAAATTGTATAATTTTAACAGGGAGAGCTGTTTGAATTTTAATGTTTCCCGCTTTTCTTTCCTAGTTAAGGAGGATATGTGCACAAAATTTCTTGCAAATTGCTCAAAACACGTCAATTTTTATAGGGAACAAATATACTTACCCACGCACCCATATACATATACATCCAATCCAACACACTTTCTATTTCGTATATTAGACTCGCTTCGCTCATTGGGGGCTCCGCCCCCAAACCTCCGCTCAGGTTCTCGGAAAAGGTTTTTGGAATTTTCCTGTGGTTTGCAGCCTAAAAGCTATATGTGTACCAAATTTAAAGTTTCTAGCTCATCTGGAAGTGAGCAAACATTAATGTCAGTGAGTGAGCCCTTTTTCGGGGGTTTTTAGGGCTAAAAATATATTTAAAAAATACTTTTTTGGAATTTTCCTGTGGTTTAGAGCCTAATTTCAAGTTTGTAGCTCATCTGGAAGTGGGCAAACATTAATGTCAGTGAGTCAGTCAGTCAGTCAGTCAGTCAGCCATGTGGCTTTATATTATAGGGATTATCTATATAGGAAGTAAGGCTGTTAGACAGGCTTTTCAAAACACATCTCAGATGTAAATCGCATATGATGTAGTCTATAAAGGTTTGGACTAAATCTTATTTTACAATTATTTAAATTATCCAGCTCAACAATATTGGTCTAATTACGGTGAAATTGTACCCTTCCTGTCATATTACAAATTGTCATGGAGATTAAAACATAAATAAAATCTTGTTGAAAACGGCTGGCATCTCCAAAAAATAGAGCTCGTAAGTTGAAAAACTCAGTACGCCGATACAATCCGCAGAATACTTTTCCAACCTTAGCATTGCGACTTCTAGCCCAGATGACGCCTGAAACGTATGACTAGAAAACCCGCATAGCATATTTGTAAGGGTAAAGCATTAAGTGAAATCATTCATGGAGTGAGAAATCGAGAACGCCTGCAACTTACGACTAGAAAATCCACACAGCATATTTGTAAGGGTTAAGTGATATCATGAATGGCATGGGAAATCGAGAACGCCTGCAACTCACGACTAGAAAACCCGCATAACATATTTTGCAACAGCAGAGCTAAAGGTGGAATCGTGCATGGCATGGGTATTCGAGAACTCCTGCAACTTTAATTAAATATAAATGTATTTCTATCAAATTAATTGCGTGAGCAGGGCCGTAGCAAGGTCCTTCTGCGCCCTTGGCGAGTCTGACAAATCTGCGCCCTCCAATACTGGGGGGGGGGGGGGTCTGAACATTTTTTTTTTTTTAAATATCTGTAAAATTATTTATTTTAATATAAAACACTGTTATTATCAAAGAAAACCTAAACCTCAATTTGAAAATGAACTAAGCGTTGGACTTTCAAGATACTAAAACCTCATTTTCAGGCGATCGAACTACTTAAAAATAATTAATTCATAAAATCTAGAATTTTTATTGCTTCATAAATTGCACCAGTCTAAAAAAAGGTGGTATTTTTCATGGTTAATTTTGCTCCCTCTTTATACCTGCGCCCTTGGCGGGGGCCCATCTCGCCACCGCCTAGCTACGGCCCTGTGTGTGGGTTAATTAAACGTGTAATTTAAAATCTGTACGTGGTATAAAATAAACGAAAGGTTTATCCAAATTATCTACATGAAAAGTTGGTCTAGAAAATTATAATATTATCTCTGATGATTAAAATTGCTTTTATTTTGTAGACCAGTGTTATTTAAGCATATTTACTGGTCCTGTTTGCTTCTTCATGTATATATTTATATACAGCAACTTACAATGTATATATAGATTAAACAAGTGGTTACTTCAACAAAGTCTGACGTTTAGGAACCGACTTGAGGCTTCATTATCAAGGAGAATGAAGTGCCGGGACTGGATGGTGTTCTTTTTATAGAATGATGAGGGTAGGGCATCCGGATTGGAGAGAAGAACAGACCAATCAGGAACCAATGTGGACTAAATGAAGTGATATGGGGTTGGGCATAGAAAAACGGTCAAACCGTGGAGAATTTTTGTTTTCATTTATCAAAATAACCACCTGGTCAGAAGTCTGGGAAAATATTATATATTACCAGCAAACGTTCGAAGTACATTTCACACAATGTACATGTAAATGAATATCAGAATGTAAAAACGTTGCAAGTGACATTTTTTCCTAACGCGATATTTTAATGGAAAATCGTAAACACTCTATTCTGTACTTAATGAACTCTGGTGAGTAAAGCTGAAAGTACTAACTTTGAATATACAGTATACGCGGTCGAAACTAGAAGACCGTGGAAAAACGTTACAAAGAGGGTGACGAATACGCTTGGAGAGTGTTGTATAACAAATAATTAATAGGAAAAAATGAAAGAGTGTGTTTTGGATTTTAAATAATTTTAATATTTTACATTCTCTTGTTAACTGAATTCAATTATAAATTACAAAAAATAATATAAATTGTATAGATTGCGTTTACAAAAGTTAAAAAAAAAAACAAGGTCATTGGAAAAAATTTTAATAAACTGAAAAACTGTTGAAGTGAAACTTCGCTGTAATATTATACGATTAATACTCAAAATATTACTTCGGTTCTCAAAAATTCATATTACCAAATTTGTTGTAAATGTTTAAATTAACAGAACAATGCACAATATTTAAAGTACGTCAAAAATATCCTTTTAAAATGTGACAAATTAATAAAATATGCATAAAGTATGGTTCATTATCGCGAAAGTAACTATAATATGTAGCAATATGCAAAATGAAACCATCAATTTTCGGTTATTTCTTTCATTTTTACTACACATTTTAACTCTAATGTATAATAGAGGGCATTATTAAAAATATTATTTTACATAAACTTCCAGGCCCTGGTTATATCCATCAAAAGCAAGGCTATACACACCTATAAAGGCAATGTAAATGCGCAGAATAATGCAGACAAGCCAACAAAATATTCTCTCTCCTTATAGGACTATAGAAGTGAATGGGTGTCTTTCTGTGCCAGTGACATAAGATCTGAGACTTAATAATGTGAGGTTAGACAGATACACATGTAGTAGCAGAGATAATTGCATACATGCGCTAGGGGAGTGGAAATGTCAAAGGGTGAACTGATTACTTAAGTATTGCCTTTACACACAGACACAGAGGGCTGCTTGCTTTATATGGCCAGATAAACTGCTACACTATCTTGGAGCTTTAAGTCTCCCATACAACAAGTATTCCCTCGTGCCAGGGCTGTACAGCTTCTATGTTTAGCTTTCTGTAAGTTACTCCATAAAAAAAAAAGTACGAGAGCTTAAAGAATTCTAAAGTAAACGCGACACAAATGCGAGGGTTGATTTTTTTTTACCTGAGTAATGTCCTGTTTTAATTATTAAAATTATTAATATACAGTGAAACCTCTATATCCATCTAACCATCGCTGGTTCCACAAAAAAGTGGTCTTTAAGAGGGGTGGTCTCTTAATAGGGGGAATGCATTTTTATGTCTTGAAAGTGAAAATACAATAGAATAAATACAGTACAATACAGTAGGTGCCTTACATAGCATACAGTTGATTATTACTTACTTTTAATGTATTTAAAATTTGCAGCACAACAATATGACACTTTAATCTATGCAGGTCCAGAACACCGAGCCTCTATTTATGGGTAATGTTTTCCAGGAAAAGAAAGACACGTCTATTTTCCCTACATTGCATTTTGCTTGGTGGACAATGAAAGGGACTAGTCGAGCACGTTTCTTAGAATCGAGAATTTCAGAACCCCCTCATGTCCACTGAATAAACGTTTTCATAAGAAATAGAATTCCCCCCCCCCCCGAGTCACTGCGATCATGTAGATAATAAAGGCATGAATTCTTAAGTGTATTGAAACAAGCAGGTCAGAAGTAGGAGATTGGAATGTGTTCTTTTCACGCCGTGCGCTGTACGGTACTTGTACGCTGTCTACTGTAAGGATTTTCCCAGAACGCGAAAAGAAAACAACCCAAAGCATTGTATTGAAAATTGCAGTGCCCACATCAGTATTTCTCTTCAAATGCTGATTAATGCCTATCATTTGAGTAAATTTTTTTACGATTTTGGTCGTTATAGAGGAGTTTAACGAAAATTAAACTCTGGTCGTTGGTCGGGGAGAGGGGTGGTCGTTTAATAGGGGTACATATAACATTGGCCTTATGGGGTTTACTGTCCGTTCCAAGAAAAATTGGTCTTTAAAGGAGGTGGTCGCTAAAGAGGGGTGGTCTTTAAGACAGGTTTTACTGTATTATCATGAAAACAGATCTAAATTTATTTCCTACAATCATTGTCAAAATACAAGAAGAAACGCCATCTTTCGTTTCGCTGAATCAAAATGACCAAGGAGCAATTACATGGTCAAAACTATGGTTTGAAATTGTATAACAACTTTATTTCTGAGTACCCTGAGAATGTAAATTACAATCTTAAACATTTTAAAAGGAAAATAAAAAATGTTATTAGATAATATTAATAATACACTTTAATTTTGTTTGGTCTTCCAATGTTTCAGTCCAATTTATTTTATTTTTTTTATTGTAAATGCTATTTTTAACCACTGGTTAATGCTAAAAAATTAATTTTATTTACATGTACTCATAAATTTAGAACTTTTTCGTGTATAGACTGTGCAGTGATATGTAATTATATTTATATTAATCTACTATATCCCCTAAACACGAACGTTGCTCATATAGGGGAATGTTTGGTTTTAGTTGTTTTTACTTGTATTAAATATGTAATAAATATGTAATAATTAGGGACCGGATATTTAGGTTTTTACCTATTTTTTTCCTTACTTCCAAAACAATAAGTGCTCATACACTTTTTCGAATCATGTCCATAGGATTCACCCACATGAATTCTGTGGCACCTAAAAATACCTAAATGGGGTATGAAAACCTAAATATACCTAAACGGGATATAAAACCTGAAATATCTAATTCAGGCTACTTTTTGTCTTTTTTGTTTGTCAGTTGAGAAATCGATATTTTGCGGAGAGACAATAACTTTGTAGGGTTGAAATTAATACCACCAGCGTTTCGTTCAACCCGTTGTCGTCTACGATGGACAGTATCAAGAGACGAAGTGTAAGAGTTCCGGCCTTTGTCTGCCTTTAGTACTGCCCTGTTATTCATACTGAGTGGTTACACTGTGAGTTTTAAGAAAACGTGTTAATTAGCCGAAACAAATGAAATCGAGTTTATTACGGCAGTGGATTGGCGATTACCTAAATTTCATATTTTTCTTCTTCTTCTTCTTCTTAGGTATTTTATGACGTTGCATCCCGCGGATTTCTACGTCTGCTCTGTCCTAAAGCAAGTTTACACAAATTTAAGTCGATTTTGTTAAGTTAAACTTTACAAGTATTATGTATTGAATCCTATGTAGCACATTCACATTCATTAAACCAATTATTCTACCCGAAAACGATATTTTGGACAACAAACCTAAAAAAACTATTTCACCTAATGGAAAACCTAAAACAGTGTTTTTAAAAACCTAAAAATCCGGTCCCTAGTAATAATAATAAGTTAATTAGTCAATTAAATTTTTTTTAGGGAATATTGAGGGTATTGCCAGATGTCACTGTCGTTTTCATACGTTACAAAAAAAAAAGGCAGATGGAAAATGAAATAACTTCAATATCTCTCATATAGTACTTCCATCTCAGCTTCAATAAAAACTTATCTACCATATAACAATTTATATTTAATTTCTCTTTCCTTGTCTTTAAAGTTTCGACTTTTTAATTAACTATCCGCGTATACATATACTTAAAAACTCGAAATGTTTAAAGAAATTTAATTAAAAAACAAAATAATTGTTCAATAGGTTAGTTTAAAGGCAACCTATGAATTTCATGTTATTATGTTTATTAGTCTCCGGTTTTCTTAATCTCTTGGACTGAAAAACATAAAAATTTCTCTTTTCGAGAAATAAATAAGGAAATTCCAACTTTACTTAGTTTTCCATATGCACGGATTTTCAAATTGGCTGCAAAGTAGCTGTTCTGCATCGTACTATGATGAGGTTTTTAACAATTACATACTTTCAAACAATTCTTTTCTTTTTGCTCCTATGAGAGACAAAAATTCCATTTTTGATCCGTGTTCTTATTGGACTCATAGGTCCTTCCCTTAAGTAAAATACAGCGTGTTAATGAATGACAACGAAATATTTTACCTCTGTACAGAGGGGAAATTGACAAGCAACTTTTATTAGGAGATTTTTGCTCAATGGATCCAATTTTACTTGTTACAGCATAAAATATCCCAGGGCATGGCCGCCACTGACTTCTAACATTAGAAAAAATGCAAAACAAAGGAACTTCGTTGTTAACACTTTAAGTCAGTATTTATGAATAAAAAAAAAATACTAATGCAGTGGCGGCCAGTAATGTGATTACTCTGTAAATTTTGCAGATTATGGAAACACTAAATTATGATATAGCTGTTGACGATTGATTAAGAGTCACGTTTTTATCGATCACTAGGAAGGCATGAAGTCAAGTTAATGAACATTAACCCTATTTCGCTTAATTATTGACTTATGAGTACCAAATTGTAATGACTTTAATGCCCTGTAGCATACACATTTTATGTCGTAGAACAAAAATCTTTTAATAAAAGTTGCTTGTGTATGTCCTCTCTATATACAGGTAAAATATTTCTGTGTTATTTATTAACACCCTGTATATCTATTGTGGTAAGTGACAAGAGACAAAGCTTCAGTTTTCAATTTAAAAAATGTAATTTACTCACATACATTTTACGTCATAGAGCAGAAATCTCCTATTAAAAGTTGCTTGTCTAAGTCCCCTCTATATACAGGTAAAATATTTCGGTGTTATTTATTAACACCCTGTGTACAAAATCTGCAATCTATCTTTAATCGTGCAGTTGCTATTGAACATTCTATAACAGCGTTTCTCAACCTTTGGTCCGCGGACCACTGGTGGTCCGCGAAGATGGTTCGCAAACATAATTAAAATAATATAAAGCAAGTGGAAAGTAAAGAAGTAAAATTTTTTCACATATTTCGTTATAATGACCTATAATTAGTACCCCAAATATTAAGAATATAGGCCTTCTTTTAAAAATGGAATGTAAAATTAGGGGTCCGTAAATTTTTTTTAGACATTCTAGAGGTCCTCGGGTTCAAAAAGGTTGAGAACGCTGTTCTATAAGATCCCTTCTGTAGGCTATGTGTTCACCCCTGGTTAGAATGATTCTGAGCTGAGATAGAAGTGTGAGGGCTGCAGAAAACAAGCGTACAGCTTCACTATTAACAGATGCTGGAATAAGCCTATGGAAGCTTTTACTAGTTTATCTGCGCCCTTCTTGGCAGCCGGAGCGAATAATTGCAGGGGGCTATGGGAAAGGGGTCAATGAAATTCCAACATTAAAGCCAGGTGACGATCTCAATAGAACACAGGAGGCTCTGCTTCGTTTTCAAATTACTATAAATCCATTCGCAATAGAACTGAACTGCAAAAGCTGATGCATTCATTCGAAAGGTGAAAAATTGGATGTAGCCTACAGTTCGTAGGAACAGGAATAAATGCTATTTTTGTCATTGCATTAAATTTATCTTCTTTATTTCGAATGGAAACAGTTTTATGATTTAACACTCAGTGAGTTCATAGTAGGCCTACTTTCCACAGAAACAAATGCTGTGTGAGACACGCATCTTCTTTATATAAGCGGCTTTGTCCAGACTGACTTAATGACTGACTGACAGAGAATCAACGTAGAGCCTAAATTATAGTAGGTAGAGACTTCGAATTTTGACAGTACCTTCCTTTCATAATGTAAGTGCACACTAACAAAGGATTTTAACAAAGGATTTTTTAAAACGATTGTTTCAATGTGGCTGTTAAACCTGAGATCCTTGGTAAATGTTATCCCTAAATCTCTAGTTTCCATTACTTCAAGTTAAACATTATTTATAACTTATTATATGAATATGATATAGTCCATTCTTCTATGTCCGAAATCCATGGGGAAATGTGTGTTGAGCTAGCTGTTCTCTTCAGTAATAATAATTGACGACAATATTTTGAAATCACTGGTCTTTTCTCACATCACTTATGTTCAGAGAAATTTATAACCCTACATCAGCAAGAAATCCTCATTCTCGCTTTAGATAAAAAAAACATACGGACTCTTAGAAGCTGGAAATGAAATCAGATGATAGGAAATGACGTAATGACATCAGATAGAGAAGATATTGGGAGCACAGTACGTGAAGAGCACTTTCCACAACCCGCAAAGTTTTTATATTATTTTCTCCTTTTTGTGGGCGAGCTGTAACAAAGTTTGATGCTGAGAGTCTGAATTGTGTTTTCTGGAAAGCTCAGGGAGATGGAAGGAGAAGCTTTACCGAGTAGTTGAGGAATTTCTTTAATTACATTCAACTGTCTATAACTTTTAAATACGAAGTTCAAAGTTCCTGTGTTAGAGTGCTTGATACGAAAGGTACTTAAAACGTAAGCTTTGTGATTCCATTTAAGAAATTAAGAAATTCTGTGGAATTAAAAAGAAATAGGAAGCTCCTTTAGGGCGTGCTTGCTGTTACAAAAATTCGAGCAATCTACTTATCTTTCTCCAGCTGCACTTGAATTTAACCTTGATTTGATATCAACATATTACAAGCAATACTTAAATGTGAAAGTTTAAGTTTATAAGCCACCGTGGTTTTTAAAGGCATATTTTCAGACAAAAATCTCATGTGTTACAATCATATAACTGTATCTACCTTAAGAATGGGACCAACAGGTAAATTCAATTACCGGAAAGGCTTTTGTCATGCATATCCTGAAAAGGGGAAATATCGTCTCAAAAGTATTAGTGTATACAGTTTTATGCCGGTTGTCGACCAAGAGTTAAGCTAGCTTAGCTTAGCTTAGCTTAGCTTAGCTCACAGTGCAGTGAGGGATTTCATATGTAGTTGTGCCGACAAAACTACTTATGAAATCCGGCACAACTATACATGAAATCCCTCACTGCACTGTGAGCTAAGCTAAACTAAATTAGCTTAGCTCTTGGTCGACAACCGGCATTAGTGCCACCGATAATTGAATGTTGGACTCCCTACAGAGTAAATCAAATATAGTGTTCAGAAGGGCAGTAAAAGTTGTAAAAGGAGGTGGAAAGATGTGGCCAAAAAGGTGAAAGAAATTGGATCGGAGCAGGTAGAAATCACGATGTATTTCATGAACTTTAAGACATTGATTTGGTTGGTTGGTATATGGTTATTGAACGTCGGGGATGCACTGCAACTTAGGTCTGTGATCGTCGCCGATGTGCTGGAATTTTGTCCCGCAGGAGTTCTTTTACATGCCATTAAATTTTCTGACATGGGCTTGTCACATTTATGCACACATAAATGCCATTGATGTGGGCCAGGATCAAATCCTCAACCTTGGGCATAGAAAATTAACTCTCACAACATTGATGTGGTAATTATACTTCTTGGCGGTATTAATTGGATATTAAATATGTAACTCCTTCAACATGTCTGGGCCGGATCTCTTTTTCGCCATTTTATTAAAAATTAAATGCTAACTACCCTATCCTATAGGACATTGGTTCCCAAACTATGGGAGCAATTTCGGTGGGTCGCGAAAAGGGCGGGAAAATGTAAATTGTGTTCAATATAAGGAATATAAGGCATTTGAACACAATTAAACTATTGAAAGGCATATGAAAAAGATGTGCTGCATTTTATATACCCTATATTGGTTATCGTTATGTAGTAGTGGGTCGCGAAAAAAAATTCTAGGTGAAGGTGGGTCCCAGGACAAAAAGGTTAGGGAACCGCTGCTATAGGATATTATATAATCCATTTGACGCCTGACTTATAAGAAAATTGTATTAAGTGCTTTAAAAAATTAATATAAGCAAGTAAAAACATCAGATTAGGAATGTCCTCAAGTTTTATCATCTAAACTCTCACGGCTCTAAATAAGGCAGTGAAAAGAGAAGCAACCACATTTAGAGAATTTCTGAATATATGCGACTTCTTTTGTTCAAAATAAAACGAGAATAGAAAAAGTTATACTGTAAGGTTTCATATATGTAATACTGCGGAGAGAGAAAATTGAAGATTTTTATTAGATATGGAGGCCTTAGAAATGTTCAGAATTTCCTTCAAGTTACAAAATACTCAAGAAGCCATCCATGAAAGCGAAGGAGAGGAATCATGTACATTCCATTTCCAAAATAAGTACAACCATGACTTCCTATGAATAAAGCTCTTTATGTTGCTATAGCAACAAGCGAGTTGAATTTTCTTGGCATAAAACGAACAGTTACACCAAAAGAATGCCACCCTTCTTGCAGTCCATACGCAATTGTTGGCACAGGCAGAGTGAAGATGGCGTCAGACGAAGAGGGCAATTTACCAAATAGCTCAGTTTCCAGGCAGCTGGAAAGTGCAAGTGTTTCAGTTACTTCTCCTCTAGCAATGTAGCAATCTTCCCTCGTCAGATAGCTCTACTGTCAGGAATAAATTTTCCTAGATAATGGACTGACTTTACACACTTCACCAAGTTTCGTCATAGTATGATGTAAAGGCTAGTTTACACGATGACACTAGGTTTCGTAACCACTTTCATGAAAGAGATTTCGTGAATCTAATTACATACATTTTCTTTCCAATGCAACCGCACATTTCATGTTATTTCTGAAGTTCAAGTTGTTAAAATCCCATATAAACGTTTGAAACACGTATGAATAAAGGCATTTCACAATTTCCTCACTTCCCCATTTCATTTTACGAAATGCGAACAAGCTAAATAAGCGTATAATCTCAAAATTACTATTATAGTTTCGTGAAAAGTTGGAATCAGCCGAAACTGCGTAGTGTCGTAACTCATTGTCGCCAGTACATCTAGCGCTTGCGCATTCAAGTAAAAAACAGTTGCGAAACTCAGTTGCGAAACCTAATTTCGTCGTGTAAGATTATCTAAGACCATATATAGATTGTATGGGGTATTTCAACGATCCTACAATGGAATTTATTACAAATATAGGCAATTTGCATACTACTGTTAGTGTTCTACCATAATTATATGTCTGAGTTTTGGGCTTTCAGACAACCTTAGCACCTTCACGTAACGAATGTCTAAAATCTGGGAGCTTCAACCTTCTGGAACCCTCAGGGCCTTCATGACCTGTGTAGGGAAAATCTTACTTTACTTTATAGCTTTACTGCTGAAGTGGAAGAAAAGTCCTTTCGGCCTTAACTTCGCCAGTATAAATAATTAATATTAATAATAAACAAAACATTTAGTGAATAACATATTATCCTATTAATTGTAGACTATAGCCTGTATACTTACAAATGTAAATAAACCTTAACTCAGAAAAGTTTTCAATTCACATCACTCAGACTCTATAATAGCCTTTCTATTAGTGTCAGAAATCTACCACTCGAAGCATTTAAGAGACGGGTCAAGTCAACATTGAAGTTGAACCCTCTGTACAATGTTGACGAATTTTATAATATAAATGTTTGAAATTACTTTTATGACGATGCTATATACATAATTGTGTGAAATGCTGAGAAATATTATTATTATTATTATTATTATTATTATTATTATTATTATTATTATTATTATTATTATTATTATACAAAAGGATGCAACAACAAATTTAGAGATTCAAAGAAGAATAACGGATGGGAAGAGAATTATAGGAATGCTAAATTCAATCTTATGGAGTAGAAATATTTTACATAGAACTAACAAATTAATATATCAGGCATTATTCCAAAGTACAACATTATAAGTCGCTGAAACTTGGACCATAAGTAGACAACAAGCAAACAAATTAATGGTATTAGAAATGGATTTTTGGAGGCGTTCAGCAAGAAAATCCAGGAAATAAAACATTCGGAATAATAGAATAAGGGAAATAATGCAAGATGAAACGAATATTTTAGAAATTGTAGAAGAAAGACGCTTGAAATGGTATGGACATGTCCTCAGAATGACAGAGGATAGAATACCCAAGAAAATTTTGGATTGGAAAGTAGAAGGAAAAAGAAGAAGAGGGAAGCCCAAAGAGTGCTGGATGGATGGGGTGAAAAGGAGTATGGCGAGAAAAGGATTAAGTGAAGAAGAATCTATGGACAGGGACTTATGGAGGCAAAAAGATTGTTGTGGGATGAAGGAAAACATTGTATTGTGGAATATTCTTTAATAAAATTATTATTATTATTATTATTATTATTATTGTTATTATTATTATTATTATTATTATTATTATTATTATTATTATAGCAGCAACAGCTCGTTTTCAGTTTATTTATGATGTAAGATGTGTTGTAAACGAACGAACTTTTTGGAACATCATTCGTAGGCAGTTAGATAATAGGAATTAGAGAGCAACATAATGGACTAAGGGCACAAAGATAATAATCAATAGGAACAGGAAGCACACAATTTGAAGATATGAATAATAGAAGGCAGTAGAGCTCTGAACTGCGATCCCAGAGGCGCTGATGTATGCAGAAACTTCAGGATATCAAATTTTGCCATTCCGGCCGGGAGATCAGCTTTCAAATGAGTAATGCTATTAACTATTTGTTCGCTTAACCACCCTAACAAGCTTTGATCTGCATATGATATGTTCAAATCTACCTCCCTTGTGCTTCGTTGAAATACGCTAGTGGTTTTAACTTGATCCTACTTATCAGTACCATTATTATTATTATTATTATTATTATTATTATTATTATTATTATTATTATTATTATTATTATTATTATTACTATTATTATTTTCAAAATATTTAGATTCACAGCGTAGAGGTTGGATTTAAGATTCCGCTCCAGGTTGCCACCAGCCCCCTCAGGAGCAGATTCTTCATGGGTCTGGTCCTTATAGCACCTTCCTCAAAATGTGAGCAGTTCCGAGCAGGGCGATCTCTTGAATTTTGGAAATCTGTGCTTCTCCTATTATCTGTGATAGATTGTTTTCCAGGTTTTTTGGTATCGTACCCAGTGCTCCAACTATAGTAGGTATGAATTCAGTTTTCACGTTCTACATTCGACTTATTTCTATTATTATTATCATCATTATTATCATTATCATCATCACCTTTGTACCTATAAAGCTTCCAGGGTTCGGATACCCATGGAAGTGAGTATAGCCTACCTACTATATAGATATATAGGGTCTTTATTATAAGTTGAGACCGGGCGACCGGTGTTTTCACTATCCGCTACGGAGTCCGCATTAGCCGCCGGTGACGCGCGCGCGGCTTCCCTGCTTAAAGTGTAGGCTATATAAAGTATTACATATCTTACCTTCCTGTGTTATACAGGCATTGTATCTGGAAACCACATTCTGGCTGACGCGAGTGAGTTCTTCCACTGTAATGCCCCTAATTTCATTCGTAATGTTTTCTTTCAGCTCCTCCAATGTGTGAGGATTTGTTCGATAAACCTTATCTTCATCACGTACACGTCCAGCAGACTCGTACTTAAAATAATGTTTACACACAAAAATACGATGCTGCAGCGAAATGGGTCTCACCATGTAGACACTTTAACAATAACTGCACGTGCCGATGTTGCATCAAGGTCAGACCGACTGCGCGCGCCTTCCGTCGCCCGGTCTCAACTTATAATAAAGACCCTGTAGAAGCATTCATGAACCGCAGATTATTATCTCTGTTGGACATTACATGACAATATTAAAGGAGAGAAGGAAATGCTATTGTCTTTATGATACTGTTTAGCTATTATAAGCCTCTAAAGAAAGGTCTCTAACAACTTTAAAGCTGCATGTGCCGTTTGAAAATGTTTGGGGGGTAACAAAATAAAAGTTTAACCTTTTTGAAATGTTTCCCGTTTGCCACGCGGCTTTATGGGTAGTATAGTGATTCTGTCTTATGGCTTGAGAATGCAGTAATTCAGAATTACTGTAGTATTCCCTGAAAATTCTTAAAATTTATCGCCTTCATGACAGCAGAAATTCATTTCTATCTCTAGTTACTGAGCACACGATATAAACCCTAACAAGTCAACAATACTTAAACCGAAGTATAAAGAAGGTAGATTAATTATGTCTGGTTTATATACATGCAGTAAAACTCGTTTTAGTACAGATAAAAAATAACATCATTAAACTTTTGTTATTAATTTTATTCATACACCAGATATATTGCCCATAAAAAATAGCTGTGGGAAAACCCAGGCATTAAGAATCTCAATAAAGGGCTGATGATCTGAAGAAAATTATCTTCGGATGGGGATGAAAAGACACCGAGGTAATAATTATTTTTTCTCCACCAAATAAAGTTGTTATGGAATACAGACTTAATGAGACCTAACCGTAAATTCCATATCTTAAAAGAGCTTTAGAAGTTTATTATCCTTCACAGAAATATAAAACATTTTATTTATTTGTAGAGACACGAGATATGATAAACATTTTGTTGATTTTGCTTTACCACGTTACATATTCAGGCCTGCCAATTTTATATGGGGTCTTGCATGGTTTCCCCACACCTAAAGTCAAATGCCGAATTGGATATTTACATACCATGAATCATCCTCACCATTTCATCTTGTATCACATCCATTTAAATTAATATCAGTAGAAATTTACTCCATAAAAATATACATGAAATAGAAACAATTGTCAATCAATAGTTCCGTGGCCTACCCTACTGTATAGACACACGTCCCGAACTCCTGATATGGCCTCGCAGCTAAAAGGAGTATAAACACAGCTGAATTTTAAACAGTTACCATATGTATTTCAGATTCTTCATTTCTTGGATTGCTTACTCATTATTAATGTATTAATTTATTATTGTGGTCACTGGTGAACCTGGTTGTTAAAAGGCGACCTTAAATAAATAATTTTTAAAGAGGATGTTATTTAAAAAAATAATATACATTTAAAATTGATTTAAAGACCTCAGTATAGGTAAATATATAATGCATAACTATTATAAAATAAAAAATTTGTACGTTACAGTTGCCCTATTTATTAAGCCCTACGTAATATTTTTTTATTTAATAATATTAATAATAAAAATAATAATAATAAACATTACAGGTAGAAAACCAAATTGCATTATCCATGGCAAAAATACAATTCTTACATACAAAATAATAAAATCAAAAGACACAAAAGATAAGAATACACAAAAGATAATGAAAGCTGTATCATTCGTAATCTTCTCGTAATAAATTAAGAAACTGTTACCGGACTTGAAGGATAAGCCATATACAAATACACCTGTCTAGCAACCTTTGCGTTCTGGCAGACACCGAATGGAGTGAGCAAAATTGAATCTACTGCAAAACAAGCAAATTTTCAAAAATCAATTTGGCATATAGGGAAATACTGAGTTTATATTTCTGTACACGTAAACAGCTGATGGTTTTCCTGTACAGTTTGCAATAGATTAACATCAGCGTACACAGAGTGGTAATAATGCAGCCAAACAAGTAAAACCACGACATGCTTCTGTTGATGTTGCGCCTGAACTATTGTAGTTCGTAATCTGAACTGTTCGCTTGATACCAAAGGGTAGAATAGTTCAATAGTTCATCATGAGAGTAAGAGTTTCAATATGCTTGGTATTATAGTCGATTCCAGACTTACCTGGGAGCCACATATTATCCATATTTGTCATAAATTATCCCGAGTGCTCTTCCTTCTCATAAGACTAAGATCTATTGTGCCGAAGAACTATATCAGAACTGCTTATTTCGCCTATTTCCACAGCATTCTTGCTTACGGACTCATCCTCTGGGGTAATAGTTCTCATTTTAATAAGGTTTTTGTACTCCAGAAGAAGGCCATTAGAATTATCACGAATTCATCTTTGAATGAACATTGCAGACCTTTATTTATTAATATGAAAATATTGACGGCTCCTTCTCTGTATATTCTTGAGTGTCTATTATATGTTAAAGATAATATAAATTCATTTAGTTTTAGAAGCGACCTACATTCTTATGAAACTAGGCAACAGAATTCATTAGACTACCCCAGGTACAGGCTCTCCTTAACAATGAAAAACTTTGAATACATGTGTATCAAAATAGCTAACAAAGTTCCTGTTGAACTGTTTTATCTAAGTAGAACTCGTTTTAAATCTGTGATCTCTGGCTGGTTGATGACAATGCCATTTTACAATCTAATTGAATTTTTTAATTGTGATATACCTAAATTGGTATAGTTTTTATCTCACTGACCATGTCTATACACTTCGTGTTCGTTGACTGGCTTACAAACATTAAACATTAAACATTAAACATTAAACATTACGCCATAAAGTCAAGTATTTTCCGTCTCGCTTGCTTTGTGTGCTACACAGAATAATACTCATGTTTTTGTTCACTTTTCGTGTAATGTAATCCCTTTGTAGTTGTGTAGTTGTGTTGAATAAAAGGAAAAAATCACATCAGATCTTCAGAAATTAATTTTATGATCCATTAATATACCGGTACAAATTTGTATTTTTTAACAACAGAATTACTTATTACTAGGGCAAGGCATTTGATGAAGGTTAAAAGATAGCTCGAATATATATAGGCCTATATATATATAATTAAATAATTGATTAAATAAGGGCAATTTCTTTTGCTTTATCTTGCATTTTTCGTCATTTTCAAGACAAGGTCATTTTTAAATTTTTAGGTATTTTTGCATTATTAGGTCATTTTGGCAATTTTAGGTCATTTTTGGCATTATTAGGTCATTTTCAGCATTTTAGGTCTTATACGGCATTTTAGATCACGTTTCAGTGGAGATAGAGAGGAGCTTTTCCATGTACAAATCGTTACATTCAGACAACAGACAATCGTTTTTATTTGAGAACCACCATCAAGTGTTCATAGTTAATTTTAATTCAGGTTAGTTATGACCACCATAGCAGTTTGTCTTGTTGCAGTAAAGAATTATTTTTCTTTCTTTTTTAAATGGCACATATTTGCTAGGAGCTATTTGGTGGGTATGTCTAGTCCTACTTATAGGCACACTTTTTGTCATTTTAATTATATTTATAATCTATAATCTATCTATATTAATAAAAATGAATTTACAAAAGGGTTGTTGCCGCATCACTTGAGAACGACTCAACCGATTTGGCTGATTCTTTTTTGTTGTGTTCGTAATTGTCACGACAAGGTTTGTGTGAAAGAAAATTTTCGGAAAATCCACGGGGAAAGTCGGAAATGTGAAATGAGGCAAAGTTAGAGAGTTCTGATGTAAATTGTTTACATAACGGAAGTATTGTTTACGATGTTTACATTGGGCTTTGGATACTATATTATAATACTGGGCTTTAACAAATGCTGATACTATCGAAGTATTTATTACATAATTGTGAAAATAATTCTTGACGAATAAAATCCACGAAAATAAAGCAGTCACATAACTTTCTCTACCCTCGACATGGAAAATATAATTTTCTCACTTCACATTTTGATGTAGAATAAGCGGTCGTATTGAAGGGACAACTTAAATGTGTGCCAGTGAGTATGCTATATCGAAAGTCGATAACAAATCCTATCCACTGATACGTCACTCATAGCTGTAGGCTTTGTATTAGTTGAGAAATAGGCCTAGGGATGTTTATCAGAGGCCCTGAGCATCTAAAAGAAGACAAGATGGGAAGGAACGTTTTCAATCCTACGCGCGCAGTATATTATGTCCCAGGTTTTTGGGAAGTAAAGTATGAAAGTGATATTGAATTTATTTTTTACTTCAGCCCCGAAACGGTTGTATGGTAATATGAGAGTGAGAAATACAATTTTCTGTCAGACAATGCAATCTTATGTAACCGGAATGTCTTTTTCTTCTTATTTGCACTCCTCCCAGGCTTGGTGTGTAGAAGCAATGGAATGCAACATTCGAAATCCTCCATGAGCCATAAAAAGCTATATCTACCGTTTTCGGAGGGGATAGTCTGAGTGCCATATGTCTTTCTTCCTCATTTCGAACTCTACATACATATTATATAAGGGCCTAGAGTTTCAACATCGAAAGTCCTCCATAAGTTAATTTCATATTACAAAATACAAAACCAGGGCGATGCCGGGCCATGTAAGCTAGTAACATTATAGTTTTCAAAAAATGCGTGAGTACACATATTAACATTTCGGAAGTTGTTTATATAGTTACCATGGAACTAAGATTTGTGTTTGTGGATTTCCTCAAATTTTCGAGTTCAATAGTTTTAAAAGTACAAAGAGATTTTATTATTCAGTACTATCATTACCTGCAGAATAATAGTCAGATCACCTGTTCCAACAAAATTGCTACATTTTAAGGAATAAATGTTCTAGAGCTGTTCAAATTTCGAGGCAAAACGCTACTTTGAGCATACCATCAGGTGCTAAAGGCCTGAAATGTCCTCACCTACATATTTTAAGGCTAAACTAACTGTACAATGAATATTTTCTCTATAATTGATCCAGTTTTCGTGACTGTATTTAAGTTAGAACTGATTTTTGTTTTATTACACTCTTGTGCGAATTAATTACTTTTTTAAATACGTATTTAAACAAATACGTTATTTTATATGATGACAATTATTACAGTACGTCCGAAGAATTGTAGCATCATTGAAAATGATGCAAGAAAATTTAATTGCACAACATAATGCTCTAAAACTCGCTGATAGAATTTATCGAAATGATGTATAAATTGCAATTCTTTCTCTTAGTAACAATTTTATTATTGGGTCAATGGATTCCATTTAGTCTTTTCGGTATTCAAGTTCGCTATTATAATAATCTCTGGTAAACAGCGCCTTTCAACGAATATTAAGTTGGAGCAGCGAAACGGGCATTTGCCCGAATGCCCATATGGCTAGTTAATTATAATTTAATAGGACACTTTTTAATTGACTTTTTATTATATTTATGTAGCCTCCTTAATATGCATATTTTAAATTTAAAATAGTATACAATATTATTCCCTGAAATTAACATTAAATTAACTAACATATGAACTCCGTGGATGAGTCGGTAGCGCGCCTGCCTTCCATTCCGGCGGCCCGGGTTCGATTCCCGGCCGGGTCGGGGATTTTTCAGTAGTGAAAAATCCCTTTCCCGGGTTCAGGACTGGGTGTGTGTGTGTGTGTGTCCTTAGGCTTAAGTAGGTAGGCGACTGGCGCACCCCGGTAACAAATACGCTGATAATATCCCCTTACGGGATCACCAGGGGTCGCTCGCGAACCTGAGGAATAATTCATCTTGCAATAAATCTTTCTCCCAATATAAAGGCTCTTCGTTGAACTCAAGATGGACAATACCCATTTTCTTGTTCGGTTTTCATAAAACTCATTTCCTAATTCTATGGTGTTTTATTTGTGTAAGAATGTTTTAAGAAACAACCATTTTGTTTCAATTTTTTAGTAAAATATAAATCGATAACTTGAAATGGCACATTTAGCGGTAGTCTAATATTGTTAACCCGTGAATTGGTTACCATAGTTTCGATTACACGAAACTGCATCAAGCTATAGAGCAAACAATTCCAATTACAGCAGACGAATCACAGCAATGAAGTTAAGTCAAATCAATTTATGATGAAACTTCTGCGGATATTCCATTATGCCATTACATTATCTTAGCTATTGAGGTCAACAATGATCGTCTTTACAATGCAATCACTTCCAACAGCGAGAAATTCAGTTCGGGTGCTTGATGACACACACTTAATTTCTGACCAAAACTTCATTTCCAATTCAATGGCAGAATGTTGACATCCGTGACAAGAAGAAAGTGGTCCATTGTTAAGCGAAGAGCGTACTCAAAGACCTTGTTCTTGCTCGACTCCAGATGGAGGTACAAGGGGAGTAAGAGGGAGCGAGAGAGAGACTAATTGGAACTAGAGCAAGGAGACAATGCTTCGGGGATGTACGCCCGTTTACAACCAGGCAGACACCATAGCTGCAGAAATGGGGGCGCTTTTGTGTTTTCTCGTTGAACCGTGTTAGCGCCCGTTTCTTACAGATGTAAATTGCTGCTGAAGACGTCCTCATCATCTCTCCTTATAATTATTCCTGACTGGTAAAGATATTGAAACCCAAGATGATGACGTCTACACATATGCCACGCTTCACTGACTTTCTTACTTGTCTTGAGGTTGGCTGAAGTTTCTGAATGCTTTACTTCTCTCCTTGACTGGGAAATACGATGTCGTATTTAGGTTTGAAAATTTTATTTTTAAGCATTAGGACTCTCAGTTTTTTTAATACATTATTATAAAGTAAAGTGTTCCCTATTACAGGCCATGGAGGCCCAGAGGGTTCCAGGAGGTTGAGGCTCCCAGATTTTTAGACAATCGAAACATGAAGGTGGTAAGGTTGTCAGCCTTATGCACCGGCCGCCTTTAGCCCCAGGATTGCTCCCGGTACTCATTTATGTTAGAGGCTGAGTCGACCCCAGGGCCACAGTGCCACCAGAAGGATTAGGGCAATTGTAAAACTCCAATGACCTAATCGGGGATCGAACCCACGACCTTTCGGTTTGTAGCTCAGCGCTTCAACCACTAGGCTACGGCGTACCACCATATAATATTATACAGCTGTATATTAAGACATTTCACAAGAAAAGTATTTTCTAATTGTTTAAAATTCGTTTATAAAAATTGTTTTCGTGAAAATTCTGGCTATAAACTTCAAACATGATTACTTCAAAACTATGAAAGATAAAATCACCAAATTTTCACTATGTTGTACACAGAATAATTCTCTAGTGCATGACATTTAGTTTTTCGGGTACCTAAGATCTTAAATTGTTACATAGATTTATATAAACTGAATATATGTTTTTGTTCACATCATTATAAACAAAAATCTAGAACACAGAACACAGAACAAAAATCTAGAATATTAATATATCAGAAATTTCTCCACGTCAAGCGCTAGTGAACATTTCAAGCTTCAAAATGACACAAAATCACTTTGATATGCCCATTTATAGAAGAATTATGATATTTGATATAATTGAATACCGACGATTTAGTACTTACAGGAAATTGAGAGGGAAATACGATGTCGTATTAAGGGGGACACAGCTTTCGGTGCTGAAAAATAGGTGAAGTTATTTTTTTTTTTCTCGGCAATGATTGCCAATCAAGAAGTTTTGGTTTTCTTGACTCTTATGAAATTCTGATAAGCTCATTGCGGAGAAATATCGTTCATCAGAAAAATTGGAAGTCCATAACTACCGGGAAATTACACTAGATTCAGACAATTTTGAATCGGGACGGAATATTTTATGAAGTGTTGAATATTTTCTCATACCAGTTTTCAGGTTTTGGCTTTCATAAAATTACTATTTCTTTTACTCATTTAGACTCTACGTGTTACAAAATTGTTTTGCGGAAATAAAAGCGGGGAAATTTTCTCTCCGGAGATATTAACTCAAAATCGGAGACGTCTGGTAAGCCTAAAACTGGAATGAAAAATTTGTCATACAGTGGTTCTAGTAAGGACAGTCAATGGCATGAGACCTTACATCGTGTTTCAAGTATTTATGTCTGATGTATATGCAATTATTAATTTTATATTGACCGTAATAATCAGGGCCCGGATTCTGATGGCCTATAATTGTTTGAAAAATGACCTATAAAATGACCTTAAATTTTAAAGAAAATGACTTAATAATTATAAAAAATGACCTAAAAACTGATATTTTATTTATAAATAAAATATTATTGTACACACAAAGTTATAGACCAGTGTGTACATAATTGTAAAAACTGTAAATAATTGTAATGTTGTGAATGTTCTTTTCTCACGGAAATTTATACTGACACTGGCGAGTCAAAATTCGGCATTTCCTTTTGTGGTATGCCGGATTATATTGTTATTTAATTGAGGGCAAACAGTAGTTAGCACTCTCAAATCCAAGCAGGTGGCAGACTCTGGTGCCAAGTCAATCTAATAATAATAGTAATATAATACAAAATTTTTGCGTTTCTTTGATTCTCATTTCCGACTGAGACATGACAACACTTAAGGCCGAATTTTTCCTTCTTGCATTAAACAAACAACACTTCAAAGACAGCACCGCTAGCGACAAAAAACAGTTAATACACTCAATGTAACTACATGAAAGTGACTAAATAAGGAAGCAAATGGCACGAAAATGACAAAATAACGACGTAAAATTGAAATAAATGCCCTAAAAATATAAAATTGCATAAAATGACAAAAAATGGTCTAATAAAAATTTATTTCTATAATCTAGGATCTATATAAAAGTTGGCAATGTCTATGCATCAATAAAATGATGACATGTTATTAGAATCCGGGCCCTGGTAGTAATGTTTAAAATTAAGAATTAAACCTTGGTTCAAGATATGCTAGGAGAAGCTACGTATTTTAAGGTCTAAATGCGATTTTCCCAGTGGAAAGTGAGTTGCAAGGATTGCTTAGTGGATTGTGCTGTTTTTGCTGTTGTTTAACTTTCTTCCATTAGATGAGTCTGGAAGGCTTGCACTCACCTAGTGGTCTGGTAACTGAATTAGACGGGACAAAACCAATTCCTTCTGATTAGAGACCGGGGTTACCAACTCACAACCTGCAACTGACAGGGCTACCAACTCCACCGAGTCTCAAGTAACAAACTCATTGACAATTTATATCACTTAGCAACTCCGTTTCTCGTACAATAGAAAACTTCATCCGAGAAAACAGTGCTAAACCATAAACACTATTTCAAACCTGCTCTATAGAATAATCTTTACTGGTAAACATTTTTTCATCCTATATTAATTAAACTACAGGTTAATGTGCACTGGTAACATGTTCTAGTGCTTATATGAATGAATGAATGAAAATTTGACAAACTATTTAGATCATAAAATCAGTAACAAATCCAGTAGAACAGAAGACCTGAAGGTCATAACTCTGCCAGACTTTGATAATTAAAATAAATAAACAAAACATATACTACCGTGTGAGTATGCCCATGCAAATTCAGGAACTTAGCCAGAATTTTTGTTTGGGAAGGGTCCTTCGGGGTTATGGTGGATACTATCCGATTTTTTACTGTAAAATTAACCCTTAAAATTTTATTTTAACCTCTTCTTTCAGTTACAAACAAGGTAACTTTCTTTAAACCAGTGATTCCCAAAGTGGGGTCCGCGATGGTATTTCAGGGGGTCCGCAGGCGGTTTAAGAAGAAATAAGATATCCCGTAATTTTCTCTAATTACATACCTTCTAAAGCAGTTTCACTGTTCACATTAAGGAGTAAACTGTGTTTGTTACCACTGATACTGTTATTTTGCCTATTGAATTTAATACATTTGAATCAAAGTATTTATTTAGTTTAGTTTTTTTTTTTTTTTTCAAAACCAGAGGGGGTCCGCGAATTTTTTTTTTTTCAAGGGGTCACGGACTGAAAAGTTTGGGAACCACTGCTGAGTTTAAACACATACCACACTCTTTTCTTTCTTTCTTTCTTTCTTTCTTTCTTTATCATAGTTTTACCTCTCCCTTTTAGGATTTAAGCTACCCAAGCCGACCGGGCCTTACAGGGCCGCGACCTGTCGGGAGAGGGGTTATCTTTGGATCACATACATACTTTTTTGACCAGACAAGGACATGGAGGTCCTCCCCGAATGAGTGATCAGCCCAATGCCGGGGCCACCTCCGAGACAACACGAACAAATAGGACGAGACAAACCATTCACACACACACACTCACTCCAAACAAGGCGAGGATGGGATGAGGATGCTAATGACGACCAGATGATATCTGGGGACCAGAAGGGCCTAAAGTTACCCGACATTTGTCTCACAGGTGAGGAAAAACCCCAGAAAAAACTCCACCTAGGTAATTTGTCCCGACCAGGAATCGAACCCGGGACCGCTGTTCCTAAATAATAACATTTTTCAAAATAAGGCATTAAAATTAAATTTGAATGCATTTTTACAACTTTTAATAAATACTCTTAGTCTAATATAAAATGTCATAAAGGTAACAAAACACTATTTGAGAATAATAAATGAAAACTACATTTTAATTTAGCGAAAAATTGTCCTTTATTCATTTCTGGGGGGGAGGGTATTCTAGGACCCCTCCCTGGCTCCGTCACTGTGGAATCGTTTTATGAAGTTACCTATAAAACTTTTTTGCACGACTTAACTAATTAGTGGTACTTACGAATGTTGTTGCCGTGGATCGTAAATTGACATTCCCACACGCAATCTTGTTGCTATGTGCGGTAAGTGTTTCCGTGCGGTTATGAATTTGCTTACGGCATATCATAATACAAGCCTTTATGGACAAGGCCCCCCAGGACAAATATACGGTTCCCATAACAACCAACACATGCGAATCACTTTCTGAAATAAACATCTATCTTCAATAATGTATGTACATAATATTTTCAGGTAATATCACAATTAATATAAATAAATTGATATAAATAATCATCGTGCAAAAAATAGCATGCAATACTCGTGCCGTAAGCGCATAACGGATCTCGGAAATTGAAATAACTCGGTGCAAGCGCCTCGTTTTTGCAAACTCTTTCCTCGATCCGTATGCATCGCTTACGGCACTTGTATCGAAATGTACGATTGAGTCACCCTGTTTTATAGTAAAATATGCAATCAAGTTAGGTTAACCGCTGATGAGTATTTTTTCACACAGTCTTTGCAGTAATGAATACTTAATTACATAATATAGGGGTAATGTAATTTATTACACCAGTATAGTTATTTTGAACTTCCCCTGCTGAATTATTAATCAGGAACAAACAAATATCATAGATTTATTATTCATTAAAGCCTCTTTAGTCACTTTTATACTGTCACGAAACGAACGCAAATGTAGATTTATTAATGTTTTGTATAACGTTTTTATTCTGTTTATCACATAATGCAGCCCATTATTCATGACACAATGAAGCATGTCATGTTATGATACCAAGGAGATACTAATGTAGAATATAAAACAAAATAGTTGAACCATAGTCCACATCATAATTATACTAACCCCTTGCAATATTTTAGCTTCGAGCAGCTAGGCCAATAATCTAAAATTTCATGTTGGTCCCATGGTATGACAAATGTCTCAATTCCTTTGGCGAATATATTGGAAAATAGCTGAACACTAGCTATATGTGTTGCAATAAATATTTACATGAAATTTTTGTTTTGTTTGTGTAAACGGCCCATGGAAACTTAGTTTGTGGACGGCCCTCTTATAAGCAGAAGCAGCGGTTTATGTGTTTACAGCGGTCACACAGACCTCAAGGATATTGAGTAGTTTAAGATGGCATTGATAGATTATCAAATCCAAATCAGTACAAAAGAAAGAAAAGTTAACTTATACCTTAAAAAAATCCAAAATTAAAAAACTGAAAATCCAAAATTAAAAAATCGAAAATCCAAATTTAAAAAATAACAAAAATCAAAGATCCAAAATTTAAAAATCCAAAATTAAAAAATAATAAATCCAAAATTAAAAAATAATAAATCCAAAATTTAAAAAATCAAAAAATCCAATGTTTAAAAAAACGCCATCTACATCCAAACAATTTTTTTTATTTTGGATTTTTAGATATTTAAATTTTTGTTTTCCGATTTTTTAATTTTTAATTTTTTAATTTTGGATTTTTTATTTTGGATTTTTTTTTATTTTTTGCTTGGGCTCCCCTTTCCTTCTGAATTTTCTTTTTTTAAAGGGGCAAACTATTCAATATTTTGCATGGGAACGTAAAGTTTGATTTAGTTGGCAATAGGAACACGGAGCTTATAATTTGAGCAGTGTATCGAACGGTATCGAATATGTCAGCCTGATTGACAGCCAGATAATTTCGCAGAAAATTTAGACTGACGTCCAACATGCGCTTCGTTTTATTGTGAGTGATGTGATTTGGAACGAGAGCGCGGTTTATTCGTCCCCCCATATATGTGTATGTGTATGCATTGGCTACATTTTATCTTTATCTTCTGTAACACTATCATTTATCATCCTCATCATATTCATTGGCAACGATAAAATCTTAATATATCAACATTGCCTACATCAATGATTATCAGAACCACCGTCAGCCATGTCTACATTATAATCAACTTTTCATCAACAGCGTGATTCTCCCGTAGAACTCTGATGACATTGTTTAATTGTACTCAAAATATAGACTAGATTCTGGACAGTGTTGAAAAATCTTCTAGTTTTGGTGTTTCGTAAAAATAGACTAAAGGCTAGTTTACACGATGACACTAGGTTTCGTAATCACTTTCATGAAAGTGATTTCGTGAAACTAATTACACATATTTTCTTTCCAATGCAACCGCACATTTCATGTTATTTCTGAAGTTCAAGTTGTTAAAAACCCATATAAACGTTTGAAACACGTATGAATACAGGCATTTCACAATTTCCTCACTTCATTTGACGAAACGCGAACAAGCTAAATAAGCGTAAATATCAAAATTACTATTATAGTTTCGTGAAAAGTTGGAATCAGCCGAAACTGCGTAGTGTCGTAACTCATTGTCACCAGTACATCTAGCGCTTGCGCATTCAAGTAAAAAACAGTTGCGAAACTCAGTTAGGAAACCTAATTTCGTCGTGTAAACTAGCCTTAACTACAAGATTCACGTAATATAATTATTATTATTTACTCTCAAGTAAAATTATCAAAACCTTTTACACAAGTAAAGACTTACTTCAAGGATGCTACCTTTCACCCCTTCCATTAAAAAAAAATATATATATATATATATATCGTTTTTCTTCATAAATTAATTACACCAAATTAAATATCACTTTTGCCCTCGAAAACTCCGCAAATAAATATTTTCTTCTTTTAATCCTTTCAGTTCCGGACTCTTTTTCACTCTCTTCACCCAGTTTTCGCTTGGTCTTCCTTTCCTATTTCCTATATATATGTATATACACGCATACATACATACATAAGCATATATGAATGAACCAAAAATGTTGGAAAATGAGCTCCCAAATTATAGAAAGAAAAAAAATATATATAGAAAATTTGTTATTTGCGTATGACCAAGCCAGAGTAGCTCATGACAATGAAGATACATGCTACGTGTGTAAGAAACTTAAGAAGAATATAGAAAATAGGTATCGCTATGACGAAAGTTGAAATAGAAACTGAAGGACACAAAATTAGAAGGTTACAAGTTTTAAATATTTAGGCATAATCCTACAGTGCAACGGGTCATCAAAATTAGAAATTGATCGTAGATTTGTCGAGGGTACAGAGTTCTTAGAATGTTAAATTCAGTACAGTGGAACAGTATTATTTTCGTTAAAATAAAGTTTTATTAATTAAGGGAATGGTGGAAAGTATAAAACTGTATGGAGCAAAAATAAGGGTAGTAGGTAGAAGACAAGAAGAAAAATAAAAAAGCTACAGAAATTAATTATTGGAGACGAGTGGCCATGAAATCGAGGACAGGAACGTAGAAATAACATATGCAATAAACATAGAGAAGGACATAATAGAAAACAGATAATACAAAAAAACTACAATGGTATGAGCATGTAAGTAGGATGAACGATGGAAGATATCTAAAAAAAAGTTATGCCATGGGAACCAACGGAACAAGAATAGGAAAGGAAGACCAAGCGAAAACTGGATGGACAGAGTGAAAAAGAGTATGGAACTGAAAGGATTAAAAGAAGAAAATATTTATTTGCGGATTTTTCGAGGGTAAATGTGTTATTTAATTTGATACATTTAATTTATGAAGAGAAACTAAATTTTCGCATTAAAAGTAAAGAAATTTGTCGCCAATCTTTATGTCACATCTTCAGGAGGTACCTAACCCAAATAAAAAGTGTTTTTATAACAAAAATCCGTTCTTAAACTATGGTTTTCACAGACAGACTTGTTTCCAAATATAGTATTTTTGGATTCGGGGATCCTCGAAACTTTGATTTATGTTGAAAAGCAGACATCGATTTTCAGGGCCGAACACAATATTTTCTCTACCTATCTATCATATGGGTAGAGGAAGTACAAATTCTGTAAATATCAAACATAAATTCTCTGCCGTTAGTGGCCGTAGCAGGTTGATGTCCAAGACATTGTAAAAATACTGATCACATGAAATCAGTGATAAAAATATACTAGCGATAATAAAGCTTGAAGGATAATAAATAATGTTGATAACACTCCATTTGTGACGCCCAGTCAGACATAAATAGGACGAGGATAAATAACCGTGAAAATGAAGAGGAAGGTGTAAAATGGAAACAGGACGACCGGAGAAGAATGATTGAGGATGAAATAAATTATTGACGGAAATGCAAGAGAACGGCATAAATATTTTATGATGTAATATAAAGGAATAGATGAGAAGTAAAACGCAACTGAAGACGAAGGAAATGTTTTTACTCCTGTGGCCGCGAATGGTTTAGTGGCTAGCATTATGGTTTACTGTTCTGTGATTTTGGCGAGCTGTTGAACTTAAGTATGAAATAAAGCATGCTTATAGCTTTGTTCTAAATGAGATCTGCAGTGGGATTTACGAGGTGCAGAATATTCATTCTGTTGGGGATGCCTGACCAATAAACAAGATATTGACTGCAATTTTTTTGTCTTGTTTGAACTGCAAGCTACAACCAAACTTTCCTTGAAACATTATTATTATTATTATTATTATTATTATTATTATTATTATTATTATTTATTTATTTATACTGGCGCAGTTAAGGCCATAAGGCCTTTTCTTCCACTGCACCAGTAAAACTATACATATCGTAAAAAAATACATACTACAAACAATACAAGAATTGATAAATTATAAATTAAAACTAAGCATGCTACAGACAGTAAAATTACAAGGATTTATTTACAAGTTTGATAAACTAAACTAAAATAAAATTAATGACTAATAAAATGGATATTCAACTTATTTCTAAATTGTGGTACATTTCGACAGTCTCTGATATGGCGAGGCAACGAATTCCAAAAACGAGGAATTGATACACTAAAAGATGAAGAATATAATGATGTTGTATGTCGGGGAATAAGCAGTAGATTTTGGTTATGCGTTCGTGAGGTCGAAAGGAGATTAAAACGAGAGTGTAAGTAAAAAGGAGAGGAAGATAATAATATGTTATAAAGAAAGATAAGAGAATGGATCATTCTTCGTTGTTTGAGGCGCATCCATGACAAGGTGTGAAAAGATGGCGTCACGTGGTCAAATCGTCTGATATTACAGATAAATCTAACACAAGCGTTATGAGCACGCTGAAACATGGCTGCAACGGAAGACGAGAGTATGTTATAAGTAGGGCCCGGATTTTTAGGCTTTTATAAAAGGTATTTTAGCCTTTTATTTTCGTGGAATAGAGCTTTTTGGTTTTTAAACAAATGATTTTAGCCGTCTTATTAATTCGAAGGTTTTATCCTATTTTTCCCCCAGCTTCCTAAGTAGAGCATTTTATTGTATTTTTCCGTTTCATGCTTTGCTTCCGAATATATTAATCTTATAGAATTAAAAATAACTAAATCGGACTCAAGAGCCTAAAAGGGGCTATGGAGGAATTTTGCTGAAAAACTGAACTTGAGCTTATTCGACCATCTGATCATCACTCGAAGTGAATAAAGAGTCGTCACCGGGATCCGTAGTCTGGAAACCAGAATCTAAGCTTCGGCGTCGACCAGTAGATCAACCTAGAACTATATTTCTGGGTGTGTTGTATTTTATTAGTGAGTCTACTATGTTATGTATTGTGTCATTGGGAGATAATATTGTCTTCATCTGTGTCTGTTGCTTTCTTTTGTTTTCTGGTAAATTCGCCTTGCTCCTTCATCCAACAGTATCCACGGAGCATAGAGACTCCTGGAGATTTCATTTACTAATAGCAATTTAGTTAGCTTATTTTCCATGGCAGCTGGCCGTCTAGTAGAGAAATTTAAGTAATTTGGTTATAAACAACATGATTTCTAATAATTGTCCACCACTGTGGGGCAGGGAATGCGTTCGCTCCTCTTATGCAGCGGGCCCGGGTTTGATTCCTGGTGGGGACAAGTATTTTTTCCGGGGGTTTCCTCACCTGTGGGATAAATTTCAGGTAACTTTAGGCTCTTGTGGTCCCCGTATATCATCTGGCCGTCATTATCATCTTCATCCCATCCTCGCCTTGTTCTGAGTGAGTGTGTGTGTGACTGGTGTGTCTCGTCCTATTTGTTCGTGTTGTCTCGGAGGTGGCACCGGCATTGGGTTGATCACTCATACGGGGAGGCCCTCCATGTCCTTGTCCGGTCAAAAAAGTATGTCTGTGTTGTGATCCATAGTTCATTCCTCACCCGACAGGTGTCGCGGTCCGGTAAGGCACGGGCGGCGCGGGCTGCATAAAGGTCCCTATAAGGGAGAGGTAAAACTTCGAAAGAGAGAGAGAGAGATTTCTATTTATGTATTACAAGTTGTTATAAAGTTAACTTATATTTTTCACTTTCTTTGCTAATTATTTAATTTATATTCCACCTAGTATTCTGAATAGGGCTACACAGTCGTGAATATTGTTCATTATTGCTTATTTCTACCATGATTCAACCGGTATAGTTTGGGGCCAACGTACGAAAGATTATTAACCATATCAACGTCCCAATGTATTTGCCTTTAAAATGAATCTGCAGCAATCTTCCACCCTATATATCCTAACATCGTAATAATAAACAAAATCTGCTGAGATAGTCTCATTAATCATTTATCTTATATTCCCAGAAACTACTTTTTTTAAATTGATATCATGAAAAGGACACTGCGGTGAGGGATTTATTCCACACAATAAACTCGCTGTATTTATAGGAGTCTCATTAAAACTTTACGATGTTCTTCCTGTTGATGTAAGAGTCCTTAAAACTCCAGTCTTACTATTGCCCTTTTTGTCCCCTTTTTCTGTGTGACTGTAGTTTTGCTCTATATTCGCTTCGGTGAGAAATACTTGGATGATCTGACTTATGTGGTATTTATTCAAACTTCCCTTCTTTATTGCTATACCACAGGAATAAAATTCTCATTATAGAGAATGGAGGAAACACGCCAATGGAGGTTTTGATCCACATTTCAGGACTAAAAATGTGTGAATTCCAAAATATTTTTTCTCAGGAATCAACTCTGTAATTTCATGTGCTAATTTTGCACATTATGTATAAAACAATGACGATTGCGTTTTCTCATAGATTTTCCGTTCATGCTTTCGGGGTGGAAACTGCACCAAATGATATTAACCTAACCTACGTCCGTCTTTTTCCTTCTTGTAAAAATGTATTATCTCTTCTTATTTTATTTCTGTCTGTGTTCCCAATTTTTGAGCGATTCCTTTATAATTTCACCAAAAAAACAATGACAAAACATTGAACTAGGTGGCATCGTAAGGTAATTTTCACATCCAAGGTCGATGATTAGCTTAAATAGTTGTATATTTTCTCGACTCGTATTATGGAAGGTAGATTAAATTTCGTCAGTCATGAAATTTATTGTTGAATTTTCAAATTAATATGAAATTTGAATGCAATAGTACAAAAATAATCTTAAGTAAACATGCCTGTTTCTCTGTTCTTGTGAACAGAATTTCTTCAAAACTAAAAATCGTATAAACATGAAATTTTATAATTGGTCACCTCTGGTCATTCGTATTTAATGATCTTCTTGTATGGCCTAAGTATATATATTATTATAAAGTTTTGCACAAAGTTTAGATGGCTGTTTGCGCACTTCCGTTGGGCAACCACTTACTCTAACTTATGTCGGAATGTGAACCTAGTGGGAATGGGGAAATATAAAATGTAGAGGAAATCGTATTAAGTTTCACATGAAATATTTTTAAAAATATTTCCTTCTTCTTTGCCGTTCCTTTTTACCTGCTATTAAGTGTTTTATTATTATCATTATTAAGTGCCAGAAATATACTTTTTAAGATAGTGTGGGGTACCGGAAAATGTCTGTCCGTCCGTCCGTGTGTCTGTACGCGCGATAACTCCAATACGTTTTATTGCATTTTCATGAAACTTGGTATACACATTTATAACGTCTATGAAAAGAAGCCTAGTTAAATTGGGCCAAATCGGTTGATCGGTACCGAAGTAATGCCCAATTTAGTGCCTATTTTATGGTAATATATCACAAAGAATTTATCAAATTCAAATCAGTTATCATGACAACATATTGTTTTACACTGTTCACATACGGCTTTGGAAGTTGCAATATAGTTAGCCATGACATATTCCTTCACATATGATTATCAAACTAGTCAGATGTTTGTTTATTTCGTTGATCAAGTTGAAATGACTACCACATGGATACTGTTAAATACAGAAGGTATATTACTGTGAAATAATTAGGCCTACGTACATTAAACGGAGTTGTTTGCCAGTGTATTTTGTGAATTGTCGACATATTCTAAGAATTTCTTATATCAGTGTAAAAGAGTTTGAATTAAGGTTAAGTATCAAACTTGAGACCTTTGTTCATCCGTAGACCCTGCTTAATGAATCGATGTGGAGCTTAACTCTGAGATAAATTTAAACAAATAACTTATTTTTTGCATATCATAATTGCAATTATCACTGATGAAACAAAAGCATTCTGGCATGAAACAAAAGCATTCTGGCACTTTGTTGCATCGGTTTACCTGATATTGTTATTATGTTTGGGGTTGTAAGAGTGAAATCTTAGGTTTCTAGATGGGTATTTGTTGGATCTATGTTGTGTTTAGACGTGCTCTTGTGTTTTGAGAATTTTGAAGTATTTAAAGATAAGGAACAGTTTGGTTTCAGATCCGAATTCCTAGTATACATAATGATGTGAGAGGCAGCAGATCCTTAAGAGCGTACACGTGCATTTTAATAACACGTGTCACCTCGCTTAAGTAATGAGTAAAAGTTTTGCAGAGGACTGCAGGTATTGATTCAGTGCGTCCCTGAGCCCTAGCTTCCCTACGGAATTACTTGTGTGCAGGTGCTAAACATAGTATCCTAAGAGTCGAAACCAAGCAAGTTAGGAAAATGTTACAGAAATACAGAAAGGACATCATTAGAACAAATCCAGTTAAGGAACGGGTCTTCCATACTTAGCAAAACATGCAACCTGCCCCTAAACCCTCGGAAAGTGTACGGATTATTATTTAATGATAAAGAAGACTTAAAATGACATTTAATATTAGGTCTGCCCTTTCTCTACAGTAGAGTAATTAGATTTGTGTTGATGTGTTCTTTGATTGATAGCTTGATTTTTAGCCATTAAGTACAATTTACGAGGGAGAATCAAATGAAAACCAAAATTAATTTTTTTCCACTATTTTACTGCAGGAGGAATGTTTGCTTGTACATTATTTTTCCACATAGTCCCCTCCTAGTTCAACGCACTTAAGCCATTGGATAGGAAGTGCTTCGATACCGCGTGAGAAAAATTATTTTGGTTGATACTGTAGCCACCCGTGCACCGCCTATTGGGTGTCTTCATCAGACTTGAACTTCTGCCCTCCAAGGTGCTCCTTTAATAGAGCTCATGTGGAAATCTGATGGTGACAAATCTGGCGAGTATGTCGGATGTGGGAGGCATTTGAAGCGAATGTCATCGATAGTTTTCATGGTTGCACGAGGAACATGAGGATGGACATTATCATGTTGAAGCAAAACACCTGCACGCAGCAATCCCTTTCGCTTTGGCAAAATCAGACTTCTACACCTTTGGTCCATTACAGGAGCACCTTGGAGGGCAGAAGCTCAAGTCTGATTAAGACGTCCAATTGGAGGTGCACGAGTGGCTACAGCGTGAACCAAAAGAATTTTTCTCACGCGGTATCGAAGCACTCCCTATCAGATGGCACAAGTGAATTGAACTAGGAGGGGACTATGTGGAAAAATAATGTACAAGCAAGCATTCTTCCTGCAGTAAAATAGGGTAAAAAATTAATTGCAGTTTTTATTTGATTCTCCCTCATAGTAGTATGAGATTGTAAAGTAAAAATCCACCTTATACCATAACTAATCATTCTGCGGAAGTTCAATTTTTACACAAAGTTAGCTACAGAAACTGTGTTAACTTTAAATTACACCTTAAAATGTTGAAAGTCATCCAATCACTTTATATCATTAATGTGTGTTTACAATATATTGTTTTTGTAGGTATTATTTTGTAAATACCGGTTTCTAAATTGAAATAGTCAAGAAAAATAAATTTTATGTTTTCAATAGCTTATTGGAAACTACAGCATGATGGTCTGTATGCATGTTTTATTAGAATAATATTGCCAATAGTTTAAAATCGGAAACTATTAATAGCATATTATTAATTAAACCAGCTCTGGGCCATTGCAATACATCAAAGGGGCATCTTACAATCATGTTACACACTTATACTCTTTGTCTAGGTTTCTAGTTCTTTATTCAAATGACTCTACACTGTTTTTCTCATGAAGCTGAATACTGCCCGTTCCAGATCTTAGAAAAAATGAAGACATACAAATAGCGAATCCGCAATTAGAAATATAAAACGACAAGGAACAAAAGGATTTGCCTCTTTTTAAAGATAGAATGCAGCAGGATATCACCTAAAAGACCAATTAACTTATTTAACTTCTGTATCCGTATGCTGACTTCTGCTGAAGTAAAAATAAAAATAAAAATAAAAATATCTAAACATCAGAACTCTTAATAGGGTATACCTGGTTGCAGTATGTGATTACAATAAATATCTACTACTAGTCAATGATGGCCAATATTTGTATGTATCTGGTTATTTGTTTTTAATTAAATATTATTAACTTTTGTAAATATTCCACGGTTTACTGTTTGTCATAGTGAGCTAGTGGAAAAATAAAACATTTCATATAGATGCACGGATCGGTATATGAACTGTTTAGGACGACAGCGACTTAAAACCCTATAAATAATTCTGAGCTTTAACAGAAGATAGACCGAAAAATATTCGAGTAAAATGAACAATATTATTATTCCAACTGACATTACATTATAATTTATTTTATTTTTACATTTTAATTCAGATTTATTTATACTGCTTTGAGTAGGCATAGCCTATGCATGCCATATCAGGAGTTCAGGTTCTGTCTGTATACCAGTAGGCCGTGCAACTTATTTCTGTTGTTGATGTATTTAAGGCGTCTGTTAATTCAACTGATAACTGATTATTACGGTATAGGATGAAATAGCGATGAGTTATGATAAATAAATATCCAATATGTAATTTGCCTTTACGACCGAGGAAAACATGAAGACACCTACATCAAATTCGCCGGCTATGGGATTTGAACCCGGGACCTTCCGAATGTGAGTCCGAAACGCTATCATTTCTGCCATCTCCCTCGTTTACAACTCATATAAACCGAGCGAGGTGGCCTTGGACTCGCATTCGGAAGGTCCCAGGTTCAAATCTCGTGGCCGGTCAATTTGACATGGGTTTTTGTAAGGTTTCCCCAGTCTTAAAGGCAAATACCGAATTGGATATTTACATACCATGAATCATCCTCACCATTTCTTCTTGTATCATATCCATTTACATTAATATCAGTTGAAATTTATTCCATAAAAATTCACCAATAATAGAAACAATTGACTATCAATAGTTCCATGGCCTACCCTGAGGCATTCCATTCATGACTGGTGTAAAGCCAACACGCTTTCACTCAACAATGACAAGACAGAAACAGTAAATTTTAATTTGAATAGAATTTTGACAGTAGATAACACATATGTAAAATTTTTAGGGATTGACATTGAATCAGATTTAGGCTGGAAAAAACATACCAGCAGAATCCAAAATACTGTCAGTAAAGGTATCTTTATGTTAAGAGTTTTAAAATCTTATGTCACGACTCAAGTTCTACTAACTGTTTACTATGCTCATATATACAGTCATTTTAACTATGGAATTTTATTATGGGGGAATCATCATTCAACAAATCAACTTTTTATTTTGCAAAAGAGGGCAGTGAGATTGATTTGCGGAGCTCCGTCTAAAGAACACTGTAAACCACTTTTTATAGAATTAGGGTTAATTACTCTACCATCAATGTATGTTATGGCCGCCCTCCTATATGTTAAGAAGAATTACAACAATTATACCTTATGCAAAGACATTCACAGTTATCATACACGCTCTAACACAAATATATACATAAATAAATGCCGGTATAGTACAATAAAAACTAGTTTTGAGTACACATCCTTAGAGTTATTCAACAGTCTTCCATTACAAGTTAGGGATCTTTCCTTCGAAACATTTAGGAGGACGGTCAGAACTGCACTGACAATGTACCCTCTGTACAGTGTACATGAATTTTATAATTTTAATAGTTGGTAAGAAAGCTATTGTGTAATTTCTTATGTGACGTGGCTATACATTATAAATGTTGACAGCAATAAAAATCTATCTATCTATCTAGCTATCTATCTATCTATCTACCTATCTACTGTAATAGACACACATCCCGAACTCTGGATATAACCTCGCAGCTAAAAGGAGTATAAATACAGCTGTTTTTTTTTAAATAATATGAATTTTAAAATTTTATTTAAACCCTGCCTTATAATTTTTATCGAACAGCCATAATTCTAGAGTGATAGGGAAAAAGCGAATAAGTCAGAAAACCAAAGTTTCAAGAGGGACAAAAAACAATTTATTTCCACAGCATTGTTACAATGTTTAGTTCAGCCCACCCAGATATCTTTACACAGTATAAGCACAGTATAAGTACTTATACTGTGGTATAAGATAGTAAGTTATGTAAAAATATCTGGGTGGGCTGAACTAGATATTGTAACAATGTTGTGAAAATAAATTGTTTTTTTGTCTCTCCTGGAAAATTGGGTTTTTGATGTATTCGCTTTTCCCCTATCACTCTAGAATTGTTAGAACGTACAAGCAATATCATAACCTTATACAAGGCTGATGCCCATCAGTTTTAATATTGACGTTGCTTACTCATAATACCCATAAGCTTACAGCTATCAAGTTTATTATATACAAAGTTCTACATATACCGCTTTTGAATGGAATCTTTATTATAAATGGAGAATTGTATTTGAACGGCAGCACAAAGGCAACTACCATAGAACAACACAACCGCCTGCCGAGTTCAGATTAGGCCACCCATTGTACACATCTGTCCAACTCTAATGTTCTGTTTGAAGGATTTGACCGTGGTGTGTTGTTGTGGGTAGGATTTACAAGGACTTTGTGTGCTGATGCCGGATAACTAGACATATGAATTTCAAGACTCAAGCAGAAAGAGAAGGATTCGTGTCTACCCTATACTAGCAATACATAAGCTTGTCTGTTCATGACTAGGATCCGATAACGTTGCTGCCAATGAGTAAATACGTCTTTGACTCCGAACTCAATAGAAACACACTATGTCAAGACGCCTGGAAATCGAACGGTCGAACAGATGAAGTTCATTGCCGCTGAAAATGTTAATAACTAATCCTTTTCAGTCCCGAGATCAAATTAGGACAGTTGTATTTATATTAGGGTCAAACTATAACAAAATAGGTCGGCTGCGGTGGTTTAGAGGTAGCGTGCCCGCCTCTAGATCAGAAGGTCGCGGGATCAAACCCGGCCGCAGTAGATGGGTTTTTCAGGACGTAAAAATCCTGGGTACGGAGTCCTCCGGGAAGGACTTTAAGCTGGGGGGCCCGTGTCGTAGATTTACAGCACGTAAAAGAAACCCAAGCCAAAATTAGAGCCTCTGGACAAAATTTCTCGGCCCTTTCACGTCCGAGTAATACCTTAGTTTCCGGAGGGGGGTTAAGGGGCGATGGGCTTACCACCTGTCCCTCTGCCCTCTCTAAGAAAATAAGCGTAACAAAATTCATATCGGTAAACAGAAACCTCCGCTTGGAGGCCCTTCGCCCCAACTAGGGGGCATAGGATTCGAGAGAGAGAGAGAGAGAGAGAGAGAGAGAGGGAGAGAGAGAGAGAGGGAGAGAGAGAGAGAGAGAGATAACAAAATAGCAATTTTTAAAATTTGGGGTGGGCGGTTATTGGGGTCTAAAATGAGATTTAATCTGTGGATTAATCTGTGTTACTAATTACCAAAACAACGCGGATATTCAAAGGATCAAATTTGATTTGATTTTGAGAGTGTTCTAAGAAGGGAAAAATGTTTTTTTTTTTAATTTTAATTATTTTACAAACAAACGTATGTACTATGTAAAACTTCCATTCCAAACAGTTTGTAGAGCTTTGTTTTACAAGTAAAAATGTAAAAAAAAAATGAAATTATCTTTAAAAATGGTTTAAATATCTCAGTTTTACTAAAACCCAGTTTTGGGCCCATTGATTTGAAAATCTGGGAACCCATATATATTTTTTTAAAGTTCGTTTCGTTTCTATAGCTATGAGCTGTCTATATCCTACAGAAGCGATTAATATTTTTCACCAAAAAAGGAAATAGCTTTTAAAAAGTTCGTCCTCTCCCCTTAACGGTGTGAAAATCATAAATCTCCTATGACTTTTATTGTATCAGTTATTTATAACAGCGTTTCTCAACCTATGGTCCGCAGACATAATTAAAAAATACCATAAAGTAAGTGGAAAGTAAAGAAGTAAAATTTTTTTCACATAATAATAATAATGTTTTATTTTGCCTGGCAGAGTTAAGGCCATAGGGCCTTATCTTCCACTCAACCAGGATAAAGACAAAATACATTGAAAGGAATTTACAAAAAACAAATACAATAGATATCATACATAATACAAAATGTTAAAAATAAAATAATAATAATACAATATTGAAGTACCTATATTAAAACATAAGACAAAAATGCGTCCAATAATATGCCGAGAAAACAAATTGAATTAAAGAATTATATTATAATTGGATGTGTGTATAATTATAATATTATACTATAATATACACAAAAATTGAAACTTAAAACTAAGAAATTAACAAATAAAAGCAATATAGGCTAAGTGCCATGAAAATCGTGTACAATATAAATTTACCTAGGCTAGATATTCGTTATATGGCCTATAATTAATATCCCAAATATTAAGAATATAGGCCTTCTTTTAAAAATGGGATGTAAAATTAGGGTTCCGTAAATTTTTTTAGATATTTTAGAGGTCCTCGGGTTCAAAAAGGTTGAGTAACGCTGATTTATAATATACTCGTCAGTACCGCTGTACTCTTACAAATTTTGAATTGTAATCATGAAATTTTATATTAAGCATGTAGGCCTCATTACTTGAGTGTAAACTGGTATTAAAAAGAACTGAGTCGAACAAATACTCGTATTATGTTTAAAAATGAGATTTTCTTAGACACGAGAATCATGGTTCTATAGGTCTCTTAACAAAGTTGTTTCATTCTTGTACAGGGTTTCGTATGTTGCTTGATAACTCGCTATCATTCGGTACCATTGATTATAGTCACGTTTGCTAAAACCGGATTCCACTATTGACGCCTCCAATTGTAATTAATTTACTCACTTGGCAGAACAAAGAATGTTGTCAGCCGTCGTTTGCTAAATGTGTTTGCCGATAAGCCCAAGGTTTGTGCACGAACAATCTCTCAAGACGTATTGTAAGTCTGTATTGGAGTTTTTATTTCTGCTCATATGCAGCCTATTTGTATATAGGCTAATTGGTGCGTTCAGTTTTATAATGACATCTTTGATCAAGTCTGTTTTTCAAATATTACTGCATTTGCTGATGATATAAAATTATTTAAAGTAATTTTGAGTCCTAATGATTGTATGGAACTGCAGAATGATTTAAATAAATTAAGTGAATGGAGTGGACATAATAAATTACCTTTAAACATCAAAAAATGCAAAATTATGACTTTCTCTAGATCTAAAAATAATATTGCATGGCAATATTGTATTAATGGTATTCAGTTGAACAAAATTACAACTATGAATGATTTAGGTATATTATTTAACAATAATTTAACTTTCTCGAATCATATTAATAATATTATTTGTAAAACTCTTAAAAATCTTGGATTTATTATCAGAAACTCAAAATATTGTAGTATAAGTACATTATTTAGACTATACAGAACCATTGTCAGACCAAAATTAGAATATTGCTCATTAATTTGGAATCCTACTATCATTAAATACAAGAAATTGATAGAGTCCATTCAAAATAAATTTCTAAAATATACGTATTTCAGACAGTTTAACTACTATCCTAAATTTGAATCATATTCAACTATGTTACAGTATTTCAATATCCCTGAATTATCACAGAGACGAAACATTCATGCATTGTTGTTTTTATACAAATTAATTAATAATGAAATAGATTATATTAATATTCTCAAATAAATATATTTTTATGTTCCACGTTATAGATCTCATAAATTGCATAATCTTTTTTTCATCCCAAAAGTAAACACTGACTCTCATAATAATTCTCCTCTTTATAATGTACTCCGACTATACAATCAGTTGCACAAAATGGGCAATATAGATATTTTTAATACTAACAATAAGCGGTTTAAAAATATATGTGAAAAAAATTTGAAAATTTGAAAATAATAATTAATAAATTTTGCTCCATGTCATTTTCTTTACTTGAATCTTTCTGACATGTATATTTTCCTCCAAAACTATTATATTATTATTTGTTTTTTTCATATTATGTTCCCTTGTGTAATTGTCATATTGTTTTGTGTTTGTGTTTTTCTTTTCTGTGTGTTTTTTTTTTCTTCTTATTGTTGTAGCATTAGCTTAATTATTTTGAATGTCACTTGAATTTTTGAAACTGGTGTATTATGTAAGCGAGAATATTGTAATTGGGCATTAGCCTGTAATATTCTTAGTACAATAAATAAATAAATAATTTATAAATTTACTAGCTTAAAAGACCCGGCGTCGCCCGGGTTTTGTATTTTGTAATTGGAAATTAGCTTATGAAGGATTTTCAATTTTAAATTCTAGGTCCTTATATAGGCATTTATAGTTTGAAATAGGAAGAACGACTTATTACACTCAAACTATTCCCTCAGAAAACGCTTGATATAGTTTTTTATGGCTCATAGAGGATCTAGAACATATATGGGCAACCCCCGGCCCGCGGGCCGGATGTGGCCCGCCCTGACTTTTGATCCGGCCCGCGGAACATTTTAAAATCGCGCTCGAAAAAGTAAATATTTTCGATTCTCGCCAACAAGAGAGCAGAGGCGTAACGAGGAGGGTTTTGGGGGTTTGAACCCCCCCCCCCCCATTGATTAAAAGAAGGAAAATTGTACAATTTTTTTAAGTCTGCTTATAAATTACTTAATACGAGTATAAAGCGTGGGAAGCTTAAAAATCGTTATTGTGCATCTTAATTTTTAAAATTTTCCGGGGGAGGACCCCCGACCCCCCAGATGTTATAACCCCCCTATATGATCGGCCTGATTACGCCTATGCAAGAGAGTGAGAGGGGGCAACACGAGGGTGCTCCTTCCGGTCAGCCCTAGAAAAATGCTGCAATAGGCCTAAATCAAAGTATCGAACCAGACTTACAGATGAAAATTTGGAAAACACTCTGCGCTTGAGTATAAGTGGGATTGATGCCAACATTGACTATCTTGTTTCTCGCGTTCAAGCTCAAGCTTCTCATTAATTTCTGCTGATTGTAAGTAAATACCTAATCAGTTCTATATTGTTCTCATTCATGTAACTTCAGCATTAAACTTTATAAATACAAAAAACCGTATCATGATTACTTTTTCACAACTACCTATTATCTACGGCCCGCGACTTCATAAATATCGTAAAGTTTAGCCCGCATCTTTCCAAAGGTTGCCCATACCTGATCTAGAATGTTGCATCCCATCGCTTGTACAGTGCACAGTAAGCCTGGTAGAGGTTTAAATAAGAAGAAACAGAAATTCCTGTAACATAAAATTGTAATACCGAGGCGGGAAATTTCCCACTCTTATGTTACCATAAAGCCGTTTTAGGAATGAAATTAAACAGAAAGCATTATCACTTTCGTACTTTTCTCTCCAAAAACCTGCGATATAATATAATAATATACACATTACCATACCTCGTTTTGTTTTCTCTATGTCCAGGGTAGAGAAAGTTATGTGATTCCATTATTTTAGTGGATTTCATTCTGTAATATTTATTTATAACATGAATTATTTTGATAACTTCTCTTATTTGTCAAAAGTGCATTTCATTTGTTTTTTCCAAGCCCACCTGATACCATTTGGCAACAATATATTCTGTGATTTGGAATGGATAATTCTATGTAAAAAGGGATTAAGTATTTTCAAAAACATTTAATTTTTGGCATTTAGAATCAGAATTTTTCAAAATCCTTTCTTAGTGAGCACCTACATTATGAAACGAAGGTAGTGTCAAAATTCCAAGTCTCTACCTGTTATAGTTTAGGCTATACGTTGATTCCTGTCATTCAGTCAATCAGTCAGTCAGTCAGTCATTCATTCAGTCAGTCAGGACAAAGCCTTTTATATATATAGAGATTACTACAAATTGCAATATAAAATCTTTATATGTGAATTCGAACGCCCCCCTGGGGCGGTTCGGTTGGGTACACTGAGGAAACTAAAAATTGTTTGCAATAAAATTAATATGAAAAATTGAAAACAATCATAGAAAAGTATGAGTTATAATATTTACAGTACATACTGAATACGATGTGGTACGCCATACCGTAGTGGTTGAGGCGCTGCGCTACAAACCGGAAGGCTGCTGTTTCGATTCCCGATGAGGTCGTTGGAGTTTTTCAATTGGCTTAATCCTTCTGGTGGCACTATGGTCCTGGGGTCGACTCAGCCTCTAACAGAAATGAGTAGCAGGAGCATTCCTGGGGTTAAAGACGGCCGGTGCCTAAAGCTGACCGCCTTACCACCGATTGTGCCGAATGTCTAAAATCTGGGATCCTCAAACCTCCTGGAACTCTTTGGGCCTCCATGGCCTGTATAGGGAACACTTTACTTTACTTTACTGAGCATGATATAATTAAAATAATGGAAATATACGAGCTAATATTCGGCTAATATGAAATTTGAAGGAAGATTAATTTTGGGATAAAGTAATTATTTATGTGTATATGTAATATTTAATTCACGAATTGTTATAATAATGACAGAAGTAAGGAAATAATTTAAGAAGAAGGCCTAATTATATAATTTTTCTAATTTTAGAGTGAAATTGTTTGTTGTTTAAACCAGCTAATTTTGGATGGTTCCTAAGAAATGAATTGAATAGTCTTGGACCGAAAACCCTTAACTCCAGCAGTTGTAGAATTTTTTGGTTCATTTATTATTTTATTAAAACTTTCAAGTGTTAAATACATTACTTTCTGATCTATGTTTGTCACGATTTTTATCTATTAGCCCAATAGAACGTAATTGTAAATTTGCCGTATGTTGTATACGTTATGTTATTAATTTGCCAAATGTTAATGGCGATTTTAAATATTGTGTATATAGGCTATCTGTTAATTTAAACATTTACAAAATATTTAACTAAGTGAATGTTTTGAGAACCGAGTGTACAATAATTAAAAGTACATAACCTAATGTTTTCGGAACTGATTGTATAGTATTAAAAAGTTTCATTTCAGTAGTTTTCAGTTTACTTGATTTTAAAACGTTTTATGATGTAATTAATACAACTTCTATTCTTATATAATTCTTAATGTAATTCAGCTAATAATAGAACTTAAAGTATTACTTACTTACTTACTCAATGGCAGTAAACAATTCCCAAAGCAAGCTAAAGGAATATTATCTATTTTATGGAATCCGAAGGTTCATTGCCGCACTTATCTGAGCCCGCCATTCAACCCTATTCTGTGCTAACTCCATCCAACCATCCCTCTCAAATCCTATTTCTCTTAAATCTATCCTATTATTGTCCTCCCACCTTCGTCTAGGTCTTCCAAGTGGTATTTTCCCTTCGGGTCTCCCAGTCAATAAAATTTGAAAGACCTAGATGTAGGTGGGAGGACAATATTAAGATAGATTTAAGAGAACTAGAATTACGTAAAGTATTAAAATTATTTAAATCATAGAGCATACTTCATTGATTCTTGACAATATTTTACAAATTTTAGAGCATATTTTTCTGCGTATTTCATCTTCTGATAGATCATTACTTTCCCGGACCTGTTCACCTTTAGCATTCTAACCTTGTATCGTGTTATATATTGCACATACCTTGTCGGGAAGCGTTTCTCAAGTAGACTTCGTAGGGTGAGATCGGCTTAATATAGAAAGCTCTCTCAAGTTGAAAAAGTTAATTTAAGATAAAATAAGTGGAAGAGGTGTATCTGTTTACTTTGGGAATCAGATTAGGGAGTTCTTAGGTAACTGGTGTCGGAGTTTGCACGTGTCACCCTACTTCGCTTTGAGAGTAGGGGCAGGACGTGAGAGCTTCTGTAATTTCACTGGAGAGTACTATCAGTTCTTAACATGATCGTGTGAATGCAGCTTGTTGAGTTCTGTTCACATTACTAACTTATTTTTAAACTTGCATGTATTGGTATCATTTATACTAGCTATACTTGCAAGCCTTAACCTGAACTTTAGCTGTTGATATTTTGCGTTTGCATAACGTAGCTATTAATAATAATAATAATAATAATAATAATAATAATAATAATAATAACAACAATAATAATAATAACAATAATAATAATAATAGTAATAATAATAATTTTAGTAATAATAAAATCACTCCTCCGTGGCGCGACATCCCCGAAGGAACAATGCCTACCACCCGACCGCTGCGTCATCTACCTACAAGCAGATGGCAGGATTGGGGGGCATGTGGTCAGTGTGGTCAGTGATAATTGCAAGTATGATAGACCTATGCAGAAAAGAAGTTATTTTTCTAATAGATCTCCGAGTTAAGCTCCAGATCGACTCATTAAGCAGGGCTTACGGAAGAACAAAGGACTAGTTTGATAAGCATATGTGAAGGAATAGGTGGGGAGTGTTATTTGTCAAAGCTAACTGTATTGCAACTCCCAAAGCCGTGTAGGAACACTCTAAACCAATATGTAGTCATGATAACTGATTTGCATTTGATCAATTCTTTCTAAAATATTACCATAAAATATCCGCTAAATTGGGTACTACTCCGGCACCGGTCAACAGATATCAATAGGCTTCTTCCCATGGACGTTAAAAATGCGTATATCAAGTTTCATGAAAATCCGATAAAGCCTATTTGAGTTATCGCGCGTACAGACAGACAGACAAACATGCAGACATTTTCCCGTCTCCACACAGTCTCATAAAGTACCATACTGGCACTGGCACTTAATAATTTAATGTTCAATACTCACATCTATAGGCCTATCATGAATCCAACCATTTGTACGATTTGAACCAGCTATAAAAATGTTTTAAACCGAAAAATAATTATGATCCAATTTAAATGTCAATTTATTAACCAGGTGATATCGATCTTTCTAACATATATTTTATATAATTATAGTGTGTCCACGCTAGAGGGATCGAGAAATAAATGCTCGCCAGTTAATGTATTATATATTTCTTTTTGAACGTGTACTTTACAAAATTTTATTAGCTGTTGAATAATGAAGAAGTCTGTACCATTCTTACAGTCACTTATTTTCACAGAACAAATCTGAAGAAACGTAACAAGGCTATAAGTTCAGGTCTGCTGTTGTACTTGATTCCTTTCAGTAGATGTTGTAATCAGTGTGGCTATTTTGTAGGGATATGGCACATCAGCACACTGATAATCGTTGATGCATTCCCTGTAATTGGTACACCTTGCTGCCATGTTACCTCCACATGGACCCATGCACAATCCTTGTTCACATTGCCGGTAAAACCCTGATGCCACGCCCGACACTAGCAAGACTAGTAAAATGAACTTCATGTCTCGTAGTAGGCCTACTGGAATAAACTAACTGTTTGTCCTTATCTTCCTGTGTAGACCTTACGACCTAAGTTATTCCATTATGTGAATATTCAAGGTTATCTCCTCTAGTACAGTGTGTTAATGAATAACACAGAAATATTTTACTCGTGTATAGAAGGGACATGGACAAGCAACTTTTAGCCTGTTAGGAGATTTTTTGCTCTATAACATAAAATCTGTATGCTACAAGGCTTTAAGAGTCATTACAATTTGGTGCTCATAAGTCTATAATGAAGTGAAATAGGGTTAAAATCCTTTTAAATTGGCTTCATGCCTTCTTAGTGATCGATAAAAACGTGATTCTTAATCAATCATCAACAACCAAATCCTAATTTAGTGTTTCCATAATCTGCAAAATTTACAGATTAATCACATGACTGGCGCCACTGCATTAGATTTTTTATTCACAACTCCAGTGTTAACAACGGAGTTACTTTAATTTTCATTTTTGTCAAGTTTTAGATATCAGTGGTGGCTATGCAATGGGAGATTTTATGCTGTCAACAGGAAAAATTGAATACGTAGAGCAAAAATGTCCTAATAAAAGTTGCTTGACTATGTCCCTTTTATTCACAGGTAAAATATTTCGTTGCTATTCATTAACATCCTGTATATAATGTACTTTACATTGTTTATGATAACAGTAAATGTCACAAATTAAGAAACAAATGATAAAGCATAATAAACTAGATTAAATGAACTCGCATTTTTGCAGTAATTACAGCCTGTGTATTAGCATTTATTAAGAAATAAGTAACTCAGCCGTTCGGTAAGTCTTACTTCCTCTGCCATTCTTTTGCTATATTTAAAATTTTTGGTGTGGAAAACAGAAACCTCTGCCAACAGGATGCTAAACATATTCTACAAATTCAGAAATTGATAAACCCTTTTCAGCAGTAAGGAATATGGTATGATGTAATAATAAAATCGATTCCATTCATTTCATATAACTTTTTCTAAACCACGGAAACACTTCTACAAACCTGGAACTACATTTGACACTGAACACTCGATATTTATAATAAAAATAACACAATTTTCAGAGTTTTAAAGTATATCCTGGTTTATTTTATGGAATTTTATGAAACAATTCAACCTCTTCGGCCATACTCGTATATATTCATGAAAGGGTGACAGTAAGACCCGCCGAAACATTCTCTGTGATCTTGGCAAGTTTCGAAGTTTGTACACCTACGAGACATGTCGAAACAACAGACACTCATACAAAGTCCCTGATGGCAAAGTTGAAAACCCAAAACGATATGCACCAGTAACGGTAACAACCAAACCGCCTTCATGGCACTCTATGTTCGTATAACAACTTGCAATGGAAATGTTATTCCTGCATATGTGATTACATAGGAGGCATGAAGGACGAAAAGGCGATAGCGCATTGAACTAGACCAGTGTCGTCGTCCTGGACGGAAAGGTCGGTAAAGCACTGACCTTCCGTAACCTAATTCGCTGGTTCAGTCCCGACCTTTGATACAGGTCTGAATGTTACTGAATAAAACCCGTAGGCCTATTAATAAGAGTTGCGCTGGTGGTTTAGAACGATTCGGTTCATTTGTATGAAATAAAACGGTTTAATTTTTTTTATATCTGGTTCAAATTGTACAGTTGATTGGATTGGTGATATCAATGCGTTTATTGAACATTAATTTTATTTATTTATCTAATCTTTATAGAATTAATGGCAACGAGGGTGACGAAATGCATAAAATCACAGTGATTTTATGAGGGTGACGAAATGCATTTTATTTTTTATTTTAATTATTGGAGCTCCAAGCCAGTAAAAGATGCCCTGAAGATGGTGTGGTAACACGGAAAGGCCTAGGCGACACAAAATACATCTTGTTGAGCATCTGGAATCTTATTTATTTTATTTACATTATCATGTTAAAACCAAATAGATGGAGTATGAAAACTGGGAGATTTTATCCAGTGTACAAATTTTAGTCAGTAAGAAATGGTTGGTAACGCTGGGGATTTATATCGACGAATGGCTAAATTTAGAGCAGTTAGTGTACAGATATGTGAAACCTGTCATGTATGTTTAGTGCAACTCAAATGTGCCACAGCCTCATGTGACAGCAAGTGGATTTGATAGGACGTTCAGTTCTCGTTAAGTAGCATTCATGTCTGCTACCTGCTACACATTACAACTGACAGCAAAATATGTATCAATGCTAAACTGAAACTAAACTCTCTATAAAATGAATTCAGAGAACATGCAATGTACCATGAATAAATAAGCTTAGCTTACACTATAAATAGAGAGAGTTGTTTCTGATTCAGCAACGATTTGCAATGAAATCCGGTATTTCTCCAAGTGATGCGACTTTTCATCAGCGGTTTCATTTCTCAGGTTAACCTCCTGGGCCCTATGGATATGTGTGTATTCATCAACCACACACAGATTATTGTTTCTGTTGGACATTACATGACAATATTACAAGAGAAAAAATTTTCCCCTAAAATATTCTCATGTAATGTCCAACAGAGGCATTAATTTGTGGTTCATGAATACATATACTGTATATCCATCTTGAATGTTAACTGTACAATAACCGGGGAAGCCCGGTCACAAAAATCACTAATTAGTATGCCTCACAGTACTGCATATGACATAACTTGTCTGTCAGTGAGGTAGACCATTAAGTGCAATCAGTCATAGGAGAGACGTTCCATCTGGCGCTGTGGCACGGATAGCCAAAGGTCCTGAGTTCAAATCCCAGTGTCGGAAGAATTTTTCTTCTATAATATTCTCCTGGGCCCTATTTCATAAAACTCTACAGATGTTACAAATGCGACAATTATGTCAGGTCAAGATATCATTACATTTGTTTATTTCATAAATATTACAAGCTCTCCTTAAATTAGAGGCAACTTAAGTAAATTGTCAAACTAAAAAAAAAAACACTTTTTCATATAAACGCCACATTTTTATGTTAGACCTAAAGTTTAATTTATTACACTGCAGATGGCTCTCATATACGCGTGTGATAATCGATCTCAACACTGAGAATGTAATACATAAGCAATCCATTAATAGGCTACTATCGAAAATAATATTTTTTTAAAAATTGTCGGCTTTTTACACATTCTACTTACCTACGTAACAAATTCGACAGAATGTCTAGTAACTTGGATAAGAGCACTGCTAATATCACTATATATAGATTAAAGTTAGTTAGTTACAAAATTTACGAAGCCATGTTTCTTTGTTTCGGAAAAGGTACTAGTGTTCCTTACGAACAAGCAAGTTATGGTTACAGAGGTCTAATATTCATAAACACAATTTGCCAAGTCATATACACATTTATGAAACCTACTCCCTAGGCCTACATATGAAATATTGCCTGTCAATTCCATAATGAAAATTGTACATTTTCTATAAATTTGTAAATATGTCAACAAATAATAACGTTTTATAAACGTTAGGTATCCTAAGATTTGACAAATTTGTTAGATTTTTACCTGTCAACGTCTAAGTGTTGAGAAACAACAATTTGTAAAATTGTCATACAATTCTTACAAGATTGTCATGACATTTTTGTAAAGTTGTCAGTATTTATGAAACACACAATTGTCAAAATGTAAACCTGTAAGACAGTTTTGCAACCTGTAAGACAGTTTTACGTCACCTGTCGCCTGTAAAATTGTAACTTTTATTAAATAGGGTCCTGGTATAACTAATAATAACGTCTCATCAATATTTTTATTACTATACATGATTTAGAACACTTCTTCACCACACATATAATATTTTCATTATTTTCTTATCGTCTTTTGTTCATATGCGGCTTATAATTACCCAATCCCTCTGTTCACACGAATAACAAAATTCGCTAGCTCTCGTTTTGCTGACTTCAAACGTTGGTCCCACGGAATGAAAAATGTCTCAATTCCGGTGGCGAGTATGTTGAAAAATAGCTGAATACTTACATTATCTGTTTCAATAAACATTTCCATGATATTGTGCTTTGTTTCTGTAAACGGCCCCAGGGAAACTTTATTGACGGCCCTCGTACATGTCTATATTTTTCTTCTTTTTTTTGCTGTTTTAGGCCATATTTGATCGAATGTTCAGTTTTAAATAATTACATATACATTCACACATTTCGTATCTTTTAGTTCATAAATAAATCCTTTCCATGGTAATAATTTTTTAAGAATTGTGGGTAAATCTCACCGTGCTTGAGTGATATCTGCGCATTCTCAAACATTAGTGGTCATATTTTATGATGTAGGCACAAAATTATTCATCCGTACACCGCGATTAATAACAAATATTTACAAACTAATTATAATTTGGATGAATTTATCCCTCGTACCTACACATGTAGTACAAAGTTAACTCGAATTGTAGGGTGTTTAGTGTAGCGCAGAATTTATTTGGAAATTATATATTTACTCTCCACTTCATCGCGAGCAGCAGTTTACCGCCATGTTAAAACAAAATCGTGATGTTCACAGATAATTAACTATATGATGACATATTAACTTAATTGTTAATTAGAGTCTGTTGCAGTTAACGCTTGTCAACACTCATCATGGCTCTGACTGCAGCATAATGCATATTGACTACTCTAATATCGCAAATTTGTGTCTGTGAGCATTTTGCTGTGTGACATGAAGCATGTTAGGCTAATGAGATGAGTTGTCAAAAGGAAACTGCTCCAATACAGGGTACTAAATGTTAACGTAATCTGTAGCATGTGAAAGCTAAAATCTATTCTGGTCCTAATAAAAATCAGTATCCGGCAAACAGTGAAAAAAACAGAGTATAAAAACGCGAAGTCTCTCCGTCTATCTCTCTGCCTGTGTGTCCGTTAGTGCGCTTATAACTCTAGAACCACTGATCTATTTACATATTTTTGAAGTGAAACTTCTTTAGCCGCGGTAGGGGGTATATCGAGAAATGTGTCACGCTCAAAAGTCGTCACGAAATTAATGGGGTATGACGGAACGGACTGCACAGAAAACAATCAACTCATTGATTAGGAGTAATCAGCTGGTATACGATTTAAAGGACAAAATAAAATACTCAAAGGGGAAACAAACGATAGAACCAAAATTTAAAAAATCCAAAATTCCAAAATTAAAAAAGTCAAAGATCCAAAATTTAAAAAATCCTAAAATACAAAATTTAAAAAATAAAAAATCCAGAATTAAAAAACCCAAATATCCAAAAAACAAAAAAAAATTAAAGTCCAAAAATCTGAAATTTAAAAAATAATAAAATCCAAAATTAAAAAATTCAACAATCCAAAATTTAAAAATCCAAAAAATAAAAAATTCAAAGATCCAAAATTTAAAAATCCAGAAATCCAAAATTAAAAATGTCCAAAAACCCAATATTAAAAAGTCCAATAATCTAAAATTGAAATCCAATAATCAAAAATTGAAAAAATAAAAAAATAAAAAAGTAAAGCAAGTTTCACTTTTTTTGCGTGGCGATCCACGCACACTTTTTTTTAAAACCCTTAACCATGGACGCGAGGTCTGTATGACCACAATAAAAACATAAACCGCTGCTACAACCTAAATATCGTCTTCACAAGTGGGTTATTTACACTACCTTCCCTTCTCTAGATCCTTTATGGCCCTACATGCGTCACGTAGTCGTCAGTGCTATTGGAGCCGTACTAAAGAACTAGTTTATCTTTGTAGCGGTCTGTGAGACCTCACGGTCATGGTTGCGTAAGTTTTATTTCGGTTTACTATTATGTAACAATGAGTGAACGGCAGGAACCATGAACAACTGTTAGGCCGAGAGTTTTAAGACTATGTGATGAGAGTTATGATGAAATTATTTCGGTGAAATTTTGGAGCGAAGTTTTGGAGATTGACTTGAATGTCTCATTTCTAAGGGGAAAATGTTTTAAGTTAAGCTACTGCAATTTTTTTCACAACCACTTATTATGGTGATCTATGATTAACATCTGGTTGGGAGTGCATTGAATTACGATACAAAATAGGTTTTTGTGTTAGCTAGCTATTCATTTAAAACGTATCAACATATTTCGAAACATTGCATTTCATTTCATTTGTGATGCAGTAAATGAGATGTGTCCTGAAAACCCCTTAGAAGAATGGTGTGAGAATAATACTTTGTTAATTAAACATTAATGAGTCAATTTGCTTGAATAATAACTAAAAACCACATTTTGTAAGTATTTTCATTGTTAAATGCCCCTTATTTCTTTGCAATGAGACCTCATATCCATGTTAGTGTAACAGAATAAATAAATAAATATATAGGTATATATATATATATATATATATATATCTCTGGTGGCATAATGGCCCTGGGATCGAATCAGCCTCTAACAGAAATGAGCACCAGGAGCAATCCTGGGAGTAAAGGCGGCCGGTGCGTAAGGCTGACAACCACCTTCATGTGCCGAATGTCCAGAATCTGGGAGCCTCAACCTCCTGGAACCCTCTGGGCCTCCATGGCCTGTATAGGGATCACTTTACTTTACTTTTACTTTAATATATATATATATATATATATATATATACAGGTTATTGTCTCTGTTGGACATTACATGAGAATAATATCCCACTGTCAGAGGAATTTTTCTCCTATAATATTCTCAGAATAATTATGCCAGTGGTTAAGGGTTTAGTTTATAGATATGTTTTCTGGTCTGGTTTTAGTGTATATTTTGTTACGCATGATAACATAAGCAATAAGCATTGATAATTTTCGTATAGGCCTATCAAATTCGATATAACCAGTCGTTGTACATGGACATGGAGAGCTGTAACTTTCCAGTGTAGGAATCAGCTTGTTATAGATTGTCATGCTTTGTAGAGTGTCATGCTTTGTTGCCCAGGTAACTTTTGTCACTAAGAAAAATGATAAGAAAACAAACTTTTATTTAATCTATATTCTGACCTTTCTAAGAATTAATCCTAAAGTACTCGTAAACTAAAATCAGTATGCCTGTCTCTCTAGTACATTTGTCATGTGACCTAAGAATGACATACTTATATTTCTTTACTTCAGTTTTCTTTCTTAGAATGGTCAGACTATACAGGTGAGGTTTTATTTTATTTTAAAATTACTACATCTCTATTACTGTATAATAACAAAAATTGAATAACAAAATACAATCCCTTATATAACATTAAGAAGTCTTGAAAGTTTAAAATTTAACACTCATGGATAAAATCAATACATTTATTTTGGCAATCCAGTTTCTTAGCGCTGAAGTTCTAATTTCTTTGTTACATATTAAAACCGCCCATACTTCTTTCTCTTTCTCTAAAGTGCTTCTGTACACTCTTTTATTTTAATGTATTTAGCGCGTACGCCGTGGTGTAGTGGTTAAAGCACTGCACTACAAACTGGAAGGTCGCGTGTTCGATTCCCGATGAGGTCGTTGAGATTTTTCAATTGACCTAATCCTCCTGGTGGTACTATGACCCTGGGGTCGATTCAGCCTCTAACAGAAATGAGTACCAGGAGTATTCCTGGCGGTAAAATAACGGCCGGTGCGTAGGGCTGACAACCTTACCACCTTCATGTGCCGTATGTTACAATCTGGGAGCCTTAAGCTCCTGGAAACGCTACGGGTCTCCATAGCCCATACAGGGATCGCTTTACCTTTTTGCTGTATTCAAACTATCCTGTTTTAAAACACAGTAAAATCAGAGAGCAAGTTTTAACGGCTTGATTGATAGTATTGAGAATGACTGACAGAAATGACCTATACAATGCTGACCCATTTTCCCTTTTTTTGCGAGGACATGGCATGCAGTTCCCTATGTATACCGATTCAGTCTCCACCAGCGAGGTTTTCCCGTATATAAATACGTCCGTTCAAAGCACATATTTATGATCTAAAACAGTGTGGTCCAAGATGTGGCTCAGGGGCCACATCCGGCCCCCAAACTCCTAACATTTCTCATTTCTTTGTAATCTGTTAGTGTGAAGGTGCCGATTTCTCTCCATTTTCTGAATACTTGACAAAGATTCAGAATAAATTTAGTTCAAGGTTTTCTTATTTCATCACTAAAAAATATTGGGGAAATACCAAATATAAGGTGCATCGTCGCATGAGACATACCCCGCCCTGACCCGTCCTCAGTGAAGCAATTTCTTTTATACCACGATCTAACGAATTCTTCGAGGATAAACAGGCAGACAAACCGTTGGGTACAAGGCAAACCTGTGGGTACAAGGCACTTACTCTCGCATTTTTAATATTTGGTACAAGGGGCACTCTCGAATTTTTAATATTTGGTACAAGGGGCACTCTCACAGTTTTAATATTTGGTACAAGGGGCACACTTACACATTTGAAAGAGTCGATAGTTTTAAGTATCTTGGCTCCACAGTAACCTGCTCTAATGATGTCTAAACTGAAATCAAGATCAGGTTGGTGTCAGCAAATAAGGCATACTTTGCCTTAAGCAACTTATTACGGTCAAGACTTCTCAGCCGCCCAACAAAACTCACTGTCTATAAAACCCTTGTTAGACCAGTTCTTACTTACGCCTCAGAAACGAGGCCCTTGACGGAAATCGAGGCAAGACTCCTTGATGGATTTGAGAGGAAAGTTCTGAGGAGAATAATTTGCCCCGTGTATGATATAGAACGATGGAGGAAAAGATGTAATGCAGAATTGTACACTATATATTCCGATGCTCCAGTGACCAGAATCATACGATCAGGAAGGATAAAATGGGCAGGCCATGTGGTAAGAATGGAGGAGTCTGAGGTCACAAAAAAGATCCTTCTTGGGAATCCAGGAGGACAGAGAGGACGAGGTAGACCTCGAACAAGATGGTTGGATGGGGTGGAAGATGACCTACGGGTGCTGGGATGTACGAGGGATGTTCCAAAAGTAAGTTTCGTCGTTTTTTTTAAAGGTGAAGATGGTAAAGCAGATGAAGCAAACAACTGCCATAAGAATCGACACCTATTGCTGGTTCAACGACGGAAAGAGCGTCAGCAGAGGAGAAACGATGCATGAGTAGAGTCCCGAAGAAGAGAGAGTAGCAGTAGACTGGCGTGCCCGAGGTTATTTGAGTACAAATCACGATGGCAGATGGACGTGTACTGAAAACGTGGTCGACAATGGAAGTACATGCTGTTATCCGTTATGAATGGGCATGTAGGACTAGTGTGTCCATCATCCATGGACGCCTACAGACTGTGTATGGTGAAGAGGTCATGTCTCATCAAATTTTTGGTCGCTGGTGTTGCATGTTCAGTGAAGGAAGGCACCTGTTCCATGCAATGAAAGCCGCACTCTCGGGACGTCACTTCCAAAACAATGCTGAGGTGGAGAAGGCTGTGCGACAATTCCTTGCATAGCAGGGCACCGAGTTTTACCAGAGTGGTTTCTTCAAACTGATTGCAAGCTATGACAAATGTCTCAATGTCGGTGGAGACTATGTTGAAAAATAGTGCAAGGGGTATATTTCATGATTGCATGGTGTATTTGTTTTGGTAATAAAGTTTCCATGTGAAAAAAAAATGACGAAACTTACTTTCAGAAGAAGAAGGAAACATGCGACCGTGATGGATGGAGGAAGCTCGTTGGAAAGGCCAAGGTTCATCTTGGACTGTAGCGCCAGAAAAGAAGAAGAAGAAGAACAAGGGGCACACTCGCATTTTTAATATCTGGTACGGTCGGGAGTGCCGGTGACAATGTACAAGGATAGTTTGTCACCATGCTTCGCTGAGAAACAAAATGTGAATATCGAGTGGGCGGAGCTTAAAGTGCATCTTGTATTTGTCTTTCGCCAAATAAAGCCATTTCTGGAAATAATTACGAAAACTGCATTTTAGTGTACGAAACGTGACTGTCATTATGTAACAATATTTACCCATAACTTTAACACTTTAATAAAATTAATTATGAAAATAGTATGTAATTGTAGAGGTAGTCAGTAGAGAGCATGCCAGATTACAAGGTTACAGAACAATTCATTGCTGAGGAAAAATAATTAATTTCACCTTTTTCTCACCTATGAATTTTACCTTAAATGCATTAGTACTTTAATGGGTGTGACAAGGAAAGATTACAAGCAATCAATCTCATAATTGACATATAAATAGCTATGATAACAGAATTGGCAGGCGCATGATTGAAGTCTTGGCATTTTTAACTGCGACAGGTGCATCAATCATAAAGACAGGTTCCCAATATTCCCCTGTCATTCCAAGCCTTGCCATGTATTAACCCTCTACATACATGTTTTATAAGTCAATAACACTAGAAGCCTTGCCCACGTCTTCATTCTGGAAAGTTGAGATTACAAAGCGAAAATGAAGTAACTGTGCGGGCTTTCAAAGCGTATTGTGTATATTGATATACAGGGTGAAAATTTAATTTAAAGTAAGTTCCTACATTTTCCTTAAATCTTCATTCTTTTTTGAAACCAATCTACCTAAATATATATATATTTTTTGTCAGGCCTTGCAACATTGCATAGCATGCACAATACCGGTCATTAATGACCTGAAAGTTTTTAAAAGACGTATCAGAAAGATTTTAATTCAATTGTGTCTATACAGTATTAATGAAGTAAATGTGAGCAATGTATAGTTTATATTTAATATTAGATATATACTTTTATAAAGGGTTTATAGCTTCAAAGAATTTCTTGTAGTTTTAATGTCCCGGAAGATGACAGGAGCTGTATCTCCAGCTGTGTTGAAATAAAACACGTTTATCAACTTTTCTCCTTTATTCATTTTTGGCACATAGACCCTTTCCAATTTATAGTATTCAAATGAGTTTAAAGTAATCTATTTAGAGAGGTATATTCAACAAAGGCTGCTATATATTCTCATGTGACCCGTAAAGGGCAACTTCCCTTAGACATGTAAACGTCACCTAACCTGTCTACTGAACATTGCTTTGAGTTGCATCTGTGTCAAAGCGATCCTGTTCATTCTCATGAGACAGTTTACAACGCTGCGGAAATCCCCCATCATATCACATAGCAAACAGCATGCTTACGAAATTCTGATGTGAAGCTATGTTATTTAGCCAGGAATCTCAACATCTGACGGTAGTATCGGCTAAAAGGAGTATGCTATAATGTAATGCTATCTGGACCTTCGGGATTAAATCGATAGTTGGCATTCGTTCCCCCAAAGTAGCATGCTAAATTTCAGTTTCAATTTTATTGCTACAAATTAAAATATAATAAAATCAGGTAAACTGATGTAACAAAGTGCCAGTATGTTTTTGTTTAATCAGTTATCATTGCAATTATGATATGCACAATATGTATTTCTTTAATTGATTCCCAAGTTAACCTCCAGATTTATTCATTAAGCAGGGCTTACGGAAGAACAAAGGACTAGTTTTTTTTATAAATCAGATTAAAATCGTCCAGCATCAGCTGTACTGTACAGATTTGTGATATCTTGACAATCGCACACTCACATAAAAATAAAAAAATAAAAAAGTCAAATTTGTCGGCTTGGGATTTGAACCATTGAACAGCACAATGTGAGTCCAAGACGTTACCATCTTGTCCACCAGGGTCAGATTAACTGTCTAGTTGGATAAGTGTATGTAAAGCAACAATGTTATTTGTCATAGCCAACTGCATTTTAATCTCCAAATCCTTATAAGATCACAGTAAAACAATTGACTATGTTGTCATGATAACTGATTTGACTTTCATAAATTCTTTCGAATATGTATATTTACATAAAATAGACACTAAGTTGGGAATTACTCCGAAACCGTTCAACCGATTTTATCCAATATCAATAGACATGTTCCCATGGACATTATAAATGTGTACACCAAGTTTCATGGAAATCCGGTAAAGCATGTTTGAGTTACCGCGTCTTTAAAATAGACACTAAATTGGGTTTTACTCCGGTACCGGTCAACAGATTTGGTTCAAATTCAATAGGATACTTCTCTTGGACGTCATAAATGCGTATACGAAGTTTCATGAAAATCCGATACAGCGTATTTCAGTTATGGTGCCTTTCTAATATAATACTATTAAAATAGGCACTAAATTGGGCATTACTCCGGTACCGGTGAACCGATTTGGTTCAATAATAATAGGGTTCTTCCCATCGACATTATGAATGTTTATACCAAGTTTCATGAAAATCCGAAAAAGCGTACTTGAGTTATGGTGCGTACAGACGCACGGACAGACGGACGGACGGACAGACAGACAGACAGACGGACAGACATTTTTTCGTCCCCCATACAATCTCATAAAGTACCATACTGGCACTTAATAAATATAGGCATGTAATTTCGAACGCCACCCGAAGAAGTAAAGCTTGTGCTCGGGGGCGGTTCCGTTCAATACAACAAAGTAACTTAGACTAAAATAATTACTTCCAGTAATACCAAAAAAAAAATTATTTACAAAACAGAACATGCTATTTACAGTAAGGACAGAACATGTTATACTTACAACAATGTAACGAATAAAAGCAATAATAATTTATAAATTGTTTTGTTAAACAGATTTTAAGATAAGACAAAGGAATTATATCTATATTTTAAAGTTTAATATTGAAAATGTTATAGTAATGTCAGAAGTAAGGAATTGAAGTAATTGTATAAAATTTATGATTTTATTCTTAAATTGTTTGTTGTTTAACCCAGTTAATTCAGGATGGTTGCTAACAAGTCTTAGAGTAATAGTCTTGGGGTGAAACTTCAACAGTCCTTAACTCCAGCAGTTGTAAACTGTGATAACCTATAATTGCCATGATGATTTTGAATACAACTTAATAGGATGTACTTGTAAATTTGGTCTGTACTGAATGCGTTAAATTAAAAAAATAATAATTTGGAAGAATAGTCGGAAGGCTTTGATAAACAAATTCTTATGATGCATTTTTGAAGACGAAGCAAAGGGTTGAGATCGTTTTTGCAACTTCTCCCCATCCAACTATGTCATATTGAATAATAGAATGAATTAGGACTAAATCAAATCAGGTAAACTGATGTAAAAAAGTGCCAGTATGTTTTTGTTTAATCAGTTATGACTGCAATTATGATATGCAGAATATGTTTGTTTTAAATAGATTTCCAAGTTAAGCTCCAGATTTATTCATTAAGCAGGGCTTACGGAAGAAAAAAGTCTACCATCTCAGCCACCTGGGTTATTTTAACGGTCTAGTTGCATAAGCGCATGTAAAACAATAGTTTTTTTTTGTCATAGCTACCTGTATTTTAATTTCCAAGGCCTTATAAGATCACAGTAAAACAATAGGCTATGTTGTCAAGATAACTGATTTTAATTTTTTTATAAATTCTTTCGAATACGTATATTGCCATAAAATAGGCACTAAATTGAGCATTACTCCGAAACAGATCAACCGATTTTATCCATTATGAACAGACGTCTTCCCATGGACATTGTAAATGTGTATACCAAGTTTCATAAAAATCCGGTAAAGCGTATTTGAGTTACCGCGTCTTTAAAATATACACTAAATTGGGTTTTACTCCGGTACCGGTCAACAGATTAGGTTCAAATTCAATAGGGCACTTCTCATGGACGTCATAAATGGGTATACCACGTTTCATGGAAATCCGTTACAGCGTATTTGAGTGATGGCGCCTTTCTATGAGAAAGGCGCCATAATCTATTAAAATAGGCACTAAATTGGGCATTACTCCGGTACCGGTGAACCGATTTGGTTCAATATCAATAGGGTTCTTCCCATCGACATTATGAATGTTTATACCAAGTTTCATGAAAATCCTAAAAAGCGTACTTGGGTTATGGTGCGTACAGACGCACGGACAGACAGACAGACAGACAGACGGACAGACATTTTTTCGTCCCCCCACACAATCTCATAAAGTACCATACTGGCACTTAATAAACCGTACGTAATAAAGGATAGCTAAGAATTTATTTAAATAAATATTGATTATGTGTTAAGTTTATATCTATATTTTTAAGAATTTCTTGTGTACTTGTAAAGGCTGCATAAAATTAGGCTATAGTAAAGTGTTCTGAAGAGTCTTAAGGTTTCAGCAGGTTGAAGCTAGGTTTATAGGCCAATTTAAAATTCCAAACGACCTCAGCGGGGATCGAACGTGGGATCTATGTACACCGTGGTATGTGGATATTATGAAAAAAAATTAAATCTCTACTCGTTAGTGAAAAAAGGTACGCTTTCATGGAAAGGTTCCTTTCCTAATACTTGAATGTTCTTGGCATTCTGTAATACATTTTTCACTATTTTATTAAAAAGTATGAATATACTAGGAGTTCTTATACAGACATTTGAATTGTACCAGCACCATGAAAATTCAGAAATTTGTACTTTAAACTTTAGGCATTTTTAACATGATAATAAAAAAGACTATTTCTTGACAAAAAAAAGTGATCTTTACTAATTCCTCCCGTTGAATGAAATTTTACCGAATTTAGTAAAATATATCTGAACTAAATTCCGTAGCACTACATCCCTTTTAAGGAATAGGCCTACCAACCGACCGCTGCGTCAACTATCCTAGGATTGGGGGCATATAGTCAGCATGCTAATTCCTAATGCAGGTTTTGATGGTGTTTGTTCTACCCAGATCACTGTAAACATAAATAAATAGGCAAAATATTTAATTATTAAGTGCCACACAATATACAAACCCATGCAGGACTGCAAAGAAAACATTTAACATAATGATTAGGCTCATAATTTATTTCTTATATCTTATTCTCTAAGTTTTAAATTTTCTTTCGAGTTGTTTCCGTTATTAAGTGCCAGAATGGCACTTTATGATATTGTGTGATGGACGGGAAATGTCTGTCCGTCCGTGTGTCTGTACGTGCGATAACTCAAATACTCTTCATCGCATTTTCATGAAACTTGGTATACGCATTTATAACGTCCATGGGACAAACTCTATTAATTTTGGACCAAATCGGTTGGCTGGTGCCGGAGTAATGCTCAATTTAGTGTATATTTTGTGGTAATATATTAGAAAGACTTTATCAAATGAAAATCAGTTATCATGACAAAATATTTCTTTGCAGTGTTCATATACGGCTTTGGAAGTTGGAGTACAGTTAGCTTTGGCAAATAACATTACCCACATATTCACATATGCTTATCAAACTAGACCATTGTTATTCCGAAAGCCCTGCTTAACTTGGCAAGCTCTTTAAACTCATTGAAACATACATGAACAGAAGACGGTAGATATCCATCATTAGTTATAGAGGAAGGCCGAGGCAGGGTTTTATAGCTCAGTAGTAGCAGGAGGCCATGGCTGCCTCTAATGGACGCAATTTATAGTCTGACCGATAAAAGTTTCAGGTGGCGGTGCTGCCTGGTTACCTGGTTGAGACCACTGGAACCACCAAACTCACTTCACACACTCTGCACTTTGCCTGGTAATTGCTAGAAACTTCTCTGCAAAATACTCCGCCTCTACTCTTTCTAACAGCCAATTACATTAATTGCCTAAGGTTTTCGATAACAACGTACGGGTCAGTTATTAAATGTTGTTATCGGCAGAATTACCGTAAAGCTAGTACACATGAAGACACTATACTTGATCCAAGATGTGTACGGAGATGTAGTAAACAACAGAGATGCCTTGACTAACTGTGTCCTGTTGTTTCATTGGTTAATCGCACCAGCGCGTACTTCATGATAGTGCGACAAGCTCAGTCAAGTGTTTACTTCCATTCCGCATAAATCGTACAATTATTTATAGTTTACTAGCTTAAAAGACCCGGCGTCGCCCGGGTTTTGTATTTTGTAATTGGAAATTAGCTTATGAAGGATTTTCAATTTTAAATTCTAGGTCCTTATATAGGCATTTATAATTTGAAATAGGAAGAACGACTTATTACACTCAAACTATTCCCTCAGAAAACGCTTGATATAATTTTTTATGGCTCATAGAGGATCTAGAATTTTGCATCCCATCGCTTGTAGGCTACAGTGCACAGCAAGCCTGGTAGAGGTTTAAATAAGAAGAAACAGAAATTCCTGTAACATATAATTGTAATATCGAGGCGGGAAATTTCCCACTCTTATGTTACCATAAAGCCGTTTTGGAGATGAAATTAAACAGAAAGCATTATCACTTTCATACTTTTCTCTCCAAAAACCTGCGATATAATATAATAATATACACATTACCATACCTCGTTTTGTTTTCTCTATGTCCAGGGTAGAGAAAGTTATGTGATTCCATTATTTTAGTGGATTTCATTCTGTAATATTTATTTATAACATGAATTATTTTGATAACTTCTCTTATTTGTCAAAAGTGCATTTCATTTGTTTTTTCCAAGCCCACCTGATACCATTTGGCAACAATATATTCTGTGATTTGGAATGGATAATTCTATGTAAAAAGGGATTAAGTATTTTCAAAAACATTTAATTTTTGGCATTTAGAATCAGAATTTTTCAAAATCCTTTCTTAGTGAGCACCTACATTATGAAGCGAAGGTACTGTCAAAATTCCAAGTCTCTACCTGTTATAGTTTAGGCTGTACGTTGATTCCTGTCATTCAGTCAGTCATTCATTCAGTCAGTCAGTCAGGACAAAGCCTTTTATATATATAGAGATGTAATTGTGAAAACATAAGTTATGTTAAGTGAGTTGATTGCTTTCGTATTTATTTATTTAACCTGGCGGAGTTGAGGCCATAAGGCCTTCTCTACCACTCAGCCAGGGCAAAAACATGAAGTACATAATGATAATAATAATAATAGTAATAATAATGATTAATATTTAATGTTATTTATAACATAGGCTGCGTGTTTTACAACATATATATATATATATAGCAAACAAGATTTCATTTGTTTTTATCGTCGTCTTGGCAAATTTGTAGATTCTGAAGTTAAATAAGCGACATAAGTTACACAATGCAAGACGTATTTTATAACATAATTAATTAATTCGTTGTACTTTTCATTTGCATAATGTGTAATGAAGTATAACACATATTGCAAGTAATAGTAATAGGCATAGAAGAAAATTGCGAGCCAGGGCCTTCATAATTTACGTCACCAATTTAAAAAAATGTACGAGGAAAAGGTTTGTCCAGCGGCCAGAAAATACAGATTGTAAATATAGGATGCACGATGTAGGAGTGAAAGTGGCGTCATCCATGGGAGTGGTTTTGAGTACGGTTTTCAAAGTCCTAGAAGAATACAGATCTGCAAGAGGTGTCAAGTCACCGTTAAAAATTAAACCAAAATCAAAGACAAAAAAATCACTTGGCAGAATTGGGAATCGAACCCGAGACCCTTGGCGCTGATATAATAAAGAAGGTTCAATTGACTACTTGTATGTAATCGACTAAACAATCTCAAAAACGAACTCTTGTGAACTGTGCTTTGTACTTTCACATGCAGTTGTTTAGGCTACTTTTGCTCCGTAGAGTAGGATTACTTCCACAAAGTCTCTGGGTTTTTACGTATATACCTTAGGAGCGAGTCTCACCGTTCGTAGAGTTCCTGCCTAGGGGAGGTAGCTGCACCCTGATTGGCTCAACTCTCCTATCCCACTCCACGTGTTGTCTATCTCTGTTTCTCTGCGGCATTATCCCTCCACTCAACTATTATAGTATTTTCTACGACTGCCAACGTGCTGCATGATGTTCACTCTGTGCTCGACAGTAGCTCACTGATCTTATGCGCAGCGAATCCGCGCAAGACGTAACGAGAAGCTCGCTGGCTGGGTTAGTCTTCAAGGCCAGAGACTTTGTGAAAGTAATCCTACTCTACATATTTTGGATCAAGTATAGATTTGGTAACTACTTTCATTAAAGTGATTTCGTGAAATGAATTGCACACATTTCTTTCAGTAGGCCTACAAATATCAGTGCAGCCGCATCTTATTTCTGAAGTCCAAGATGTTGATATCCCACAATCCAGGAATTTCACAAATTCTGCACTTCATTTTACAGAATGTGAACCAGCTAAACATGTGTATAACTTGAAAACTCACTGTAGTTTCACGAAAAGTTGCAATCGGCCGAAACTGCGCAGTGTCGTAACTCGGTGTTGCCAGTTTATTCCGCGCAAGGGAATTCAAGTATAAAACAACTAGCTTAAAAGACCCGGCGTCGCCCGGGTTTTGTATTTTGTAATTGGAAATTAACTTATGAAGGATTTTCAATTTTAAATTCTAGGTCCTTATATAGGCATTTATAATTTGAAATAGGAAGAACGACTTATTACACTCAAACTATTCCCTCATAAAACGCTTGATATAGTTTTTTATGGCTCATAGAGGATCTAGAATGTTGCATCCCATCGCTTGTACAGTGCACAGCAAGCCTGGTAGAGGTTTAAATAAGAAGAAACAGAAATTCCTGTAACATAAAATTGTAATATCGAGGCGGGAAATTTCCCACTCTTATGTTACCATAAAGTCGTTTTGGGGATGAAATTAAACAGAAAGCATTATCACTTTCATACTTTTCTCTCCAAAAACCTGCGATATAATATATAATATACACATTACCATACCTCGTTTTGTTTTCTCTATGTCCAGGGTAGAGAAAGTTATGTGATTCCATTATTGTAGTGGATTTCATTCTGTAATATTTATTTATAACATGAATTATTTTGATAACTTCTCTTATTTGTCAAAAGTGCATTTCAATTGTTTTTTCCAAGCCCATCCATATACCATTTGGCAACAATATATTCTGTGATTTGGAATTGATAATTCTATGTAAAAAGGGATTAAGTATTTTCAAAAACATTTATTTTTGGCATTTAGAATCAGAATTTTTCAAAATCCTTTCTTAGTGAGCACCTACATTATGAAACGAAGGTACTGTCAAAATTCCAAGTCTCTACCTGTTATAGTTTAGGCTGTACGTTGATTCCTGTCATTCATTCAGTCAGTCAGGACAAAGTCTTTTATATAGATAGAGATTGCGAAATTTAGTTGTAAAACATAATTGCATCGTGTAAACTAGCCTTTACATATTAAATACACATCAACGTTTCTCTTACGGAGTTCTTATACGTGATCTAGAGAAAATATCTACTACATTCAGGTAAAGGGTTGTTATGAAACCAGTGTAGACAAATCATGCAACCTGCCTGAATAATATCACATCCCCGGCGAAATTTTCTTGTTGCGTAAGTTTTTTTTTTTTTTTTTTTTTTTTTTTTTTTTTTTTTAATATATACACTGGTTTCTAGTTTTTCTTTACTTCCTCTGACCGTACCATAGGAACTATTGTTAAAGGAAGTATTGTTTTTGAAGTTGAGATTTTAACATAAATACACGTTTTAAGGTTTCCTGATTCCAAAAATACTATTTCAAACATGTCTGTGTGCGTGTCTGTGAACAGCTTTAGCTCCAGAATGTTCATTCCTATGAAAACTAATTTTTTAGCGATTTTCTAAAAAACGAATCTAGCGATTTTCTTTAAATTTTGTATATATGGTTCTTATACCAAGAGCTAAAATTTTATTTGACATTAAAAAAAAATCTCTGAAGGGTAGTTTGTAGGTCCGCAGCATTTCAGTATTCTTCTTGGGCATTCCTTCCATTTATAGTTAAAATTAAATATTTAATTATTATTATAGTTATAATTATCATAATTCAACCGAGTATTGTCAAAAGTAAGTTGAGTGGTATTTATATTCTAGACGCCTTCTGTTTATGCATAGATCAGCCGTGGTAACCCACACAAGAAGTTGTTTAAATGAATTAGTAGTATAAATTTATTTATTTTATTTATTTATTTATGACAAATTAAAGATACAAAAACAATAATTTAAATTTTAAACCACAAAAGTTAAACACAAATAATTACAAATTTTTGTTAAATAAAAATAATATTCAGAAAATACACTCGAATGAGCAAGGTTGCTCGTGCTAAGGTCTAAGTCCAAAAGAGAGCAGAGTGAGAAAGAAGGAGAGACGAAGAGCAGGGTGAAAAAGAAATAATAATAATAATAATGAGGAATGAAAAAATGTAACGTAACTTATGAAAATACGACAAAATTTCAAAGTAAGTACTTAATGATAATTCAAAACATAAATACCTAAGAGGTAGCTAGCAATAGATTAACAGATAATTTGTTGTACTCCTAATACATTTATTAATTGAATTCTTATTAAGTGTTTCAGGGAAAAGGTAAAAGTTATATATATTTAATTAATATTTTAAGAATATTATAGGAGAAAAATTCCTCCGGCACTGGGACTTGAACCCAGGACCTTTGGCTATTCGCGCCAATGCTCTACCAACTGAGCTAAGCTGGCGCTGTGAATTGAGCTCCGGCTTAGCTCAGTTGGTAGAGCATTGGCGCGAATAGCCAAAGGTCCTGGGTTCAAGTCCCAGTGCCGAAGGAATTTTTCTCCTATAATATTCTCATGTAGTGTCCAACAGAGACAATAATCTGTGGCTCATGAATGCTTGTATATCTAATTATTTTAATCTTTATGTAATATATGGAAAACCGACAAACTTCTCAATAGAACTATAATTCTGGGCAAAAAGAGTTTTATCACCGATAGGACCTAAAGTCTCATCATTTTTCACTCCATTTATTTTTATTTCCAAAAGATATTCCATACTCCCACACCTCCAGTAATTCCAAACTTTAGTTTATGTCAGCTACTCTTCAATAAGTCCTGGATCCACCCCGGTTAAGGTGCACATTATAAAATGCTTTTACTCCAATTTATTTCATGTTAAACAGGCCAACTCAAACAGAGAGCGCCTATATCTCACTTTTACTCAGACATCTCAGGACATGGATTTGGTATTATGATAAAATGCCTATAGAGTCCTCTGAAAGGACTCTCAGGTGGCTTCCCTTTCAGTTACAAATTTTCAAGGGAGAGAGGATCCTGTTTCCGACCATCAACCTCATGCATGGATTTCTGAATATAGTGTCATAAACAAGACTTTGCCGGTGACAAATTTTACCACCACACATTTTGAAGTGCACCTCCTAACAGCTCTGCTCAGAGTCCATAAATTTTATATTGAAGTAAGGAAAGGATGAAGCAAAAAATGTAATAGCTATCCTCCAAAAGCACATAAAGTTTTCTTTATTATCCAACTTACATACAACACTGAACCTAATTGAGAGGATCGGTTTTACATTTTTTCTGTCGTAAGTTATAGTATGGCTTAGTGCTACGATGTTTTTATAAGTAATGTTGGGAAGTATATTACAATGTGTATATATAGATTTGTATACCCTTAGCAACCAGGGAAGGCGGTTGAGGCCAGGTAGGTTCCTTCACCCGCTAGCACCCTCACATTTACAAGCAGAGGGCATTAGGACCAACCGTAATTTCCTCCCCATGAGTCTCCTAGTCTACTTCAATCAGTAAATCTTAGATTTTTTTAATGTGTCGTTTTATCTTAAAATGTTAGTTATATATCAATTCTACACGAAATTATAAGAAAATTGACACCAAACAATGTATAATTTACTTTAATAGGAACATTTATAACAAATACATAAATAAAAGTTACGAGAAAACTGCTTTCAAGTGCTATGTTCCTATAAAGTAAATTATACATTGTTTGGTGTCATTTTTCTTGTAATTATGTGTAGAATTGATATATAACAAACATTTTAAGATAAAATGACGTATTAAAAAAATCTAAGATTGATTGATTTAAGTAGACTAGGTGACTCATGGGGAGGAAATTACGGTTGGTCCTAATTCCCTCTGCTTGTAAATGTGAGGCTGCTAGCGGGTGAAGGAATCTACCTGGCCTCAACCGCCTTCCCTGGTTGCTAAGGGTATAGTTCTTCTTATTATAGCATACTTCACTAAGTATTTATTTCACAACTCTTTTTTTACCTCCTCTGCCCGTACCATAGGTAGGTGTTCTATTTCGAAAATCGAAGTTGAGTTTTTAACATAAGTACATGTTCTGAGGTCCCCTGAATCCAAAAATACTATTTGTCCAAATCTGTGTCTGTTTGTTGGTTCGTTGGTATATGGTTATTTAACGACGGGGATGTACTGCGACTTACGCCTGTGACCGTCGCCGAAATTTTGTCCCACAGGAGTTCTTTTACATGCCAGTAAATCTAAGTGTCTGTTTGTGTGTTTATGTCTGTATCCTACTTCTCTTAAATCTATCCTAATATTGTCCTCGCACCTACGTCTAGGTCTTCCATGTGGTCTTTTCCCTTCGGGTCTCCCAGTCAATACTTTTGAGATATGTCTTTCCTCCCCCATGTCCAGCCCATTTCATCTTCCGTGATCTAATTATCCTTACTATATCCGGTGAAGAGTGCAGGTTGCGAAGTTCGTCGTTATGCAATTTTTTTTCCAGCCCCCATTTTCATCTCTCTTTAGGCCCAAATATTTTCCTAAGCACCCTGTTTTCGAACACTCTCAGATTTTGTTCTTCCCGAAGAGTTAGAGAAAGATTATGATTAGTGCTAGAATGAGTTTTTGAAGTGAAACTTCTTTTTAAATTAAATATATGCTTCTGTTTATAATAATCTTTAAATAATAATAGATATTTGTTCGTACCCATCAATAAAGTCCCGGCTTTTTATTGGTTGGAGGTTTTAGCATGGAAAACATCCAATTTATCATTTTTTTAAATACTCAAGAGAACAGTTTCTCTGACACCGGGACTGGAACCCGAGACCTACAGCTGTCTACCATCTGAGCTAGCCAGATTTCATGATTTAGAGGCAGATGGAAATTTTCTCCAAAGTCTACTGGTTCTTCTCGGCGGAATTCTGAAGGTCTTGGGTTTGAGCCTCGGCGACAGAGAAACTTTCACCTAAATATTCTGATGCGTTGTCAAGAGATATCAATTTACCCGTGAAAGCATTAGTAAATTATATTTATCTAAAATTACAAAGTATAACACTTTATTGCTATTTCGGAAAAATTATGACCTCACATAACGAAGGTCTCTTTATTATTATTAACTTCAGAGCAACCGAAAAAGCAGCCTACCTCAGCAGCAATGTTTTCTTAATTATTCTGCACGAACGCATAATTTATAGTTAGGTTTCAGGGCCGCTAACACAGTAACCGTAATTTAGTATTTAATCGTTAAAAATTGTGTTAAGGGTGGTTTTGATATGAAAATAATTAGTATAAACGCTTGCCTACGTGAAAATTATGGAGTGTTGTGGTGTAGAATCCCCTTCTTTTGCTCTCTCCCCTTTCACCGAATTGCCAGAATAAAGAAGCACGCGAAGAGAGAGAGAGAGAGTTCACTACATTATCCAGGGCCCTGTTTCATAGAACTTGCTAATAATATTAGACGATAAAATTAGAACTATATATATTATTTATTGCTTCATAGAAATATGTATAAATAAATAATAAATAAATAAATAAGCCCGTCACAATCCCTTATAGGGCAAAGGGCCTCCTACCATGGTAGGGCTGGCTCTGTTTTACTCTCCCAAGGTGAGCTATTTCCTTGGAGAGTTGGGTTTTTGCCTCCTAGTGGGTTAAGACCTATATATTAACAACACTTTCCTAGGACACTGTTTTCCTAATGAATTAAATGCTCTATCATTTGTTTTCAGTTCACTTTTTCTGTGACCTATCCTGAACATCTCGTTTCTGCCTCCTCCCTGAACTCTTCTTCCTTTCCTAGATCACTGTTTTCCTAATGATTTAAATGTTTTATCACTTGTTTCCAGCACACTCTTTCTTTGGCCTGTCTTGTCCATCTCATTCCTAACTCCTCCCTGAATTCGTCCTCCCATCTGCGTCGAGGTCTGCCTCTGCTTCTTTTACCCTTCCTCTGGTCCCAAACAGTTGTTGCATACGCCCATCTTTCTTGATTCATTCTGATGACGTGACCTCTCCAATTCCATTTGGTTTTTCTTACAACAATCGCTGCGTTTTCCAGTTCACTTCTTTTTCTTAACTCCTCATTTCTTATCCTGTCCCTTAGATTTATTCCCAACAGTTTTCTTTCCATCTTTCTCTGACAAATCTCTATCATGTTAACTTGTTCCTTTCTTAATGCCCATATCTGGCAGCCATATAGTAGGACTGGTATGACGCACATTTTTAGCACTTCCAATCTCTTCTTGATATTTATGTGCCAGTCTAGGAGGATATACTGCTCAAAATTGCTTTACTAATATTAATAGTTCATTAGTCAGCTGATTTATTTGGGGATGAAGTTCAGGTTATTGTTTGTGTTTAGATTCTTATTATTATACTTTTTGTACTACTTAAAAGCTCCACGGCCTATGGATACATTTATGAAAGCTCGTTATTTTCATATGCCTATTTGTTGGCATATGCTTTTTTCACATATTTATTTCACATTTTCTATTTCTTTTCTATTCGACTTATTTGTGAATTAACATGAAACAATTAGCTCGGAGAAACCAATAAACCTATCAGGCACATATTAAAAATACCGGTATGTATTCTAATCTATCCTCAAATTCTAAAGTCTCGTTATTTTAATACGCAGGATCGAATCCTGGAAAGGAAGAATTTTCATTCAAAAAATAAAATTAAAAATAAAATAAAACACAGAGCTCCATACTGGAATAGATTGCTGCGGGTAGAACTTACTTGCAGTCTCTCTGGACCCTCAGGATGCTGTAGCTCTGTTGTCGTGATGAGATGCCGTGATGTTCCAAATCCCGGCTCGTACCTGTTTATTCTATTGCCCGACTTAATTTTCTCTTATCTCAGGGACAGCACGTTATAAGGAAAGCGTTCAATTTAAAGTCGTTATAATTGGGTAAGAGCGAAATTTATTCAAATGCAAAACTCTATGCACAATTACAATATAATTACAAGATTCAGAATATTAATTTACTCTCTTAGCAGGGTGTTACGTCAATACGCGGCTTCTTGTTAATTGCTAGCTTACTCAGACTCTACTGTTATTATAATGATTGCTCTTCCCGGACTTTAACTTTGACTAAGTACCCAGCGACCCTCGACTGGACTTATAAAATTCCGAGACTACTACCGGGATGTGGCCTACCGGCCTACAAAAACTTCGCGACCGAATCCTCTGGAGCTCTCGGCTCTTCTCTCTGTCTCAAAAATCACCACGTCCCAAGAAGCTTCGTACTGACGTCAGTCACACAAATTAGTCCCTCATTCTTATTGGTTATTATCTGTTAGTATTATTCCGCTAGTGCGGAAGAATATCGGAAATTAGAACCAAGCAAACACAGATCTCTGAAGGTTTCCAATTCCCGGAACCTTAAACACCCTATTGTTACTCTAGTGTCGGAGCGAAGTTGGTTTATCCCCATCACACAATAAAATCGCCCCTTATCTGATGTTCTTTTGTCTACGTTAAAATCCTAGCACAATACCAATACACAGAATTTGCTCAAGTGATTGACAGCCTGCCTTTGTCTCCTCAGACTGTGTTATTATTACAGTTATTTGCACTTGCTTTTATTCTAAAGTATTAATTTTCCCATTTCTTATAACAAAATTGATTCCCGTTCTCAAGCTCTTAATAATTGTGGTCTATACTTATATTTCCCAATGTTTAATTAATTTCTGTATAATATTAATAAAATGAAATGTTTTAATTAATTACTGTAAAACGTTATGAAATATGTCTAAAGGCATATTCCGCCTCAAATGCCTACCTGCGGGAGAGAGATTGCTTGTTGACAAGAATATCTCTATCGTAGGTATGCCCACGAATTCACAATGCCTCCAAAAACTTTAAAGTGACATCTCCTTCTTATACATTACTCAAAATAAAATCGTAAAGTATAGCATACTAGTTAACTTCTTAAATCATTAATTTAAACTTCCCCTATTTGTTGTGTTGAAGATTTAACACTGATTTTCCCTGCAACTGATTGTAAGCCTTTGCATTTTCATCTGGCTCTACCCTTATGCTAACATCTTATTACTAGTTATACACTCTTATTACTATTTATACAAAATATATACAAGTTGGAACATTGTTCACCCAATGCCCTGTTCACCTTTCTTTCCATTTCATATGTAGGCCTATTTTGCCTTTCTAGGCCTACCACCTCAAATGCCATTCTTGTCACATCCGGGAATTTATTTACACTGATATATACACCTACACGTACACATAACAGCAAAGGTTCGATGAGTCTGCTTTAAACTGATGGTCGTGGAATAAAAAAAAACAAAACACAACATAGAAAAATGAACTTCGCAAAAACACGACACACGCATAACACTGCAGCATTTGACTTCCTGCTACAACACTGCCTACCCTATTTAGATATTTACACTGTTTCCTAACCTAGTGATTGCAATCTTATAGGCCTGATTATTTGGGCTGGAGCGAGGCACAGCCGATGCCTCCTGCCCACGAGATACATAATTAGGCCTAAAACCTTGTGAATTATTAACTTGTTTAGCCTTTTTGTGCATACACATCTCTAACTTTATCCCTATCTTTCTTTTGTTTTGTTATTCTTACAGCTTTGATATTACCCAACAGATCTGCCATATCGAAAAATTTATTCATTCTGTTCACTGTCGAATTACCATACATGTGAACACTAGAGCGACTAACTGCTATGCTATTCATTTGTGACACTTGACTGACAATTTTTTCACCTGTCGTACTATGGGAATATCCTACTACTCTCACCTGGTCTGATTTTTCATCTACTCTGCTATTTGCTGCCTGTGACAACTGTGACTTGACATTTCCCTGTTCCTGTTTACCCTGTCTGTTTACATTTTCAAGACACACCTGTCTGTTATCATTACAATCATAGTGGATTGACCTCATTACGTTTGCCCTCCTATTTACATTCTGTCCTACAGGTGTCATAACTACTTCCTTCATGTTCATATTTCCCTCTACTGAAATAACATCATCATTTACTGTGTTCTGTGGGCTAATCTCTACCTTCTTACAATAATCATTTTCCTGCCACTGAATCCTAGTCTCCCCTGATTTTAGGCTAGATTCTACCGTCTGACACTTTTTTACTATGCCCTCATCAACATTACAGCTAGGCCCTACAGATTGAGCTGTGTCCTCCATTTTCTTATCTACTTTGACCAAAGGCTCTACAACTGTGAATTTCTCATTTATTTTCTGAACAGATTTTACCAGCGCATCCGTTGTATCTACACAAGATGCTGTACTGGACCCTAAAAATTTTCCCTCTACGTGCCCTACTGCATGTAGCTTTTCATGTACATCTTCAACTGCACTTAACTTATCGTCTGCGTCTTTTAGTTCTCCTTCGAAGTTCTCTACCCATTTCAGTTTATTGGCCTTATCATGTATTTCCCCTGCTAATTTTTCTATAGCACTCCATTTATTGCTTACCTCCACGAGTGTATTCATGAAACTATTGAGTAAGGATTTTATATCCCCCATATCAGTTGTAACTGCCTGCACGCTAGAAACACTAGGCCTAATTTCTTCCACCTCCATAGCTGTATCTGGCTGATTTTCGTCCTGAATTTCAATACCCTGGACATTTATTTGGTCGGAAGGACCCTCCAATACCACATTCTCATTAACATTTACAATTGTTGGCTCTACATCGCCCTGTACCTCCATTTCCTGGTTCTCCATGCTATCTCCTATAACTTTGTGCCTTAGTTTCATTGGACGTAATTATGCTGATTCTCCTTCTACACCAAAAATATACCCTGCTATACTAACACATCTAGCTATAGTATACATGTAAAAAATACCCACAAAACAAAATATATATACACAAATATGAATGTTTGTACTTTACAATTTTGGTGTGTTGAACGATGAGCTGACGGTCCGTGTGGCGGTGACTGAAGTCCCGCTCGCCGCTATCTGCTGCCGTCGATCCTCGGTAGTGAAGTCTCGTCGCCTCCCGTGCTGTATTTTCATTAATGTCCTATGCCATTAATGCTCGACACCCTCAAACGTTGGAAGCGCCATTTGGAATAGAAATTGCTTACTTGCAGTCTCTCTGGACCCTCAGGATGCTGTAGCTCTGTTGTCGTGATGAGATGCCGTGATGTTCCAAATCCCGGCTCGTACCTGTTTATTCTATTGCCCGACTTAATTTTCTCTTATCTCAGGGACAGCACGTTATAAGGAAAGCGTTCAATTTAAAGTCGTTATAATTGGGTAAGAGCGAAATTTATTCAAATGCAAAACTCTATGCACAATTACAATATAATTACAAGATTCAGAATATTAATTTACTCTCTTAGCAGGGTGTTACGTCAATACGCGGCTTCTTGTTAATTGCTAGCTTACTCAGACTCTACTGTTATTATAATGATTGCTCTTCCCGGACTTTAACTTTGACTAAGTACCCAGCGACCCTCGACTGGACTTATAAAATTCCGAGACTACTACCGGGATGTGGCCTACCGGCCTACAAAAACTTCGCGACCGAATCCTCTGGAGCTCTCGGCTCTTCTCTCTGTCTCAAAAATCACCACGTCCCAAGAAGCTTCGTACTGACGTCAGTCACACAAATTAGTCCCTCATTCTTATTGGTTATTATCTGTTAGTATTATTCCGCTAGTGCGGAAGAATATCGGAAATTAGAACCAAGCAAACACAGATCTCTGAAGGTTTCCAATTCCCGGAACCTTAAACACCCTATTGTTACTCTAGTGTCGGAGCGAAGTTGGTTTATCCCCATCACACAATAAAATCGCCCCTTATCTGATGTTCTTTTGTCTACGTTAAAATCCTAGCACAATACCAATACACAGAATTTGCTCAAGTGATTGACAGCCTGCCTTTGTCTCCTCAGACTGTGTTATTATTACAGTTATTTGCACTTGCTTTTATTCTAAAGTATTAATTTTCCCATTTCTTATAACAAAATTGATTCCCGTTCTCAAGCTCTTAATAATTGTGGTCTATACTTATATTTCCCAATGTTTAATTAATTTCTGTATAATATTAATAAAATGAAATGTTTTAATTAATTACTGTAAAACGTTATGAAATATGTCTAAAGGCATATTCCGCCTCAATACAAGAGGGCCAAAACCGAAATAAAACTTCAAAGGGCCTCTTTATGGCTAAAGAGGAATATCGCTATTACCATCACTACTTAGTATTGGAAAGAGGACTATCCTTGCAGCTCGTCATAAGGCTGAAGATGGCACTAATGCCCGGTTTCTATAAACTCGCGAAATGTCTATGGGTAAATTATCCAATGGACAGAATTTACACAAGAATAACTTTTACAAACTCAAATAATTTAAAGGTAACAATCACATACAATTGTGGCAAGTTTCCAGATAAATGTCCTCTGGATAAATACGAAAATTACAGAAAAAATGTTCCTACAAACTCGGGCTAGATCTTTCCAAGGGTAAATCGTCGGGTTAATTTATCCTTTATGGATGGCTGGATAAAATTTAACCTCTTGTAGGATCAATAATAATTTAAACAATGAGAATCAAAGCCTTCTGAATTAAATTAACTGTACAATTTCCAAGGCCTTGCTCATTATATCATTGTGGGTGATTAGGAACTAATTTGCCCATGGATAATTTACCCATAGGTATTTCACGAGTTTATAGAAACCGGGCATTAGTGAACGGAACGCATAACTGACACTATTGGGCCTCAGTACTTAAGAACAACTCACAGTGCTGCTTCATAAGGAAGGTGTTTTCGTAAAGTGTTACGAACATTGTTTTAATGTACTTATATTTAGTGTATTTAATTTATGAATGCCGGTACATACGTGTTTGCTGTGGACCCAGATACGTTTTAGCATAAGTGTCTAACTTTGTTTTTATCTATACTTTAACATAACACTTTTACCGGATAAAAATAAAGTTCATTAACGATTAGTAGTTAATATAGCTACAACCCAAACAAATAAATTAATCCGATCTGATTATCTTAAATGTCTGTCCTCTCAGAAGAGTTTACATTATGTCGGTCACACTTTAATAACACTGTTACTTGACAAAATAAAAATAAATATCAGTTGAAATTTATTTCATAAAAATACACCAATAATAGAATCAATTGGCAATCAATAGTTCCATGATCTACCCTACTGTATCGACCAGGGCTGTCCAACATGAGGCCTCTCCCTTTTTTCGGCCCGCGGACCTGGCCTCTGAATATATAAATTACCCTCAGATACGAAATTTATAAAGCCAAAGTATAGATGTTCCCTCTCTGATAAGTCACTTACTCAGTTGCTTCGTTTATCAACAACAAATATTAAAGTTATTGTATTGATGCATTAGTTCTGTAAAAACCAACATCCTCAAATTTCCCACTAATTTTTTTGAAATTTGATATTTTTTGAATTAATTAAAATAATTATACCATAACTATTAAAACTATTAAACTATTAAAACTCACTGATAAAGTTGCATACGAAGTATTTTATAATGCGGCCCTCGAAACAGCATTTTTTAAAGCGGCCCTTGGGGCACTTGCAGTTGGACAGCCCTGGTATAGACACACATCCCCGAACTCCTGATATGGCCTCGCAGCTAAAAGGAGTATAAACATAGCTTAATTAATACCAATAATAATTTTCATTTCATTTCATTTATTTAAAGGTGCTACAAATAATAATAATAATAGTAATAAAACTAATAATATAATTCATTAACAATTCCTACAATAAGTACAATCTTATCTGGATTTCTTGATTCTTTGCCCTCTCAGAAGATTTTAAGTACTGTCTGACTGCAAGCTGAAGGCCGAGCTAGCGTTCCCCCACTACCTTACCATGCGATTGCATTTACTGTCTATGTCTTTCCCCCACTATGCCACCAGCCCGGCCTTCAGCTCACAGTCAGACAGTATGTAGGGAGTTCTTCTTTTTCCATGTGTAAGCTATGTAGGCCTAAGCCTTAAAATATGGCGAACATATTTCTTCACATCCCTATTTCCAGAAACCTTTAATTCACGAAAGTGAAGGCTAAATAGCATGAAATAGCTCTGTAATAAATGAATATACAGTTGATAGTATACTAAATAGGCCTACATCAACTCGGAAATTGTCGAAATTATAGGTACTTGGTAGGATAAAATAAGTCTAGGCTCTGCTTTCTTCAGGCATGAAACAATGATGAGAAAGAAAGACATATGTCTACAGTGAAACAATAAAAGAGTCTTGGTGGTGTAGAAGGGATAGTATATTAAGGTGAGACAATGCGTAACAATTTTCTGCAGGATCATGATTATTTAAACAATTTCACCTTAGAGACCAGGTTCAATTTATGGAGATGCTGCTCATATAACATTCTTTGTAAGTACTTAGTTCATCTCCCACCGTCTGTCCGGTCTAACCTAATCTTGGGGCCGTGCTGAATTATTTGTGTAGTCTGCTGCAGCCATGCTCAATATTACATACCGTGCAGATGAGCTACAGTCTTTCTTCCCATCCTACATCCCTGCAGCAGCTCAAACTGTACCTTACCACGTCACTGCAGATGGCGTATACAAACTTCATGTTATGTTAGGTCAGTAAACTAAAAAAAAAAAACAACAACAACAACAAGCCCCTTTGCATTCCATTGAGGCTTTCTTTTTAAATGTGATGTGGCCGGGATGGTTGTGGTTATTTTAGACTATGTTAGTTATTTTTTAAATATTTTAGGTGTGTTTATATACTCCTTTTAGCTTCGAGGCTTTATCAGGAGTTCGGGATCTGTGTCTGTACAGTAGGGTAGGCCATGGAACTATTGCTTGTCAATTGTTTCTATTGTCGGTGTATCTTTAATGGAGTAAATTTAAACTTATATTAATTTAAACGAGTATGATACAGGATGAAATGGTGAGGATGATTCATGGTATGTAAATATCCAATTCGGCATTTGCCTTTACCATGAAACCATGTCAAAACATGAAAAAGCCCATGTCAATTTGGCCGGCCCCGGGATTTGAACCTGGGACCTCCCGAATGCGAGTCCAAGACGTTTATGTTTATTTAATTGCTCTATTCGGTGTCAGCCCTGCTGGATTCAATCCACCTAAAGGAAAATATATCTGTTAGATGTATGCACTATTTCATTACCAGGCTGATTTTCAAAGTTCAGATTCAGTTTTCTTATATTAATTTGAAACTTCTACAGATGCAATTTGTACCCCTCTTTAAGATAAAAAATTCCTTTAGGCAGGCCTACAGGCGGAGGTAGATTTCGAAGTGCTTTTGGTTTAATTTATTGTCGCTGCATAGCACTCTTTTTCTTTAGCCTTGGCATGGTAAACCTGCAGTAATAAGAACTGAATTCGGTAAAGAGGAAGAGCCTACAATCATTTGTTTTGACAACAAGAATAGGATATAATATTCTGGGAGGCCGTGCGCAAGATCAGCAATGAATAAAATTAGCAAAGCCGCTAAACAAGACAAAATTATGATATTATAATAATTCTTTTAAGTGTTATTATTTTCAAACATTAAAATCTCGCGTCATATGAGAGCTATCAAGAAACTATTTATTGATTTGTAGAGTACTCATCAAGAGCTTTTCAACGATACCCCACAAGACGTGGTTTCAAAAGTTTCGAATTTTCATCCCCCACCCCCACCCTCACTCGAACCCCCGAATTGTTGGTGTCACTGTGAACTCCATAGGGAGTACTCTAATTTATTCAAACAAAGTTTCCCTCTATACTTCATAGGGGCCGAGATATAAATGTTTTAAAATTTCAACCCCCTCCCCCGACCACCCCCTTGGGCCAATTTTGCCCATTAACGAACTTGTCCGAACTATTGGGCCTAGAAATAACATAATAAAATTTGGTTCAAATACCTTCAAAATTACGGCCGCTATCGTGTAAAGATATATATATATATATATATAAATATATATATATATAAATATATATATATATAAATATATATATAAATATCACAAAAATTTTTTTTGAACGGGCGGTGGTTTCGTACTTAGGGGAGCATGAAACGTAAAGATATGAAAGAATTTTTCGAAAATCATAAAGTGGTATCCATTGCAATAGGTAGATTTTTCTTCGAAAATCTACCTAAAAGAAGCAAGTTTTGTGAAATTTTTATTGGTTACGAATAAGCCTATAAGATTTTTTTAAAATCTAAAGTCCGATTTGTTTTTAAAATAAATGTTTATTCACTCTGATTTTGTTCTTACCGTATTTTACTTATTTTTTAGTCTATTCTCATTAATTCAAAGAAGAATATGCGAACGTTTTCTGCCCGCAGTTCCAATTCAAAGAACAAATTAAAACAGACTTAATTTACACGGACGCAATATAATTGCTATAACGCAGCGTATGAATACAATTAGAAGACCCAGCGCCTTCTGTATTCTCGTTCCCTTGTTAATCAAGGAAATAAAAAAAAAGAATAACGAAGTTCCAGGGAGATGAGGAATGTAGTTTACATAACAATGACTATGGTCTCCTAGCGAAAGTCCAGAATTTAATAAAACAACGGAGGAGAAATTATACCTCACAACGGCCTCCTGTAAATCTTCAGGGTTTCATAACTGTTGTTTCCGTCTTGCAGTGAGTGTTACAGGCCTCCAGTCCTCCAGCTTGTGAATCTCATATGCCGTACCGCATAACACATATTTTGTTTTTATACTGTGGGGAAACTTCTTATCTCTACGATCCATAAATTGCAGTAAATAGCATGCAATACAAAACTAGTAATATTTCCAATGGGAACAATTTAGGCCTACTCTGGACTGATTGCTTTAAGTGCCTAAGTGGCTATTAGTGAAAAACTGTAAAAAGTAATTATTTCAATTTTTTAGGGAGAATCTACTCTTATGCAATTCAACGGCCCTAAATAGCGTGCTCACTCGCTCGCCCGCTTCGTGAAATATCGGGTATACTCGGCGATGTTTGTCTCTGGCAGTGTAAACTTTCACGAAGAGTACAAAATTAGGAAAACCGTTTCTTTATTATCTAAAGCCTAAGTGAAATGAGCACAATGAACAAATATTATAATTTTATTTTTACTTACAATTTTCATAGCTCTGAACAAATATTTTTAATAAACTACCAGTGTAAATTTCTTAAAAATCCTGGAGTCAATTAATAATGGCGGGCAAAACCGGGGGCACAAGCTGTAAAATATTGATGGTTTAACTCTTGAAATATCGCTGATAATAAAAATCCAAAGAAACCATTCCTTGCCTTGAAACATTATATACTTTCTTAAAATTACATTGAATTGATCAAATAAAATTCACATCATATTCATCTGTCAACAAACAGTTGAGAAACAATACGTATTATGTGTTCACAGTTAGCTTTGGAACTGCATGATGGAATCTGAGATCGTTTTTTCAGGTGGCGCTTTCTAATCGTGGAATGTACTCTGAAGCCGGAATTTTAGCTGTTTCATTAATTATTAATGGCTTAGTTTATGAATGATTCGCGTGCAAGTGTTAATAAATATAATGCTTTAATAGTTATTGTACTCCTAATTTTTAATTTTTAAATTAATTATCGTGGGCGAAGCCACGAGTACCTACTATTTTTGGACAATTCCTTGCGATATTTTGAAAAAATCGCGATGCTTCTATTGCCAAGTTATGAGAGAGAAAAATCAAAGCCACCTGCAATTGATTTCACAATTGAAATTTACTACTGAAAACTGATGCTTCGTTAGCACGAAAGATACAAGTTTGCTGCCAGTTTTTCACGCGTAACTCGCGAACGAAAGCTAAAATGAAAAATCCGGCTTCAAGGTGCATTCGGACACCTTTCAGTCCATCTACGTTTAAAATTTCATAGGCTATGTCTGCGTTTAGTAGATTTCGATGAGCATCTCGCGCAGGCAGACAGACACTTCCTCTTATTATTATTATTATTATTATTATTATTATTATTATTATTATTATTATTATTATTATTATAGAAGATTACTAGACTGTCCTTTGTTAGAAGCTTTCTTTTACGCAGGGCTCTCAATGCAACTGAATTGACTACTCTGAAACAGCTAATCTAAGTTTAATTTCTATGGAACACGTTGCAGGTTTGTTAATTTGGGGCAAGCCACGATGATTTCCGGTCAAAACATGTAAATTAATTAAATATAATAAATTGCAATTACCGGTATTATACGAGAGATTTATGTAATTGTTTTGGAGTGGCATTAAATGAATTTAAATCATTTCATTTCAATTCCTCTGACCTCAGATTCAATGCGACATAACCTGTATTTATATCGCATTTTTGGTGGTTTAACAATTTATACTTTAGTGATTAAGTGCGGTTGTTTCTGTGGTAGACGTATGGAATCTTGAATTTGGATACGAATCCCTTTGATTAAACGGAGAAGAGCTTGTCTAATTCAAACATGTGGCTGTAATTGAAATTCCACATCTTCCGCTTTACTTATTAGCTAACACGTGGATTTGCTGCTTCTGATTGCATTTTCATATATCTCGTGTATGCTTTACAAATTGGAGCTTTTCAGATGAAAGCTTGAGCTGTGTCTGGTATAATCTTCATCGTGAAATAATTCCTCCATCAGTGTGTGTGTAATATGTATAAATTTCCCAACGATATTACGATAGTATACTATCGTAACAGTAATTCCTAGCATTAATATTATTATTTTTATTATTATTGTTATTATTATTACATAGAATTTCAAATACAAATACAAATACATATTTATACAAGTAAAATAAAACAATTTTCAAATTTAAAAAGTAACTACAACTACTATTTAAAAAGAGGAAAAGAAATATAGGCTATATCTTCACGAGAAGTATTAAATTTAGTAATACACCCGAATGAGCAAGACTGCTCGTGCTCGGGTGCCGTTTCAAAAATATCAAAGTGAAGAAAGAGGAGAGACAAAGAAATAGAGTGTATAATGAGATTAATTAAAAAAGAAAGTAGAAAATATTAAACATAAATACATAAAAGGAGTGAAACAAAAATTGCTTAAAAGCTAAAAAATTACAAAACATTCTTTACATACCTATTAAATTTAACAGTGGAGTATGCTGAGAGATCAGGATATTTTCTGATAATTGAGTTATAGAAGCGCGGTCCAAAATTAATGCTATGCTTTAATACTGCCGATGTGAGACATTTGGGTTCTAATAGGAGTAAATTAGTATTTCGTCTAGTTTTAGGGATGTTCTGAAAGTAAGTTTCGTCATTTTTTTTTTCACATGGAAACTTTATTACCAAAACAAATACACCATGCAATCATGAAATATACCCCTTGCACTATTTTTCAACATAGTCTCCACCATTGAGACATTTGTCATAGCTTGCAATCAGTTTGAAGAAACCACTCTGGTAAATCTCGGTGCCCTGCTATGCAAGGAATTGTCGTACTGCCTTCTCCACCTCAGCATTGTTTTGGAAGTGACGTCCCGAGAGTGCGGCTTTCATTGCATGGAACAGGTGCCTTCCTTCACTGAACATGCAACACCAGCGACCAACAATTTGATGAGACATGACCTCTTCACTATACACAGTCTGTAGGCGTCCATGGATGATGGACACACTAGTCCTACATGCCCATTCATACCGGATAACAGCATGTACTTCCATTGTCGACCACGTTTTCAGTACACGTCCATCTGCCATCGTGATTTGTACTCAAATAACCTCGGGCACGCCAGTCTACTGCTACTCTCTCTTCTTCGGGACTCTACTCATGCATCGTTTCTCCTCTGCTGACGCTCTTTCCGTCGTTGAACCAGCAATAGGTGTCGATTCTTATGGCAGTTGTTTGCTTCAACTGCTTTACCATCTTCACTTTTTAAAAAAACGACGAAACTTACTTTTGGAACATCCCTCGTAGATATGATCACTGGAAGAGTATTTTATACGATGTTTGTGAAAATATTTTAATATATAATAATGTTCCTTGTTTCATTTACGTGCGTTTTTACGGAACATACAACTATTAGGGAGGGGACATACAGCTTTCGGTGAAATTCTTAGGTAAGAAATAGGTGAATTTCATTTTTTTTCTTAGCAATGAATTCCTCTACAGTCTTGCAATCAGACATACTCTTTATTGACAACTTCTACAATTGCATATTATTTTCAAAATTAATCGAAATATTACAGTTACGGGTAATTATCGTTTCAAAATGGCAGCCACGTTGCATGGACTGAAATGTCTTTTCCTTGATAATTTCTACAAATGTATATATTTATTAGTGATTATTTTTCTGTGTATTTGTTAATATCATATTAACAATAGCCTGCTATCTACAATCATTCATATAGCATTAATAGTTTATTTTTTAATATATATATTTTAATGAAAAATAAAATTTAAAAGATATTTTTTCAAATACTTATTCTGTGTATATTCCACATATTGTAAATTATGTTGTTCATATGATGTTTGCAAATAAATAAGAAAAGAATCACTCAGAATATTGCCGTTTGTGGAAATTATCACGGGAAAGGCATTGCAAAGCATGGCTGTCATTTTGTAACGATAATTACCCAAAACTGTAAAAATTTAATTAATTTTGAAAATAGTAAGCAATTTTAGATACAGTCAATAAGGAGTATGTCAGACTTCAAGATACGAGGGGTATTCCGAAAGTAAGTTTCGTCAATGTATGGCAGGAGCGGCGTGTTCACCAGGGGAACCAAACAAACACCAGACGAATCCCCACCCGTGGCGTTCCACGACGGAAGTGGCGTCAGCGGAGGAGGCATGACGCAGGCGCACTGCGCCGTAGAAGAGCGAGTCGCAGCAGACTGGCGTGCCCGCGAGTATTAGTGTACCGCTCACGATGGCACGAGAGATTTGGCGCCACTGCCATGTACCGCTATCTCCCCTCTTTCAAACGAGCCATTGCTGCAGCCGCTGAACCTTTTATTGTCCGAGATAGAGCTGTTTGAAATTGATCTCCCGATTTCCGTCCCCGCAAAGTGCGGCCTCCACGAACCCATCTCGCAGAAACCTTATGGAACATCAATTTGTCACTCAAAATGGTCTGTATGGAACCTTTAGTAATGTCAGGAAGCTGAGGTGGAGCAGGCTGCGCGCCAATTCCTTGCATCGCAGGGCACCGAGTTTTACCACAGTGGGTTCTTCAAACTGATCGCACGCTACGACAAATGTCTCAATGTCGCTGGCGACTATGTCGAAAAATAGTGCACGGTGTATAGGTCATGCTGCCATGCTGTATTGCTTTTGGGTCAATAAAGTGTCCGTGTGACAAACTGACGAAACTTACTTTCGGAATACCCCTCGTAGTAGGGCAATTCAATGCTGAGGAAAAAATAATTAAATTCACCTATTTCTCACCTATGAATTTCATCTAAAGCTCTATGTCACCCTTAAGGGCAGAGAATATTTAATTTTCAGATATCTATATTCCCCTTAATATAGGCATTCATATTCGCCACTGTAAATAATACAGGATGTAACAAAATGGTAGGCCAAAACGTTTGAGAACATTCTATGCGTCTCGTCGTATTCGTGATGGCACATGTTCGAACAACACAGGTTTTCTTTTTAAAGAACTGAGACCATATGGCATACGATTCCACCAAACAGTCACCAATAATTCTGAAGACAAAGGACTCTCACCAGGAAATAAATCATTTTCGAACCCATATTAATATAGCATAGGCTAATTTCACCCTTCCTCACGTCAGGAATATTTCTCACAAAGTTATGGCCTAACTTTTTGTTACATCCTGTATAGCCTATTATTTATAATCATATTTGCTATGCAGAGTTTACAATTTCAATCTTTTTTGCTTTTGTTTCTTAATATATACTTATGTAACGGGGCCGGGGTCTATCTATGCATATATGCGATACTCTGTGCACTGTATGCAGCGGGTGCCTCTCGGACTTATAAAATCTCTACGCAACCCCTCGCTTCTGCATACTCCTCGTGCCCAACCCCGTCACCACATCAGGATTTTGGGCCTACCTTCTGCGTCGTTCCATCTTTGGTTGTCGGCTCCCTTGTTCTTCTGTTGTAGAGAGATATGCAGTTGCCTCTAGACTATCCCCCAGACCACAACCCTCAACACCCCTTGCTCCATTCGGGGATGTTCACATTATAGTAATGATTAACGCAAGATACCCTAAACTAAATCCCATTTATTCACTGATTGAACTACTCTAGAAATAATACATAGTTTACACCATTCCTATCGTTCCTCCTTCCATCTTCCACACCTGGCCTATTTAATATCCGCCGCCATAGTCCCTGAACAACACACTCTACTCCAGCATACTGCCACTACTCGACTGTACACTCCCTTGCTGGTCTGTACCACGCCAAGCTGCTTGCGTCTTGCATCCGGGGAAAAACGCCAACTTGCATTTCCCACGATCCGAAATGCTAAGGAAATGCTCTAAACGCTAAACTTGCATTTTACTCAGGGCTGTACAAAGCTGTACCCTTACACTTATATAATTCATCAGGTAGCTAGTTTTCAAGCAAAACCTTCTTCATGACCTGCAATAATACATTAATAAAATATGTGAACATCCAAATCTTCAAGATTAGATTAGATCCAAGATTAGATAATTTCCACCTATATACCACTAAGTATAATAGTGTTATATAGGCGGAAATTATCTAATCACTTGATTCATAAATATACCACCTGAAATATGAAGCTGATCAATTATCCAAAATCTTGTTTGTAAAGCTTTCTGCATAACAAAGGAAATTGGTTCGCAAATATTAGCAAGTTGCCAATATTACATGTCCGATGATGTGGCAATCAGTTTACATCGGTACACTGATCATTGCATATCGGATTATTAACTGAGTAAATGGCTTTTGTGATGAGAACTTACATGTAGCAAACAAAGGACACAGGACGGCTGACAGACCGTGTCTTCTGACGGCTGAAATTAGAAACCAAGTAATTAACTCTCCATGTTGTCTCAGTTGACTGGATTCATACAATGTTAACACATGTACGACCTACTTTCATCTATTTCCACGGATCGTTTGATTGCAAAATTATGTATTTATAACACTTCCTTTTTTGGTGATTCTCAACCGAAGAGATTAGAGGGATACAAAAAAAAATAATCACAGGACTCTAGACAGTTCTCTTAAACAGTTAACACAGTGGTTAGTATTTAAAACAAAACTGAAAAAATCAAACGTACAGAAAGTGTTCTTTGGTTTTTAAATATCAAAGCAAGTGTCTTTTCTCAGACGATATATTTTGGATTTTTGGAAGAAAGGTACAAATGCTTTACGCAATTTTTCCGTTGTAGGCCAGCTTAGGTTTAAGTGTAACTTTTTTAACATTGTCGGAACATAAGGTTTTGGGATAAATTCTTTTCCGTAAATGGTCAAATAAAGTTGGTTTTGAAACTTTTTAGATCAAATACATCCTTTAGTATCTAATTATCTTTCTGATTATTTTGCTACTGTACTTAGATTATATATAGTTTATACGCTACTGTACTTAGATTTAATAGTTTATAAGATTATCCCTTAATTGAGAGGCATAATATATTTTGAATTGTTTATTATTTTTTATTTGTTATAGTTTTGGGGTTTATACGGTAATAATTGTTGTTTGTTAATCAAATTCTAATTATTTTTGTTGGGGGATTGCGTGCTTTGGCCTTAATGTTACTTTCGTTATTTTAGCTGGTGTATGTAATTTATTTATGTTTAATGATTATCAAAGTATTATTATTTGTACCATATTTCCGTTGATAACAGTTGGATTTGTTTAAAAATTGTTTTCTAAAACAAAAAGACAAATCAAACTATTTGCAACGAAAATACCACCCTAACCAATTATATAATATTTTGATAGTCAATAAAGAATACTGAATCTTTTCTTCGTAGAAATTTATGCTTTACCCTTATTCTAAAGTATCCCAATTCTTTTTCCTGTTAGATATCTGGTCAATAGCATTTATTTACTTGTTACGATTTATTGATTTTTGGGTATTATCTTCATCGATGTTTTATCATAATATGCTAGCATGGTAGTACAGAGGTACCGCCACTGGATCCGAGGATTGCGGGTTTAAGCCCGGCCTATAAATCGGCCTATAAATTGTATATTTACGGCAGATTGAATTACTATTCAAAATGTTGTCTACAAGCTCTAATTTTGGGTTTAAATATTTTTGTCTTTCTACAGAAGGAACAATTCGTTAAAAACCTGCCCAGTTATACTACTTCCACTCTGTATATATAATACGGTCAATGTAAACAATTTGGCATTATTTATAATGCCCGGGCAATTTAAGTGCCCAATGGGATGTGACAAAATGATAAATTATATAGAAATTAACACATTGCCCGGGCATTATGAATAATGCTGGAAATTGAATGGGCAACTTGAGAGAATTGTTATTCATATTTATCCACATACAAAAATAAGAGGACATTTTATTAAAGTATGAAAAATACGTACGCCTAACAAAAAAAAAACATATACATATACACACAAAATGTCAAATCCAAGAGTTTTTATTTATTAGAGCAACTTCCACTTTGGTGACATTTCGAGTTACATAGGTTAGGTAGGTTAGGTTAGGTTAGGTTAGGTTAGGTTAGGTTAGGTTAGGTTAGGGATAATCACACCAGACGCACGTTGCCAAATTGCTGTCAATTTATTCAAGTGACCAGAGAAATTGTAGCAGTATTAATATTGACCGGGCAGTGTAAGAAATTATCCTAGATTGTCGTAAAATTATTAAATTGCCCGATTTTATCGGTCATTATTTTATAATGACCAAGCATTATTAGAAAACTGCCCTGAATAATCAGATTGTCCGTAACATATATATTATAGGCTGTGCTCGTTGGAAGACATAATACAAATAAATTACTTTTCTTATATGTAATTGTTATCTTTTGTTTCAGGTAAGTACAAATTCTTCAACGGATGATGCATGAGTTCCTACTTTAAGCGGAGTTTAACGTAAGTAGATTTGCTCTTGGGCTGATATTAATATAATAGTTTGCTAAACTGGAAGTCCTGTGACATGGGATATGCATGAACTAGCATGTGTACAGTATTTAGTTGCACAAACAAGGCTTCCGCTCTGCTGGGTTCCAGGTTCACAATTCAACTTTGACCTACCATAACTAACTCACAGACCGCAACCTATTACAATGTGAAATACATTCCACAAAGGAACAATCATATATTAACCTACTTTGGCGAATTACCACGTTTCATTCCCAACATACTCATCTCTTTTTATCTTTCTGTAGGCCTAACTCTCATCACTAGGGACCTCGAGGGTATGGAAGTTCAATGTGATCTTGATTGAATCCTGCAGAAAACAGCGTAAACTGTGATCACTTGTTCGTATCCACGGAGTTATTAGATAGATAAGAAATCTCTATCGTGATTTTCCTTAAAACATTAGTTCTGAAATGCCATCAGAGGGGAAACAAAAGCACATAAATGTGTATTTTATTTTCGTAGTTGATATTTTGAATGTATAGAGTATTTATGGATAATATTGTGTATTTATAATTTATTTATTTAATCTCCGATTGGAAATGTAGATGCAATAATGTAATAATAGTGCACTTTCTATATCGGATTTTTTTAAAAATTACACAAATTTTAAAAATTACAATAATATTAATTTAAATATTGTTAAATAAAATCACCCAACTAAACTATTTATTAAATAACTTCAAATTAATTATTTCAGCTGCTGTTATCAATAGGTTAATATTACCAGATTAGCTGCATCCCAAAGTGATCAGGATAAGCGGCGTACACTGTATTTTAATTTTTTTTTTTTTTTTTTTTTTTTTTGTTTAGGCCAATACTGAAGGATTATGCTATTAAATCAGCCCAATTATACCCTATTTATCCTGCAAGCAAAACACAGCCAGTTATCCCTCCCACAAAAAGTAATACTTACTTAATTACTTACTGGCAATAGTCAATCCTTCAGCAAGCTAATGGAATATTATCTATTTTATGGAACCCGAAGGTTCATTGCCGCGCTCACCTGAGCCCGCCATTCAACCCTATTCTGTGCTAACTCCATCCACCCATCCCTCGCAAATCCTACTTCCCTTAAATTTATCCTAATATTGTCCTCCTACCTATATCTAGGTCTTCCATGAGGTCTTTCCCCTTCGGGCCTCCCAGTGAATATTTTTCAGATATTTCTTTCCTCCCCATGCGTGCAACTTGTCCAGCCCATTTCATCCTCCGTGATTTAATTACCCTTACTTTATCCGGTGAAGAGTACAGGTCATGAAGTAGTGAAAAGTAATGAAAAAGAAAAAAGGTGAGAACAGGTCAGAGCCTTGGAACCACTGCCTTCTAAACTGTATTACTCGTGTATACACTGCCTGTCCTATACGGCTAATTTTGCGTACTCGGCGACATTACAGATGGCAGCACCTTTCACACCCAGATTGCTTCTTGTTTTTTGCTACGACATTGTTGATTATGTAGTGCTGTCTCATAATATAGCATAAACTGAATGTTTAAACTTGTATTATTCTAGTATATTGCTTGAAATAGTATATTGCGATACAAGGGCCGTAAGGCATGATTACGGATCGAGGAAATAGTTTGAAAACACAAGGTGCTCGCGCCGAGTGTTTTCAATTTTCCGAGATCCGTAATGCGCTATTGCATGCTATTTTTTGCACGATGATTATTTATATCAATTTAATTATATGAATTGTGATATTACCTGAAAATATTATGTATATACATTCTTGAAGATAGATGTTTATTTCAGAAAGTGATTCGCATGTGTTTGTTGTTATGGGAACCGAATATTTGTCCTGGGGGCCTTGTCCATGAAGTGTATCGTAATGAATTATGACGTGGCGCAAGCACCGTAAGTAATTTAACCGCATCGCAACGCCCATAGCAACAAGATTGTGTGGGAATGTCAACTTACGATCCACGGCAACAACAACCGGTACTTAATTGCTATGAATAAAATTTTGTAAAATAATAATTATAAAATTTACTATCAATACGTCTAATTAATTTATATTTATTTTAATTATTGCTCCAAAATTCCATTTCAAGGTAAGTGTCATATACTGGAATAATATTATGTTCTAAACAAATAACACAAGTATCTGTGTCTGTTTAATGCTTATTTTGACGCAGCAAACGCATAGAAGCAATGTACGGTAATGTATAGGGCACTGCCTTCTAGACTCTATTTTTCGTGTATTCTCGAGACGGCGGTTGTATAGGTGACGGTGATTGCTGCAATCTGGGTGTGAACTGTGTCGCCTCTACTGGAGAAACTAGGCAATTGAGCAATTCTCTAAACTCCATGTTAAAATAAAGCATAGGACAGGCAGTGTAATTCTCGAGAAGGCGGTGCTTGGAACATTATTTTCATTAGTGTAGAGAAACCTCAGTGCAGGATAACGGAATATTACACCTCACCCACCAAATATCCAACGGTTTTCTTAATTTTCTCGTCCTAACAACCCCAAAAGAGAGATACCACATGCTACACCGTGGAACGAAACCAACTGCAGAATGTTACCAATATATCGATTACATATCCTGAGTGAAAAGTGAGCATGGACCTGGTTTGATGCCCTGTTGAACGCCATCATTTAACTAGCAGTCCAATATCGACATGTGGAACGATATATCGATTTGCTGGAGCTGGTTACCTTGCAAGTCAAATACCCAGCGTTCAGGGAAAGAATGGGACGGGTCAAGTGGAAAAGATAGTGAAATCTGTGTCAAAGAAATTCTTCTTTTTCTTATTCTTCAACGTTGGTCTTCCATTGTTGCTCATAGGTCTCCTCCATTTCCATAGATTTCTGGTTTAGGTATCCACTCATACCAATGGTGGTGTTCGAAACTCTTTCCTTGACCCTGTCTCCTATCTCAATTTTGGTCATCCTTCCTTCTTCGCTTAATATTTTACGATTAAGCACTAAAGGCTAGTTTACATGACGAAATTAGGTTTCGTAACTGAGTTTCGCAACTGTTTTTTACTTGAATGCGCAAGCGCTGGATGAACTGGCGACAATGAGTTACGACACTACGCAGTTTCGGCTGATTCCAACTTTTCACAAAACTATAATAGTAATTTTGAGATTATACGCTTATTTAGCTTGTTCGCATTTCGTGAAATGAAATGGGGAAGTGAGGAAATTGTGAAATGCCTGGATTAATACGTGTTTCAAACGTTTGTATGGGATTTTAACAACTTGAACTTCGGAAATAACATGAAATGTGCGGTTGCATTGGAAAGAAAATGTGTGTAATTAGTTTCACGAAATCACTTTCATGAAAGTGGTTACGAAACCTAGTGTCATCGTGTAAACTAGCCTTAAGCTACTGTTCCAGTTTTCATTGTCATGAATATATTTTCATCCGGGATATTGTGTCCCTGATAACTTATAAGTAGAGCCCGAAGTTGGCACTTTTGGTTAAAATAGGCAGGCGAAAAGGCACTTAAAATACCGAAATTAGGTGATAACATAATTAAAATAGGCATATATTAGAAGTCTAAACAGAGAGTAATCCCACTCTTTGTTAATGAAAATAGCTATTTAAGTACTCGCTCAATGGCAACAGACAATTCCTCAGCAAGCTAGAGGAATATTATCTATTTTATGGAACCTGAAGGTTCATTGCCGCGCATACCTGAGCCCGCTATTCAAGCCTATTCCGTACTAACCCCATCCAATCATCCCTCGCAAATTCTACTACCCTTAAATCTATTCTAATATTGTCCTCCCACTTACGTCTAGGTCTTCCAGGTGGTATTTTCCCTTCGGGTCTCCCAGTCAATACTTTTGAGGTATGTCTTTCCTCCCCCGTGCGCGCAACATGTTCAGCCAATTTCATCCTTCGTGATTTAATTACCTTTACTATATCTGGTGAAGGGTACAGGTTATGAAGCTCGTTGTTGTGTAGTTTTCTCCTGTCCCCATTTTCATGTCTCTTAGGCCCAAATATTTTCCTAAGCACCCTGTTTTCGAACACTCTAAGATTATGTTCTTTCCGACCAGTAAGCGGCCATGTCTCACATCCATGTAATACAACCGGCAGGATAGTACTTAATAATTCATTTATTATATACAGTACTTAATCTTACTTTTCTTGAATACAAACAATAAGATGTCCGTGGTACCCTGCATTCCTTTCATACGTTCTTGTATTTAAATAGCTTAATTGAATCGTTTCAGGAGGTAGGTTTTCGACAGCTTGAAAACAAATAAAATAGGCGAAAAAGACACAATAAACATTCGCTCTTTCGTTCCTATAGTTTTAGAAACCTGTTAATCTCTATTTAACTCTTTAATATATTCACCCAAATAGAAAAGGCATTTAGCCTAACTTCCGAAACCTACTTATAAGCTATCTTTGAATTACAATGCAATACCAACTTTTTCAACTATTTTAATTAGGGTCCGGAAATTAATGCTCTATCAGAAAACAAAATATGCTGTAAAATTTGGAAAATAAGTTCCAGTATGCGCTATTATTTAAGTAATATCAATATATTACATTCACTTGTTAGCTAAATTATATTATAAATTACAATAAATAATAAAAATTATATTAATTAATTCACAAAACTTAAAAAAAAATAAAGAAAGATCACTGCAACTAGTTTTAGTAAACTGAAAACTAATGAAGTGAAACGTCGCATTAATGTTATTAATCAGTTCCGAAAACATTAGGCTATGTAATGGTAAAGTGATTCCTATACAGGCCATGGAGGCCTAGAGGGTTCCAGGAGGTTGAGGCTCCTAGATTTCGGACATTCGGAACATGAAGATGGTAAGGTTGTCAGCTTTATGCACCGACCGCTTTTACCCCCAGGATTGCTCCTGGTACTCATTTCTGTTAGAGGATGAGTCGACCCAGGGCCATGGTGCCACCAGAAGGATTAGGCCAATTGAAAAATCTCAACGACCTCATCGGGAATCGAACCCGTAGACCTTCCGGTTTGTAGCACAACGCCTCAACCACTACGCTACGGTGTACCCCTTAAGCAAAGACAGTCAATTATTATACAATCGATTCTCAAAACATGCACATAACAAAATGTGGTGTAAATGTTTCAATTTATTATCAGAGATATACACAGTACTTAACATCTGTAAAAAAAATATGTGTACAACTGTACAACTAACTAATTAGTGGTACTTACGAATGTTGTTGCCGTGGATCGTAAGTTGACATTCCCACACAATCTTGTTGCTATGGGCGTTGCGATGCGGTTAAATTACTTATGGTGCTTGCGCCACGTCATAATTCATTACGATACACTTCATGGACAATGCCCCCAGGACAAATATTCGTTTCCCATAACAACAAACACATGCGAATCACTTTCTGAAATAAACATCTATCTTCAAGAATGTATATACTTAATATTTTCAGGTAATATCACAATTAATATAATTAAATTGATATAAATAATCATCGTGCAAAAAATAGCGCATTACGGATCTCGGAAAATTGAAACTATTTTCAAACTATTTCCTCGATCCGTAATCATGCCTTACGGCCCTTGTATCGCAATATACTATATCAAGCAAATATACATTAATGCAAAACTAACAAAATGTGCAATAATATGCAAAACTAAACCATCGGTTTTCTGTTATTTCTTTCATTTCTTGTACATATTTTAACATTAACTTGTAATAGAGTGAATTAATAAAATAACAATCCTAGATTATGACTGAACTTTTTCCTACACTTTGCAGGCATGTTAGCGGGATTAAACAGGAGGGGTATCATCTTAGCTACGCCACTAATCGATAAACTTGTGCTCGCCTCGTCTAATCCTCGTTAAGTTTTATGAGCGCTTTATTGAAAATCCCGGGTGGTGCATTAACGAGAGATTAAGATGAAACAAAAGACATACGTCCGCGTTACTTCCAAACCATTTGCTCGGTCTTGTAATCTGAGACAAGAACAAGACACGATCGTCTCTTAGCGACTACATGCGTAACTCTCACACACAGCTAATTCCTCTCCTTCGTGTTGATATTAAAACTGCCTTCTGTGTAATGCTCTTCATTTAGTAGGAATTACTCACAAAGGAAGAGGATGCTTTCATTTCTCATGTAAACCTACTTTTACTTCCATTAATACACATTATCATCAGAGACCGTGTAATGTTTGTGTTTATAAATATTATATTTTATATATACAGAATGTTAATGAATAACACCGAAATATTTTACCTGTATATAGAGGGGACATAGACAATAACTTCTATTAGGAGTTTTTTATTCTATGACGTTAAATGTGTATGCTACAGGGCATTAAATTCATTGTAATTGGGTGCTCATAAGTCAACAATTACGCGAAATAGGGTTACAATTTTCATTAAATCGACTTCATGCCGTCCTAGTGATCGATAAAAACCTGATTCTTAATCATTCATCCACAGCTATATCCATAGGCGTAACGAGGGGGGGGGGGGTTTGGGGGTTTGAACCCCCCCCCCCCCCATTGATTGAAAAAGGGAAAATTGTACTATTTATTTCATTAATGTGATATATCACTTTTTTTAAAAAAATCTGCTTATAAATTACTTAATATGAGTTTAAAGCGTGGGAAGCTTAAAACTCGTTATTGTGCATCTTAATTTTTAAAATTTTCCGGTGGGAGGACCCCGGAACCCCCCTCTTCAGATGTTATAACCCCCCCCCCCATATGGTCGGCCTGGTTACGCCTATGGCTATATCATAATTTAGAGATTTCATAATCTGCAAAATTTGCAGACTAATCACGTGACTGGCCACCACTGCATTAGTCTTCTTTTATTCTTAACTACTGACTACAGTGTTAACAACGAAGTTCCTTTGTTTTGCATTTATTTTTCTAATGTTAGAAGCCAGTGGCGGCCATGCCCTGGGAGATTTTATGCTGTAACAGAAAAGATTGAATCTATAGAGCAAAAATGTCCTAATAAAAGTTGCTTGTCTATGTCCCCTCTATACACAGGTAAAATATTTCGGTGTTATATATATATATATATAAAGTTAACGACTATTCTGTGCCTAAAGTTTTATTTCTTCCTCCATTCGTCTCTGTTAATCCAATCCAAATCTTGTAGTTCTCTTTTTCATTCCTGTATTGATCTCCTGCATCCATGAGTTTCGAAGCCTGCCTCTGGTTCTTCTTCCAGGTGGACACCATTCCCATACCCTTCTTGGTAGACTTTATTTTTTTAAATCGATTTCCAAGTTAAGCTCAACATCGATTCATTAAGCAAACTTACAGAAGCATAAATGTCTAGTTTGATAAGCATAGGCCTAATATGTTAAGGAATATGTGGGTAGTGTTATTTTTCATAGCTAACTGTATTGCATCTTCCAAAGCCGTATATGAACACTGTAAAACAATATATAATTAATTTCCATTGATAAGCTCTTCCTAATATATTACTATAAAATAGGTACTAAATTGGGTATTATTCCTTTACCGGTCAACCGATTTGGTACATTATCAATAGGGTTATTCCCATGGACGTTATAAATGCGTATAACAAGTTTCATGAAAATCCGATAAAGCGTATTTGAGTTATCGCCCATACAGACAGACGGACACACATTTTCCCGTCTACCACACAATTTCATAAAGTACCATTCTGGCACTTAATAATATAAATAACAATGCATACAAAAACCTCTAACATTATGAACTTCTTGTTTCCAGATACACCAGGAGCTCCATTTAAAATTACATCTTGTAGTGTTGCCCGTTTTCTTTAAAACTTAGTTCACAGAAGGAGTGGATTTATTCTGACGTTGATTTCATTCCACTAAAACTTTTCGCTGGCACTTGCGAGCTCAGTTTAACCTCAAACTCAGTTTTAATCCGATTTTAAGTACGCGGTTTCCATGACAACTAGAATTAGTTAAAACATTTATAAACACACTAAACAAAGGAATAATTTGATTTGAAGTAAAATATAGCATTAGTGAAGTTGGTAACACAATTATACTGTCACTTATTAAGTTGGTAGTCAGGTTGTCTGGAAGGTGAAGTCGCTAAACCCTATTACAATTGTCAACCCGACACTTTGCCATTTTGCTGAAATTTCTCCACTGTAGAGTAATTAGTAATTCGTATTCCTTTAACTCTGTGTGAAAATCTCATAGACTTGTCGACTCTCTAATATATATTCAACAGATGACATGCATTTTATCTCAGAAAGCAAAGTTTTTTTTTCTTTCTAATTAAGGATTCATCGACAGGGGCGGATTTAGAATTTCTTTATGTAGGGGACACAACTTTTGATTTATATATGATTCAGACACCAAGAACAGATTTTCTTTCTAAAGAATATAGGACTGAAATCAGTTATGGGCAAATTCAAATGTATTTCGTCCCTTAAGCTCCGCCCATTCGATATTCACATTTGCACGGACTGTGTGATTTATTTTGTTTCTGAGCAAAGCAGAGTGGCCAACTGGCTTTGTATATTGTCGCAAGTGCCTTGTACCCACTGTCCTTGTATACTGTCGCAAGTGCCTTGCATCCACCTCTACATATAGCTAAATAATGCGTAACATTAACCACATTTGAAATGTGTTAATATTCCTGCCCAATTTTCTGATTTGACCTTTCCTGTAAATGCGTTAAAAACTACATAATGTATGAAAATGTACAAAATTTATTTAAAATAAAAAATCGAACCCTATCTAAGGTATAACCTATAGAGATGCGGCAAAAAGTCATAGGACCAAACTTTTAGATCTCTCAAAATCCGTTACTGGAAGTGAAATCGATTTTATGATTCGACTTACCGACTTACCTTAAGTCTTAAAAAATTCCCTTTAGGCAGGCCTACAGGCTGAGATAGATTTCGAAGTGCTAAATCTCGCCTTATATGAGAGCTACCGAGAAAACAGTTTTTGATTTGTAGAGTACTCATCAAGAGCTTTTCAACGATACCCCACAAGACGTAGTTTCAAAAACTTCGAATTTCCTTCCCCCCACCAACCACCCCCAAAACCTCCAAATCGTTGGTGTCACTGTGAACTCCATAGGGAGTACTCTAATTTATTCAATCAAAATTTCCCTCTATACTTCATAGGAGCCAAGATATAAATTTTTCAAAATTTCAACATCCTCCCCCGACCCTCCCATTGGGCCAATTTTGCTCATTAACGAACTTGTCCGAACTATTAGGCCTAGAAATAACATAATAAAATTTGGTTCAAATATCTTGAAAATTACGGCCGGTAGCGTGTAAAGATATATATATATATCTTTTTTTTCTTCTTTAACAGGCGGTGGTTTCATACTTAGGGAGGCATGAAACGTAAAGATATGAAAGAATTTTTCGAAATTCATGACATGGTATCGATTGCAATAGGTAGATTTTTCTTCGAAATCTATCTAAAAGAGACTGTAAAACTGCATCCCTCGTTTTTAAGGTTTTTTGGAGGTAAACAATTAACTTTTTGGTATATACCCATCGGTTACTGGCTAAAAGCTTTAAGTGTGCCACATTTCAAGTCTCTAGCTCATCTCGAAAAAGGGATAAACATTAATGTCAGTGAGTGAGTGAGTCAGCCTTTATCTTAAATTTCTATTAACAGGAATGAGAAGAAATTGGAAGACAAATTTAAATTTCATATAAATTACAGAATAAGGAAGCACGAATTGAACTATGGGCCTAATCATTGTTTTAACTGTTTTCTTTGCAGTCCGACGTAGGTTTATGTATTGTGTGGGAATTTGAGTCTCGCCAAGTATAGTATACAAGCCTTTATAGACAACGCCCTCATCATCACAAATATTCGGTTGCCATAAACAATAACAAATGCGAATAACTTTCTGAAATATAACATCCATCTTCAATAGTGTATATACATAATATTTTCAGATAATATCACAATTAATATAATGAAATTGATATAAATAATCATCGTGCAAAAAATAGCATGCAATACACGTGCCGTAAGCGCATTACGGATCACAGAAAATTGAAAACACTCGGCGCGAGCGCCTCGTGTTTTCAAACTTTTTCCTCGATTCGTAATCATGCCTTACGGACCTTGTATCGCAATATACTGTACTAGCTTAAAAGACCCGGCGTCGCCCGGGTTTTGTATTTTGTAATTGGAAATTAACTTATGAAGGATTTTCAATTTTAAATTCTAGGTCCTTATATAGGCATTTATAATTTGAAATAGGAAGAACGACTTATTACACTCAAACTATTCCCTCAGAAAAAGCTTGATATAGTTTTTTATGGCTCATAGAGGATCAAGAATTTTGCATCCCATCGCTTGTACAGTGCACAGCAAGCCTGGTAGAGGTTTAAATAGGTTTAAATAAGAAGAAACAGAAATTCCTGTAACATAAAATTGTAATATCGAGGCGGGAAATTTCCCACTCTTATGTTACCATAAAGCTGTTTGGGGGATGAAATTAAACAGAAAGCATTATCACTTTCATACTTTTCTCTCCAAAAACCTGCGATATAATATAATAATATACACATTACCATACCTCGTTTTGTTTTCTCTATGTCCAGGGTAGAGAAAGTTATGTGATTCCATTATTTTAGTGGATTTCATTCTGTAATATTTATTTATAACATGAATTATTTTGATAACTTCTCTTATTTGTCAAAAGTGCATTTCATTTGTTTTTTCCAAGCCCATCATATACAATTTGGCAACAATATATTCTGTGATTTGGAATTGATAATTCTATGTAAAAAGGGATTAAGTATTTTCAAAAACATTTAATTTTTGGCATTTAGAATCAGAATTTTTCAAAATCCTTTCTTAGTGAGCACCTATATTATGAAACGAAGGTACTGTCAAAATTCCAAGTCTCTACCTATTATAGTTTAGGCTGTACGTTGATTCCTGTCAGTCAGTCAGTCAGTCAGTCATTCATTCATTCAGTCAGTCAGGACAAAGCCTTTTATATATATAGAGATTGCGATACAAGTGCCGTAAGGCACGTTTACGGGTCGAGGAAACAGATTGAAAACCCGAGGCGCAGCCGAGGGTTTTTAAGTTTTCGAGACCCGTAAATGCCTTTACGGCCCGTGTGTTGCATGCTATTTTTTGCACGATGATTATTTATATCAATTTAATTATATTAATTGTGATATTACCTGAAAATATTATGTAAATACATTCTTGAAAATAGATGTTTATTTCAGAAAGTGATTCGCATGTGTTTGTTGTTATGGGAACCGAATGTTTGTCCTGGGGGCCGTGGCCATAAAGGCTTATATTATGAAGTGTATCGTAATGAATTATGACGTAGCGCTTGGACCGTAAGTGTTTTAACCTCATCGCAACCGGCCTTAGCAACAAGACTGTGTGGGAATGTCAACTTACGATCCATGTAAACAAAGTTCGTAAGTACCACTTACTAGCTAAGGAGTGCAAAAAAGAGTTAACATTCCTGTCTTCGAGGATCTTCTGTCTGCCTTCCCTTTTAATTCTTCATACGTTTTACAGTTCATATCCTCCTTAATTTGTCTTAAGGCAAGTTGTGTCTACAAGCAGCTCCATTGTTATTTTTCCAATAACTGGTTTCTTCATCAGTACCGATCTGAATGTTTGTGACTATATTGTTTAACCAGTGTTCTTATCACTCAACTTTGTTTGCCCTATTCTACCTCCCACGTGATAAGACTTTCTTCCTGACCAGACGGCTTAACCTAGAATCCAAAAGCATCAGGTGTATATGAGGTAGCTGAAGGTATTGTGTTTCATTGAGGAGTAAATGCTGGACCTGCTATTTATTTGAATTCCACACAGTCTCGTATGGCGAAACACTTGATCCAGCAGCTCAATTTGATCCAAGCCACAAGCTTTCTGAATCTTTTTCTGGCATTCATTTTTCGGTCGCTGCTAACCAGTCTGGCTGGAGAACAAATACACTCTGTAATTCTTTTACCCGCATTGGAATACTATTATTTCATTACTTTAAGAACAGATCAAAAGTCATTTCCTTCAAAACATTGACAAAATACCGAAATATCAGAATCAAGTCTTACCTGGTGCAAATAAATCTTTGCATCAGACTGAAACAATTGAATGCCTAGACCTTGCAATACGGCCTCTTATTTTGTATCAGAATGTACAGTGAGAAAAATGTACTGACCATGCTTAGAGTAAAGAAAGTTGGGTAAATGCATTAGACCTAAATCAGATTTTAGTTGGACTGTTCATCCTTCGGGGATTGGGCATTAAATTGCAATCCATAATCCATAATTTGTTACATAAAGCTATTTATTCAGAATAGTAGTTAATAAAATAATACAGTTAACTTGAAGGCGTGTTTTTATTTAGCCTTGTATTTGAACTTCCTGCAATTCTTCAGTGGATGTTTGTATTTTAATAGTGGTATGTAGGCGGATATTTCTCAACACATTTATCAAGGCAATAGACAATTCCTAAGCAAGTTAAGGAAATAGTATGTTTTTTATTGAACCCGGAGGTTCATTGCCGCGCTTACCTATGCCCGCCATTCAACTCTATTTTGTGCTAACTCCATCCAACATCCTTCGCTAATTATGCTTCCCTTAAATCTATCCCAATATTGCCCTCCCACCTACATCTAGGTCTTCCAAGTGGTCTTTTCATTTCGGGTCTCCCAGTCAATATTTTTGAAATAGATTATGTCTTTCCTCCCCCATGCGCGCAACATGTCCAGCCCATTTCATGTTCCGTGATTTAATTACTCTTACTATATCCGGTGACGAGTACAGGTTATGAAGCTCGTCGTTATGCTGTATTCTCCAGTCCCCATTTTCACTACTAACTGTAGTAGAGAGTAATACAATCCCTAATTGTGTCTCGTCCCCAAAAATAGAAAGGAATGGATTCTGGAAAACAGTAGCTAACTGTTGGTCTTTCTTTACAAACCCTTTTTGGCAATATAAAGTAAATAAGCCAATCTTAGGAGGAGTATTCAAATAATTATATATATATAAACTGAACGATGTGGAAGTAGTGAAGATTTCTTTCAGCAATTAACTATATAGCTTTCAAGAATCGGATTACAAAGGAATCAGCCCCAGGTTCTTGAGTTGTTTCTGCTCACAAAAGAGGACTGTAAACACAGCACCGTAATCTTAAGCTTTTGAAACTGCTATAGAGAAGAATGAATGATTTCCTTAGGCCATTAAGTTTTTGCGAACACGTGCTTATACACAGTATGCAGAGTGAGTCAATATTATTATATTTATTTAATAATAATAATAATAATAATAATAATGAACTTTGCAGGTAGAAAACCCAATTACAATAAAATTCATACTTACAAAATGATAAAAACAAAAGAAACAAAAAATAAGAATACACAAAAAATACATTACTGCAATTTATTAAAAAGGAAAAGAATTCCTAGCCACTTCTGAGATCCAGCAGTTGCCAGGTTTCTCTTAAACACAGTACATAATACCTTTGTGGAAGAAAACATATTATGTTGCCACTCGAAATCAGATGTGATAAATACCTCACATTATTGTCTCAACCTTTTTGCCAAAGCGTTTAATACATAAAACCCAGCGATTAACAGTGGCATTTAAAGCGGGAAATGGATATCACATCCCGTATCCTGTCCTTGATTAACAACAGATTAACAGTAATAAAAACACGGTGAATCAAATTGAAAAAGGTAAACAATAATTAACCGATGCCATGCATGTTTCATGTATAATAAATAAATAAAATAAGTTATGCAATACGCAATACATAAATATTTAGGCCTATACCATTTGAGTGGTAACGTACTTTTGAATCACTCTGTATATTATCAGGAACGCTAACCACAGATTACAATCAGGGCCCGGATTTTGATGACCTAAAACTACTTTAAAAATGAGCTATAAAATGACTTCAAAACATACCAAAAAATTACCCAAAAACTGAGAAAATTACCTTAAAATTTGTATGAAAGTACTTGTGCTCATTCATCATATTTGTGTTTATTCTATGTACCTATGTTGTTGACCCAATTATAGACTTGTAATTAGTTATTTTCACACGCTCCAATGCAAACAACAAAACCGTGTTTCAGTATCCAAATTATGATTATAACGAGACCTATTTATTTATGCTTATTTGCAGTTCCGAGAATATTCAATGTAAATAAATGCACAAATACCCTATATAATGTGAGAAACAACACAAAATTACCTAAAATATGAAATGTGGAAAAAAATACCGTAAAATGACCAAAAAATTACGTTAAATTCTAAAAGTGACCTGAAAATTAAAAATGGAGGAAAATTACCAAAACGTTACCATAAAAAATATTATTTTTATAATCTAGGGGTCATGATCAGAATATCTTAACTAGTGGGCAACATCCACGATGTTCTAGTTAAAAGACGATATATCATCAAAATCCGGGCACTGCTTATAATAAATATTATACGCCTACTAACATTACTAACTAACTAACTCCGTGGCGCTAACATCCCAGAAGGGACAAGGCCTACCACCCGACTGCTGCGTCATCTACCATAGGCAGATGGCAGGATTGGGGGCATGTGGTCAGCATGCCGACACCCACGGCCGATAATGGTGTTTTCCATGACCGGAGCCGCTACTTCTCAAGTAGCTCCTCAATTTGAATCACGAGGCTGAGTTCACCCCCCCCCCTACTTTCATGAAGATAGGTTAATTCTCGAATAGACACTTTTATTCCATTAATGTGAAAAGCACAAATATTATTAATAGACCTACTGAACAATTTTATTGCAATATATTAGTTGTTTTTACAGGTAGTACACAATTGTTAATATTAAATTACTCATTTTACGATCAAGTGATATACTTGCGAAAATGGATTTAAGTTTAATTTTCAGCTGGGTAGTTTGTGTATGTCCTTCACTTAAATAACTGAGATTTAGGTGAATCCAACTCTTAAGGGTAAAATATTATGACAGTTTTATTACTAATAGGCCTATTGACTAGTTTACTGCATTATTGTAATCTCTATATATATAAAAAGCTTTGTCCTGACTGACTGACTGAATGAATGACTGACTGAATGACAGGAATCAACGTACAGCCTAAACTATAACAGGTAGAGACTTGGAATTTTGACAGTACCTTCGCTTCATAATGTAGGTGCTCACTAAGAAAGGATTTTGAAAAATTCTGATTCTAAATGCCAAAAATTAAATGTTTTTGAAAATACTTAATCCCTTTTTACATAGAATTATCAAAACAAATTCACAGAACGTATTGTTACCAGTGGTATCAGGTGGGCTTGGATTAAATTAAATGGATGTTTGACAAATTAGAGAAGGTATCATTATAATTCATATTATCTATATTAATAAAAGGAATTCTCCTCGATGTCCAGCGAAATGTACTGAACGCAGAGATCCTAAATTTTAAACATAGGTGTGCTGAAGGGTCGGAAAATGCACCTCGAAGCCGGAATTGGTTTTCGTTCGTGAGTTATGAGTGAAAAACTGGCAAAAAACGTGCATTTTTTGCGTTTTCAAAACATAAGTTTTCAGTTATACATTTCAATGTCAAATCAATTACAGTTGGCTTTGGCTATTTTTGTCAAACCTTGAAAACAAAACTTTCGCGATCGCTTGAATGTTGTAAGCCCTAAATATGGTCAAACGTTGTTTTATTTGGACGAATCTCACTATACAGAGGTTTTCTTGGCCAAGAAACTCGAATCTGAGGTCGCTTTTACCAGTCGATGCTATCTGATCGTGGTATGTAGTCCATGCGATTTAGGTGTTAATAAATGTAATGATTTAATTATTATGCTCTTAATTTTTAATTCTTGAAATAATTATCGCGGGCGAAGCCGCGGGCACATGCTAGTATAGTATATTATATATTAAATTTACTGGTTCTTAATAATTCAGACCATATTGAATTTTGTGTGTATTTGGATAAATTATGCGCCATATTATTAATGAGATTGTAGCCTAACGTAAATGAAATGGCCACTTATATAAGGTGTAGGCCCTACTGTATTGTAAATCAAGTACCATTTTTTTATTAAACTAATAAAAAGCTCTATTGTTTAATAGGTTTTATATTCACAATGTTTGCTAAATCTTTTAGATATCGGTAGTCCATACTTATATAAAGTCTTCGCATCTTTGCTGTTTTAATTATTGAGGGTATAAGGCTAAAAACACAACATTTATTTTATTATATTCCCGAAGTTATAAAAATCATTTTAAAAATCGATATTAAGAAATGACGTAAAGATAACTAGTCGTTGTGGCAATCCTGTTGAAGATCGTTTTGTCAAGTCATCTTATACAGGGTGTTAATGAATAACACCGAAATATTTTACCTGTGTATAGTGGGGACATAGACAAGCAACTTTTATGAGGAGATTTTTGCTCTATGGATTCAATTTTTCCTGTTACAGCATAAAATCTTCCAGGGCATGGCCGCCACTGACTTCTAACATTAGAAAAAGATGCAAAACAAAGGAACTTCATTGTTAACACTCTAGTTAACACTAATGCAGTGGCGACCAGTCATGTGATTAATCTGTAAATTTTGCAGATTATGGAAACACTAAATTATGATATAGCTGTTGACGAAAGATTAAGACTCAGGTTTTTATCGATCACTAGGAAGGCATGAAGTCAATTTAATGAACATTTTAACCCTATTTTGCTACATTATTGAGTTTTGAGCACCAAATTGTAATGACTGTAATGCCCTTTAGCATACACATTTTATGTCGTAGGGCAAAAATCTTTTAATAAAAGTTGCTTGTCTATGTCCCCTCTATATACAGGTAAAATATTTCTGTGTTATTTATTAACACCCTGTATATCTATTGTGGTAAGTGACAAGAGACAAAGCTTCAGTTTTCAATTTTAAAAATGTAATTTACTCACATAAATAAAAAATGGTTAAATATGTAATTTCATGTAATACAAATATGTAGAATTTGTAAAGTGAACCTTCACTAAAATAGTCATCATATGCTGCACCATGCACATTTACGGTTTTTCGCAGTAATAAAGTTAAAGAATAAAATGTGTAAGTACATAGAAATCCTGGCTCTCATGGTGATACTTTCTGCAGTAATACAGAAATGCATACATGCCTATCCTATTTTGCAGACTGAAGAATCGACGGCCACGCAAACAACGGTTGTGGATTTTTCTGTGGAACATGTGTAGGGGATTTCTGCATAGCGGTTTCAAGTTCATGAAACGCCTTTGTGTGGGGGACTGTTACCCCCAAGCTGTTAGCACGCGTTTGACCCGAGATGTTTAGAACCTTGCCTTTAGGCGTAAGCGAAAGTAAACAAGGTGTCGGAAGTTTGTTGAGTAGAGGGCTGTATTCGGAGGGATGTTACTCCTTGTTTGAACATCAAATGCACTTTCCCACCTTTGCCGTATTCAATCCCCTTCCTGCATGTTTAATATTCAAGTGTATAACAGGTTTTTGTACGTCTTACACCCTCGAAAAGCATAGATAAATCAATCAGGGCTTCAATGTTGTCCTATTTTTATTAATATTTGCAGTATTACTTGAGTAACAGCAGAGTTTATAGTATTAAAATATTGATACTTATTTAATTGAAAAAGCCGTAGCGTAGTGGTTGAGGCGCTGCGCTACAAACCGGAAGGTCGTGGGTTCGATTCCCGATGAGGTCGTTGGAGTTTTTCAATTGGCCTAATCCTTCTGGTGGCACTATGGCCCTGGGGTCGACTCAGCCTCCAAAAGAAATGAGTACCAGGAGCAATCCTGGGGTAAAGGCGGCCACCTTCACGTGCCGAATGTTGAAAATCTGGGAGCTTCAACCTCCTGGAACCCTCTGGGCCTCCATGGCCTGTATAGGGATCACTTTTTACTTATTTAATTAACAACATATTCAGAAGATTACATTGCTTAGATAAATATTATGCTCTAATACATATTTAAAAATTGTGTACTCGTCACCGGATATAGTAAGGGTAATTAAATCACTTGATGAAATGGGCTGGACATGTAGTGCGCATGGAGGAAAAACATATCTAAAAAATATTGACTGGGAGACCCGAAGGGAAAAGACCACTTGGAAGACCTAGATGTAGGTGGGAGGACAAAATTAGAATAGATTAAGAGAAGTAGGAATTGCGAGGGATGGTTGGATGGAATCAGCACATTATAGGGTTCAATGGCTTGCTCAGGTAAGCGTGGCAATGAACCTTTGGGTTCCATAAAATAGATAATATTTCTTTAGCTTCTGAGGAATTGTCTATTGATATTGAGTGAATTAGTAAGTTAAAAATGTAATTTAATGTACAATATTATGTATAACACATTATATAAAATCTATAGGCCTACGTTATATAGACTGCTGTTGTCCAAAAGAGACAAGAAGGGGTTAAGACAATTGAATTTTTACCGTGCAGTGAGGGTCAAACAATCTAGTAATCTAGCTAATTTATCAGTTCTTCCTTTCGTCAGCTTAAACTGAAGTGAAGTAAATCTTAGATCTCTGTGATGTAATATTGGTCACGAACTGAGCCGTAAGTCATTGAAGTAAATAGACACTGCATTCTATTAATCCCTCAACAAAGAAACTGTTTATTTATTTTATACATTTATGTCGATTCTGTTCTTATTAAGAAGGAACATTGGTGCATTAGTTGAATAGACACTTATCTTAAGTGAAGAAATAGCAGTTCCAGCTGACCAAACTACACACCAACTTCGTCCATCTGCTACTCCTAAGATCTTACTATAGTTGATCCCATTCTAGTTTGATCCTAGTCAAAACAAAGGGGAGGAGAACTCGCAGAGAGTTCGCGGAAAATTCGCATCATGTGACAAACGTGATTGGTTAATGTCATTAGCAGGGCCCGGATTCTAATGACATGTCATCTTTTTATTGGTGCTGCATAGACATTGCCAACTTGTAGATAAATCCTAATCATGGCCTCTAGATTATAGAAATACATTTTTATTAGGTCATTTTTTGTCATTTTATGTTTTTAGGGAATTTTTTTTCAATTTTAGGTCATTATTTCGTCATTTTCGTGTCATTTGCTTCCTTATTTAGTCATTTTCATGTATTTACATTGAGTGTATTAACTTTTTTTCGTCGCTAGCGGTGCTGTCTTTGAAGTGTTGTTTGTTTAATGCAAGAAGGAAAAAATAAGTGTTGTCATGTCTCAGTCGGAAATGAAAATCAAAGAAACGCCACAATTTTGTATTATATTACTGTTGTTATTAGATTGACTTGGCATCTGCTTGGATTTGAGAGTCCATACTACTGTTTACCCTGAATTAAACAACAATATAATCCGGCAGAGCACAAAAGAAAATTCCGAATTTTGACTGACCAGTGCCTCAGTGCCAGTATAAAGAAAGAACATTCACAACATTACAGTTATTTACAGTTTTTGCAATTATGTTCAAACTAGTCTGTAACTTTGTGTGTACAATAATAATTTTTTATAAATAAAATATCAGTTTATAGGTCATTTTTTATAATTATTAAGTAATTTTCTCTAAAATTTATGGTCATTTTATAGGTCATTTTTCAAACATTTTTAGGTCATCAGAATCCGGGCCCTGGTCATTAGCATGCGCCATTAGCAGGATGTGGCTAACGAGTGTTCGTAAGTTCATGCAACAATATCAACATTTACACGTGAAATAACAAACTCTCACTGGCATCGTCATCATTATAGTATATCAATTAGCAAACAAAACAAAGGATTCATTGTTCACGACGACCCTGCGGGTCAGTTGTACTGAGAATAAACAAACTAACATAAACACGGTGAACACGTGCGTTCTCACGTGCGGGCTATGACAGCCACGCCTCTTTGTTTTGAACAGGATCGTTCTTAAATGGGATAGAGAATAGTGGTCACGTATATTCGTGGTATACACTACTTCGTCTTCCTCAGATTTAAAAATTTGCCGGTATTAAAAATGGATACATCAAATATTTGTTCTAATTCCGAAAGTTGTGTACATTCCCTCCACAACCAACTCCTTTAAAGTGAAATATTTTTTGTCCGGTATCAAGTATGGCATAATTAAATGGAAAAGACCTACGAAAACAATTTTATCCATTAATTTTGCTTCATAAAGTATTATTAAAATTTGTTTACTATACTTCTTGCTTTGAACTATGGACTTGGAGAAGACTCTTGAGCATCCCATGGACGGAGAAAAGAACAAATACATCTATAATAGAAGAAATAAGACCAAAACACTCTTTGGAGGCAATGGCCACAAAAATGAAATTATCATACTTCGGACATATCATCAGAAAAGAACGATCATTAGAAAAAGATGTAATGCTGGGACACATGGAAGGTGCGAGGAAACAAGGAAGACCACGTACAAGGTGGATTCAAGGCGTGCAGGAGGGGATGCAAATGAAATTGTGTGAACTGATCTGTGCTGCAAAAAACAGGAATCTATGGAGATCAATAATACAAAGAATCATAGACAATAGAACAAGACTAAACACCTATTAGGGATGGCAAGACCCATTTCTTGCTGTGAATATCCACATGGATCTCCAAGAGTCGTTCACGACTCAGTGGAATAATAATAATAATAATAATACTTCTTGACTTTCCATTACTAATGTTTATCAAACTTTATATATATATACCTTTATTAAGTTACATTCATAGAAATTCAAGCCTTTGTCCACATTGATATAACCAAGCCAATCTAAGGGGACCTGCCAGGGAATTTAGAAATTTTTAGCTTACATTTTTCACACAATTTTTATCATATTTCACCTTACGTCTCTGGACGCATTTACCACAATAAACCCTAAATGTTTTAAAGCTGTAAATGTATTAGATCTCGAGGAAATAAATATCTTATACATTTTCTTATAGGTTTCCTGGCAAAAGGTCCTGGCTGTGCAATTTTGAAATTTGCGGGATCAAATTGCAGATTCGATGTATAGATACTCCAAACCAATGCCTTACTTGCTTAACAGAAAGGAGCTGACATTCTGTCAAATAAAATTGCATCCTTGTGACCCTAGGAAGCATATTGTAAGATTAACGGTCATGATTGATCGATATCCGAGGCATGTTCTTGGTCAATATCGAATACATGGCGTATGAATGGATTAGTCAAGATTTTAAATGCTGTTACACCCTTCCTGGAAGAATTACATTTATTAACACTTATTTGTTTAACTAGGTAATGATGTTTTTGCACGACGTAACTAATTAGTGGTACTTACGAATATTGTTGCCGTGGATCATAAGTTGACATTCCCACACGCTTTGAAAACAAAAGAAATCTCAGTGCTGTAAAAATGACAAAAAGCACACGTGTCGAAGTAAATCCACCATAATACAAGCCTTTATCGAAGACCGGAACCAAGGCCCCCCAGTTTGTGGCGACTTTAACAGGACAAATATTCGGTCCCCATAACAACCAACACATGCTAATCACTTTCTGAAATATAATATCCATCTTCAATAGTGTATATACATAATATTTTCAGCTGATATCTCAATTAATTTAAATAAATTGATATAAATAATCATCAGCATGCAATACTCGATCCATAAGCGCATAACGGATCTCAGAAATTGAAAAATAGTATCGCAATATACTATTGAACTATTTCATCGATGCCCTTCTTTCCCAGTGGCCATGGAAACAAACATTCAGAGCCTGGCCCACAAACAAACTTACAGATAAATAGACAGACAAACACTTTTTTGCACTCCTTAGCTAGTAAGTGTTACTTACGAAAGTTGTTTACATGGATCGTAAGTTGACATTCCCACACAGTATTGTTGCTATGGCCGTTGCGATGAGGTTAAATTACTTACGGTCCTTGCGCTACGTCATAATTCATTACGATACACTTCATAATACATGCCTTTATGAACAAGGCCCCCAGGACAAATATTCGGTTCCCATAACAACAAACACATGCGAATCACTCTCTGAAATAAACATCTCTCTTCAAGAATGTATACACATAATATTTTCAGGTAATATCAAAATTAATATAATTATATTGATATAAGTAACCGTCGTGCAAAAAATAGCATGCAACACACGGGCCGTAAAGGCATTTACGGGTCTCGAAAACTTAAAAACCCTCGGCTGCGCCTCATCCTTCATTATTCGCGACGATTAATAAAATTAGGCTACATTTCCTTTCGCCCGTTACTGAATGCCTCTGTTCTTTAGGAAGATTTGGTCCAGTAAGGGTTTTAATCCCCTCTCCACTTCAGTCAGATATCCTATACCAGTGCGGTTGAACCCTCTTCTGCCTGTCTCTAATGGCCAGATACTTAAGTGACTCCACGAGTTTGGGATAACGATGGGGTTGGACGGGAGAGCAGTTTCTGATTCAGCAGTCAGAGTCCATTTTCCACAGATCGGTTTACGAGTACACAATGTGCCGGATTCCTCATCTTACGTATAAATGATTCCATAATTTCACACACTTTTAGCTTCCACTTTCATTCTCTCAAGGTATTTCCTGTATAAAACTTCTCAATAATTCAATTTTTACATTCTGTACTAACCTATACTCGTCACTGGATATAGAAAGGGTAATTAAATCCCGGAGGATGAAATGGGCTGGACATGTTGCGTGCATGGGGGAGGAAAGACATAACTGAAAAATATTGATTAGAAGAGCCGAAGGGAAAAGACCGCTTGGAAGACATAGACGTAGGTGGGACGACAGTATTAAGGTAGATTAAGAGAAGTAGGATTTGAGAGGGATGGCTGGATGGAATTGGCATAGAATAGGGTTGAATGGTGGGCTCAGGTAAACGCGGCATTGAACCTTCGGGTTCCATGAAATAGATAATATTCGTTTACCTTGCTTAGGAATTATTTACTGCCATTGAGTAAGTAAGTAAGTAAGTAAGTACTTCCAATATAAAGCCAGACTTGAGACATATTGCATTTCTTCTGAAACTGAATCCTTTCTCCAGGAGGATGAGAATAAGACTTCAAGCTTAGTGTGTGTCTGTGATCAGCACAGCTCGAAAACGAAAAATTGTGAGTTACGTATCTTCTGGGTAGGTGACACGAATATTGACAAATAACTTTCTCTTATTTTTAATGCCATAAAATTTCATTTTTCACGATTTTCTCGAAAACAGCTCTAATGATTTTATTTAAATTTTGTACGGGAAGAAAAGCATTTATTAAAAAATTCGTTTGACAAATTTTTTCTGAAGAGTAGTTATAAGCCATACATTTCATTTAAAAAACGTTTTAATTCTTGCCTCGCAAACAATGCGACTTTAAATGAACCTAAGACAATTCAGTATAATCGTGGACTATATGCTGAACATAACAAGGATAGAGGAAGTTATGTATTTTATAAGATTCCTCCAGTTCCACAGGAAGTATAGGTGTCACATTCCCAGAAGGTACCTAACCTAAATGAAGAAATTTTTCATAAAATTTTTCGTTAAGGACCTAAGCTTTTCACAGACACACACGCACAGATGTGTTTCTGAAAATAGTATCTTGGGATTCAAAATATTTATTTATGTTAGAAACTCAACTTCGAAATTTGGGGTCCAACACAATACTTCCTCAAGGTACAGTACCTAAGGCAGGGGTTCTCAAACTTCCTTTATTGGAGGACCCCTTTAATTATTAACGTCATTGCGGACCCCTAAAAAATGACCCTTTACTATTTTAACTAATTTTTTGCACGACTTAACTAATTAGTGGTACTTACGAATGTTGTTGCCGTGGATCGTAAGTTGGCATTCCCAAACGCAATCTTGTTGCTATGTGCGGTAAGAGTTTCCGTGCGGTATAACTGACGGCACATCATAATACAAGCCTTTATGGACAAGGCCCCCCAGGACAAATATTCGGTTCCCATAACAACAAACACATGCGAATCACTTTCTAAAATAAACATCTATCTTCAATCATGTATATACATAACATTTTCAGGTAACATCACAAATTATATAACTAAATTTATACAAATAATCATCGTGCAAAAAATAGCAAGCTATAGGCTACTCGTGCCTTAAGCGTATAACGGATCTCGGAAATTGAAAAAAAACTCTTTCCTCGATCCGTATGCATCGCTTACGGCACATGTATCGCAATATACTATTGTAGTAATAACCGTTTGAAATATGTATAATTCAAAACGAAAAGCTATAAGATAGGAAGAAAAAGTAGTCTGTTTGTTTCGATAGATTTTTTTTTATTTCAAACATTGAATTCAATTCCAAAACGACAGGACTCTTAGTATTAATTACAAAAAGAATTACCAATGGAACAGTTATATAGTAAAATACCACTAATTTCAGTGAGAACGGTGGTGTTGTTTTCTGCTTTTGACAATCTCTGAAATAGCCTATTGGGTTTTATTTTTAGGTAGCTTCCGAAGAAAAATCTACCTATTGCAATAGATACCATGTCATGATTTTCGAAAAATTCTTTCATATCTTTACGTTTCATGCTCCACCGCCCGTTCAAAAAAAAAAATTGTGATATTTATATATATATATATATATATATATATATATATATATATATATATATATATATATATATATATATATCTTTACACGCTAGCGGCCGTAATTTTGAAGATATTTGAACCAAATTTTAATATGTTATTTCTAGGCCCAATAGTTCGGACAAGTTCGTTAATGAGCAAAATTGGCCCAAGGGGGTGGTCGGGGGAGGGGGTTGAAATTTTAAAACATTTTTATCTCGGCCCCTATGAAGTATAGAGGGAAACTTTGTTTGAATAAATTAGAGTACTCCCTATGGAGTTCACAGTGACACCAACGATTCGGGGGTTTTGGGGGTACGAGTGGGGGTGGGGAATGGAAATTCGAAATTTTTGAATCCACGTCTTGTGGGGTATCATTGAAAAGCTCTTGACGAGTACTCTACAAATCAATTACTAGTTTCTCGATAGCTCTCATTTAAGGCGAGATTTGAATGTTTGAAAAAGTGCTCTTTCCTCTTTTTTTGCAATTATTATTGCGGGTTTGTCATGCCAAGGCTAAAGAAGAAGAGTGCTACGCAGCGACAGTAAATTAAACCGAAAGCACTTTGATATCTACCTCAGCCTGTAGGCTTGCCTAAAGGGATTTTTTTTTAAATTTCAGTCTTAAATCTATTTCATTATTCAATATTAAAAAATCTCCCGCGGACCCTTCAAACCATGCCTGCGGACCACACTTTGATTACCTCTGACCTAAGGTACGGACAGAGGAAGTAAAAAAAAAAAAAAGTTTATGGTCAGCCATGAATATTAAAAAGATATGATGAACTTAAGCTAGTACGGTGTTAATAATCTATTACTAAATATGTTAAGAAGCTACAATGTTCGGCAAGCCGGACGGAAGCGATTAAGAACCCAAGGGAGGCGGTTGAAACTTGAATATAACGACCTCGGGCTTCATTGTAACTTGAAGTGCAGATCATAATGAGAAATCTTTATAACTATTGTTATCGCTTCCCTGCTCGTAATGTATCTGGCACCCTAAACTAAATTCATTTTACTTAGTCCAACGCCCTCTTAAACTCTGCTCCTGCAGATAGGGTTCATCTTCAATTCTGCTACTGTACATGAAAACTCAACCTGCTTGCTTTATGGGGGGCATAATGTCTCTAAACAATTATCTTCCTTTACTGTTGAAGTTTGCAGCAATCTGTTGATCTCAAAGGATATAATTAAAGGCTTCTGTGTAGATTGTACTGGGTGGAAAAAGCAAAACAGTGCAGATTTTAATAGCTTCCTAGCCTTTGTAGTAACTATACAAAAGAAGAAAATACCATTTTTGTCTCATGTCTCTGTATTTTGCTGCTGAAGTTTAACTGTGCTTTACTTGATAAGTATTATCATTACTTACTTACTTATTTATTTTATTTATTTATTTATTTTATTTATTTATATTTATACAAACTCCAAGCCTAAATTAGAGCCTCTGGACAAAATTTCTCGGCCCTTTCACGTCCAAGAAATACTTAGTTTCCAGAGGGGGGTTGCGAGGCGATGGGCTTACCACCTGTCCCTCTATCCTCTCTCGGAAAATAAGCATATCAAAATTAGTATAGGTAATGAAACCTCCATTGGAGGCCCCTTCGCCCCACCTGGGGATCATAGGGTACCAGATACAGATACAGATATTTATACAAAATATTTATACAGAACAAAACAAGACCACCCGAATGAGCATGCGCTCGTGCTCGGGCACAGTTCAGCCATTTACATTACAAAATACAAATTACAAATACATAAAGAAAATATAATATTAAATCAATACCTAAAAAATAATAATAAAAAAGAAAGAACAGAATAGTTATTCAATGGCAATAGACAATTCCTAAGCAAACTAAGGAATATTATCTATTTATTTATTTATTTAACCTGGCGGAGTTAAAGCCATAAGGCCTTCTCTACCACTCAGCCAGGGCAAAAGCATGAAATACATAATGATAATAATAATAATGATTAATAATAAATTAAAAAAGAACTGATATACATGAATACAAGAAACGTACATTAAATACAAAGAACAAATTCGAACATAAGTAGGCCTACTTGAATAATATGAATATATAATACAAATGACTAAAAATAAAGAAATAAAATAAATGGAACCCGGAGGTTTATTGTCGCGCTTACCTGAGCCCCCATTCAACTCTACTCTGTGCTAACTCCATCCAACCATCCCTCGCAAATTCTACTTCCCATAAATCTATCCTAATATTGTCCTCCCACCTACGTCTAGATCTTCCAAGTCGTCTTTTCCCTTCGGATATCCCAGTCAATACCCTTGAGATAGGCCTATGTATTTCCTCCCCCATGTGCGCAACATGTCCAGCCCATTTCATCCTCCGTGATTTAATTACCCTTACTATATCCGGTTAAGAGTACAGGTCATGAAGCTCGTCGTTATGCAGTTTTCTCCAGTCCCCATTTTCATCTCTCTTAGCCCCAAATATTTTCCTAAGCACCTTGTCTTCGAATGCTCTCAGATTATGTTCTTCCCGAAGAGTAAGCGACCACGTCTCACATCCATATAATGCAAGCGGCAAGATAATAGTCTTGTACATTTTTATTTTTAGATTTCTGGATAGTAGACGAGAAGATAGAAGAGTTTCAATTGAATAAAAAGAAGTATATTTTCCCGATTTCTGTCGACATTTAACTTCTACCTCAATATTATTTCTATCTGTAATTATTCTCCCAGAAGTTTGAATTTTTCAGCTTCTTCGAATACTTTATCTGCTTTTATAATACTTAGTAGCCCATTATTTTGAAGTAGCATGACCATACTCAGTTTTTCTGTAAAGCCTTATCTTTACCGTACTGTTCTAATTTTTTTCACATCAGCAGGGGAAAGAATAAGGAATACATTTTCCCTTTGGGGTTTAACGTTGTTATTAGAAGTCTATATATAAGCTTCATAATGAAGTTCATCAATGAATTTAACGTTGTTAGTTTTCGTGCAAATGAAGGTGGCCATTTATACTATTTTCCAAAATTTAACAAATTTGGTGTTTTATGTCTTCTAATAGTTTTCATGTAATAGTTTTCAAAGATGTTTGGTTTATATATGTTAATAATATTCGCATACGTTGAATATTTATTGCAATGGGACGTTCAGCTAATTCACCTATTCCCGAAATATTTTTGTTCTAAATATAGTATATTTAAAAAGCAAAAGAATGTTACATGATTACTTTGTCATACTTCGCTCTACTTAGAATGTTATGCTAATATAGGAGTATTCTCCTCTTTTTATGATCCGAAATTTTCTTAGCTGACATCGACGAGTACTTTTATAGATTTGACAAATAACGCTACCCACATATTCCTTCACATATGCTTATCATAATTTAAACCTTTGTTCTTCCGCAAGCCCTGCTTAATGAATCGATCTGGAGCTTAACTCAGAATTCGGTTACAAAAATACTCATTTTCTGCATATCATAAATGCAATTATTACTGGTTAAACAAAAGCTTGACATATAAAGTAAAGAATACAAGACTTCATTTAGGAATTATGAATATAAGCTACAAGTCTCTGGCCTATTAATTCCATCTAACACATTTTAAAATCAGTTTACCTGATTTTGTCTGTCAAGAATGAGCATTTTAAGCTTATTGAGATATATTTAGTTGGTAGTTAGTGAGATAACAAGGAACGAATGTAAAGACGATAAAATCTGCTGCAAATTGTGGTACTGAATGAGCGAGAAAACAAAGGATGTCATTAATAAGACAACTCCATCACTCAGGATGACGTGCACAGCTTCTCCGATAATGAAGACGGATGACTCTCGTCTCGTTTCGTGATTATCGATAATGAAATCTGCGACCTCTCGCTCTGCATAAGGCATTATAATGGTATCCTCTGCTCAAGTTGGCTTGGAGGTAAGACACACTATCGAGAGAGGTCAATCATGTGTCAGTAATATGAGAAGGCGCTGAGAATATTGAACCTGGTTTTGTGGGTCCTGTGCAGAACTAGAAAAGACTGCGATGTATTGTTATTTGTACGTTATGTGTTTAGTTATTAAGTTCCAGAATTGTACTTTATGAGATTGTGTGGGGGACAGGAAAATGTCTGTCCGTTTATCTGTCAGTCTCTCCGATTGACTTTACGTGTGATAACTTAAATACGCTTTATCGGATCTTCATGAAGCTTAGTATACGCATTTATAGCGTCCATAGGAAGAAGCCTCTTGATTTTGGACCAAATAAATTCACTGGTACCGGAGTAATGCCCAATTTAGTGTCTATATTTTGCTAATTATAAAGCAGATTTTACAAACAAATTACGTGGAAAATTTATAGGCCTACATTATTACTTATTTACATTGCCACAGGCAAATCAGGTCACTGAATTGCATAAAAAAATTAAATTTTATGAAAATATTTATCAATTTTAATTAGCATTAGCATCACGACAATATCATATATTATATAGACTGTCTTCAACTGATAAAATAAAATAATAGATAAAAAACAAAAAATAATTTCAGTTCTCTCATTGTAAAAGGGGTCCACAAATTTATTTATATATATATATATATATATATATATATATATATATATATATATATATATATCTATACATATACATATATATACAATTACTGACCTTTTTATTGCTATTTGAGGGTATAAGGAGTAAAAAAGGTTTTAGTTGATCAATTTAAAGAAGTTTATTGTGGTATTAGGAGAAATGGCGACGATGAGACATGTTAAGAAAAAATCCAATCCGTAATTTTTCTTTACGACTGGGGAATCATCAAAACCACCTACGATGCCCTGGCACTCTCGAAAGAGCGAGACTTAAATGAGACATATTGCTATGAAGCTTATTTGCTTGCAATTTTGCATTGGTATACTTTTCTTCATACAGAAAAAATGTACAACTTCACAAATTTCCTTCCTCTGTAATCATATCGGTATGCTAAAAAAGAAATCCATATTAAAATCCTTTCTTATCAGAGAGTAAAACATATGTGGATAATTTCCTACTGTTTTCCATTCTATGTTTTGTTTATGTAGGCGTACTTTCATTTCAAAACTTTCCTCAGAAGTTTTTATGAAATTGAAAACTTTCCCTTTCTGGCAGATTTTTCCTTTAAGCTGGATGTAATTTATTTGACCTGAAAGTGAAGCCAAATTAGTTTAGTTTTGTCGCATTGGCAGCACTACAGCTTGCTTATGAATTTCATCACTCAGTTCGACAGTTCCAGAACTCACAGGCGTTAAATAATACAAATTATTACAGGAGAAAGTTTCCTCAATTCTGCAGAATTGAACCCTGAAATTATCAATAAACTTCACTGCCTAACGTTGTCAGAGTTCGTGTTGTGAAAGTAGACTTGAAATATATCTCGGTAGTCTTCCTTTTAAAATGCAAACACTCTTCGTCCACGTATAATTTTCAAATAACCAACACATGTGAATCACTTTCTGAAATATAACATCTATCTTCAATAATGTATAGGCCTATACATAATATTATCAGCTAATATCTCAATTAATATAATTAAATTGATATAAATATTCATCGTGCAAAAAATAGCATGCAATACTTGTTCCGTAAGCGCATAACGTATCTCGGAAATTGGAAAAACTCTTTCCTCGATCCGTATGCACCGCTTACGGAACTACTATCGCAATATACTGTGTGATATTGTTTCATTTAATGTATTTTGTGTTATTTATTGTGTTATATTGGAATAACTAATGAAGGCTACTATCAGTCCGTGGTGAAGTGGAAGAAAAGACCTTACGGTCTTAACTTTCTCCAGGTTAAATAAACCTATTATTATTATTATTATTATTATTATTATTATTATTATTATTATTATTATAAGTATTATCCATATTGTTCTATTCTTCATCCCAGCAGAAGAAATAACGGATTTTTTTTCTTTTGCGTTTTCTTTTTAAATAAAGTTGGTGGTTTTCGTCCAAATCTACTCTTATACAATTCAACGGCCCTAAATAGCGTGCTTACTCGCTCGCCCGCTTCGTGAGACATCGGGTATACTCGGCGAAGTTCGTCTCTCGCAGTCTAAACTTTCATGACGACTACAAAATTAGGTAAACCGCTATTATATAAGGCCTAAGTGAAATGAACACAATGAACAAATATTCTAATTTTATTTTTACTTACAATTTTCATAGCTCTGAACCACAAACATTTTTAATAATCTACCAGTGTAAATTTCTTAAAAATCCTGGAGTCAATTAATAATGGCGGGCGAAGCCGGGGGCACCAGCAGTAAAATATTGATGGTTTAACTCTTGAAATATCGCTGATAATAATAATCCAAACAAACCATTCCTTTCCTTGAAACATTATATAATTTCTGAAAATTACACTGAATTGATCAAATAAAATTCACATCATATTCATGTCAAAAAACAGTTGAAAAACAATACCTATTATGAGTTCACAGGTTCCTTTGGAACTGCATAATGGATTCTGATATAGTTTTCCCAGGGGGGCACTTTCTAATCGTAGAATGTACTCTGAAGCCGGAATTTTAGCTGTTTCATTAATTATTATTAATGGTTTAGTTTATGAATGATTCGCGTGCAAGTGTTAATAAATATAATGCTTTAATAATCATTATACTCTTAATTTTTAATTTTTAAATGAATTATCGTGAGCGAAGCCACGGGCACCTCCTTGTTTAATACAAAGTATCGGAGCACAAAACTACAGGAATGGCTTGGCTTGGTTAATATGTATTAATATTTCCCTGATGAGTGATATCCTTGCATATAAGTGTCAAGGATCTCTCTAATAACACTCTATGCCTCGTGGAATTGTCAGTGTTCGAGGAGCAATCGCTGTCACTTGAAGCCATCAATCACGTGAAATTCCTGCTCTCGGCTTTCATAATACAAATATCTGATGTAGAGGTGTGGTATCAGTTTTCATTTCTTATCGTCTTTCTCGTAGCAGAAAGAGAATTAAACTTCTTCGTTTATCAAAGTTTAAAATATATAAGCGATAGGTAGGCCTACAATACTATAATTTAACATGTAATTCAAGGAAAACAATTTATTAAGTTTAAACAAATATTAATGTTCAGTGTGTATGCTGTGCTGTAGGCCAATGTTACTAGTTACAATCTAAAAGGTAAAAGCACGGAATGTAACTTATATAAATATTTACAATAGATTGCATATTTGTTTAAGCTGAGTCGTAAAAATCAGTTTAGGACTATTTTACATTAAGTTCACTTTAAGTTTCGACGAAATAGATTAACCATTGGTCTATCTTGAAATATACACAATATATACACTTTAAAATTAAAATAACTCATTTCCAACAGATAAGGGTTAATATTAAATATATTTATTACAATATTCCGCCTTAACCCTTAACATTTAACACACAACTTATCTTGAAAATGCATTTCGGCGTATGCTGCGCCATCTTCAGTTCATATAAGATGTAATTAACACCACAATTCTTCTGAAATAATGTTGTTTATAAAATTTGTTATATGGTAACCTAGGTCACCGTTGTAGCCAAGTCAAATAAATGATTTTGGCTGAATATTGTAATAAATATATTTAATATACATTTAGTTAGTGCATTATGTTGAAGCTTAGTTGCGAAGAATTATAATAGGCCTAACTTTTACACAAGTTTATTGAAGTACGTAACACGTGTATATTTAAACTTTTAATTTTTGAAGTGAAACTTCTTTAGGCGCATTAGGAGTAATTCGAGAGCTAACCCAAAGTTGCGTTACGAAGAAAATCGTCACGAAAGTAGCGAGGCCGTGACGGACTGCACAGAAAGAATCAACTCAATTAAATTAAAAAAAAATTAAATTTCAAAAATCCAAAATGAAAAAAGAAAACATAATGACAAAATTCAAAAAGTCCAAAAATCCTAACATGCATAGTGAGTTCAAATCATTTTATATTTTCCCATTTAGGCGTGTTTCATGATCCCCTTCTGTTCACCTATGTAAAACAAAAGATACCTGCGAGTCATAAACAAATGAATCGAGATAGCAACTGAACAAGAATATTTTCAATTAAATCACAATAAAAATGAATGCAGTCTTGTTAATAGGTGGCGTTGGTTGTTGCACGGTCACAGCCGGTAAGCTTTAATGTGTATCTAATATATAAAGTCGAATGTGTGTTTGTGGGTATGTTTGTTCCTTATACAAATCTACATTTCTTTACCAATTTACACGGAATTTTGCACACATACCCAGTTAAGCCCGGAAAGTATAGCGGTCAACATTAAAATTGAAACAAATCAGTCCTTCCCTTGAAAATTATATAATTTCTGTGAATATTCTACTGAAAAAAAAAGAAATGTTGTTCAGTTCACATGGCAACAGTGAATTGTTTACTGTGATTACATAGGGCCTTGGCAACTATATAGCCTAATGCTGGACTTTAACGAATTTTGATTCCATGTATTATATTGGCGAAAATAATTACTGAAAAATGAATTACACAAAAATAAAGCACAGTGTGATGCAGTCACATAACTTCCTCTACCCTCGACATAAGAAATATTTTCTCACTTCACATTTTGATGTAGAATAAGAGGTCGTATTGCAGGAGCAACTTAAGTGTGTGAGTATATTATGTCAGAAGTCGGTAAATAGTCAGTTATCCATAGCTGTAGGCTTTGTATTAGTTGAGATTTATCATAGGCCCTAAGCATGGGATGGAACATTTTGAGTCCTATACTCGCAGTATATTATGTCCCGGGTTTTAGGGGAGGAAAGTATGAAAGTGATACTGCATTTCTATTTTATTTCAGGCCCGAAACGGTTTAACATGAGAATGAGAAATAAAATTTTCCGTCAAGTCAATACAATCTTATGTAATTTATGTTTCTTCTTATTTCAACCCCTCCCAGGCATGATGAGTAGAAGCAACGGAATGCAGCATTCGACATCCTCTATGAAATATAAAAAGCATTATCTAGCGTTTTAGCTTTCTGAGGGAATAGTATGAGTGCCATATGTTGTTCTTCCTCATTTCGAATTCTACATACATTATTATTATCAGGACCTAGAGTTTCAACATCGAAAGTCCCCCATAAGTTAATTTCAAATTACAAAATACAAAGCCCGGGCGACGCCGGGCCTTTTCAGCTAGTATATATATAAAGTAAAGTGTTCCCTATACAGACCATGGAGGCCCAGAGGGTTCCAGGAGGTTGAGGCTCCAAGATTTTGGACATTCGGAACACGAAGGTGGTAAGGTTTTCAGCCTTACGCACGGCCGCCTTTACCTCCAGGATTGCTCCTGGTACTCATTTCTGTTGGAGGCTAAGTCGACCCCAGGGCCAAAGTGCCACCAGAAGGATTGGGCCAATTGAAAGACTCCAACGACCTCATCGGGGAACGAACCCGCGACCTTCCGGTTTGTAGCGCAGTGTATATACTTTTAATAATAATCAATACACTGCTAATTGATAATTCTTCTACTGGAAACTTTCTGGAAATTGTGCAACTATTTTGCTGAACTAGTGTTAAATAGGTGTCCGCCGGCGTGGTCTTGTGGTTTGCGTCGCTGACTACAGATCCGTCGGCCCGGGTTCGATTCCCGGTACCTCCTCGGATTTTTCTGAGGTAGGGAGGTCTGGTAGGGGTGCACTCAGCCTCGTGATTCAAAATTGAGGAGCTTCTTGATAGAGAAGTAGCGGCTCCGGTCAAGAAAACCACCATTAACGGCCGTGGGTGTCGGCATGCTGACCACATGCCCCCCAATCCTGCCATCTTCCTACGGGAGATGACGCAGCGGTCGGGTGGTAGGCCAAGTCCCTCCAGGGATGTAGCGCCACGGAGTTTAGTTTAGTTTAGTGTTAAATAGGTGGAAAACTAATCACCTCTTGTAAACTAATAATACCACTACAGAAATGAATTACATCAATATGTCACACTGACTGATTTTAGTGCATCTATGTGTGTGTGTGTGTAGCCAACACGTGATATTGTCCTATCTCTTGTCATTTTTTTAAAGGTCTACATGTATCCAGAAAAAAGTAAAATAAAACAAAACACGAATACGAATAAGCCCTTGCAATTCTTTTTCTTGTAGTGACACATAAGGATAACACATCGGCAGAATATTTGTGATTTACATAAGAAGTACGCAGGAAGCCGTGATATCCTTTGAACACACAGAAGATCTCCTGATCCCTGCAGAGCGTAGCCACGGAGTATTCCCCAGTTAAATCATCCCTGTCCTTTGCTTCACAGTTTACGTGCTCCATATAAACACGTCTTATCCTAGACTTGGTAGTTTCGCTGTGCAATACAGGGCATAGAAGCAAGAGTGGCATATATAAGTTGCCTAGAGCCGTAATTACAGAGGAAAATGAGAAATAATAACTACTAGCTTAAATGGCCCGGCGTCGCCCGGGTTTTGTATTTTGTAATATGAAATTAACTTATGGAGGACTTTCGATGTTCAAACTCTAGGTCCTTATATAATATGTATGTAGAATTAGAAATGAGGAAGAACGACATTTGGCACTCAGACTATTCCCTCAGAAAACGCTAGATATAGCTTTTTATGGCTCATAGAGGATTCGAATGTTGCATTCCATTGCTTCTACACACCATGCCTGGGAGGAGTGCAAATAAGAAGAAAAAGAAATTTCGGTTACATAAGATTGTATTGTCTTGACTGCTTTATTTTCGTGGATTTTATTCTTCAAGAATTATTTTCACAAATGTATTAATTACATCGATAGTAATCAGAATTTATTAAAGCCCAGTATTATAATATAGTTTCCAAAGCCCTATGTGAACACCGTAAACAATACTTTCGTTAAGTAAACAATTGACAGCAGAACTCTCTAACTGTGCCTCATTTCACATTTCCAACTTTTTCCGTGGATTTTCCAAAAATTTTCTTTCATATGAACCTTGTCCTGACAATTACGAACACAACAAAACAAAAATCAGCCAAATCGGTCGAACCGTTCTCAAGTGATGCGGCAACAACCATTTGGTAATTCATTTTTATTAATATAGATTTAACTTATATTCCATTACTAGCAGGCGCTCGCAGCTTCGCCCGCGATGATGAGTTAAAAAAATTTACAAATAAGAGCAAAATAATTTAAACATTAAATTTATTAACACTCACACGCGAATAATTCATAAACTAAACTGTTAACAATTGTAATGAAACAGCTAAAAATTTCGTTTTGGAGTGCATGCAAGGATTAGAAAGCGCCGCATGAGAAAAGTGACCTCCTCAGATTCGAGTTTTCTGGCCCAGAAACCTCCTGCATAGCGAGTTTCGGTCAAATCGATCAATGTTTTCCCATTTACGCCTATTTTCATTATCCCTCTTCCGTGTATGCTGAACATTTCACATGTCTAAGTGCCTTGACATTATAAACAAACGAATGAATCGATCTGGGTGGGCTTACAAAATTGAAGCAATCGATAATTCCATGCGATATGTTGAAAAAATCGCGATGCTTTTATTTTTAACTTGTGACAAAAAAAAAGCAAAGTCACCTGCAATTGATTTGACAGTTGAAATGTAGTAATGAAAACTGATGCTTCGTAAGCGCTAAGAATCACGTTTCCCGCCAGTTTTTTTACTCATAACTCGCGAACGAAAGCAAAAATTAAAAATCAGGCTTCGAAGTGCATTCACCCAGCCTTTAGTTCATTTATATTTAAAATTTCAGATTGCTTCGTGCAGTAGATTTAACTGAGCATTGCGCACAGACAGACAAACACTTCCTCTTATTGTTATAAAGATTTCGATTTGAACTAATCTGTAATAACAACAGGAAGTACTTGTATGTTTCTGTGCTATACCCAGCCAAATCAACTGCACACACTAAAGGTGTGATCTGAGATCACAGGGCTTACTGAGGTCTGAACTGAAGATTGTCCGAATGCACATCGAAGCCGAATTTGTTTTATTTCCGCTTCGTTCGCAAGTTATGAGCGCAAAAAACTTATTTTTAGAGCAACCGAAGCACCAGATATCGGTAAATCTTTTTAATTGTGAAGTTAATAATAAGTGGCCTTGCTCTTTTTCCATACCAACTGGGAAAGAAGAGCATCGCGGAAATGGGATTTTTTTCAACATTAGGCTACGCATGAAATTGTCGAACGATCCGTTTTTGTTGGCCCGCTCCACTTTATTCAAACAGTATAAAATGTACAGATATACAATTTAGGGTATGTTGCATTTTTTCGACATTAAATAAGCCTAGCATTTTTTTTTACCAGATTGCTTAAACCAACACTACTGACATCCCTTAATTAGTTACTGATGAAATTACTTAATTATTTAACATGGAACTCGTATTAATGGAATTTGTTGGATAACCCTGGCGTATATGTAGCTCGTAGCAATTATTATCAATCATAGGCTTGGAATTCTTGCACAAAAATACCTTATAGTACCTACTAATAGAATAAAATTAACAACAAAAGGTGTAGAAATAACAAAATGACATAAAATGCATGTGCATTTTTTAAAAGTTAACACAGAATACGTGTATATTATCCGTCATATAAATCTCAGGTTTATGCAATGTACAAAATCATAAAAATAATAGTAGGCCTATATACAAGGTTATGGCAATAGTAATAAAATGCTTTTTCATTAATAATAAAATCAGGTAAACTGATGTAAAAAAGTGCCAGTATGTTTTTTTTAATCAGTTATGACTGCAATTATGATATGCAGAATATGTTTTTTTAATTGATTTAAAAGTTAAGCTCCAGATTTAATCATTAAGCAGGGCTTAGGGAAGAACAAAGGTCTAGTTTTCTTTTTAATCAGATTAAAATCTTCCAGCATCAGCTGAACTGTACAGATTTTTGATATCTTGACAATCGCACACTCACATAAAAATACGAAAAAGAAAGTGAAATTGGCTGGTTTCGGGATTTGAACCATGGAACTCCATAACGTGAGGCCAAAACGTTACCATCTCGGTCACCTGGGTCAGTTTAACGGTCTAGTTGTAAGTTATAAGCGCATGTAAAACAATAGTGTTTTTGGTCATAGCTATCTCTATTTTAATTTCCAAAGCCGTAAAATATCACAGTAAAACAATTGACTATGTTGTCATGATAAATGATTTGCTTTTTTTTATATATAAATTCTTTCGAATACGTATATTATCATAAAATAGGCACCAAATTGAGCATTACTCCGAAACAGGTGAACCGATTTCATCCAGTATCAGTAGACCTCTTCCCATGAACACTATAAATGTGTATACCAAATTCCATAAAAATCCGGTAAAGCGTATTTGAGTTACCGCGTTTTTAAAATAGACACTAAATTGGGTTTTACTCCGGTACCAGACAACCGATTTGGTCCAATATCGGTAGACGTCTTCCCATGTACATTATAAATGGGTATACAAAGTTTCAGGAATATCCAATAAAGCATATTTGAGTTATGGCGACTTCTCATATATTAACATAAAAGGCAATAAATTGGGCATTATTCCGGTACTGGCCAACCGATTTGGTTGAACATCAACAGACGTCTTTCCATGGATAGTATAAATGCGTATACGAAGTTTCATAAATATCCGATAAGGCTTATTTGAGCTATTGCGCCTTTAAAATATACACTAAATTGGGTTTTACTCCGGTACCGGTCAACAGATTAGGTTCAAATTTAACAGAGTACTTTTCATGGATGTCATAAATGCGTATACCAAGTTTAATGGAAATCCGATACAGCGTATTTGAATTATGGCGCCTTTCTAATAATCTATTAAAATAGGCACTAAATTGGGCATTACTCCGGTACCGGTGAACCGATTTGGTTCAATATCAATAGGGTTCTTCCCATTGACATTATAAATGTGTTTTCCAAGTTTCATGAAAATCCGAAAAAGCGTATTTGAGTTAGAGCGCGTACAGACACACGGACGGACGGACGGACGGACAGACAGACAGACGGACAGACATTTTTCGTCCCCCACACAATCTCATAAAGTACCATACTGGCACTTAATAATAGTAGGCCTATATACAAGATTATGGTAATAATAATAAAATGATTTTTAATAAGCCATTGTTTCAGTTGGTTTTCACATGTATTCCCTGAGCAATTCAATGCTACTGACCTATAAATGAGTTACTTCGAACAATTTTGTAGGCAGAGATATAAGAGTTATAGAGAAATATTTAATATAAAATGTCAGAATTTTTATCCGTGTGTCACATTTATTATTTACAGATTCCAACTATTCTACTGAAATTTTTTCTCGCTGATTTAAACTTAGAGCCCACCGATGGCTTACTTCGATGATTACTTATATAACCTTACAAATTCAGCTCTGAAAAGAATAAAGTAAAATATAGTTTTGTGAGTAGCATACAGTGTTGCCATACGTACGACTATAGTCGTACACATACGACTATTTCATAGATTTGTACGACGTACGACGCAACCATATTAGCATTTTATCGGCCTACTACCATTTTCTGTTAATTTTTTAGCAATCTACTGCAGAATTTTCAATTTGGATAAGCATTAAGTTTTTTGTTTTTTCGTAGTTTATTTTGTATATGCCTACATATCGCTAAATGAATTGCGGAATGTTATAATGGCCATTGTCAGTTGTATTGTTATTGCTACTTCTCTCATTGTTAGATCAAGAGTCTATAGTTTTTAGTGTTTTAAATTAACCTCTGTGTTATTTGGCGCCTCCGCCATTAATTGGCGCGTGAATTACTCATATCCTGTGCAGGTGTGTGCTTGCAGCGTTAGGCACGCTATTGCAGCGCAAGTTAGTTCAGATCGAGAAGTGATGGTGTATAGACCTGCGATACAGCTGCGTCTGATTTAGGCCAGTTTTCGCGCTATATTACTAAAATTCATCTGTAACTCCGCGTATTTCATGCTCCTGTAGTGAAGGCAGCTTTACGTGTGAAATTCAGGAAATAATCTTGTACTTTAGTGTCAATTACAAGTATTCCATTGTCTCGTAACCTAAAAGCCACGTGCAGTTTAACAGGCTTTGTCTAGCGTTACATTCCCCAACGGGCGGGAGAATAGTTTTCTACAAGAACAGTAACTTTATTTATTATTTATTATTATTGTGTATAAGTGCTGTATCCATTAATTCAGAATTCAGGCTTCTTGAATATATATCGTTGCAAATTACCCAGGTTGAAATCTCTGTCCCAGCTACCTACAGTCCATTGTGTCTCCCTTCGATTATCATTAATTGGCATTTGCCTGGTCCTCCGAAAAACCTATATTATACTTTAATCCTACTGAGTTCCCTACATTTTGCTCCTCACGGACCGAATCCCTATCATATTGGTATTCCTCCGTGACGGATATATTTTCTAACATTTTGGTTCCTCACGGGCACGATCTGAATATTTGCAATGATTTCTGAATTAAAGAAGAAGAGTGCGACTTGTAGCTGATTTTCGTGTATGACGAAATCACAAGGAGTCCGCTTGTTGTTAATAAGGTCCAGTTTCGCGCGACCACCCGAAGGTGCCGTTTGTGTGGAGTTCGTGTCAGCTTCGGGCTTCGCTCGGCTCTAGTGATTTTCCTGAACTGTTTCGCTTCGAGCGCACCAGCTGGCTGCAAGGCAACACGTGCTCATGGTCACCACTGCCGCGAGAAGACAACGGCCTCCTCTCCGACCGCCTCCACTGCCGCCCGCAACAAGAGAATACAGCTGACTGCTCAATCACCTCTACGCTGTCTATGTTAATTGTTCATCATGGAAGAAGATATGAAAGCTTTATTACGACGTCGAGGTGTATGTAAAAGAAAGTTTACATTGACACAGAACTTTCTCAACGACGTACCTGAAGATGCTAGCATATTTTTAATCAAAGCACATTATGAAAAGCTGTTAAATGAAATTGAAAAGTTTGAGGCAGTGCAGACGCAGATTGAATCCATAGTAGAAATTGATACAGAACTTGATAGTCACATACAGTATGCAGACGAGGTATCAACAGTGTACATTAATTTAAAAGCTAGGTTAAGTGAGTTGATGCATGCTCATGAGCCTACGTCAGTCAGTGTCAATTCAAATAACAGTGGCACGCGACAATCAGTGAACTCTAGTGCTTCACAGGCAAGTAATGCGATAAAATTACCTACGATTCAAATTCCAGTGTTTGAAAATGATGTAACTAAATTCAAACATTATTTTGACACTTTTTCGAGTTTGATTGTGAATAATAGCAGTTTGTCACCTATTCAAAAATTCCACTATCTCATTGGTTCGCTAAGGGGCGAAGCTAAAACATTATTGCAAAGTTTGCCAGTCACGAGTGAGAACTTTCAAGTGGCCTGGGACCTATTGTGTGCAAGATATAACAATAAGCGTTTAATTGCCATATCTCACATTAAGCATCTGTTGTCCCTACCTGTAGCGAGACAAGAAACAGTTGCAGACTTGCGAAATTTGTTGAATCAATTCCAAAACAACTTGCATGCCATTGAAGCTTTAGAATTAGAAGTGCCACTTCATGAAGTCATTCTAATGCAATTGTTGTTGGAGCACCTTCCTGAAAGCTTGCAACGTGAATGGGAATCTAGAATCGATTCTCAAACATTTACTCCATTAGGTGAACTTGTGTTATTTCTAGAAGCGAAATCTCATTCTCTAGAGGTGCTGTCGAATAATTCCTGCAACAGGGCCAGCCCATCAAAACCTAGAAATGAACATCGTGAGCCTAGAAATCAACATAATAACAGTCGTCAGTCATATGTGTCGACAACTGAACAGTTATGCCCTCAGTGTCAAGGCGTCCATAACCTGTTTAAATGTAAACAATTCCGTCAGCTGAGTGTTGAACAGCGATGGAAAGTTGTGAAGAGTAAAAATCTGTGTTTCAATTGTTTTGCTAATACTCATCGAGTAAATCAGTGCAAAGCATCTTCCTTTTGTAACTGTGGTAAACTGCACAGCAAGATGTTACACAGTAGTGATCACAAGAGAACGGTTTCACACTCCAGTGCAAACAGTGATATAGTGAATAATAACAGGGCTGAGGCTCCTGCGAGTTATTGCTCAGTGAAAACAAAGCCAGTGCTTCACGTCTTACTTGCGACTGCAAGAGTCGAAGTGCAAGACAAGCATGGTAACTACATACAGTGTAAGGCCCTTCTAGACTCTGCTAGCCAGGCCAGTTTCGTGTCTGCGGATCTAGCAAGGCGTCTGCAACTTCCTACAAGGACAGCTGATACGCCGGTTAAGGGTATAAACGGTACTTCATCGAATGCTAGTCATAGTGTAAACATAAATGTGAGATCTATGGTTTACAACTATCGAAGGAATCTAGATTGCCTAATCCTTCCTCGCATAACAGGGAAGTTACCAGCAGTCCGAATTGATCCATCCTCATGGAATATTCCTTCTGAAATCCCATTAGCCGATCCTAAATTTAATATTCCTTCTGAAATTGATTTGCTGATTGGAGGAGCATTATTCTTCGAGCTTTTCCATGGTAAGATCCTGACCAATCCTGGTTTTCCTGCATTGATTAGCACGGAACTAGGTTGGATATTATCGGGAACCATTCCTAAGTCCTCTGTGAAAGGCAATCTAGATACTGTTTCCCAGCACAACTTCTTCATCTCTACGGATAATGTGGACAAGCAGCTACGACGGTTTTGGGACCTCGAAGACTTTCCACAACAGATATTAACACAAGAAGAGAAACGGTGTGAACAGCATTATGTAGAAAATACCACTCGCAATGATGATGGTAGTTTTATGGTACGTCTGCCAATGAAACAAGATAAAACTTCATTGGGTGAATCCAGGCAACAAGCAGTTAAGCGTTTTAGTTACCTGGAGCGAAAACTTCAGAACGACTCTACTCTAAAGAAAGACTATACTAAATTTCTTGTAGAGTACGAGCAGATGGGTCACATGAAAAGGGTTTCGCCTCCTCAAGAGAATGAAATATGTTATTACCTGCCACATCACGCAGTAATAAAACCTTCTTCATCTACGACTCGTACAAGAGTAGTGTTTGATGCTTCTGCAAAGACGGACACAGGGTGCTCTTTGAATGACATCCTAGAATGTGGTCCTACAATTCAAGATGATCTGTCATCAATTATTCTTCGCTTCAGAACATATCGCTATGCATTTTCAGCTGATATATCTAAAATGTATAGGAGGGTACATATGCATCCTGAAGACCAGAATCTCCAGCGTATTGTATGGCGTCCAGATAAAAGTGAGCCACTACAAGATTATGCCTTGACTACTGTAACCTATGGCACTAAGTCAGCATCTTTCTTAGCCATACGGTCTTTGAGTCAACTCGCTCAAGAAGAAGAGTCTAAATATCCTCGTGCTGCAGACGCAGTACGAACCTCTTTCTATGTGGACGATTGCCTGTCAGGTCATGACGATCTACAGGAAGCTCTACAACTGCAAAGTGAACTTATACTCATGTTAAACAGTGGAGGATTTCCACTACGTAAATGGTGTTCAAATACCGAGGCTATCTTGGAAGCAGTACCTGTGGAGCACAGAGAAACGCAACTTCCTTTGTCCCTCGACAATAGTGAAAATGCTCATGCGCTTGGACTCCTGTGGCATCCCAGTACTGATTTGTTACAGATACAATCCCATTCTTCCCTCCAAGAACCTCCTTCTTACAAGTTTACCAAGAGAAATATCCTTGCTGTTACATCCTCTATTTTTGATCCTTTAGGCCTCATAAGTCCTATCGTAATCCATGCCAAGATGTTCTTGCAATCTCTATGGCTTGCTAAGCTTAGTTGGGATGAGGAGTTGCCATCTCACCTAAGGGAAAAGTGGATAGACATCTGTGATATTCTTTCTACAATTCATAATGTTCGCATTCCACGCCATGTGTTAACAGCAGCTACGGTTACCGACATACAGATACATGGATTCTGTGATGCCTCGTAGAAAGCCTATGGTGCCTGTGTGTATGTACGGTCTACTGACAGCAGTGGTCTTGTTACAACTAAACTACTTTGCTCCAAGTCCAAGGTTTCGCCATTGAAGAAGCAAACAATTCCGAGACTCGAGTTGTGTGGTGCCTTGTTACTTGCGAAACTGTATCATAAAATTGTCAATGACTTGAAATTGCCTACATCACAAAATTATCTGTGGTCTGACTCCATGATTGTGCTTTCATGGATCAAATCTAATCCCCATAAATGGAAAACATTTGTGTCTAATCGCGTATCTCAAATCCAGGAGATGTCAGAAACGGCAGCTTGGCGGCATGTGGCCACCCAACACAACCCGGCTGACTTGATTTCGAGAGGTGTGGTGACAGAACAAATGTCAGACATTGATTTATGGTGGAACGGGCCTGTGTGGATTTCACAGCCTATTGAATCATGGCCCAAACAACCTCAGCAACTTGAGCTGCAGGACACTAGTGAGCAGCGTGACACAGTTTGCCTAGTCACACATGCTGAAGAAGATTTTATGCTACGTTTTTCCAAGCTAGCGCGTTTACAAAGAGTTACTTCATATATGCTACGCTTTATAAACAACTGTAGAAGCCAAGTTAAACGTCACGGCCCTCTCACAGTTGAAGAGTTACAACAAGCTTTGTTGCTTTGTATAAGAATAGCTCAGCAAGCAGCCTATTCACATGAACTGTCCGATCTTCAGAGTAAGATGCAAGTGAATAACAAGAGTTCGCTCCACTCCTTGGTGCCTTTTGTGGACAAGGATGGCCTACTCCGAGTGGGTGGACGTCTGGAGAAAGCTGAGTTACCACATGATGCACGACATCAGCTTATCCTCCCTCCAGGTCACCATCTCACAAAATTGATTATTGAATCCGAGCATCTACGACTGCTTCACGCATCACATCAGTTGCTTATATCTTCTCTGCGAGAACGATATTGGATTCCAAGTGTACGTAGAGTTGTGAAGTCTATGCTACATAGATGTCTAACTTGTTTCAAATTGAAAGCCAAAGGTGCTCACCAGTTAATGGGCAGCCTACCTAGCTACAGGGTGACCCCTGCTAGAGCATTTCTACGTTCTGCGGTTGACTATGCTGGACCATTCTTCATAAGATACGGGTCCCCCCGCAGCAAAACTCAGGTGAAAGCATACATTGCCATTTTCGTGTGCTTAGCTACGAAAGCAGTTCACATCGAGCTGGTTTCCGACCTTACTTCTGATGCCTTCATCGCCGCCCTGCGCAGATTCACATCTCGTAGAGGACTTTGCAAGGAAATATTTAGTGATAATGGGACGAACTTTGTTGGTGCTAACAACAAGCTTCGCGAGCTGCGTCTCTTGCTTCAGTCCAGCGCCCATCAACAAGTTCTCCAAGACTACGCCTCCTCTAATGAATTCACATGGCATTTTATCCCTGCTTCCTCCCCACATTTTGGAGGACTGCACGAGGCTGCTGTTAAATCCATGAAATTTCATTTACGACGAGTGATGGGTAGCCAAGTGTTTACATATGAGCAGCTTTCTACAGTTCTCACCCAGATTGAGGCCTGTCTAAACTCTCGACCTCTCCTACGCCTAAGTGATGATCCTAGCGACTCATCCTATCTATCTCCTGGACACTTTCTCATTGGAGAAAAACTCACAGCCCTACCTTCTCCTCCTATGGCAGAGAATATTTCTCATGTTGCTAAATGGCATCAGCTACAAACCTACATACATCACATATGGCAGCGTTGGTCAGCTGACTACCTACATTCACTGCAGCAGAGGCATAAGTGGTCTGCGTCCAGCGAAAACATCCAGGTTGGTACTCTTGTGCTCCTGAAAGAAGATAATTCTCCACCGCTCCAGTGGAAGCTGGGAATCATCTCATCAGTGCATCCTGGTGACGACGGTTTAGTGCGTGTTGTGACAGTGCGTACGTCTCATGGTGAATACAAGCGACCAATTGTAAAAGTGTGTCCCTTGCCTATTCAATAAGTGTAAATCTATTAGTAAATCTTGATCTATCCGCAAAGTGTTATGTAAAATCTGTCGATTTTAGGCGGGAGTTATGTTAGATCAAGAGTCTATAGTTTTTAGTGTTTTAAATTAACCTCTGTGTTATTTGGCGCCTCCGCCATTAATTGGCGCGTGAATTACTCATATCCTGTGCAGGTGTGTGCTTGCAGCGTTAGGCACGCTATTGCAGCGCAAGTTAGTTCAGATCGAGAAGTGATGGTGTATAGACCTGCGATACAGCTGCGTCTGATTTAGGCCAGTTTTCGCGCTATATTACTAAAATTCATCTGTAACTCCGCGTATTTCATGCTCCTGTAGTGAAGGCAGCTTTACGTGTGAAATTCAGGAAATAATCTTGTACTTTAGTGTCAATTACAAGTATTCCATTGTCTCGTAACCTAAAAGCCACGTGCAGTTTAACAGGCTTTGTCTAGCGTTACATTCCCCAACGGGCGGGAGAATAGTTTTCTACAAGAACAGTAACTTTATTTATTATTTATTATTATTGTGTATAAGTGCTGTATCCATTAATTCAGAATTCAGGCTTCTTGAATATATATCGTTGCAAATTACCCAGGTTGAAATCTCTGTCCCAGCTACCTACAGTCCATTGTGTCTCCCTTCGATTATCATTAATTGGCATTTGCCTGGTCCTCCGAAAAACCTATATTATACTTTAATCCTACTGAGTTCCCTACATTTTGCTCCTCACGGACCGAATCCCTATCATATTGGTATTCCTCCGTGACGGATATATTTTCTAACACTCATTCTTCTCCAAATATTTTATATTTTAGCCGCACGTGTCCTAAACGAAGCAATCCAAACCTCTAAAAAAATTATACCGATAAAGTGCAGCTGGTCTTATTGTTTTTCTTTTATTTTGACCAAACATAATAATCATATGATTGTTATTATTATGACTATACTTTTCTTTAAATAATATTTGGAAATCTTACTTTCTTATGGTTTGTAATGTAATTTTATTATTAATATTTTATTTCTTCCTGCAACATCTGCAGGTAGCCGATGACAAAGAATACCAACAACAATGGGTATATGTAGGCCTATACAGTTACGAGAGACCAGTTATCTGAGTAGTAGCGGTGAACAATAAAGTCAGCATGCGTGAGTGGAGCAGTAGCACGTTATAGAACTTACAAAAGCAAATTTTAACCACCATTTATAGAAAAAATGTCTGTACATTATTATTATTATCATCATCATCTTCATCCTGACAATTCGCAAAGTGTACGACGATTTTAACTAGCGTACGACTATTTTCAGTTGTTGGTACGACTGTTTTACATTTCTGATCTGGCAACCCTGGTAGCATATACCTTGGTTTTGTGATCTAGGGTTGTTATTTCAAAGTACAAGTATACATAATACTGAAATTATGAATAAAATAATATATAAATGTTCACACATTGTACATTAGACTCTACTCTATTTTGCAAATGTTTTAGTAGGCACTGCTCTTTCCCTACACACTTCTATGTGATTGCGTTCGCGTTGAATACTAAAATTATTAAGTACTGAAAATAAAAATCCGGTAATCTGATGTAACCAAGTGCCAGAATGCGTTTGTTTAATCTGTAATAATTGAATTATGATATGCAGAAAATAAGTTATTTTTGTAATATATTTCCGAGTTAATCTGCAGATCGATTCATAAAGCTGGGCTTAAGAAGAACAAAGGTCTCAAGTTTGGTAAGCATAGGCTATGTGAAGGAATATTTGGGTAGTGTTATTTGTCAAAGCTACCTGTATTGCAACATCCAAAGCCGTATAATGGACACTGTAAAACAATATGTTGTCATGAGAACTGATTTTCATTTGATAAATTCTTTCTATTACCATAAAATAGGCACTAAATTGGACATTACTCCGGTACCGGTCAACCGATTTGGTTCAAAATCAATACGGTTCTTCCCATGGACAACATAAATACGTATACAAAGTCTCGTGAAAATCCAATAAAGAATATTTGAGTTATCGCATGTACAGGCACGCGGACAGACATTTCCCTTCCACCATTCTGGCACTTATAAACGTGTATAATATTAATAGACTTCTTCTTATAGAAATATCAATGGTTTGACATTTTGATGTAAATCATTGTTTATAAAATGTTTAATTTAAATGGCGGCTTTGTTTCAAATAATGTAATTAGCACCCCCTGTATAGCAGACTCCCGATGGACTGAGGGTGAACAGAGATATCACTGCACCCGGGAGGGTTTGGGTTCCAGTCTGCACCGCATGACGGCATTGCTATGGACAGCCAATGAAATGCGCCCCTCCGCGCTTCATGGACCAATACTCTTAACAGCCAACTGTTCCCAAAGGAATGTCTCTTGCAGGAGTTAACTAACTAGTATATATTGTGAGCTAATTTGTGAACAAGGACTTGAACGCGTCAGTTGGAATGTTCTGCATGTGACAAATTGAGGACGTGTGCACAATTACTATTTCTGAGTGTAGGTCAGTTGAGGATCTCACATGCGTTAGGCTACATGTTTGTGAAACACATAACTTCCTTTGCCTAGATAAAAATGTTGTCTCTTAGTATAAAATAATTAAGTTTCTGATTATGATAGGTAATCCCACGAGAGTTGACGAGTTTATCGATAGATTCGCGACTGCGCAGCAGGAGCGAATTTATCTGATAGAACTCGTCAACTCGGGTTGGATTTATTAAGACTATTCCATGAATAAAATGTTACGGATTATATAAATAATAATTACTAGGGACCGGATTCTTAGGTTTTTACCTATTTTTTTCCTTACTTCCAAAACAAAAAACGATTATACACTTTTTCGAATCATGTCCATAGGATTCACCCACATTAATTCTGTGGCACCTAAAAATACCTAAATGGGGTATAAAAACTTAAATATACCTAAACGGGATATAAAACCTAAAATATCTAATTTAGGCTACTTATTTGTCTTTTTTTTTGTTTGTCAGTTGATAAATCGATATTTTGCGGAGAGGCAATTTTTGTCGAGTTGAAATTAATAGCACCAGCGTTTCGTTCAATCCAATGTCGTCTAGGATGACAGTATCAAGAGAGGAAGTGTAAGAGTACCGGCGTATTCCTTTTAAAATATTCGTACGAACAACCATTGATGACGTCATGTGAGGTTGAAAGTACATTTTCTGCCTTCAAATGTATTCTAAGAGATAACAGGAAGAACTTCACAGTTGAGAATCTTGAAAGATATTTAGTGATATACTGTAACCAGGAAATGTGAGACAATCTTATTTTCACTGCTTCTTTTGATTGTTTATGCTTTCTTTTTTTCAATTGTATAATATTGTCCTAAAGCAAATTTACACAAATTTAAGTCAATTTTGTTAAGTTAAACTTTACAAGTATTATGTATTGAATCCTATGTAGCACATTCAAATTCATTAATCCAATTATTCTACTCGAAAACGATATTTTGGACAAAAACCTAAAAAAAACTATTTCACCTAATGGAAAACCTAAAACAGTGTTTTTAAAAACCTAAAAATCCGGTCCCTAATAATTACTTTCGTGCTTTGTTGTATAAAAACAAGTGTAACAGTTGTGAGATCACGGCATACTGTGAATCAACCATCCATGAATCGATTCGAGCTACCCTGGTATAATCAGTACTACCAACGGCGCACATAAGACATAGTTACTGCCTGTGCATTTAGACGTGATCATTTGCATGCGCCGCAGAGATAGGGCGGGACGGAAGGGGAGTGTGTTGCTAGTATGGATCACGTGAGACTGATACCATTGCGCATTGTGTTTACAATGTTCACGTCTAAATGCACAGGCATTAACTTCATTCAGGTATGCTAAGCAGAACAGAATAAAAGCACACGAACTGGCTTGCACCGAATCGAAATTGTGTTCTTAATCAATGTACATTTCTATTATTTCAATTTCCAAACAAGTTATGTTGTATACAATAATCTGTTTTCGTGCCGCTTAGTGGCAGCAATTACTGCACACTGATACTTACATGCCCAGTAACGAGGACACGATTTTACCCCGATAAAACAGCCTCCTCGCGTATCCTACAAGAAATTTTTTTAAGATGAACGGCCGTGATTGGTCTATATCCGAGGAATTGCTAAAATTTATTGGTCAATATCAAACACGCGGCATATGAGTGGGATAGTCATTATGAAACACGTTGGCTTAAATTTGTTTTGTTTTATGACCAGATATATGCTTACATCCATGTTAAAGTTGGTGTGACTGGTCAATGCCATCTGGAAATACTAAAAAATACTATAAAAACACTAAATACTAAATTAATTAATTAAATAAGAGAAAACAAATGCATCATACACATCAATCAAAGGTTTAATATGAAACATGTATCTCAGTCAAGATAGCAAAATTATCATTGTTAATTTTACATACAATACATTCAGAATGATCACTAGAGTAGTCTCTCTCGAAACTATTAAATCTGTATACTTTGGACTTATATACTCACAAATTACTTATGGTATCTGTATCTGGGGTACATCATCAAAAACAACAACTATTTTCAAACTACAAAAGAAAATAGCAAAAATTATGTTGAAAGTGCCAGTCCGCACTCCTAGTAGAGAAGTTTTTCAAAAGTTGAAAATTTTACCAGTACCCAGTATCTATATTTTAGAAACTGTATGTTTCGTACATAAGATTAAAGAATCTTTCACAAAAAACTCAGAATATCATACTCATAATACCAGAATAGCTAATCATCTTCATCTAAATAAACATAGGCTCACAAAATGCTTAAATAGTATAACACATCAAGGAATAAATATTTATAATAAGTTACCTCATAGGTTTAAAGCTCTTTCTAACAATGCTTTTAAAATTAAGTTAAAAAATCCTGTTATTGTATCAACCCTTTTCTGTCCATGAATTTCTTGATATACAGATGATAGACTTATCAATTTAGTTATGCTTAATTATGCTTTTTGAAGGAGAGATTTCCTCTTAATCCTAATATAAGTATTTTATATCTCAGTGTTAACAAGTTTTATCATATATTGTATTAGACTTAAGTGACGAAACCATGAATTTTGTAACAAGATTCTTCTGGTGAATAAATTTAAATTTAAATTTAAATTTAAATTAAAATGCAATAAATTGTCAGTAGTTATGCATAGAAATTTTTATTTCTTTTGATCATATAATAATGGATGAGTTAAAGGAAAAACTAAAATCAATGCGACTGGTTTCTCTCGTCCTATATGTTTGTGTAGTCTCGGAAGTGGCCCTGGCATTGGGCTGATCACACTCAGAGTCAGAAAAGTATGTATGTGATCCAAAAGTAATTCCTCTTCCGACAGATCGGGATCCTGTAAGGCAAGGGCGGCGGTGTCCACATAAAAGTTCCTACAACAAGGAGAGTCTAAACTAAGAGAGTGAAGAAAATTTTTCTAGTTTTTCACGATGAAAAATAGTGCTAAGACAAACTTTACTGCAACACAGAACTTAATTCAGTGTGTTAGCATCGTTAATATTCGTAACTAGCTCTCACGTTTACACACATACAAAACCCTCTTAGAATTTCTCCCTTTCAAATCAAACAAAAGACTCGCGCCCCTCGGTGAAAGAAACGAAGGAAAAAAAATCACTCAGAAATATTAAAAATGCAAAACCTGAAGTTTTCTATTCAATAAAGCACAGCCGAGCTCTTTTCATTTCCGTCCAACATTTTCACTTTCCCGTCCTTCGAGAAATATTGGCCATTACTGGAATGGCTGCTTCATTTAATATTAAATGCATGCAGATGATGTGAAATGAGCCAATGGGAAAAGAAGGGGGCCTTGATGAAAACAAATGATGATGGCTACAACTTCCTTTAAAACTTTCCATGATTTCATAAAAAGTGCGCGTCAGTCCATAAGGAGATTAAATGCGATATAATAAAGGACGAATGATTATAGATCTTGAATTCGTGATATTCTATTTCGATTAACCTTTTCACTAGGCCTATAACTGACGTATAAATGCGTCGTCTCAAAAAACGTAGGTTATCAAAGCAGTTATTAAGGATAGTAGCATATTACTTTATGTTAAATGCTAGAATGTTCATCCAAGTCATAGGATTTCCATTTATTGAAAACAGCTATTGCACAAAAATTTTCCCCATCTATTTTAAACTTAGTGCCTATTGACGATTTCACTCAATGAATGCCTTATTTTCAGTTCATAAATGTAGCTCTGACAGGGTTCAAATTCAAAATAGAATTATCTGATATTGAGAAACGAATTATTAATTTTATCTGCAATATAGTGAAGGATATTGTGAGGTTAGTGTAATTTTATTGAGGGGATTTTCCATTCTTTCTATTGCTTTTAAGTTCTATATTTTATAATATTACGCCTGCTCGTCTCTTCATCACCTACATACACGCTTAGCCTATAATTAAATCGTTGAAATTGGCCGTATGTAAAAAATCGTATAATGATAGTGGTCAGGATTTAATGTAGTTAACATGCCTAGAATTACTATATTCTAGGCATGTAAATTAAATTTTACTATTAATAAAACAGTAATCAGTATTAATAGACTAATATTTTTTTATAAAGAAAAATTTGTTATCATTTTGTTTCATGTTTAGTTTACTTTAAAACAGTACATCACTAGTTTTACCGTAAAATGGGTCCTTAGGGGTAAAAAAAAATCAAAAAAATGTGCGGGTTTCAAGTATTTCACAATGTTCCGGATGTCTATCGAGGTCGGAAACATAGATCTATCATTAGCCATCCATCACATGCAACATATTTAAAAAATCATAACTACCCTATTCGATGCAAGATGGAATGTACCATTTTATTTATTCTAAAAATTGCTTACTATACTTTAAAACAATTTATTAATATTAAACTAAATAAATTTTACAGAATTTGCGGCACTATAAAACGGACACTGAAAAATAAAACACTGAGAAATACACAATTAAAATTTTAAAAAATTATAGCAGTACCTACTTTAACATATGCAAGTGAGAATTGGACTCTTAATCGTTCAGACAGAAGGAAAATAGAAACTGCAGAAATGAAGTTCTTACGTACCGTAGCAGGTGTGACAATTCTGGACAGAAAACGAAACGAAGACATTAGGAAAGATTTAAATATTTTTAATTTAACAAATAGAATTGATAATATGAGAAATGACTGGTACGAACATATCCAAAAAATACCTACAGATAGAATTCCTCATCTATTGTTAAAGTACAAGCCAAGAGGACATAGAAGTGTTGGACGCCCACTTACCAGATGGGAAGACTCACTAAATCCCATTTGATGTGAATACAGGCCAAAGGGCCTAATTTCATGATGTAGAAGAAAAAGAAGACTTTAAAACAAGTTGACTCCTAGATGTGTCCTTCGATTAAAGAACTCTGTGAAGGATGAGCATTTGGGAATTATAATATCGTAAAATAAACTAGCATGCATAATGAATTAACTTAGTTACAGGACGCATTTTACCAGAACTTGCTCAGAAACCACACATCTGAGAAGTCTGTAGAGTATAGAATGTGAGGTTGTTGAATAATTTACAGGTGGTTTAGTGAGTATATACATAATACATGTCTGTACCCAAACAATCCCAATTGAGTTGATTAGCAGGTCGAGTCCTTCAGGAGTTGTTAATATGACTTTCTAGAACGTAATTTACGATTGGATTCTCCATGTCCGAGGGGATGAGCTACACAAGAGTGATGGCCTCTACGTGCTACAGGGAGGGAATCGAATTGGGGTCACTGGTGCCCTGCACCCTCCATTCAGCTTAAAAAGAGAAACATTCTGATTTGATTGATGTATTACCTGTACGCCTGCTGCAATGTGGAAGTTTAAATCTCCATATAGACTATAAATTAGATCGATCGGTAGCCTAGCAAATCTGCTTTAAAATATTAACATCTGTTATGATTTAATAATTAGGGGTTCGATTCCTGGTCACAAAAAATCGAAAAAAGTAATGGCTGTTCCAACTCTATTGTATGGCAGCGAGATCTGGACACTAACATAAAATAATTACAAGCGTATCCAGGCTGCTAAGATGAAATTTTTACGATCGGTGGCTGGATACAGATTGACAGATCGCATGAGGAGCGATGATATCAGAAAGGAATTAAGGATCTTCTCTATAAATGATAAAATATCAGAATACCGTACAAATTGAAAAGAACATTTAAGTAGACAGGCCAATACAAATACAGTATAGCGAAAAAAGCACTCAATTATAAACCAAGAGGAAAGAGGGATCCAGGTCGCCCGAAAACAAGATGGGCGCTATTGATGCCTAATTCCTGGATTTAGATGATGATGATTCCTGGTCGGGACAAGTTACCTGGGTGAGGTTTTTTCCGGATTTTGTCTCAGTCGAATGTCAGGGAACTTTAGGTCCTTGTGGTCCCCGGATATCATCTGGTATTCATTATCATCTTCATCCCATCCTCGCTTTGTTGGGAGTGAGTGTGTGAATGGTGCGTCTCGTCCTATGTGTTCGTGTTGCCTCGGAGGTGGCCCCGGGATTGGGCTGATCACTCATCCGGGGAGGCCCTCCATGTCCTTGTCTGGTCAAAAAACTATGTCTGTGTTGTGATTCATAGTTAATTCCTCTCCCGACAGGTCGCGGACCGGTAAGACCCGGGCGGCGAGGGCCGCATAAAGGTCCCTATAAGGGAGAGGTAAAACTACGAAAGAGAAAAAAATATTTAGTAATTAGTAGCACCTCTGATTGTCAAACAGCATGTCAGTAATAAGCATATTGTGTTAGCTCTTTGTTTTATGCGACAGACTGTATGCTCACGATTGTAATTTGTAACTTATAGGAAAGAACTTACATTAGAGCACCAGCCGAATGAGTACAATTATTATGCTCGGGGTAGGGGAGCAATTTGTAAATTACCTATGTAGGAAGCGCGTCCATAAAGCAAGTTTCCTTGGGGCCGTTTACAGAAACAAAACACAATTTCAAGGCAATGTTTATTGCAACAGGCACTGCCAGTGTTCAGCTATTTTACAACATATTCGCGGCCGGAATTCAAACATTTGTCTTACCGTAGCACCAACTTTAGAAAACATGTGACGTAGAAGTCTGCCGCCAGGAATTTGAACCACTGTGCGACAAACATCTCCGCCTCTCTGTGGTTCCCTGTCATTTCTTTAGGTGTAGGAAAAGATGGAAATCACTGGGAGCGAATTCCGGGCTAAAGGGTGGATGTTTAATCACCTCCTAGCAAGTCTCCTGCAGAAACAATATTTTGTGGCTTCGTGATCACACATATACTCATTAAATGTTACTGAAAATTTCAGTGGGAACCCGTTCACAGAAATAACTAAATTAGTGTGCCTAAACACTGTTACGACATAAACGTGTTGTGAGGCACCAATCATAGATATCATCTGGCACTGAGAATTGAACTCTGACTAGTTCAGTTGGTAGAGCATCGGCATACGCATCTGCACGTATGCCGATGCTCATGGGTTCGAATACCAATGTCAGATAAATTTTTCTGCTAAAATAATTTCATGAACATATATTGCTGTGAATTATTTTATTTGAAAGTGATATCAAAAATATGTTTTCTGTTTTAGGAATGTTCCAGACGGACGGTCAGAAGTTGCCAGGCACGATGTGTGATCACCAGTTCATCAGCAGTAATTACTCTCTCACCCACGGCAGATTTTACTCCCCAAGATACCCGTCAAGCTACCCTAAGAACATCAAGTGTGCCTACAGATTCCGAGGAAGGTAAGCTAACATTTTGCACGCAGCAGTTAAAAAAATTTTCTTACATGCTAATAGATATTATGATCTATTTCATATAAAATAGTTTGTCCTCACTGACTGATTCATCATCATTGAACCGAAACCACTGAATCTATGAATATTACATTTGGTATGTGGTTTTATTCTATGATATAGGGACTGAATAAGAATTTATTTTTTAATATTCAATCTCAAGGGGGTCATAAAGAAGTTATTTTTAATGGCGAAACAATATTTAATAAATTTCATATTTTTTTCCTACGATGGATATAAATGTGTTGTATAATGTGTAAAAAAAATTCTACCTGTTCCCTCGAATTTTGGTTTTATAAAATTTGCTTGTTATACCATGAGCTTAATAGACTGGTCATCTCTAAAATCTATAGTCGTCAATATTATAGAACATAATTGAATTAATTATGTTGAATTTAAAATAGTAAAAACATAAAAATATTGTAGGTTCAATATTCTGTGGGACGGAATATTCTCTTCAATATTCTGATATATTTTGGCCTTTATTCTGCCACCTTCAGGTCCTTTTTCTTTTTTCAGATGATCTTATTTCATTTGTCGATCCATTTCAAGGCTGTTAAGCTGATAGTATAACAAGCAAATTTTATAAAACCAAAATCCAAGAGAATAGGTAAAATTGTTTTACACAAATTATACAACACAATTCAGTGTTTTTTATTTATTTATTTTATTATTTTATTAAATTATCATAGTAAAGGTAAAAAAATCAGCAAAAAATCTTATTTCTAATTTAGTACAAAAAAATGAAGGTATACCCCTAGATGAGCAAAGCTCGTCTTTAGGAGCATAATAGAAAAATATAAATCCAATTATACATTAATACACAGTATACTACAAACGAAAATTATAAATGCAAGAGTACAGTCGGTCAAATAAAAAACGTCGGGACTCGTATGCTGTTAAAATTAAAGTTTTGACGCATTAGTTCACAAGTTTCCTATAAAAACACAAAATACAGGCCATTTTCGGAACATATGACGCCATGCGGCAGGAGGGAAAATATGAACAAGGAGGGAAAAAATGAACATCGCGGAAAGCGCAACACACGATATTCAACTTAATGCATTGTCATAATTCATTTTGCTTTGTGTCATCGCCACATAAAAATGCTAACGTGAGAGAAAGTGTAGTTAGGGCTGTAATTGACCTGCATTTTTCGGCCTCTGAAGCAACGAGAAGGTTCCATATTTATGAAAGAGCAGCTCAGAGGTGGAAACGTTACTATAATGCGACCGGAAGTTTTCATAGCAAACGTTGATCTGGCCGGACGCGTATTTCGATGCTAAGATTGGTTGCAGATGCTGAGCGTAAGTAATTGATTTTGCACTAGAAGTGCCGGTATTATAAAATAAAATCTTTAAAAAATGCTCCTTGAATAAACATATTCCTCGCGAATCTATTAATTATTAATATTATAAAAATTTGCAACCAAGAATATGGCGGATTTGAGGCATATAGCCACAGCCTTCTATACATGTTTGTTTTGGAACAAAACTGACTAAATAATCAAGAAAATACATGGATAGACAAGAGGCGTGTGTGAACCTAACCTTAAGTCTTCCTGTACATGCGCATATGCTCGTTCGTGATACTTAATCAAATACCGCCCTACGTTTTTTATTTGACCGACTGTACAATGTATTTAAAACAATTTTGCATCATTAACCAGTCGTTTATATAGAATTACCAAAAAAAACAGAAGAAAAAAATTAATGTTTAATATTTAATATTTAATCTCACTTAAAACTTGGTTAAAATGACTCCAAAACTGTAATAATTAAACCCGATTTATTTTCAAAATCAACTACTAGGGGGTAAAAAAAGGGTATAATAGTTTTTAACTGAAAAATCTTTAATAGACTAAATTAAATATTCTGCCTTGTGCGGACATAGCTGTGCGTTCATGTCCCTTTCTTGCGTGCAAAACTTATACCGCGTTAACGATATTAACTCATATTCAGCATTAAATCATTCGAATGATGATTCCAATACTTTTCATACTATTCTTTAAATCTCTAGACATTTCAAGAATCGAACAATTCCGATTTTTTTTTCTATTCGAAAACTACCATCACAATAGTATATTGCGATACAAATGCCGTAAGCGATGCGTACGGATCGAGGAAAGAGTTTGAAAACACGAGGCGCTCGCGCCGAGTTTTTTCAATTTTCCGAGATCCGTTTTGCGCTTACGGCACGAGTATTGCATGCTATTTTTTGCACGATGATTAATTATATCAATTTAATTATATTAATTGAGATATTACCTGAAAATATTATGTATATAGGCTACATTATTGAAGATAGATGTTATATTCAATGTATGATTCGCATGTGTTTGTTGTTATGGGAACCGAATTATTTGTCCTGGGGGGCCTTGTCCATAAAGGGTTGTATTATGATGTGTGGCGTAAGTAAATTCTTACCGCACGGAAACTCTTACCGCATGGAAATTTCTTTTGTTTCCATAGCAACAAGATTGCGTGCGGGAATATCAACTTACGATCCACGACAACAATATTCGTAAGTACCACTAATTAGTTAAGTCGTGCAAAAATAATTTTTGATATCACCCTGGATCGAATCAGCCTCTTATAGGTATGTGTAATTCTGTACTAGTCTATCAATTTGGGAGCTTTATCCTCGATAAACCCTAAGGTTCTCCAAGGTCTGCATTAGGATTTACTCAGCTTTACCCCATAGAATTTGATTACAATGCACATACGTGTAAAAACTCCAAATACAAACTAACTTGAAAGATAAACACATTAGATCCGATAAGATCCTGTTCATATTTACGTCATAAAATCTGGTATCGGGTTTAGATACACAGGAAATATTGTTATGATCAAATTGTGTCTCGTGTACAGAATTCAATTCGCCACTCCCTAATGAACAACGTGATTGTTTCCAAAGCCCCCGTGCGAACGGCTGCAGTAATGTCAAGATAAGGTGGGCCCTGCTCCCCCTAATTATAGAACAAAATAGCAATTAAGCACGCTTTACACCCACACGCACTTACACAATACCTGACTTCCCCCCTTAATTACCTCTATTGTAAGATGCACGCACATTGGAACACACGTTAGGACCCCAAGATTTTAAACTTGATTAGAGGCTATAAAAACCAGCCACCACTTATTCTACTGAGCTCACGAACCTCTCACGTTTTATAAGATAAAAGTCGCGAAAATAATAACAAAATTGAAGGATTACGTGCAAGCGTATAATAAGGCTGAAACATTTTTTTATGAATATCATCACGCTCTCTGAAAGTAATAAACCAACTTTTCTTAATCGAATATCAATAAAATCAGGTAAACTGATGTAACAAAGTGCCAGAATGCTTTTGTTTAATCAGTGATAATTGCAATTATGATATGCAGAAAGTAAGTTACTTTTTTAATCTATCTCCGAGTTAAGCTCCAGATCGAATCATTAAGCAGAGAAGAACAAAGGTCTAAAGTTTGATACTTAACCTTAATTCATACTGGTATACACTGATATAAGATGTCAACATTTCACGAAATACACTGGCAAAGAACTCCGCTTAATATACGTAGGCCAAATTATTTCACAGTAATATACCTTCTGTATATAACAGTATTTACGTAGTACTCATTTCAACTTGATCAACGAAATAAACAAACACCTGACTGCATTGGAGTCAAGGCTCTCAATGATTAGAAACGCGGCGTATAGTCATGATTTCCCATTTAAAAAGCATGTGACCTTTTATTAGGTGTTACTCCGGTACCGGTCAATCGATTTGGTCCAAAATAAATAGCCTTCTGTACCATACTGGCACTTAATAAACTGAGGGGTTTACTGGGTGGTAGACTCACATTCGGGACTTCACAATTCAAACCACAGCCATTGATGTTTTTTTCCTGTGGTTTTCCTGCTTCGCTTAAATGAATCCTAGGTTGTCTATTTATGTGTGGCACATTGATTTCATCTCTTCGTTAATAATTTTTCATTATATTAACAACACTCTATGTATAACCTTAAAATCACAGAAATCTAAAAAAAAAAAATGTAGACGACATATTTTATCCTGCCGGTTGTATTATATGGATGTCGCTTACTCTTCGGGAAGAACATAATCTGAGAGTGTTCGAAAGCAGGGTGCTTAGGAAAATATTTGGGCATAAGGGAGATGAAAATAAGGACTGGAGAAAACTGCACAACGACGAGCTTCATGATCTGTACTCTTCACCGGATGTAGTAAGGGTAATTAAATCACGAAGGATGAAACTGGCTGGACATGTTGCGCGCATGTGGGAAGAAAAACGTTTCTCAAAAATAGTGACTGTGAGACCCGAAGGCAAAAGACCACTTGGAAGACCTATACTTAGGCGGGAGGACAATATTAGGATAGATTTAAGGGTAGTAGGAATTGCGAGGGATGGTTGAATGGAGTTAGCACAGAATAGGGTTGAATGGCGGGCTCAGGTAAGCGCGGCAATAAACCTCCGGGTTCCATAAAATAGATAGCCCTAATATTCCTTATCTTCCCTAGGAATTGTCTATGGTCATTGAGTAAGTAAGTAAGTAGACATTTATTTATTCGGAAAACTACAATTCTAACCTTTTAACACATTTTTATAATTTGAATAGGTCTATATTCTTTGTTGGTCATTTCCAATTCCAGGGTGCGCGGGCAAAGAGAGTTAAGTCCACCATCCGAAAAAATTGAGTTATGTCCATAGAGTTGTAGATAAAAATGTTCTCTACATTTGTGTCAAGTCCAGTAAGTCATATTCAAAATTGTACGGTAGTTATGGATGTGTGCTTCATGGGTTTATCCATCTCTAAAGCTATGTTGGGCTGGTATAGTGTGTTAAGTCACTCTAATTCTCAGTAAAAATAAAGTGGTCTTAACTCTCTTTGCCCGCGCACCCCGGAATTATTGAACATACAAGTTCATCTATATATTTTAATTCCCTATTACAGCTTGCATAATATTAATTCCTATATTACTCCGAACAGCTTTCTGTAGAACAAGATGCCTTCCAATTATTAACATACTAAAGTATTCTAAACTGAAGGAGAAATTTTGCGCTGTGGAGTTCCTATTACAATTTTACGTAACAGGTAGCTTTGAATATAATTTGCATCAAGTAGGCTTTGAATATGCTATGAATTGACCTGCTCTTACATTCATACCCTATTAAATAATTCAGAAACTTTATGAAGTCGGATTTTTTATTCAGCGAGAACACTTCGTTCAGACAAGTAGGATTCTTCGCCACCTTCTGAACAAACATGGAGTAGCATTAGCAATGGAAATATCTTCTTTTGCCTTTGATTCTAGAACATTTTACACAAAATTAAGAGAATGACGCACTTGAATTCTTCAAAAGGAATTAAAGGTTTTGAATTCCTTTCCCCCTGAAATTCCGGGTCTGTGTGAAACAAGGTCTCATAAGAAAGGTATTTTAAATTTCTCTTCGTCTCTCATCTGAATTTCTTTTTATTACCGACAAGCAGTTACCCGCGGCTTCCCACACGATAATTAATTCGAAGATTAAAAATTAAAAGCAAAATAATTAAAACATTATATTTACGAGTATTAACACTTGCACGCGAATCATTCATGAACTAAACTATTAATAATCATAGTGAAACAGCTAAATATTCGGCTTTGGAGTGCTTTTCACGATTAGAAAGCGCCTCTAATGTATTTGACATTATAAACAAACGAATCACCTGGTGATCTCACAGAATTGAAACAATCGGTATATTGAAAAAATCGCTATGCTTTTATATTAAGTTATGACAAAAAGGAAAAACCACCTGAAATTTATTTCACAATTGAAATGTATTACCAAAACCTGATGCTTCGGTAGCCCAATAAATTCACGTTTTCTGCCAGTTTTTCACTCATAACTCGCGAACGAAAGCTAAACTTAAAAATCCGGTTTCGAAGTGCATTTGGCTATCCTTCAGTCCATTTATGTTTAAAATTTCAGATCTCTGCATGCAGTAGATTTCGCTGGTCGACGCGCAAAACAGACAAACACTTCCTCTCATTATTATAGATTTCTACCGTTTCTAAATTCTCTTTCCTTACGGGGACACACTACTAGAATATTGGTAAAAAAAATATATTAAATTGACGGGACAAATCATGAAAAAAAACGTCAAATTGATACGTGTGTCTTTTTGTGTATTCTTTGTTGTTATCTCTTGTTGGGTGATACAATTGTTTATAGATAGGCCTAGTACCTGTGATCTTTGCAAGTAGTAAAAATTTAACATTTAAAAAGGCGTAATAAATTTAAAATAATAATAAGCAAATATTTTTAATTAAAAGAATCTTTACAATGTGACAGATACCAAAGTTGGTATCAGTGGAAAGGCATAAATATTTTATAGAATGACTGCGTTGTTGTGCAACTTTTAGTTCATGTGTTTTGTGTTAGAAGATCTACTTTTAGTTCAAGCTGTCTGAAAAATATATTACACGCGAACATGACGTAAGAAGAAGAAATGAAGTATTTAATGTCAGCGAAGAGGTAGCGTGGAAATCAATAATATTAGTTACTGCTTGTATTTACATTTTTGTCACGTACCACCTCATGACGTTTCCCCGCAAATGAAGTTCCCAAGCAACGCACAAGACATAATTTACCTCTCTTTATCAAGAGGATGTTCACATGTTCTCCGCTAGATTGCAGCACGTGTTAAACGTCCCTAGACATTGGAGTGATATTAGACGCGAGGTCCGGCATGCAAATCAAACATTGTCCATAAACTTCCTGTGCTGTAATAACACTTCTGCACCTGTCACCTATCATAATGGCTGTATAACTTTATACGTTTTGTTTGACCGTAGTATAATAGGTTTATTATATGTTACGTAACAGTATTTAAATGACATCCTTTAAGTACAGAATTTCATTAAATCACTGGTGTGGTATCGATTACACAGCCCAACAAAAAAGAACTTTTTGTTTGGTGTCTCAGATGTTTTACCGGATTTTGGCTATACTTAGTGTGCCTTTAGTGTGCTTATTCCAAATATGTAAACAGTTTTTCTCTACCAGCTCTACTTTTATATAGATTTTATTCGTGAACTCTTAGTCTAGCAAAACAAAAACTTGCTTGATAATATATCTAGTGAAGGTTCCTGACCATACTTTGAACACGTAGGACGAAAACTGTACAAATTACAGAAAAACTAAAAGCTGGATTATTTTTTGACCCTGAAATTGACAGCTTATAAGTCATAAACGATTGTACAGTATGTAATAATATCAATATTTTGAAAGACCCCATGTTATACTGTTATTGTAATGTTAGTGTGTTGCTGTTTTCTTCACATGATTTAGAAGCTAAAAAAAGGCACTGTTTTTTTATCTAATATGCTTACCATATCTCACAAACCTAAAGCTGATAAGGCAAAACTAATGGCACGTTTGGCATCAGCGACCTAAATATACCCAAGAATAAGTACAAATTCTAAGGCACCAAAATGGCTGGTGGTCTGTATTATTATCGAACCTGGAACGTTCTCAAAATCTTGAGAGCAGCAAATGAAACTGTATAATAAACAACCTTTATTTAAAATAATATCGATTCCATTCGTGTTGATATTATACTAAATTGAACTCATATAGTGTTGTAAAAATCGATTGGTTTCAAACAAAACGGCCAAGAAGAAGCTTCACCTTGACCGCACTCCATCAGCTGCGAACTATATCAGAAGACAAGAACTACGAAAACTTAGCCTACTGTTAGTAGAAACTTAGCCTTGCCTGGTGAACGCGCTCCTTGCAATATGGCCTCCCTTTTTTTTAAGAGTGAAGTGAGAAATATATATTTTGTACCGATAGGCTAAGGAAAGTTACATGAGTGATTAAATCATATCTTATTTGTGGATGCGATGAGATATGGTAACAACATTCTCTTCTTTTGTGCAACAATTTTACATGAAATAAATGTGATATATATTATACTAAGAGACGCAACTTTTATATTGGGCAGAGGAAGTTATGTGTAGGGACCGGATTTTTAGGTTTTTTAAAAACACTGTTTTAGGTTTCCCATTAGGTGAAATAGTTTTTTTTAGGTTTTTTTGTTCAAAATATAGTTTTCGGGTAGAATAATTGGTTTAATGAATTTGAATGTGCTACATAGGATTCAATACATAGCCTAATACTTGTAAAGTTTTACTATAAAAAAATTGACTTAAATTTGTGTAAACTTGCTTTAGGACAATATTACGCACTTGAAGAAAGAAGCGTAAATAATCAAAAGAAGCAGTAAAAATAAGATTGCCTCACATTTCCTGGTTACAGTATATCACAGTGTATCTTTCAAGATTCTCAACTGTGAGTTGTATTGAATGACAACGTCTGTCATATACAGCAGGAACAACTTTGAAAACGATAGAACAGACGCGTAGAAACCCGCGGGGTGCAACGTCATAAAATAACCTCAGAAGAAGAAGAAGAAGAAGAAGAAGAAGAAGAAGAAGAAGAAATTCATGTCGTCGCCAATCCACTGCCGTAATAAACTCGATTTCATTTGTTTCGGCATAATTAACACGTCTTCTTAAAACTCACAGTGTAACCACTCAGTATGAATAACAGGGAAGTACTAAAGACAAACAACCGTTATAAAACAGAAATCTATATCCTTGTTCACACACGGCAACAATGGTTGTTCGTACGAATATTTTAAAAGGAATATGCCGGTATACTCTTAAACTTCGTCTCTTGTTACTGTCCATCCTAGACGAGAATGGGTTGAACGAAACGCTGGTGGTAATAATTTCAACCCGACAAATTTTTGTCTCTCCGCAAAATATAGATTTCTCAACTGACAAACAATAGATACAAAAAAGTAGCTTAAATTAGATATTTTAGGTTTTATATCCCGTTTAGGTATATTTAGGTTTTTATACCCCATTTAGGTAATTTTAGGTACCACAGAATTAATGTGGGTGAATCCTATGGACATGAATCGAAAAAGTGTATGAGCGCTTTTTGTTTTGGAAGTAAGGAAAAAATAGGTAAAAACCTAAGAATCCGGTTCCTAGTTATGTGTTTCACATCAGTTTTTTTTCCATGCATTGTTTTCAGGTGTTTTGGGTTTGGAATTGTGTAGGTATTGTTCATTGATATATTTAACTATCTTTCGTTCTGCAGCAGATATAAAACGAATCACACAGAAAAGGATTTAATCCATTTTGTGAGTGAATGTATTTATTCTTATACTAATCCTCTAATCCTTTGGCTATAAGACATTTCACTTAAAGTATTTTTCGATTTTTTTAGTCTAATCTCCCTGAATATATATTCAGAGGTGATTAAATCAGCGTCATTCGAAAAGTTTATAATTACTACAAGAGCCCGGAAGTTCAGGCATTTATTTCGGTTAAAATAGGCAAGCAAAAATGCACTTAAAATACCGAAAATAGGCACTATTGTAATTAAAATATGCATTTATTAAAATTCAAAACAGAGATTATTTCCACTCTTTATTAATGAAAATATCTACTTAAGATACTTAATAATTTATTATTCACATACAGTATTACTGTTAATGATGTTTACGAGCTACAACAAGATTTTTTTTCAAAGTATCGACTGTCATAGACAGCCGCCTATTACAGGGAACAAGATCCTCGATAGATATATAAAAACTAAACTAAACTCCGTGGCGTGACATCCCCGAAGGAACAAGGCCTACCACCCGACCGCTGCGTCATCTACCTATAAGCAGATAGCAGGATTGGGGGCATGTGGTCAGCATCCCGACACCCACGGCCGTTAATGGTGGTTTCCATGACCGGAGCCGCTACTTCTCTATCAAGTAGCTCCTCAATTTGAATCACGCAGCTGAGTGCACCCCTACCAGACCTCCCTACCTCAGAAAAATCCGAGGAGGTACCGGGGATCGAACCCGGGCCGACAGATCTGTAGTCAGCGACGCTAACCACAAGATCACTTCGGCGGTCTTGGTGATAAATATATAGGTGACGTAAATATGCCATTTCTTTAAATAAGTTCGTAGGCTTCCACGGCCGGTGTCTTATATAAACTGACTAGCATGTGCCCGCGGCTTCGCCCGCGATAATTATTTCAAAAATTAAAAATTAAGAGCATAATAGTTAAATCATTATATTTATTAACACCTAAATCACGTGGACTACATACCACGATTAGATAGCGTCACCTGGTAAAAGCGACCTCAGATTCGAGTTCCTTGGTCCAGAAAACCCCTGTATAGTGAGTTTCGTTCAAATAAAACAATGTTTGACCATATTAGGGCTTACAACATTCAAGCGATCGCGAAAGTTTTATTTCAAGGTATGACAAAAATAGACAAAGCCAACTGTAATTGTCAAACTTCCATTTCATTTAATTCCAAACCCATCTGAAACCCACCGGCAACAATATGTTTTAATGTCAAATGTGATTCGGATTCGATAATTCTGTGTAAGAAGGGATTAAGTATTCTCAAAACATTTGATTTTTGGCATTTAAAATCAGAATTTTTCAAAATCCTTTTTTAGTGAGCACCTACATTATGAAACGAAGATACTGTCAAAATTCCAAGTCTCTACCTATTATAGTTTAGGCTCTGCGTTGATTCCTGTCAGTCAGTCAGTCAGGACAAAGCCTTTTATATATAGAGATTGTATTGGCTATCCGAGTTGGGCCGCGTCGTGTTTTTAGCTCTAACGTTTCGGACATCCTGTCGTGTCCTTCACGACATCCTCACTTCATCCTGACTTCACAGGCACTTCTTTTTAGTGTGAATCTTTCTCCGAAGAAGGACACGACAGGATATCCGAAACGTTAGACGCTAAAAACACGACGCGGTCCCACCCGGATGGCCATTACAATCAGTTTATGTATAGTGGAGGCTAGACCTATGTAGACAGTCGGGATGCTTTGAGGATTAAGCCATTGTCTGGCACTTAAGGAGTGGTATGGTATATTTTTTATACTGACTGAACGGCAATCGTCTGGTGCCCCACGTGGAGTCATAGCTAAAATGTCAAAAATTCAGAAATGAGCACTGATTGGTTGCACACGAAATTCTATTGGCTGTCAGGCAAATTAAACGCCCAAGAAAACACGCTGAAAATCCAGAATATACAACTCTATTGTCCAAGACACCCTCATTTCAAGTTATTTACTGCGGATTATAAGGGTCTGTCGGCATTGCTTTGAAGAAAGTTGTATATGTAGAAGTTGCCTCCACTATATATGCCATTTCATTATTTATGTAACTTTTTTTTTCACTATCATGCATTGAATTTCTTTGTGATTTATAAAATGCTTAAATAATCACAGAAAAAAGTCAAAACGATCCAAAACAGACCAAAAAAGATTAAACCTTAAAATAGGCAACATAAGTCAAAATACGCACAAAGAAAGGCAAAATAAAATCAGGTAAACTGATGTAACAAAGTGCCAGTATGTTTTTTTTAATCAGTTATGACTGCAATTATGATATGCAGAATGTGTTTTCTTTTTAAATTGATTTCCAAGTTAAGCTCCAGTTTTATTCATTAAGCAGGGCTTACGGAAGAAGAAAGGTCTACCATCTCGGCCACCTGGGTCATTTTAACGGTCTAGTTGGATAAGCGCATGTAAATCAATATGTTTTTTGTCATAGCTACCTGTATTTTAATTTCCAAGGCCTTATACGATCACAGTAAAACAATAGGCTATGTTGTCAAGATAACTGATTTTCATTTTTTTTATAAATTCTTTCGAATACGTATATTACCATAAAATAGGCACTAAATTGAGCATTACTCCGAAACAGATCAACCTATTTTATCCATTATGAATAGACGTCTTCCCATGGACATTGTAAATGTGTATACCAAGTTTCATAAAAATCCGGTAAAGCGTATTTGAGTTACCGCGTCTTTAAAATATACACTAAATTGGGTTTTACTCCGGTACCGGTCAACATATTAGGTTCAAATTCAATAGGGCAATTCTCATGGATGTCATAAATGGGTATACCAAGTTTCATGGAAATCCGTTACAGCGTATTTGAGTGATGGCGCCTTTCTATGAGAAAGGCGCCATAATCTATTAAAATAGGCACTAAATCGGGCATTACTCCGGTACCGGTGAACCGATTTGGTTCAATATCAATAGGGTTCTTCCCATCGACATTATGAATGTTTATACCAAGTTTCATGAAAATCCAAAAAAGCGTATTTGAGTTATGGTGCGTACAGACACACGGACAGACGGACAGACAGACGGACAGACATTTTTTCGTCCACCACACAATCTCATAAAGTACCATACTGGCACTTAATAAAAACTGACTTACCGTATCTAAATGTACGGAAACAAGTTTATCATAGGTAATCCCACGGGATTGTTATGAGTTTATCGATAGATTTGCGACTGCGCAGCAGGAGCGAATTTATCTGATGTAACTTGTCATATCGAGTTGGATTTATTAAGACTATTCTATGAATAAAAATGTAACGAATTATACAAATAATAATTACTTTCGTGCTTTGTTATAGGGTATAAAAACAAAACTAATAGCTGCGAGTTCACGGCATACTATGAATTAACCATCCATGAATCGATTCCAGTTAACCATGTCCTTGTTGTGACCAGTGCTACCAATTGTGCATATAAGACATAGTTAACTTCATATAGGTAAGCTAACAGCAGAAGGGAATAAAAACACACCAACTGGCTTGCACCGAATCGAAATTGTGTTTTTAATCAATGTACACTTCTGTTATTTCAATTTGTTATTTCAATTTCTAAACAAGTTATGTTGTATAAAATAATCTGTTTTCGTGCTGTTAATGGCAACATGTGACGTATTGTGACATATTAATCACTGCACACTGATGCTTTCATGTCCAGTACCGAGTAGACCATTTTACCCGATAAAATCCTCGCGATTCCTACAAGAACATTGTAAGATAAACGGCCGTGATTAGTCTATATCCGAGGAATTGCTAAACGTTATTGGTCAAGGTCAAACGGATGAGTAGAATCAGATCCGTAGCTAGGCAGTGGCGAGGTGGGTCCCCGCCAAGGGCGCAGGCACAAAGAGGGCGCAAAATTAACCATGAAAAATCCCGTCTTTTTTAGACTGGTGCAATTTATTAAGCAATAACAATTCCACGTTAATGGAAGAAATCTTTCAGGTTAATAAAAATCACTGCACGTGAACTATTTGTAGTATTATGCCGATTGTCTACAAAGAAAAAGCAGTCATGCAACGTTCTTTAATTAACACGTAGTTCAATCATCTGAAATTATGGTTTAGTACCTTGAAAGTCCAACACTTAGTTCATTTTCAAATTGAGGTGTAGGTTTTCTTTGATAATAACAGTGATTTTATATTAAAATAATAAACAATTTTACAGAAATAATAATAATAATAATAAAAAATTCAGACCTTTCAGTATTGGAGGGCGCAGATTTGTCAAAGTCGCCAAGGGCGCAGAAGGACCTCGCTACGGCCCTGAGTAGAATAGTCTCTATTTAACTTTTTAATATATTCTTAATTCTATTACTCGACGTATCGCAGTAATAGAAACTATGTTCATCAGCAACAGGTGATTAATGTTGTCTTTCGAAGCTTGTTCTTCTTTCTGTTCACGCAGGCTGGAGAGAATGTCGCAAACATGTATCCCCTGCACGCGTTGCTCAGGCTAACTGCATTACAGATGTGTACGAGAAGTTGCCTGCTAGGGACGGGGATTCGTTTAGAATGCTAATCGCTAAGGGGCGTGTTTGGAAAACAAAAGAAAAAACAGTGGTTTATCTTTTAGAAGAAGCAGCTGTTTGAGGATTTATTTTTCAATGCACGCTCAATTGGGTAGTGAAGTGGATAGCATGTTAAGCTTGGAAACACGCGAAATACCGAGTTACAGTTATTATTAAGTGCCAGAATGGTACTTTATGAGATTGTGTGGAGGACAGGAAATGTCTGTCCGTGTGTCTGTATGTGCGATAACTAAAATACCCTGTATTGGATTTTCATGAAACTCGGTATACACATTTATAACGTTTATGGGACGAAATGTTATTGATTTTGGACCAAATCGGTTGACTGGTACCGGAGTAATGCTCGATTTAGTATCTATTTTATCTTCTCTATATACGGGTATATAAAAGGCTTTGTCCTGACTGACTGAATGAATGACTGACTGACTGACTGACAGGAATCAACGTACAGCCTAAACTATAACAGGTAGAGACTTGGAATTTTGACAGTACCTTCGTTTCATAATGTAGGTGCTCAATAAGAAAGGATTTTGAAAAATTCTGATTTTAACTGCCAAAAATTAAATGTTTTTGAAAATACTTAACCCCTTTTTACACAGAATTATCCAAACAAATTCACAGAACATATTGTTGCCAGATGTATCAGGTGGGTTTGGATTAAATGAAATGGATGTTTGACAAATTAGAGAAGGTATCATTATAATTCATATTATCTGTATTAATAAAAGGAATTGTCCTCGATGTCCAGCGAAATCTACTGAACGCAGAGATCTGAAATTTTAAACATAGGTGGGCTGAAGGGTCGGAAAATGCACCTCCAAGCCGGAATTTTAATTTTACTTTTCGTTCGTGAGTTATGAGTGAAAAACGGGCAAAAAACGTGCATTTTGTGCGTTTTAAAAACATAAGTTTTCAGTTATACATTTCAATGTCAAATCAATTACAGTTGGCTTTGGCTATTTTTGTCATACATTGAAAATAAAACTTTCGCGATCGCTTGAATGTTGTAAGCCCTAAATAAACGTTGTTTTATTTGGACGAATCTCACTATACAGAGGTTTTCTGGACCAAGAAACTCGAATCTGAGGTCGCTTTTACCAGACGATGCCATCTAATCGTGGTATGTAGTCCACGTGATTTAGGTGTTAATAAATATAATGATTTTACTATTATGCTCTTAATTTTTAATTTTTGAAATAATTATCGCGGGCGAAGCCGCGGGCACATGCTAGTGGTAATATATTTAAAAAAAATCATGAAGTGCAAATCAGTTCCCATGACAACATATTGTGTCCAGCAAGCCTCCTGTAGAAGTTCGACTAGGAGGTGTTTAAACATTCACCCTACGCCCGAATCTCGTTCCCGGTGATTTCCATATTTTCCTACACCAAAAAAAATGACAGAAAGGCGGACATGGTTGCCACACAATGATTCAAATCCCAGGCGGTAGACTTCTCCGACACAGGTATTCAAACGTTGGTCTTACGGTATGAAAAACGACTCAATTCCGGTGGCGAATATGTTGAAAAATAGTTGAACACTTGCTGTATGTGTTGCAATAAACATTTCCTGAAATTGTGATTTGTTTCTGTATATGGTACCAGGGAAACTTACTTTATGGACAGCCCTCGTATATTCTGGCATTCAGGACCGTGGAAAGAAAGCAAGGCCCCCATTGACAAATTTTCCCGGGCCCCCGTCAAATATATAATTTACTACCCAACTCGCCCGTTGTATTGTATGCATCAAAAAGATTATGTAATGGTATTACATAATTATTAAGTGCCAGAATGGTATCGGTACTTTATGAGATTGTCTGGTAAGGAAAATATCTGTTCGTCTGACTGTCTGTCTGTCCGTGTGTCTGTAAGTGCGATAACTCAAATACGCTTTATCGGATTTTCATAAAACTTGGTATACCATTTATAACGCCTATTGATTTTGGACCAAATCGGTTAACTGATGCCGAGCACGAAACGGAAAAAAATATTAAAATGTTCTATTAAGGAACAATTTTATCTTTATGTACCAGTTCAATATTTTGAAAATTATGATTTTAAATGCCGAACGTTAGTGCGGCCTATTGCTCAGTCCAAAAGGATTTCTGCTTCTACTTTTCAAAATTAGCAATTTTTCTTCAAGAATAATCCGTTTCAGATTAACTTATTAATTCCGTTCACCGTTATACGACAGGACAATGCAGATAAAATAAACAAATAAAACGTAACTTAAGCTGCTTATTGACTTATAACCAGGGCCCGGATTCTGATGACCTAAAATTGTTTGAAAAATGACCTATAAAATGACCCTAAATTTTAAAGGAAATGACTTAATAATCATAAAAAATGACCTAAAAACTGACATTTTCTTCATAAAAAAATTATTCTACACATGAAGTTATAGACTAATTTGTACATAATTGTAAAAACTGTAAATAACTGTAATGTTTTAAATGTTCTTTTCTCATGGAAATTTATACTGCCACATCCTTTTGTGGTCTGCCGGGTTATATTGTTGTTTATTGAGGGTAAACAGTAGTTTGCACTCTCAAATTCAAGCAGGTGGCAGACTCTGGTGCCAAGTTGATCTAATAACAATAGTATTATAATACAAAATTTTGGCGTTTCTTTGATTCTCATTTCCGACTGAGACATGACAACACTTTAAAACGGATTTTTTCCTTCTTGCGTTAAACAAACAACACTTCAAAGACAGCACCGCTAGCGACGAAAAAAAAATTAATACACTCAATGTAAATACATGAAAATGACTAAATAAGGAAGAAAATGACAATAAAATGACTAAATAATGATCTAAAATTGAAATAAATGCCCTAAAAATTTAAAATGGCATAAAATGACAAAAAATGACCTAATAAAAATGCATTTCTACAATCTAGAGGCCATGATTAGGATTTATCTACAAGTAGGCAATGTCTATATGCAGCATCAATAAAAGAATCCGGGCCCTGCTTTTAACCATTTTAAATTTAGAATAAATTTAGAAAGTAAAAAATAAAACCTGGTCGGCCCGGCTGCCCCACCCTCTCGTCGGGCCTGCTGGGTCAGCTGATAACTTTAACCATTGCTAAGTGTAAAGTTCAATGCAAGATGGCCATGGAATCAGATCCCTGCAGGATAGTAACTTGTAAGTATTCTCAATAGATCAATCCTGTAGATTATTACCATGGTAGTCGTATCTTTAACGGAGTTGCACCGCTGTTTAAGTGTTAATCCTTTGAACGTATTCTTAATTTACCATATTTTGTTTTACTCTTTCAAATTTTTCAGATAAGCCTACTTGATTTAATACATAATAAATGTACCGAACCTACCTCAAAAAACAGATAAAAGTACATTTATACACAACTCCTTTGATTTCTTTTGCAGGGATTTCTACCACCTTTCCTCTAAAGATATATATTGGAGACTTACATTAGGACGTGCCCCAAGTTATCCATGTCTAAAACCCTCTCCGGCGCCTTTAACACGCACGTTGACTTCTTATAGCTGAGCGCGGGTGAGGTTTTCTATAGATCACCCGCATGGCTGGCTAGCTTCTTTGAATTCTATTCTGATCTCGTAAAGACTCTTTGATACCCAGAAGTCGCTCAAGCGTAGACTCTCGTACTACTGGTCACATTGAATACGTAATAATATACAAACATGCAGGGTGCCAACCTATCTATTGCTTTGAGCTTGAATCTGTCAGCTCATAACTTTGAGCATTGCTATGGCAAATGAAAGTGTAAAGTTCAATGCAAGATGGTAATGGAATGAAATCTCTGAAGGATATTAACTTGTGAGTTTTCTCAATAGAGCATTCCTGTAGATTATTAGCAAGGTAAAGATCCCGCACGAAATCTGTGCCGATTGTCTAAATCATTGCATTATGTTTTCATGGGGACTGTAGCGTCGATTGGCCTGCTACCTTTCTCTCTCGCACAACATTACCTTCCTTTTTATTTGTAAAGGCCAAGCTACATCTCTCTCTCGCACAATAGCATGTCTCTCTCTAGCGAGTAACTGTCTCATCGGCACAGATATCGTGCGAGATCTTTAGTTGTGTCTTTAAGGTGGACATACAGTTTACGATGCTGAAAAGTAGGTGAAGTTCCTTATTTTTTCTCAGCAATGAATTATTCTGTAGCCTTGTAATTTGGCTTGTTCTATATTGATTAGTTCTACAGTTGCATACTATTTTCAGAATTAATATAACTGATACAGTTATGGGTAATTATCATTACAAAATGGCAGCCAAATATTGTTCCCTGAAGTGCCGTTTCCCTCATAACTAAAACAATTTTTAACACATTGCAGTGAAATTTCGCACGCAAGTAAGTTATATTTGATGTTAGTAAACAACACTATCTAGAATAATTCTGTATCTGTATCTGTATCTGGTACCCTATGATCCCCAGGTGGGGCGAAGGGGCCTCCAATGGAGGTTTCATTACCTATACTAATTTTGATAGGCCTATGCTTATTTTCCGAGAGAGGGTAGAGGGACAGGTGGTAAACCCATCGCCTCGCAACCCCCCTCTGGAAACTAAGTATTTCTTGGACGTGAAAGGGCCGAGAAATTTTGTCCAGATGCTCTAATTTAGGCTTGGTGTTCTTTTACGTGCCGTAGATCTACGACACGGGACCCCCAGCTTAAAGTCCCTCCCGGAGGACTCCGTGCCCAGGGTTTTTACGTCCTGAAAAATCCATCGACCGCGGCCGGGTTTATCTAGAATCATTGCTGTAACTTGAATAGTTTTTCTTAATATTTGTGATGTAAAAATTTGTATAAAATTAACAAGTGATGAATTATTTTTTTAAAAATATTTATACTGCAGATAATCCAAAAATTCTAAATTATGTTGTTCATATTTACAAATAGATAGAAAAAAGAATAACTAAGAAATACTGGTATTTATGAAAATTATCAGGGAAACGGCACTTCAGGGCACAAAATTTTGCTGCCATTTTTAATGATACTTACCCATTCACTGTAATAGTTAAATTAATTCTGAAATTAGTATGCAATTGTATAACTATTCAATATAGACCATGCCAGATTTCAAGGCTACAGAACAATTCATTGCTGAGACAAAAAATAATAATGAGCTTCACCTATTTTTCAGCATCGAAAGCTGTATGTCCCCCTCAATGAGTTGCACCATTGTTTAAGTGTTAATCCTTTGAACGTATTCTTAATGCACTATATTTACTCCTCCATTTTTTTAAGATAATCGTACTCGATTTAATACACAAACCTAATACCAAACCTACCTCAAAACTGACCATTTTTAAAACATTGTTCTTTAATGTAAATGGCTCGCATAAAATTGCAAATTAGGTCACAGAATTCCCAATATTTTAGATATATCTTAAGATAGTTGTAAAATTTATAATACGCAGTTATTTATAAATTAATTATTCCAAGTGACCTCGTAAATCAATCAATAAAATTTTTGCATTCTCATGTATTCGATTTTTAAAGCTGATAGATATAAATACATTTACTATTTTTAAGTTTGCAGTTTAACCTTTTAACTAGAAATGCGTCACTTCGAAAAATTGTTTAAAACATATATATAAGACAAATAGATTAATGCCCTTTTTAAATGTGATTTTTTTTTAATTCAAATAACAGCTCACTTATGGAATTACTTAATGATTGCTTTTATAACTATATAAATTCAGCTCTAAAAGTTAAAAAGTAGATGATTTAAACTTACATTAAATTTATATAACATATTAGCAAAGCATTTTACTCATGAATTATTTTATTCTTATGCAAAGTATTTAAAACAGCAGCATTAAGTAGCATTAAGTAGAGCATGAATCGATCTGGAGCTTTCCTCGGAAATCGATTAAAAAATAATTTATTTTCTGCATATCATAATTGCAATGATCACTGATTAAACAAAAGCATTCTGGTACTTTGTTACATCAGTTTACCTGATTTTAATTGATTAGTTATTTATTAAATATGATTCGCTAAGTAGCCATTATGAATTCAACTTGTGACTTCGAACTTAAGTTTCCTTACGACTTCGAATCTAATGAATTTATCGGCGATTTTTAAGTCACTCTTTGCATTACCTGTGATAATAACAAACATACAGTAGAAGTATCAAGGAGATTTTCGTCTTATACCCTCAAAATTAAATTAATAAGATGCCGTCAACCAAGGATGTGGGGACAACCTTTTACAAATATCTTGTTCAATGGTAAATCAATAATTTATTAGAATTAAGTTAATTAGATGTATTACAATTTTTGTTGTTGTTAGGATAGAATTGTTGTTTGAAAAAAGTTTTTCTCAAAATAATTGTACACTTGTGTAGTCTAGGACCAGTATAGGTTATTGTTATACATAAAAACAATTACATCAAGTTAGAAATTGTTAAACAGTCATATAAAAGTCTGCACTGAATATATTAGCTAATTTGGCGTTAGCATATGTTAAATTAAAACTATTTTTACAATCATGTCATTATACAATAAAAGTTAAAATTACAAAATATCAAGTATTCACAGGTTAAAATGGTTGTACCATCAAATTAATTGTGCATACTGGCTTTGCAGATATTGTATGTCTTATGCTACTATGTAATAATAGTCTGATTTGCAAATTAAATGTACATACAGTATTTTTTATTTTCTGTTGGTATATTTGTGAGTTAGAGCAAAATGTACTCTAAAAGGTAATATTTATCAATCAGAAGATTCAATTTTAATCAACCAGTAGCGATTTTTATGTAGTTGTATATATGTCCAGTTTATGAATTCTGGTCGTCTATAACTCTGACTTTTTATAATGTTTACTGGCACAATTGGTTTAGGCTCATATTAAAGTAATATATATACAAGCAAAACATACAGTAGTCTAATTTTCTAAATATGTTATCCATCAGGCATTGTCTTAGCTTCTTTTGTTGACTACTTATTTATTTTTAATAAACTCAATGCCATCTTTTGTTTTGTTTTTTCTCTTCTTGCAGTGGTCTTTATATCGTTTTAAGGCTACTACTTTTGGTCCTTTTTTCCTAAAACCAATTACTGGGTTTCCCAAGTCGCTCTTGCTCACTTCTTTCTGGTCACAGTTTTGAAGTAAAGCGGGAAATCTATGGGATTTCACTGGTGGCGTACATAAGCTGGTCTATCTCCTTTATTCAGAAGCGGATTCTGGAAAATTACATGGAACCGGATTATAATTTGAGTTTTGTATTTTATTTTTCAGGTTAAAGGAGCGGATCCGGATCGTGTTTGAAGAAGTGACCTTACAGAAAGGAGATCTGAGGTAAGCGGCTTTCTCCTTTCTCTTATCTCTTCAAAGCACTAGTTCCAATCTATCTCGCAGGGGAAATGACAACCCAAATTACGTTTCGATCTGCTTTTGTTCTTATCTGATGTTGCTAGGAGACAAACTGCGATATCGTAACTTTGCGAGTTTCTCTTCACACCCCATACCCGATTAACCTCATATCGTCTGAATCATGCATGCATTAGTGGTACATGTGTCTACGTGTCTTTAGTGTTCTAGGATAGCGTTTTCGTTTTAAAGTTATGAAAAGCATGGATAAAAGTAGAAAATTCCCTTATTATCTCTTATTACTTAAAATTGCTTAATAAATATAGCGCATAGTTTAAAAGACATCCAACGTTAAAATTCTATCTACAGTGTTCTTTTTAGAGTGTTGTAAAGTATTCATAAAATTCTCAATAAAATTATAACTTATACTGTTCACTATGATAGGCCTATGAACGTTCGTTATTTTATGCACCAAATATCTTCATAAAATCACTTGACACCCTCAGCAGTAAGAACAGTAGATATATATTGGTAGCTTTCCTGATGATGTTTGTAGCCTATGTCTATATTTGTTTGATGGTTATTAACTTAAAATTAAATTTGAGGGGGTCAGCGCAACAGTGGTCTATCCCACATTTTTATTGTTTAGAGAAAAAAAGGAAGTTCAAGTTCTACTTGTAGTTTTTCATACAATTTGAAAAATGCAGTAGTGGAGTGTTTTATGATGCTTGGTCAACTTAACTGCAATGTTTACTGTTCAGAGTGTTCAGAGATATTATAATTTTTATGAGACGCTTCAACACTGTTTTCATGGTTAGACCACTGTTGGCCTGACATTTATTTCAACTTGACAGAGGAGAAAAAATTATTTCAATAAATATTGGATTTTTACATGCATTAAAACATTATTTTAAGAGGAAAGGAGTTGTATTAATTTTATTTATAATTTCCAATGATTATTCAGTTGATGAAATAAATGAAAAAGCTCACTACCATTCTCCCCAGTTTCTTCAACACTTACCTCATTTACAGAAATCAGATTATTATTAAATTAATTGTAAATGAACGGTACATATTTCTGAAGACCGTTAATAGTCTCTAGTTTCTTTGGATTTATTTATCTTGGTTTCAAAATTTTTGGTTGCCCTTACACAAGAGGAATTCTGTTTCAGGGAACGGATTATTGACTTCAAAACTACCTACAGGAAACTTAATTTGTCCAACCTCTATATAAGAATAAATTTTACCTCCAAGCCATGCAAATAGCATCACTAACTAATTTTCCATGTCGTAGGGGTTAGACCACTGTTGCGCTGACCCCCTCATTTGTAGTTAAAATATACTTAGTAAAAACAATAAAAGTGTAATCGGTGCTTGTGGCTATCTTGACACTGTAACTCAACTTAACTCAACATACTCAGTATGTCGTCAGTAATGGCCAAAGCTTGACGTAAAGCACCCAGGGCCGTATTATGATCGGTATTGGAATATTATCTCACAGAGAAAGATAATAGAATCCGCGTTTAAAGACCAGTCTCTCCTGAGGACAAGGCATGGAAGAATGAACAAGGATTGGCAGCTGGTTCACGGTTCCCTCGTAATGTTTCTTGGCATTGTCTGTCCACACGCACTGATGGTCATCGTAATGTGTCGGCCGACATTTACATGGTCACTACAAGACACGACAAGAGGCGCTGGAAGGCAGCCAGCAAAATAACACAGCCTGACCTTTCCTTAAGATCTAGCTTTTCTCATCCCCACGCTCGGTTATGTGAGATTCGGAGACTGCCTGAGTCCACTTTTGAAGAAACGTTATCACTAGGGTTCGGATGTTTATGACATGTCATATTTTTATCCTGACCTCCATTCTCGCTGTAAACACAAATTAATCACGAATTGCACATTTATTATCCTATTATCCTATTATTTATTTTGCATATAAAGTCATATTTTGGTCATTTTCATGGTCTTAGTCATATTTCGGTCATATTTCATTTATAAATTCAGTAAAAGAGTACAATTATGCAATATGTCACTAAACTGTCAACTTTTTTTTTCCGAAAAGGGGTCACGAATATTTTGGTTTTTCTGTAACTGAAATGTGAAGGAACAATAACAAGTAATAGCACAATTACTTCTTCCTCCTTGTTGTTAACAACTTCCAATAGACGTGTGTTAAAAAATATTTTCATTTCACATTTGGAGTGGTATCTGGAAACATTAACAGATTAGAAGTTCTTTACCATTAAATCACGTGTAAAATTGTTAAAAAGTGATCATCTGATTGAATTACTATGATGTAATAATTTAGTATCATTAAAAGTTTTATATTGGAACATTTATTTTTAGAAAATACGTCCTTTTATGAAGTAATGTTTAGGATTTTTGGGTCATATTTAGTAATTTTTAAGGTTATATTTGCAGTCATATTTTCCACTTTTTTGGGTCATAAACATCCGAACCCTAGTTATCACTAAAAGAATCTTATGTGAAACACATAACTTCCTCTGGTCATTAAAACATTTGCCTCTTTATATAATATATTATGTATGGCATTCTCTTCCTGTAAATTGGTTGTAAAAATGAAGAGAATGTTGTCACCACATCACAACCCCGAAGGATACGCAATCCAAATAAAATATGATTAATGCACTTACGTAATATTTTTGCCTTAAGCGTGGGCAATACATGAGAATATTACAGGAGAAAAATTCCTTTCACACTGGGATTTGAACCCAGGACCTTTGACTATCTATGCCACTGCTCTACCAACTGAGCTAAGCCAGAGTTCACATCACAGCGCCAGATGGAACCTATCTCCTATGACTGAGGTCTTCCTCACTGACAGACAAGTTATGGCATATGCAGTACTGTGAGGCACACTAATAAGCAGGGCTAGGATTTATATGTACTAAAAAATGTCAAAATATGTACATATATATGTACTTTAAAATGTCAAAATATGTACATATATATGTACTAAAAATGTCAAAATACGTACATATATATGCAAATATATTTTGTAAAATATGGACATCAAAACCAATTTAACCACTAGACACCACATTTTGTTACTTTTAGAACCTATAAAAATACATTACAAATACTGGATTCATAAATTAAATTATTCATTTTTTTTCAGATCACTTACTTTATTTGTATTCATTCATTGATAATTTCTGCTACCATAACAGTATGCCACAAAATGTTGTTTTAAATTTTCAAAAGTGATTTGTATTGGCTGAAGCTTCGTTCTACTGCACATGAAGTGATTGGCGCGTGTTTAAAATTCTCTGATTCTAGTTTTACATTTGACAAGCTACTTAAGAATGCACTGATTTTACAAATTTCTTCAAAGCCTGGATTTCTTGAAAACACTTTACATTTGATAAGATCGGCTAAATGTCCACGTAAACATTTGAGTTCATGAATCATGTTTTTCACAATGTCAATATTTCCAGATAATGTCAGATTATTATTTTGTAGTTTCTGAATTATTTTTGTTATATTACAGAAATTTGATTCAATGTAACACAAATCATTTTTCACACATTAATTTCTGCACATAACTGTAAACTTATCCTGTGCTGCCAAATATTCTGTCACTGAAAACGACAATTTTATATAGTTTTACTCTTAAGAATGAAATATGTACGAATATTGCATTAAAATCACTAAATATGGACAAATATTTATTTTACATATAAATATGTGCTATTGTTAGAAATATGGAAAAATATGTAAAATAAATTTGTTTAATTTGAATAGAGGACAACATAATAGATGGAGATAAGTGAAAAAATGTGTCTATATGTGAAATTAAGAAATATGTAATTACATATAAATCCTAGCCCTGCTAATAAGCTATTTTTGTGACCGGGCTTCCACTGTTATTCTACAGTAACATTCAAGATGGATATATAATTGCATTCATGAACCACATAGTATTGTCTCTGTTGGACATTACATGAGAACATTTCAGGACATAACTTATATAAAACGATCATAGTTGCAGTGACTAGTTTGTGAAGTTAAGGTATAATTGTATTTAAAATAAAATTATGTAATATGTAGTGCGATTTTCCATCTGCGAATCTTATTTTGGTAGGGTGTCCATATAATGTTTATATAAAAACAGGGTCATTTTATTTATTTATTTATTGTAAAAAAACTGAGTCAATTAAGGAAAAAGGGGACAAAAATTTAATTCACAAAATTTAGGGAATATTTACAATTTACCTTTGTCTCATACACACAAATTATCCCAAATGACTTCTTAAATTTCTTCTGCAGACTGGTGTAGATAATTTATTCCACAGAAATAGATGCATCAGTGTCACTGTACATTTCATGTTTTTCTATTCTATTAAGAAGTGCGTTTTTTTCTTATAATTGATCATAAAAGTCAGCACTCCATTAAAGTATGCTTCGACAATGAGCAAGACCTTAACTGTTGGAACTTTTATTCATGTAGCGTGAAAAACACTGGCCAATCACAATCACAAAAAAGGAACATTTGAGTGTCCGCAATAAAAACTTTCGGGACAGCGGAACATTTTATCAAAAAACGGAACTGTCCCGGGAAAACGGGACCAATGGACACTCTGTATTTGGGCAGTTTCCCATTTCATACGGAGCAGAGTACAATATCGTATCCGATTTTGTTTCTTTCTCTTTTCGTTTAGTGAATTGTATTGAGTATAAGTTAATAGGAGAATTTAAAAGAAAATCTTAAGTACCATCATCACCATGAATATAAAAAATACCCACCATTATACGTACATTTCTATAATAATAACAAAAATTATTAACAATGATAAACCAATTTTATATTTTGAAAGATCATATCCTCACACGGATACTTCGTAAAGTCAGTGCCCACTGGGTTCGATGACCACAAGGGCCAGTTCATAAAGTTCATAAAGTCTCACAGCCGTCATTGAAGAATGCGCACCACCTGGTCCATACAGTCTCGCCCATACATACCACATTATGTCCCTGTGAATTTCACTCTGGTTACTACACCTCGCTGATCTTCACAAGTGGACGACAGTAACATGCACGTAATTTTTTCCACGTAGTTCACGCTTCTCTCGCTAGAGCTGCACCTGAAACAAAAATTGTGTCTGTAACACGTATTTCATATTATATCTCGGTGAAATTTCAACATAGAAAATAATTATTGTGCGTTACTTTCCGGCTCACCCTTGCATGTGTAAAAAAATGAAAATAAATAATAACATAACAGAGATATGCTTGTAGGTTAGAGAATTTTTGCACGATGTAACTAATTAGTGGTTCTTACGAATATTGTTGCCGTGGATCGTAACTTGACATTTACACACGCAATCTGGTTGCTATGAAAACAAAATCTCAGTGCTGTAAAAATGACAAAAAGCACACCTGCCGTAAGTAAAACCATCACATTACAAGCCTTTATCGTAGGCCGGAACCAAGGCCCGCCAGTTTGTGGCGACTTTAACAGGACAAATATTCAGTCCCCATAACAACCAACACATTCGAATCACTTTCTGAAATATAACATATATCTTTAATATCGTATATACATAATATTTTCAGCTAATATCTCAATTAATATAATTAAATTGATATAAATAACCATCGTGCAAAAAATAGCATGCAATACTCGTTCCGTAAGCCCATAACGGATCTCAGAAATTGAAAAAACTGTTTCCTCGATCCGTATGCACCGCTTACGGAACTAGTATCCCAATATACCATTTTGTGAGATTTTGTAATGGAATTATTGTACAGTCGTAGTCCAAAATTGACATGTTTGGAGCCTGCAGTGATCTTAGCGTATACTGTTTTGGTCTTGATAGTTAATATTTATTGGGGTACGCCGTAGCGTAGGGGAAAAAACGCTGCGCTACAAAGGTCACGGGTTCGATCACTGATGAGGTCATTGGAGTTTTTCAATTGTCCTAGTCCTTCTGGGCCCTATTTCATAAAACTCTACAGGTGTGACAAATACGACAATTATGTCAAGTCTGACAAATTTGTCAGTATGTCACGACAATTGTATTTTTCATAAATATTACAACTTTTCCTTCCATTACAGGCAAATTAATGTAAATTGTCAGACTAAAAGAACCCATTTCATAAACGCGACAATTTTATGTCAAACCTAAAGATTACTTTAGTACACTGTAGATGGCTCTCACATACGTGTCTCAACATCGAATATGACACCTAAGCAATCGATTATTACTATCGAAAATAATTGAATTATATTTCTCTTTTAATACAAAGTCACTGAAATTGAAAGTTAGGTTAATCCATTACCTAAAACATTGGGTGGTTTCATGTCTATTTCTTCACCACTTTCACTACTACCAATATCACTACTACTAGTGTTCATTATTAACAAGACAATTTAGCAAGTTTATTAACAAAGTTTAAATCACAAGAAAGTTTGCCAAGTTATGCCACACATTTACATAACCTACTCTGTTGGCCTACATATGAAAGATTGCCTGTCACTTCTGTAATGACAATTCTATATTTTTTGTAAATTTGTAAATATGTCACCAAAATTAATGTTTCATAAATGATAGGTATCCTAAGATTTGACATATTTGTCAGACTTTTACCTGTAAACTCAAAAGTTTTGAGAAACAACAGTATGTAAAATTGTCATACAAATCTACAAAATTGTCATGACATTTATGTAAAGTTGTCAGCTTTTATGAAAAACACAATTGTCAAAATGTAAACCTGTAAGACAATTTTATATCACCTGTCACCTGTAAAATTGTAACTTTTATGAAATAGGGCCCAGGTGGCACTATGACCCTGGGGTAGATTCAGCCTCTAACAGAAATGAGTACCAGGAGCAATCCTATGCATGTAAATCATACATTCCTGGGAATTTGTGAATTTTGGGAATATTTCCTGTCTTTAAGTTCCCGGGAATTTTACATCACTACCCAGCGTACTTCTCCCTAACAGAAATATTCCTAATTACGTCATTTCTGGACTTATGTACTTAAAAACAAAATTTTACTTTTATTTTTCTGGTTCTTCCCTTACGTTTATTTTCATGAGTGAACTCTAATCTGGATTTTCGCTTATAGGGGTAGTAGACCCAAGTTTCATTCAGATAACCATGTATTTTACGAGAATACGAGGAAGCTTCGCTCCATTCAGTAGTTTTACTATAGCATCAGGGCCTTCCTTATTTCTAACTTTTCCTATTGGGGAGAAGGTGATCTTTTTTTTTTTTTTCTATCTTCTCCCGGAGTCTTTTCATCAGATTCCGACTGGAGAGAATATTTGATGTTATTGGGAGGGGTGATATCTTTCTTCCAGGACTTTTTCATCTCCATCCTGCTCCTTATGGGATGCTGTCTGCTGCAGGCTCTTTTTAAATAATGACAGGGAGAGGAGATAGACATGTATATTTTCTGACTTTCTCTTCTCTCTGATATCTTGGCGTAAAAGTAATCCGAATACTTTGGGAGCATAAAATACGTTCTTAGTATCGTGTGAAAAGATATTGCTTAGCGGCGTGTAAATGTCAGTTTTATATATCGTAAAACCTGCAACTTTCGAGGATCGGCGAGTGATCGCTTTGTTTCAAGTTTATTTCATCTGGCGTTGTGAAGGGAACTCTGGCTTAGCTCAGTTGGTAGAGCAGTGGCACGGATAGCCAAAGGTTCTGGGTTCAAATCCCAGTGTCAGAGAAATTTTGCTCTTATAATATTCTCATGAAGTGTCCAACAGAGACGATAATCTGTGGTTCGTGAATACATAAACTATATCCATTTACTTCAGATATAGGAATTATTGCAAAGGATGGTATGAAATTCTAATATATATAGTCTTGCCCATATTTTGTATTTTTCTGGTAATTCAACATTTACTTATGGAGGACTTTCTTTTTTCAAACTCTAGATCCTTTTATAGCAAATCCAGAGTTTGAAATGATAAAAAACGACTTATCAAAATCAAACTATTCCATAATAAAACAATAGATATAGCCTTTTACTGCTCATAGATGACTTAGAGTTATTTTGCAACCCATTGCTTCTATACACCCTGCCTGGTAGGGGTTAAAGTAAGAAGTGACAGAAATTCCGATAACATAAAATTTTACTGTCTTTACAAAATATTTTATTTTCCACTCTTATGTTCCCTTACAACCATTTCGGGGATGAAGTCAAAGAGAAACTCAATATCACTTTCACACTTTCCTCCCCCAAAACCCGGGACATAATAATTTACTGCACCCATAGGACTAAAAATGCTTCATCCTATTTTTACTCTTTTTACATGAATAGGGCTTAAAATAAATATCCTTATTTCTCAACTAATACAAAGCCTACAGGGATGAATGACGTATATACTTCCGACATAGCATATTCGTTACCTATCGTTAACTGAATACACTCTCACTGCAACACGACTTCTTTATTGTATATCAAAATACGATGTGAGGAAACGATATTGTCCATGCCCAGGGTAGAGAAAGTTACGTGATACGTCACATCTGATATTTATATGCGTGGATTTCATTCTCCTTTATTGATAGGCCTATACAGAAATGAAATCTGTCACTAGCCTCTCTAGTGTGTCAAATCCCAGTGTCAGGCAAATTCCAAAGCCCCATATGAGCACTGCAAACAATACTGTTGTGATTGAGGTACTGTGCAGTGTGAATTGCATTTGTTGAATTTAGTGTAATGTTTTAATAAATTATATAATTTTACAAGTGAAAGGATGGCTTGTTTGAATTTTAATGTTTATTTCCTGGTTGATTGAGGGAAAATTTCGTACAAATTGGTCAGAGCATGTAAATTGGAATAAGGAATAGGCATACATATATACCCACACACTTTCAACTTCAAATATTATATTTTGCGATGTTCGAAGCACCCAAGCATTTTGACTGGCTCTCGAGGATAGCCAGTCAATGCCGAGTTTATAAGTTATCTCCTTATTTTTAATTTATTGATGACTGGATACACGCTTTTGTCGAAGGATTTAATGTGGGCTTTATTAATTGTAATATTACTTTATTGCTACTATGTTTTACTGTTATTGTATTTTTGAAGGTAGCCTATGTTAAATATAATATTCAATCTGGTTGAGTTGAATAAAAGGCTCTATGTCCTTAACTCTGGCATACTTACTTGGGCTTCTTACTCAATGGCAATAGACAATTCCTCAGCACGCTAAAGGAATACTATCTATTTTATGGAACCCGAAGGTTCATTGCCGCGCTTACCTGAGCCCGCATATTCTGTGCTAACTCCATCCAATCATCCCTCATAAGTCCTACTTCCCTTAAATCTATCCTACGTCTACGTCTAGGTCTTTCAGATGGTCTTTTTTCTTTGGGTATCCCAGTCAATGCTTTTGAGATATGTCTTTCCTCCCCATGCGCGCAACATGTCCAGCCCATTTCATCCGTGATTTAATTACCCTTAATATATCTGGTGAAGAGTACAGGTCATGAAGCTCGTCGTTGTGCAGTTTCCTGCAGTCCCCATTTTCATCCCTCTTGGGCCCAAATATTTGCCTAAACACCCTTTTTTCGAACACTCTCAGATTATGTTCTTCCCGACCGGTAAGCAGCCATGTCTCAGCCATAAAAATATATTTTTTTTTTTTTAAACCAGTATAAATAACTAACAATATGTAACAATATAATATGAATGTAGCAAATTAGAGGTGACAAAAATCTAATAATTAATTAGTATTACTGTAGCGGGTGCAGGATGTCATATGAACGATGACGCGTCATATCATGTGACTGATGACGTGGTTAGATATTGGTTTCTGTCGGCAGGTGTCGCATGCATCTTCATCACGAACCCAATATAGATCCCTGCGGTGGCGGCCACACCTTGTGCATTATGCATTGAGGTGATGCGGTGAGTCGACACAGAAAAACATTTTCACTCACTCCCTTTCCATTCCGTATTACCAAGTTTCTTGCTTTCTCTCTACCCGTGCGCAGTCCATTTCATTTACTCCGGCACTGCGGTAAACAGGGAAAAAATGTAAAAATGCGGAAAATGAGATGCTTGCTCAACTGTAATGAGATATTTTCAATATCAGAAATCCATTTCAGCTTACCACAGATGAACATTATTTTTATATTTAGCGTTTGACAGTACCCTGGTATTTATGACATGTCATATTTTATTCTTGAATTTTATTTCAGTTTTAGCATTGACTTCAACAAGAATTGAACGTTCCTAATTATTTTTAAATATATTTTATACGTTATATATTTGCATATTTAGGTCATTTTTTCAGATACGTGTTTTTCAACTACAGCACAAAATTACAAAAAATAAAAGTGCCTCCCTAAAAAAAATCATATTTTTGAGACTTTATTTTTCATAAGTGTAATTTATGGCAATTGGTCTCCAACGATAAAGAACTTCAGTTTCGTAATACTGTGATACCATATTCAAAGTATTTTGTTCACTAGTCGAATGTTCAAGTAGGCCTACCACATAGAAAGTGTTTCTCTTGCCCGTATTTATTGTTCCCGGAATGAAAAGTAACAAAGAATAATTTAGGGCAGTGGTTCCCAAACTTCTCAGTCCGCGGACCCCTTGGAAAAAATTAAAATTTCGCGGACACCCTCTGGGTTAAAAAATAAAAAAATAAAACTTTATAAATACTTTGATTTAAATGTATTTAATTCAATAGACAAAATAGCAATATCAATGGTAACAAACAGAGTTTACTCCTTAATGTGAACAGTGAAGCTGCTTTAAAAGATAATATTACATATTATGTAATGTGATAAAATTATGGGATATCCTATTTCTTCTTAAACCGCCTGCGGACCTCCGGGGGTCCGCGGACCCCACTTTGAGAATCACTGATTTAGGGTCTATATTATATTTCCATTTCGAATTATAATGGGTTTCTGAAAGGGTAGACCTCTTTTTAAACTGGAAATAATATGGTTAGTTTTTATTTATACTGTGGTCAGAGAAAATTGTTCAAGAATGAAACCAATAGATGGCATCAAAATCTAAAATCTGCAGCTGCTTTCTACTGTAAATCTAAAACTTGTTTACTGGCTTATGGTTGAGTTTCCCTGGGACGGTCACACATTAAAAATAATACTAGATTGAATATTCTAAAGTAACGCCCCTAGAAGGTGGTTGATAATAACGCTAAGGGTGTGGAGGTCATAGTTTATGCTGATTGCTCGTGGCCCTGCAGGCAGTCTCTGTGGACCGTTTCTTCATGCAGCAAACTCGCAGACAATAAATTCACGTCACCAATGGGTATAATTACGTCATAAATCCATATTCCAGCAGTGGTCTGCACGCCAACATAGCAACAGAATAGTTTCCAACTGCAATGTGAAATATTTCTCTGCAGCCCATGAAAGAAATCTGCAGATCATCGCATTATGAATTGGAACGAGGCTGTAATTTATTGGTATAAGCACTTTCAAATAAAGATATCATGGTATTCCTGCATAATCCGCATTTATATTTCCATGAGAGGTCTTGCTGCAAAAAAAAAAACTCCAAACTTTCGTGGAAAACTAAAAGAATTAACATTCTGCTTCCTATGCAATAATAATCTTTTTCTGCTCATGATATCGTAGGCAAGATTGGAATATAATAAAAATAGTTTATGATTAAGCTACTAACTGATATATTGCATTATACAAGGAGCCTATAATGGCATTAATACAAGAGTATGTATTTACGGAACGAGCAAAGTTAATTTCGTACTTTCTATCAAAGTGTCTTTAATTACTATTATAAGCAACTTGGCATACGACTGTTTGTGTTCGAACACAATTAAATTCTAAGTTATTTTGTTTTTAGAATACCCCATAATTGATGAAGCAAATGACTATTCAAAAACATTATATTATATTTAAAATATATCCATGTTTATAGTAAAATTTAAATGTTATGTCTTCTTTTGTAAAACTATGCAACCATACACTAATATTGTTCTAATATGTATTACTGGTTATTATATTTAATGTAATATGTAATGTTATTATCTGTTCATTCGCGATTAGACTCCTATAAGTCAAAATGTATTACTGGTTTTTTTTTATGTAATGTAATATGTAATGTTGTTATCTGTTCAGTCGCGATTAGACTCCTATAAGTCAAAATGTATTACTGGTTATTATGTGTAATGTAATATGTAATGTTATTATCTGTACAGTCGCGATTAGACTCCTATGAGTCAAAGCGACAATAAATAAATCATTGAAAAAAAATGACTATTGGCTATCAGCTGTTAGTAGTATTAGTCTTTTCCGATAGGTGACAGGCTCAAATGCACGCAGGTCGCAGAGCTTATTTTGACGTTTTAACGTCAACCAATGCACATTAAACACATGAAATGAACTCAATTTAGTATAATATTAAAATGAACATAAAAATTATCGCTTTATTTTAAATATAGATTGTTTATTTATTTATTTATTTATTTTTATCATATTTATACAAATACAAATACATATTTATACAAGTAAAATAAAACAATTTTAAAATTTCAAAAGTAACTACAACTACCATTTAAAAAGAGGAAAAGAAATATAGACTATATATTCACAAGAAGTATTAACATTTAGTAATAAACCCGAATGAGCAAGACTGCTCGTGCTCGGGTGCAGTTTCAAAAATATCAAAGTGAAGAAAGAGGAGAGACAAAGAATAAGAGTGTATAATGTGATTAACTAAAAAAGAAAGTAAAAAATATTAAACATAAATACATAAAAGGAGTGAAACAAAAATTACTTAACAGCTAAAAGTTTAATTTAACTAAGCAGTTTCATTTGCTGCTCTCAGGGTTTCAAGACTGTTCCGTGTTCGATAAATAATCGATACCACACCTGTGTTTTAATGAAAATCTGTATCAAAATGCATATCGTTATGATACCGTTGTGTCAAAACGTGTAATAATCGTATTATAGTATAGACGAAGAAAAAATCCTTATAAAACAAGTTTTATATCCTACTTAAAACATGATGAGTACGCCTACTATTGTTCTGAATTGTTCTGTCCAAACGCAAGCAGTTCAAAAGCATAGGCCTACTGTTTTAAAGCATTAATATACACCGTGTCCGGGAAAGACCTGACGAAAAAGAAATAATTATATATCAGAAACTATTACAGTTACTACCTCAGTATTTTCACAGTTAGAAAGACAAACTCAAAAAGTTTTGTTTTGTAGCATCCCGTAATGCGCATGAGCATGCACATTGTTTTTGAACGAGAAGAAACGAGAAAAAGCTTGTTCTGCGCAGCGTGTGTAGTCTGTCTTATTTTGAGAACTGGGAATGCAAGTTGTGCGTAGGCTACAACGTCGTTTCCAAACAGACAAAGGCCGAAATTCTCCCGCTCGAAACCGCATCCTTCATTGGCACAAGCAAATTTCTGAAGATAGGTAATGTTGAGTCACAGCAGGGAAAGGCAAAGAAATAGCGCATAAACGAGAATGACATTGAAAGGGTAGGCCTACGGGCTGCTTATGTAAGAAGCCCGAGCAAATCCATTCGTGAGGCGGCAAGACAAATGCAAATGCCAAAATCCACAGTCCATGGGAGAGAAGGACCTACACCATGGCCACCAAGGTCACCTGACATGACCCCACTGGATTTCTTTCTCTGGTGTTTTGTGAAAGACAAAGTGTATCGCACGCCTGTGACCGATAATGCAGATTTTCGTGGCCGAATCTACGATGCAATAGCACTAGTCACACCGGAGATGCTTTCGCGTGTGTGGCACGAAATTCAGTATCGGGCCACAAATGTTGCTCACATTGAAGCTTATTAAAACTTATCGTGTTTCTCTTTGTAACCGTGAAAACATCACCTCAATAAATGCAATAGTTTCATATATATAATTATTTATTTTTCGTCAGGTCTCTCCCGGACACCCTGGTACTTTATATAGTCGGTCATGGTGGTGTAAGAGGTAGAGTGCCTGCCTCTACATCCGAGTTTCGCGATTTCAAACCGAAAACTGCAGATTTTTGAAGTCCTGACTGCTGATATCTTAATTAAAGCCCTTTCTTTAAGAAGTTATCTTTTATATATGCCACTAACCCAGCTACCAACTCTTAGTATTTTTAGTTTTCCCTCTCTACTATAAGTTCTCACATTATCTACTAGTTTCACTAATACGCTAGTAAGTAAATGGAGTCGTGTGCCGAGGAAAAATGAAGTATTTGAACTGCCTTTATCCCTGTAAGTGTTTTCCATACCTTCTGACACAAGTTGGCTTTCTTCTCCTTTCTTCTCATTTCCTATCAGTATTGAAGTATTGGCATTCATTAGTTTCAAACATCACAATTCTTCCACAAATTAATATTTCAAGGTGATTTTGGTATCATTTTGAAACTTTAAAAGTTCTCTAGTGCTTCACTTTGAGGAATTTCTTAATCTATATATAAAAATTCTACTGTATTCTAAATTTTTGTTTATAATGGTGTGACCAAACAAAATTTTAGGTTCATATAAATCTACTTAACAATTAAAGATCTTAGGTAACAAAAAGTTAAATACCAAACAAAAATAGCTAAAATTTGGTGTTATGATAACTCGGCTGTGTTGTGATGATATACGGGCACACTAGGGTTACGTAAATCAGTTTAAACTTAAACAAATACATGTTTTGGATGAAACTGAAAAATTATGTGCATCCCCCCCCCCCCATTTACGATTACAAGAGAAACTTGCAAATTAATTCTGCACCACCAGTTTGCACAGTGGATAATAGCCTATATTAGGAGTGAAAATGTTGATTCATTTTTTACTAATTTAATAAAAATGTCGACATATCCGCCATTTAGATGATTCCGTGTTTCTTATGGCAGTTATTTCTGATGTTTTCCTAATAATGGTATCCTCCAGCTAATGGATGTGTACATTGGAGCTCGCTCAAGCCATTAGAGTGCATTTAAATCCAAAGTTTCCCAGCTGTAACTTACTCCCAAGAGATGCTGTTTTCAATATTGTATTCGGATGTGAATCACCGTTTTATGTTACCAAATATACACTCCTGATAGATCTTCCTTTCAGCTCGTGAAACATGATCTACTATTCAATCCCCTTTTTTTTTTGAAGTTGTGGCGTTCTTTAAATTGCCGTAAATCTCTGTCATTGGCCATGCCTCTCGTAGGAAAGCATGCGAGATTTTAGTTAGAAAATTCACACGACCTCAACCGAATTAAACCTAGAAAGCATCGACTTATTGACTGTATCATTATTTTTAATAACTTACCACGATATTTCATCTGCAGTCCATTGGTTATTTTCCACAGCTACGAATCTGGAGAGATGAATCAGAACCTGAACTCTTCACCTTACATAGTAAAGGTGCCGTAATTAAATCACGGAGGATGAAATGGGCGGTACATACTGCAGGCATGGGGGAGGGAAGACATAATATCTCAAAAAGATTGAAAGGGAGATACGAAGGGAAAAGACCACTTGGAAGACATAGACGTAAGTGGGAGGACAATATTAGAGAATTCCCAGGGCCCGGATTCTGATTACCTAAAATTGTTTGAAAAATGACCTATAAAAGATCCTAAATGCACTAAAATGATAAAATAAGGAAGCAAATGACACGAAAATGACAAAATAATGACTTAGAATTGAAATAATTACCCTTAAAGTATAAAACGGCATAAATTGACAAAAAAGTACACAATAAAAATGCATTTCTATAATCTAGAGACCATGATTAGGATTTATCTACAAGTTGACAATGTCTATGCAGCGTCATTACTAAGATGACATGTCATTAGAATCCGGGCCCTGGTTATTACATTTCTTACATAACTCCTTTATTAAGAGGATAGGCTTCACTGGCAAGTTTAAAGGTAAAACACAAGGAGAGATGAAGAGATATCTATTATCAACAGGAAAAAGATGAAAGCCGGACCAACAGAGATTCTCTCACAAGGCTGACGAAAAAAAGAAAAAAAAAGAGCACATCCTAGACATTACGGAATGGAAGAATATAAAACCGAGCTCTCTGTTCCTAGAGCGATTCTAGAGAGTAGGGGCTAAATCCGTCTCTTGCTATCCGTCTTTCTCCAGGGCCATCACGGCGATATGCACACAGTAATTTGTCACCATGCGAAATATACTTCCCCTTCTTTTTGCCCTCTGAGACGCGCAAAAGAAACTCTTTTTTTCCTCTCTCTACAGATTTGGGTTTTAGAAATAATAGAAAGTGTGGTTAGTAACCCCTACCATTGCCTTCTTGACTAGGTCGATTGCGGTGAGACTGCGCATTAAGTCAGTCTTAAGTTTGTACAAGATCGAAGATGAAGACAAATCTAGTTTTATGGACTTCTCTAATGAAATCTTGTGCTGTAGAAAGCATCCCACATTTCTACTGAAGTTGGATATTAATCTAGATGAGCAGTAAGCTTACACATACATGCTCGGGAAGAGTTAGACAATTTCCCGGAAGTTACAATTTTCGAAAAGGGAGGCATGTAGGAATGGTGCATTCTTGCTCAACAAAATTACGAAAAGGAATACCATAGTATAAAAGCTTGTTACATGTTACGTAAACCGTAGCCCTATTATAACGATATCAATTTCGAAACATTTTTTTTGCACGACTTAACTAACTAGTGGTACTTACGAATGTTGTTGCCGTGGATCGTAACTTGACATTCCCTCACGCAATCTTGTTGCTATGTGTGGTAAGTGTTTCCGTGCGGTTATGAATTTACGTAGACACATCATAATACAAGCCTTATGGACAAGGCCCCCCAGGACAAATATTCTGTTCGCATAACAACAAACACATGCGAATCACTTTTTGAAATACAACATCCATCTTCAATAGTGTATAAGCATAATATTTTCTGCTAATATCTCAATTAATATATTTAAATTGATATAAATAATCATCGTGCAAAAAATAGTATACTCGTGCCATAAGCGCATAACGGATCTCGGAAATTGAAAAAACTCGGCGCCAGCGTCTCGTTTTTTCAAACTCTTTACTCGATCCGTATGCACCGCTTACGGCACTTGTATCGCAATATACTATTTTTAAATTGTATGTTTAAAATGCATGCATGATAGGATTAATAGAATTTATATTAGTCGTTATTAAACATTCCTTGTTACAGGCCGGGTTAACAGCGTAATTAAAAATTATGTTATATTGTTTTTTCCGGTCAAGAAAACCACCATTAACGGCCGTGGGTGTCGGCATGTGGTCTGTCGGCATGCTGACCACATGCCCCCCCCCAATCCTGCCATCTGCCTACGGGAGATGACGCAGCGGTCGGGTGGTAGGCCAAGTCCCTCCAGGGATGTAGCGCCACGGAGTTTAGTTTAGTTTATTTTAGTGATATTGTTTTTAACAGTCTTTAACTCTTATATTACAAAAATAAACATCATCAACGGTAATTTTACAGCCTAGGAATATTGCTTGATTAAAGTTAATAAATTTCATTTTTCTTTCCGTTTGTGGTAATATTTGTTAATATAAAAAGATTCGTCCACCTGACCACAAACCACAATAGACCAAAGTTCAATGGATGCAACGTCACTACGCCCTATAGTATTATAATATTAATTTGGATTTATGCACATATACAAACCTATATAATGTCCTCCTTTATGAATTTATAGAATCTTATAAAGTATTCAATATCTTGTTAGGTTTGAAGTTTCACTATTGTCATAAAATATTTGTTTGGATATAAAATTATGTAGTCATATAAAATACACTTACTTTTAGATAGCAATATGCTATATGTATCTAATTAAAACTTAACCATTAAAAACATATATACACTGATGCTGTGCACTGTAAGTTAATAATAATTTTATATCCAAACAAATATTTTATGACAATAGTGAAACTTCAAACCTAACAAGATATTGAATACTTTATAAGTTTCTATAAATTCATTTAGGAGGACATTATATAGGTTTGTATATGTGCATAAATCCAAATTAATATTATAATACTATAGGGCGTAGTGACGTTGCATCCATTGAACTTTGGTCTATTGTGGTTTGTGGTCAGGTGGACGAGTCTTTTCATATTAACAATATTGCTTGATATTAAATCTTCCATTAGATATTGTCCTTGTCAGCTGTTTCAACCGCCTGGTTTTCATGTAGCTCGTTTGTTTCCATCCCTTGAAGTATGCAGTATATTCCAGGCCATAGCTGCTTCGGGAGTAACGTATGTTTCCCCTTATCCCCAAGGAAAATAAAACAGGACAGTTTTAGTCCGGAAGACAAAAGCTACTCTGGCAACGCATAGTTGAGAATTGCAAAGCACGGTGTGTATTTTTGTTACTCATATGAGAGTCTCAAAAGTTTTTGTGACTTCCAGAGATATGGACCGTGTCTGAATCATCCACCCAAGTCTTCTCCCATGCCATCAGTCATGAGAACTTGGTATGTAAGAATACAAAAAGTAACGTATGCAGAATAGTATATTGCGATACTAGTTCCGTAAGCGGTGCATACGGATCGAGGAAAGAGTTTGAAAAAACGAGGCGCTTGCGCCGTGTTTTTTCAATTTCCGAGATCTGTTATGCGCTTACGGAACGAGTATTGCATGCTATTTTTTGCACGATATTAATTATATTAATTGATTATATTAATTGAGATATTTGCTGAAAATATTATGTATATACATTATTCAAGATAGATGTTATACTTTATAAAGTGATTCGCATGTGTTGGTTGTTATGGGGACGGAATATTTGTCCTGTTAAAGTTGCCACAAACTGGGGGGGGGGCCTTGGTTCCGGCCTTCGATAAAGGCTTGTATTATGATGGTTTTACTTACGGCGCTAGTGCTTTTCGTAATTTTTACAGGACTGAGATTTCTTTTGTTTTCATAGCAACCAGATTGCGTGTGGAAATGTCAAGTTACGATCCACGGCAACAATATTCGTAAGTACCACTAATTAGTTACGTCGTGTATACAAACCCAATTCACAAGAGATTTAGTTCAACATTAACACATCCCTTCTTGGGTAAACAGAGACTAACAAAGTCCCTTCCATTTGGATTTGCATTAATTCACTGCATTTGACTACATTTTAACTACATTGGCCAGCCAATAATAAATATTGTATTTTGATTTATCACCTTGTCCACCTCTGTAGCGTTTGCTCTCCTCACGCAGCGGTTCCGGGTTCGATTCCTAATCGGGACAAGTTTGTTAGGTGGGATTTTTCCGGGGGATTTCCTCCCCTTTTAGACGAATGTCGGGAAACTTTTGGACCTCCTGGTCCCCTGATATCATCTGGCCATCATTATCCCCCTTAATCTTTCTTCACCTTGTTCGAAAAAAGTGTGTGTGGGACTGGTGTGTATCGTCTTAGGTGTTCGTGTTCGGGGGTGACCCGGCATTGGGATAATCACTCATCCGGAAGGCCTTTCATGTCCTTGTATGTATAGATGTGATCCATAGAAACTCCCTCCTCCGTCGGGTCGCGGTGGCGTGGGCTGCGTAAATGTATCTACAAGGTAAAACTCAGATAAAGAAGAAGAAGAAGATTATTTATCTCCTTTCTTAGTCTATTTCGTTTACTGTGTAATTTACAGATGTCTCAAATACCTCACTTAATTTTCATTGGAACTGCAGTAACTTATTGTAATTTTGAGAAGTATTTATGTTATACTATATTATAATTGTGATATTAAACCACTAAAACTAAACTCCGTGGCGCTACATCCCTGGAGGGACTTGGCCTACCACCCGACCGCTGCGTCATCTCCCGTAGGCAGATGGCAGAATTGGGGGGCATGTGGTCAGCATGCCGACACCCACGGCCGTTAATGGTGGTTTTCTTGACCGGAGCCGCTACTTCTCTATCAAGTAGCTCCTCAATTTTGAATCACGAGGCTGAGTGCACCCCTTATTAAACCACGAATGCAGTATATTTCAATGAATCATTTGCAAAAGTATATATAGTGACCGAATTTACAGCACAAGGTGTAATACCTGCTGGTATTTTCAATAGCTACTTTTTATTGTTTTACTTTAGTAGTTTTATTCTTTTTAAATATACATGTAACTATTTAAATATCGGAGGCATTTTTATGACCCTTTCACAGTTCTAATATAAATTTAAAAAATGTATTACCACGATGAGATTTTTTTCGCAATACTTATACAGCCTAAGATTGATGAGATGGGTTTGGATTATTAGGGTTCGGCGATGAAATTCGTCTGCAGCTAATCAAGATATTGTAGGGTAATCTCAAAGAAGTGCCAGCTATGCACATTGTCCCGATGTAAAATAAGAAAAACAACTTAAAAACTTTCAATTAGCACTTTGGACGTGATTTTTTGGACACTCTGTACTTAAACTTGAAATTTTTCCTAGTTTCATATCCACAAATATAACTAAACTAAACAGCACCGAAATAGGATAGAAAATCATTGAGTTTAGTGCCGTATGCACTTATTTTGAAGTGTACTGCTATTCTCACCTAGACCGAATACTCCCCAGTAACACAAAACACTTAGCTAAGTGGTGAGTCCTATATAAAGGACACGGACCATTTATTTTTACTACACCTGTACAACTTGGAGAGCTGTAAAAACCTTCATCTTCCTCTACTTCTTGGTTCGTGTCGTAAAACATACATGAGCTACAGGACATAACAGAAATGTTTGATTTAGCAGAGAACTACCTCAAGCGTCTAGCTGGAGTTTCTTTCCCATTCAGTGCCAAACGCGTGAGAGCGTTAACAATTACGTTCTCAGCAACGAGTATAGGAAAGGAGTCTTTGCAGAGGGAATGTAAATACGTAGCCTTGCATTTAAAAGGGCTGAACAGCAAACAAGATCCAGTGACGCAGTCTCTATTTTACTTTTAAATTTATTATGCTCCAACAGTACTGAAAGACAGTAGAGGGAGAGATGCCGCATATTTTGCGTTTGTTATTACCCTATCCTTCTAAATTCTTCAATTTAGCTGAAAACTTAGAGGCTGAAAATTAATTATGTCTACTTCACTCAATTTAAATCACAATAGCTAAAAAATGAAAATGAAGTGTGTTACAGAGTAACAAAAAAAAACTTGTCTCTGCAGCGTCTCTCCCGGACATGCCGGTAGAGATGCCGCTCCTAGTCAGGGAGATTTTCCGCAATGCAAGAATTTAATACCTTTCTATATTACTACTGTAATTGTAAAAAAATTAAAATTAAAAAATAGGCTATAGGGACTTCCACAGCAATTCAACTTGCGTTCATGTTTCTAGTTATGGCCGCTATCTTTCTTTCTTTCATTTTTTTCATTTTCTTTCCTTAAAAGTTTTCGGTCACAGTCAATGCACATATCCTCAAACATCGTGCAGGATTCACGTAGCCACTTTTTAGACACAACGAACTGGATCCATTCTTGGTCCTTAGGAAGTAGTTCTCCCAGCACTCCCAGCAACGATTTGAGTCAGAACATCAAGCGTAGCAGTAGTTTTCCTTTTCACGATTGCTCCACCTACAGAACTATTAGTAGACTACTAGTAGACTACTAGTAGAGTACTAGTAGACTACTAGTAGAGTACTAGTAGATTGTTTTTAGCAGACTGTTCCTTCCTCAATGTGTTCTGGTTTCCCTTCTGCATTTTTAGTTTTTCTATATGTGCAGCTTCAGTTAGTATGAATTTATTAAAATAAAATAATGTTCTAATTAAATATTCTGAAACCAGTAAATATAATTATATTAAATTAAAGAATTAAATACTATCGTTCATTACGATTACTAAATAGAATTTTCCTAATGAAATTTTCTGTTCAAATTAACTGAATACGGAAATTTTGATTGCGGCGTCTCTACCTGACTTTTGTGCGGCAACTCTACCAATCTTCCGGTGGAGATGCCGCAGCTAATTAGTACAACATCGAATGACAAAGATGGACGAAATCACATTCAATGGCATGAACAGTGATTCTTATAACACCTACTGTGCACTAAATGTGGATTTTTTACAATAAAAAAACATTTCAAGTACATGTAATGAAACTGTGAAAAAACTTTGTACGTAAAATATTGGTACTTACAAGACAAAACAATCAGTAAACGTGTAAAAAATGCCGCTAAATTCTACAACCTCAGCTCACAACAGCTCTCTCGCAACAATGAGGAAGAGTGCCTATTGCCATCTGTTAGAAACATCGGGAACCTATACTTTTCGTATATGCGGCATCTCTACCGGCGCGGCAAATCTCCCGGAATTGCCCTATGGGACAGAACTTTAATTTCAGCCCAAAGCTTTAGTAGTAAAAGTTTTCATTCCAGCTACCCTATTCAGTTAATTATAAGATGCAAATTAAAACTTCCGTCACGTTATATAGACGCTTTTTTTAGTTTGATTTTATAAGCATAATCTGGTGAAAATGGGATAAACTGATTTAACAAATATTATAAGAAAAAATCTGATGTGAAAGTCACATAACTTCCTCTACCCAAAAAAAAGTTAGCAGTATTCACATATCCTTTTACAGAATCGCAAGACACAATTTTACGCTAATTATCCTATAAATACCTCTTCTTTCAATGATGCGACTAAAAGCGCAGGCTATATAACAAACTTTAAAAAAAAGAACAGGTGACTGCAGACGTTTATTGAACTTTCCGCCGTAAAGAATAATTTCCGAAATTTATCGAATATTTCCCTCAGATACTTCTTTACTCTATACCTGGCCAACAATACATCTTTCTCACTTCACATTCTTATATAGAATAAGAGGCCGTGAAAGAGCGCGTATTCAGTTGTTCATCACGCAAGACAAAATTTCTACAAACAGTGGGTGAACAGTGGGTGGCTTGTAACTAAAAAAACTAAACTCCGTGGCGCTACATCCCTGGAGGGACTTGGCCTACCACCCGGCCGCTGCGTCATCTCCCGTAGGCAGATGGCAGGATTGGGGGGCATGTGGTCAGCATGCCGACACCCACGGCCGTTATTGGTGGTTTTCATGACCGGAGCCGCTACTTCTCTATCAAGTAGCTCCTCAATTTGGAATCACGAGGCTGAGTGCACCCCTACCAGACCTCCCTACCTCAGAAAAATCCGAGGAGGTACCGGGAATCGAACCCGGGCCGAGAGATCTGTAGTCAGCGACGCTAACCACAAGACCACGCCGGCGGACGGCTTGTAACTACCCTCAGAGAATTTTTTCGAAAAAAAGTTTCAAATAAAAGTTTTAGCTCTCAGTAAAAGGAACACATGTGCAAATTTTAAAGAAAATCGTTAGAGCCTTTTTCGATAAAATCGCGAAAAACGAAAATTTCTTCATGTAAAGTCCCCTTAAAAATAAGAGAAATTTGTCGCCAATCTTCGAATCACGTCTTCAGAAGGTACCTGACCCAAATACGAAATTTTGTTTTCATACGATTCTCCGTTTCGGAGCTAGCCTGTTCACAAACTTCCACACAGACAGACACACACACACAGACATGTTTCCAAAAATAGTATTTTTGGATTCAGGGGGCCTTGAAACGTGTATATATGCTAAAAACTCAACTTCGAATTTTAGGGTCGAAAACAATACTTCCTCTACCTATAGTACCTATGGTACGGGCAGAGGAAGTAAAAAATTCCTCTGACCCTGGGATTTGAATCCAGGACCTTTGGCATCCGTGCTACTTCTCTATCAACTGAGCTAAGCCTGAGTTCACTTAACAGAGCCAGATGGAACCTCTCTCCTAGGACTGATTGCCTTTAATGGTCTACCTCACTGACAGACAAGTCATTGATCTCAGGTATAGGAAAGAAACTTGCGGCTCAAAACGGAGATTCTCGATCAACGACTTTCCTTGAGACAGAGAATCAGTATTGCTATTCAAAGGGGAAATGCCGCTTGCATTATGGGTACTTTCCCTAAAAATTTTGCTCTTTAAGAAATCTTTTACTTTGTTTAATGTCTTAAAATGTAAGTTAATATGGATTTATAATTTTAATTAAAATGTACATTGTTTATATATATATATATATAAATATTACAAAACAGTTTTTTTTTTTTAACGGGCGGTGGTTTCGTACTTAGGGAGGCATGAAACGTAAAGATATGAAAGAATTTTTCGAAAATCATGACATGGTATCGATTGCAATAGGTAGATTTTTCTTCGAAATCTACCTAAAAATTCAACTTTTCGCAACAAAAGAGATAATCTACGTTTCGAACATTTTTTTTAGGAATGCGATTCATACATATAAGTTACTCCGAACCCAATAATAATTACAGAAATAATATTTTAAGTCACGTGACATCTGAAACTCCTACACCTGGGTCGGCCTGGGAGGTGCAATTAGTATCGTGCTGGCCTTTTGTGCCCACGGTTGTGGGTTCGATACTGGTCTAGATCGATGGCATTTATGTGTGCATAAATGTGACAGTAGATTTACAGACATGTAAAAGAACTCCTGCGGGACAAAATTCCGGCACACCGGCGACGGTCACAGGTCTAAGTTGCAGTACATCCCTGTCGTTAAATAACCATATACCAACCAATCCTACACTTAGTGCACTCTAGCACTCAGGTGTTGATATGTTATCAAAATACAAGAGTTAAGTAATTGTGTGTTTTAGATTGCACAATGTTTCTTTAGAACAATATCTATATAATATTACGTAATTACTGTACGTAAATGCATTGGGAAATGCTTTTCTACGTAGGTTGCTTTGTGAATTTTTATAATCTGATGTATATCAGGTATTTAATGACGGGTATATAAAATTGCGGTACATATATGTACTGTAACTATAAGTGTTCAGGAGATAAAAGTTAGCGGTATGATGTGAGTGTGTACTGAAGAACGATAAAAAGGCATTTATATTACACAATAAAGCGTAGTTGAGTTCTTCCATATAGCTTATCTACAAAACTTCTATCACACATCTTCGCAAAATAGTGGATAAAATCCAACAGAAAGGAATTATGAAAGGTGTTTACAATTCCATATTTTTAAGTAAGAACTACTGCTTGGCGGACGTGTATTCTTTTAGGACTTCAAAATATTTTCTGTGGTAAGAAAACTAATCCTAAAGTATTTCAGTTATTTTCATTTTCCTACTGAGCTGTATAATTTGATTTTTACTTCCTCTGCCCGTACCATAGGTACTATAGGTAGAGGAAGTATTGTTTTCGACCCTAAAATTCGAAGTTGAGTTTTTAGCATATATACACGTTTCAAGGCCCCCTGAATCCAAAAATACTATTTTTGGAAACATGTCTGTGTGTGTGTCTGTGTGTCTGTCTGTCTGTGTGGAAGTTTGTGAACAGGCTAGCTCCGAAACGGAGAATCGTATGAAAACAAAATTTCGTATTTGGGTCAGGTACCTTCTAAAGATGTGATTCGTATATTGGCGACAAATTTCCCTTGTTTTTAAGGGTACTTTACATGAAGAAATTTTGGTTTTTCGCGATTTTCTCGAAAACGGCTCTAACGATTTTCTTTAAATTTTGCACATGGGTTGCTTATACTAAGAGCTAAAACTTTTATTTGAAACATCTTTTTGAGAAAATTCTCTGAGGGTAGTTACAAGCCACCCTCTGTTCACCCACTGTTTGTAGAAAGTTTGTCTTACGTGGTGAACAACTGAATTCGCGCTCTTTCACGGCCTCTTATTCTATATAAGAATGTGAAGTGAGAAAGATGTGTTGTTGGCCATGCATAGAGTAAAGATGTATTTGAGGGAAATATTCGATAAATTTCGGAAATTATATTTAACGGCAGAAAGTTCAATAAACGTCTGCAGTCATTTGTTCTTTTTTTTTTAAGTTTGTTATATAGACTGCGCTTTTAGTCGCATCATTGAAAGAAGAGGTATTTATAGGATAATCAGCGTAAAATTGTGTCTTGCGATTCTGTACAAGGATATGTGAATACTGCTAACTTTTATTTGGGCAGAGGAAGTTATGTGACTTTCACATCAGATTTTTTTACTTCCTCTGCCCGTACCATAGGTACTATAGTTAGAGGAAGTATTGTTTTCGACCCTAAAATTCGAACTTGAGTTTTTAGCATATATACACGTTTCAAGGCCCCCTGAATCCAAAAATACTATTTTTGGAAACATGTCTGTGTGTGTGTCTGTCTGTGTGGAAGTTTGTGAACAGGCTAGCTCCGAAACGGAGAATCGTATGAAAACAAAATTTTGTATTTGGGTCAGGTACCTTCTGAAGATGTGATTCGAAGATTGGCGACAAATTTCTTTTATTTTTAAGGGAAGTTTACATGAAGAAATTTTCGTTTTTCGCGATTTTCTCGAAAACGGCTCTAACGATTTTTTTTAAAATTTGCACATGTGTTCCTTTTACTGAGAGCTAAAACTTTTATTTGAAACTTTTTTCGAAAAAATTCTCTGAGGGTAGTTACAAGCCACCCACTGTTCACCCACTGTTTGTATAAATTTTGTCTTGCGTGATGAACAGCTGAATACGCGCTCTTTCACGGCCTCTTATTCTATATAACAATGTGAAGTGAGAAAGATGTATTGTTGGCCAGGTATAGAGTAAAGAAGTATCTGAGGGAAATATTCGATAAATTTCGGAAGTTATTCTTTACGGCGGAAAGTTCAATAAACGTCTGCAGTCACTTGTTCTTTTTTTTTTTAAGTTTCTTATATAGCCTGCGCTTTTAGTCGCATCATTGAAAGAAGAGGTATTTATAGGATAATTAGCGTAAAATTGTGTCTTGCTATTCTGTAAAAGGATATGTGAATACTGCTAACTTTTATTTGGGCAGAGGAAGTTATGTGACTTTCACATCAGATTTTTTTTAATATACACTCCACCTATGCTCAGTATGTATTAAAATTTTTAAGACATCTAACCTATTTAAAAAAAAAATACATAATTTATCTCTTGAAATTTACGTTGTTTGAAAGTGGTATAAGCTACTGGTCTATAAATAAAATACTTATGTACATATAATACAATAGTCGAAACCTTATTAAAATTCTTAACTCATTTAAAAAATGTATAAAGTCTTTAAAATTTTCAAGTCTTGTATTAAAATGCAGATGTCTTCTTCTTACACGACGCGTTTCGACGTTAATTTCGTTATCTTCAGGTATTTTGAGTAATTCGTGCAGACAACACAGCTGCAGGTCGCATGTCTATCCGTACCTGAAGATGTCGAAATTAACGTCGAAACGCGTCGTGTAAGAAGAAGACATCTGCATTTTAATACAAGACTTGAAAAATTTTAAGGACTTTAAACATTTTTAAAATGAGTTAAGAATTTTAATAAGGTTTTGACTGTTGTATTATATGTACATAAGTATTTTATTTATAGACCAGAAGCTTATACTATTTTTTTTACTCTTTAGGACTAGCCCACCTAGGGAGTCAAATTAGAGGGCTTTTCCCTGCAACAGCAGGAGGCCATGGCCCTTAAGGGATTCTGAAGGCTAAAATTCATTCATTCATTCATTCAAATGTCAAGGGATAAATTATGTTTTTTTTTTTTAATAGGTTAGATGTCTTAAAATTTTAATACATACTGAGCATAGGTGGAGTGTATATTAACAAAAAATCAAATAATCGTAAAGTGTTAATGTGTTGCTCTAGAACAGTGGTTCCCAATAACAGTGGTTCCCAATCATTTTCAGCTGACGCCCCCTTCGAATATCTTGAAATCCTCACGCCCCCTTTGACAGTGATGGGGAGAAGGCGACCTAAAAGCGTGATTATCAGTACTTTTGTACTTTAAAAGATCCATATAATACTTTTAGAAATAAAATTAATATTGCTCACCTTTTTTTATTATTCTTATTTATCCTGTGATGCTTTTGCTGTCACACACACACATAAAACACGAAAATGCATATCTAATTATTGTGGATCTTATTTGAGTCTCAGTACAGTTCATAAAAAAGTTAAAATTAGAAACACAAATATCAAATGTAGAGTTAAAAAATGAATATTAGTGAGATGATTGGCACTGTTTTGCTTTCACCAGCTCTGAGATATTAGGTTCTATGTTTGACAGAGCACAACGCAGTTTACTTGTATCTCGTATTTGGATTTCCAAGTTGTTATAAACGTGTTTAGGACAAGATATGACTATTTAATATGACAGGGAAAATAATGTTACAGTTTATAAGATTATAAAATGTAAATTCACATTGTTCTGTTATTCTTGTTAATTACGGTATTTGTCTGTATATTTGTTTGGTTAAAGTTAACCGATTAAAAATTCTTGACGACCGACACGGCAACAAAACTAAATCAAAATATGAATTTCAAATTGTTGCACGCCTCCCCCCCCCAAGAAGAGTCTCACACCCCCCAGGGGGCACGCCTCCCCTGGTTGTGAACCCCTGCTCTAGAAGAAGACTTATTTTCTTCCACAAGCATGACATATAAAATTGATTTGGACATATAAAACCTTTTGGAATGACCGATTCTCTTCGAATTTTTAAACAAATAACCAAGTAGGACATTAAAAAGTTTCTTTATCTTTTACTGTAACAGGTGGATATGTTTAATGCTTGCGGTGGAGTACAGAACAGTTTCAATTCGTTTTAATTCATGACTTACTAGCATATTTTCATTCAAGCATTAAAATTTCGTAAAACAATAAACAAATAAACAAACAAGTAATAATTTATTGAAAGTTATGTTCATAATAAAAATATATTATATCACACTAGCATGTGCCCGCGGCTTCGCCCGCGATAATTATTTCAAAAATTAAAAATTAATATCATTAATTAATAAAAAAAGTTATATCATTATAATTATTAACACCTAAATCACGTGGACTACATACCACGATTAGATAGCGTCGCCTGGTAAAAACGACCTCAGATTCGAGTTCCTTGATCCAGAAAACCCCTGTATAGTGAGTTTCGTCCAAATAAAACAATATTTGACCATATTAGGGCTTACAACATTCAAGCGATCGCGAAAGTTTTATTTCAAGGTATGACAAAAATAGACAAAGCCAACTGTAATTGTCAAACTTCCATTTAATTTAATTCCAAACCCATCTGAAACAATATGTTTTAATGTCAAATGTGATTCGGATTCGATAATTCTGTGTAAGAAGGGATTAAGTATTCTCAAAAACATTTGATTTTTGGCATTTAAAATCAGAATTTTTCAAAATCCATTCTTAATGAGCACTTACATTATGAAACGAAGGTACTGTCAAAATTCCAAGTCTCTACCTGTTATAGTTTAGGCTGTACGTTGATTCCTGTTAGTCAGGACAAAGCCTTTTATATATATATACAGAGATTATGCTTTTTTAGTTTTTTTAAAAGAAAGTTACATTTCCTATAAATCAAGTGACTTTTGTATCACATCGGAAATATACAAAATTAAGTATTCTCTTATGTCGGAGGTCTGTAAATTATTGTATAAACAACTTTCAGAACGCGATCAAAACGTTGCCTGGGCAAAACTTTCTAAACATAATTATAAAATCAAAATATGACACATTGATACAGCACGAATGTTAAAGGACATTGACTAATAACACAGCCCAACAAAAAAAGAACTTCGTGTTTGGTGTCTCAGATGTTTTGCCGGATTTTGGCTATGCTTAGTGTGCTTATTCCAAATATGTAAACAGTTTTTCTCTACCAGCTATACTTTTGTCGAAGGGGGGGGGGGATTTTATTCGTGAACTCTTAGTCTAGCGAAACAAAATCATGCTTGATAATATAGATAGTGAAGGTTCTTGACCATACTTTGGACACGTAGGACGAAAACTGTACGAAATACAGAAAAACTAAAACGCGGAATTATTTGTTGGCCCTCAAATTGACAGCTCATAAGTCATAAACTACAGTACAGTATGTGATATCAATTTTTTTAAAGACCCTATGTTATATTGTTGCTGTAACGTTAATGTAATGTTAGTGTTTTGCTTTTTTCTTCACATGATTTAGAAGCTACAAATAGGCACTGTATTTTATTTATATCAAACGTAAAATGGGATAATATGCATAATGGTAATACCATATCTCAAAAACTAAAGCTGATATGGCAAAACTAATGGCACATTTGGCATCAGTGACCTAAATATATCCAAGGATAGGTTTAAATTCTAAGGCACCAAAATGACTGTTGGTCTGTGTAATATTATTAATTGCTTCCACTGAAATCAGAATCTCAAATCCAGTATTTTTTATTCATAGAATCTTTGGTCCATAGAAAAAAGAAGACTCTGCACAAGAGAAAACGACAGCTACAAACGTATGCATAAATACAACCGAGACTGAACATTTTCATGTGTTCTGCAGGGCAGGATGAATTTGTTTACAGTAAGCCGTATAATACTGTTAATCTGTTTACTTAAAACCGGTTCAGCAAGACTTTCCATACGAGAAAGTGTTTACAACAAAGACAAGTTAGAATATAACATAGCTCAATGTGTCCTCAACATAAGTGATAAGTATTTCCCAAGTAACTTGCCTATTGTGGTACAAACACCTAGCTCCTGGTTTGAGTTCCCTAAATTCAAAATTTACCAACATCAAGGCAATGTCTTATTGAAAAGTTTACAGGAATCTTCAAAGTCTAGCCTTGTGCTATTTGGTTTCAAAGAGGGAATAGAGATAGAAGAAAATAAAGTATTGCAGGGAGCTGTTATATCGCATTTACCTGATGATCGTCGAATTAATTATCAGCACAAATCGAGCTATGTTTATCTTTCAAGATCAGACTCAGAGACGAAGAATTCAGAGGCGGCATATATTGTCACAACGGGCAGAATACCAAGATCTCTTCGTGAACAAGCAGAGGTGGCGACCGTCACATTTCAATACGCACTTTCGTTTGATATACGTAACATTATCCTCATAATACCGTCTCCATTGTCAAATTCCAATAATGGTGACTTCAACGAGTTGGATTTGGATGTATACGGATGGGTAATGGAAGATCAGTCTGACGAATGTATTAGGACATTGCAGAAGCTCGTATACATGGACAGATGGAACTCGAGAAGTAAGAGTTTTACATGGAATTACAACCTATTCCCATACAAGAGCATTAAGAAGGGGTGCACATTGTACGCAGAAATTGATGGACTTGCTCCGTATGTCAATATAAGTTGGAGTAACAATGCAGATATTGTGAGAAATGTTCCTGGACTCTTCCATCAAATAATGAGTGCTGTAAGTAAGCAAAAACAAATCACAATTATAAACTATATGGGACCACCTATTCATAAAAATAGGCCTGATATTGATGGCATAATAATAATGAGGGATATGCTAGAAAATTGTCGATACATTTACCCGTTGTTTGACACAAATATTGTGTGGTATGTACCAATTATATATATACCTAGATGGCAGGGTTTGACAAGGGTATTTAGCTCAGAAATGTGGCTATTAACTGCTTTGTCGTATGTATTGGGAGCTTTAACATTCTGGCAGATGAAGAAAAGGGAAACACATGCCGATATCAATTCTGCCTTGTTGGAAACGTTACGTACTTTCCTGGCAGCTTCGGGTAAATTCAGTTTCAGAAGTACAGCTTCTAGTCTGTTTTTAATATTGTGGCTGCTGTTTTGTATTGAAATATACACAGCATACCAATCATCACTTATCGGATATCTTATAGATCCTGGACATTACCAGCCTTTTAAAACTATTGAGGATGTAAACCGATCTACAATAGAAAAGTATAATACATTAGGACAGAGACTTCGTAATGTAAAGACGAAATATTATTACGCCTACAAAATCCTTCACCCATTTAAGTGCCTCGAATTAATATCCGATTCCAAACATGTAGCATTTATTGCTGAAGAGACTTATATGGACTTGATAATGGAAGCTTTTATGGTTATGTTTGATCGTAAACTTGTAGAGAAGATGGAAGGAAAAGTTTATCAGACTAAGAATACTGTGATCTTTGATCGCTGTGATATTGCCAGAGTTTTCAATTCTGCGGTAATCAAATTATTTGAAGGTGGACTTATTCAGAAATGGGAAAATAATATGAAACATTTTATATCTGGGATATCAAATTTATACGTATCCTACACTTATGAGAGGTCGCTGAGCTTGATTCACATTCAAAGTGCATTCTATGTACTTCTTGCAGGTATCATCATCAGTTTGATAACTTTCACTGTAGAAAAATTATGGTATGTCTTCAAGAAATGCAAGATGTCTCGTGTTGAGCAACTTACAGCATGACTTAATGAATGAAGAGAAAAATTGTTGGAAACATTTTGCCTGAAAGTGATGAAATCATAAATGGGAAACATTTTACTAAAGGTGATGAAATCGTAAATGGGAAACATTTTACCAGAAAGTTACAAAATCATAAATGGGAAACATTTTACCAGAAAGTGACGAAATCATAACTTGGAAACATTTGACTAAAGGTGATGAAATCGTAAATGGGAAACATTTTACCAGAAAGTGACGAAATCATTACTGGGAAACGTTTTGCCATAAAGTGACGAAATCATAAATGGGAAACATATTTGATCAGAAAGTGATGAAAATTAAATGGGAAACAACAGTTTACTGAAAGTGATGAAATCATAAATGGGAAACAATTTACCAGAAAGTGACGAAATCATAAATTGGAAACATTTGACTAATTGCGATGAAATCGTAAATGGGAAACATTTTACCAGAAAGTGACGAAATCATTAATGGGAAACATTTTACCAGAAAGTGACGAAATCATAAATGGGAAACACATTTGATCAGAAAGTGATGTAATCATAAATGGGAAATAACAGTTTACTGAAAGTGATGAAATCGTAAATGGGAAACATTTTACCAGAATGTGACGAAATCATAACTTGGAAACATTTGACTAAAGATGATGAAATCGTAAATGGGAAACATTTTACCAGAAAGTGACGAAATCATTAATGGTATACATTTTACCAGAAAGTGACGAAATCATAAGTGGGAAACATATTTGATCAGAAAGTGATGAAATCATAAATGGGAAATAACAGTTTACTGAAAGTGATGAAATCATAAATGGGAAACATTTTACCAGAAAGTGACGAAATCATAAATTGGAAACATTTGACTAAAGGTGATGAAATCGTAAATGGGAAACATTTTACCAGAAAGTGACGAAATAACTAATGGGAAACATTTTATCAGAAAGTGACGAAATCTTAAATTGGAAACATATTTTGATCAGAAAGTGATGAAATCATAAAGGGGAAAGAATTTACCAGAAAGTGACGAATTCATAAATTGGAAACATATTTTGATCAGAAAGTGATTAAATCATAAATGGGAAACGTTTTACCACACAGTGATGAAATCATAAATGCTACTAAAATGTAGATGGATGCAATCCTTACGATAATAAAAATGGTGAGACTCCGGATCAGAAGTTCCACCCGGAATTCCTTCTGAGCGTTCCAAGAAACTGTTGCACGAGGTACTCATTTAACCTCTGACCATAGAGGTCAGAGTTGAAACAACATGATTATTGAGGTCATGTGTTATGACCCTGATTCCACTTATTTGTCATAAAATTAAAGTTTAATGGACTCACTGCAATATTGTTGATTTAGCGTACTTTTAATAGTAGATAATGTGGTAATCAGAACTTACGAAGTCAGAAAGATTGGAATGAAAGTATATTTTCATTTTAGTGTTGTATTTATGTTTATAGATACTTTTAATTGTTGTTTATCATTTCATATTTGTTATACTAAAAACGATAACTTCATGTGGGAATTGAACCTACGAATTTTATCACCCCTAGATGAAACAACCACTGAGCGAGTCAAACGGATCTTTGTAAGTTAGGTTCAGTTTTAATAAGTGTAGTTTGGATTTTTTAAATGTTAGATGCTTTCCATGCCGAGTGGAGACTATACAATTCTGGCTGCACGAGTGCATTCTTAGTTTGCCTAAATTAACATTAATTCTACCCTTTTTAGGCTTCGCGTAATTTGTTCTATTAACGTTTCAAAGTAAATGTTTCTGCTCATGGGGAAAGAAGGTTAAATTTAGGCCTACCCCTGCGAATATAATTGAAAATTGAATTTTTAATCATTTGGTTTGTCATTATTGACAGAGAAATTTTATTATCTACTCTTATACAATTCAACGGCCCTAAATAGCGTGCTTGCTCGCCCGCTTCGTGAGACATCGGGTTTACTCGACGATGTTCGTCTCTCGCAGTCTAAACTTTCATGACGACTACAAAATTAGAAAGGAAAACCGTTTCTTTATTATATAAGGCCTAAGTGAAATGAACACAATGAACAAATATTCTGATTTTATTTTTACTTACAATTTTCATAGCTCTGAACCACAAACATTTTTAATAATCTACCAGTGTAAATTTCTTTAAAATCCTGGATTCAATGAATCATGGCGGGCGATGCACCGGGGGCACCAGCAGTAAAATATTGATGGTTGAACTCTTGAAATATCCAAACAAACAATTCCTTCCCTTGAAACATTATATAATTTCTGAAAATTACACCTAATTGATAAAATGAAATTCACATCATATTCATGTCAATAAACAGCTGAGAAACAATACGTATTATGTGTTCACAGGTTCTTTGGAACTGCCTAATCGATTCTGATATAGTTTTCCCAGGGGGCACTTTCATATCGTGGAATGTACTCTAAAGCAGGAATTTTAGCTATAAAATTTTCTTGGCTTCCGGGTATCTGCCGCGTCGTGTTTAAAAAGTCTGCCGACGTTTCGACCATCTTGCCGTGGACAGACAGACCAAAGGGGCTCCTATGGGTTCTCCACTCTCACCGATAGTTGCCAATATATTTATGGAAGCATTTGAAACTAATGTACTTGAAAATGTCGACCTGAAACCAAAACAGTGGCTGAGATATGTGGACGACATGTTCGTAGTGTGGCCGCATGGTGAAGATAAACTTGCATCATTCCTGGATCATCTCAACAGTAATCCACGGCAAGATGGTCGAAACGTCGGCAGACTTTTTAAACACGACGCGGCAGACACCCGGAAGCCAAGAAGATTTTATTGTCAACTCGGGCCGCGGAAGCCTATACTAGGAATTTAACTGTTTCATTAATTATTAATGGCTTAGTTTATGAACGATTCGCGTGCAAGTATTAATAAATTTATTGCTTTAATAATTACTATACTCTTCATTTTTAATTTTTAAAAGAATTATCGTGGCGAAGCCACGGGCACCTCCTAGTATTAGAAACATTTTAGGATCTATATGGTTTAATTTGGATCGTAACCTTTATTTGTTGTAAATTTCCCTGTACTGATTTTAGTAGGAGTAATTGAGGAGCGCTTTTTTAAAAAGCCGATATCTGCAGGTTTTGACGAAACTGAGATAGGGGAGACCGGACTTGGTTGTCACACTTTTCAGTCAAATGCATTTTTAATCATTCCTATCGGTTTTTTTATTTAACTAATTATCAAATCTGTCCTTTCAACTCGTTGGCATATTGTAAAACAAAGTTAAAAACAAACAATGAAACAGAAAGTATTTAAATAGCATCTTTAAAAAAAAAAAGCAAAATGTGACAACCAACCCCAGCTCAGGGTTGGTTGTCACAGTCAGTGGGGTTGGTTGTCACATTGCAAAAAAATAACTGGGATAAAAATGTTGTAAGTTCAATATTGTGGTATTTAATACTCATGAAAGCAAGGAAAGCATTCCCATAATATAACGTCAATATTATTAAACTGTTGACAAAAACAAAGTGTTGTGTCATGTGACAGTTTAAACTTTTGACTGATACATGGGGTTGAGGCTAGCAAGGAACTTTTTGTTTCTTCAAAATTGATAGAAAAATGAATAAACACATTATTATAGCTTAGAAATCTTGCATCACCTTCAGTCTCTTATGTTAGGCTCCTAATTTGGTCTGCCTCAGAATTTTCATAATGAAATGAGAAATTGGATTAATTTTGAATGACTTAGTTCAAACAAACATAACAGGCACTGGATTAAATCGGAAATACATCAATAAATTATGGCATAATATAATATAACATGAAGTCCTTGAGTACAGGCTTCATGAGTCCAACCTTTATGATCTTGTGTTTATACCCTAACTGTATATTTTGCATAGCCATTGCCTGAGGAAATGCAATTTTCAGAATCCCGGGATGTCTTATATTGTCATGCTCTTCTAGGACTGTTTATCATTCAAGAATAGTTAGCTCTATTTACTGCTTTCTTCATCTGAAACAATACATAAAATCCTACTGTATTAACCATATTTAAGTTGGGCTGGGTTGGTTGTCTCATGTGACAACCAACCGGACGGGGATGGAAGTCAGATGTGACAACCAACCCCTTGACGCCATTTTGGAATTCCATTGCTCTAGCGAGATTTTCTACCAAGCAAAAGCCGAAAAGAATATAGCAATATACCCCTAAATAAATGTATTGTTTAACTTAATATAGAAGATATTTGTAAACTTATCCGTTTACGATGAAGTAGAAGTAAACTTCAGAGCCTAAGGTCGTGGGTTTGATTCCCAGAGGATTTGTTTGCCCTAAAATATTCATATTGTGAGTTCAAATTCTTAATTGGGAGCGTTTTTTTATTTGTTATTACAGAGGCTATTGTGAAAAGCGCCCATTTTCCCCAAAGTATTTTGCAGAGTTTCATGTGTGACTTCCGGTCACGAATACCGTGATGGTGTTTTCAATAAAATTAATCATTTATAGCAGGTATGGGCAACCTTTGGAAAGATGCGGGCTAAACTTTACGATATTTATGAAGTGGCGGGCCGTAGATAATAGGTAGTTGTGAAAAAATAATCATGATACGGTTTTTTGTATTTATAAAGTATAATCTCAGTTACATGAATGAGAACAATATCGAACTGATTAGGCATTTACTTACAATCAGCGGAAATTAATGAGAAGCTTGAGCTTGAAATTGAGAAACAAGATAGTCAATGCACAAGTGCAGAGTATTTTCAAAATTTTCGTCTGTAAGTCTGGTTCGATACTTTGATTTAGGCCAATTGCAGCATTTTTCTAGCGCTGACCGGAAGGAACAGCCTCGTAGTTCAGGCTTTTGTTTTCCCCCTCTCACACTCTTGTTGGCGAGAACCGAAACTATTTACTTTTTCGAGCGCAATTTTAAAATGTTTCGCGGGCCGGATCAAAAGTCGGGGATGGCCACATCCGGCCCGCGGGCCGGGCGTTGCCCATATATGATTTATAGTTTGATGAAAATCTCAGTTAAAACTGGAACTCTGAAAACCGAACCGTAATCAAAATGTTAATGTGTTTTTTTTTTAACTTTATTTAACTTTATTTAACAACATGCCCCATTACAATTTGTAACACTACATGTTATGGTTTACATCGGTGTTTAAAGTGTTTACACTATTTCCAAATAGGCCTATGTGCTTTAAGTCTAATCTGGTTCTGTTCTAATTTAAACAACTGTATTATTAGTCAAGACAATCGTATTCACAAATTTACAGAAGTCTTTTGAAAATCAATGTTAACGTGTGTGTAGTGAATTCCATACGAGTCTGTGTTGTTTGTCTGGCGTAATACAAAAAATGTAAAGTGTATATCTTAGCTATAGATCAATGATTATATCGATTTTCTAATGCATTCAAGACTGTTAAAATCTACATGGTGTAGAGATAGAATAGCTATTAATGTATCAAGTACGCAAATTAACGCTTTAGAAGGACGAATCTAGTATAGCGGCCGAAGCGTAAGCCGAGGCTGAAATGCTGGATGAGTCCGATAAAGATTTTGCGTACGTGGTGCATACAATATTTTTTAGTAAAAGCTCTCTAAATTATATAAAATTAAATAAAAATACCGTATAATTAATTATGATGAAAGGTAGCCAGCCATTTGTTAACGTTATATTCTGACAGCCATCTGAATCGCTGAACAACAATGAACCGTACGTACCAATACGAAATGCGGCATTGATGCATTATGAGTAGCTTTTTGTAAACAATAATGCATACGAACTGGTATTTATAAAAAGCTTGTGAAAATATGAATGATAATTCCGAGGAAATTTCAATCCAAGCCAGAAATCTTGAATTGGAGCTGCTGCCAGCAACATCACGGTAGCAGTAGTCTATGAGAAGGACTATATTGCAATTAAGTGCTGATGCATCCATGGTAAGCAGTGTTTCTCTTGTGAACGAAGATGTGAAAAATTGATGGCTTAAAAGTGTTGTTGTATGATGAAGTAGGCTAGCGCGTTTTGGGAAAAGCCCTGGTAAAGTTTCTGATTATCATGAAGAAACATGTTGGCATAAATTTGATGTTTTACGACCAAATATATGCTTAAATCCATGTTAAAGTTGGTGTGATTGGTCAATGCCATCTGGATTTTCTTTATAGGTTGCCATGACAACTTTAGCATACTAGGCCGATGAACCTGCATTTTTCAATGCAGTTTTATGCAATTTTTGCGGCCTTGGTTGCTAAAATGCAATTTTTCGCCATGTTACCAGTCCGACAAGCATCTGTTTTAGAGAGTGTGTAATAAAAAAGTATTTTATTTAGAATTTCTGAATTAAAAATACAAAGGTCCGAAGTTAATTTAAAATGGTCTCAATTTTAATTTCATTTACATTAAAACATTTCCTAAAAAATAATGTATGTACATGTATTGTAATAAAACTTTGTCAAATACAATGCTTACTTTTTTTACTTATCTACCCGTAGGCCTACAATAGATACCGGAATTCAACGTCGCGTTTTCAACCTAATACATGTTTCGAGGTTCCCTGAGTATAAGGAGACTAATTTTAGAAATATAAATATGTATGTAATCAACACAACTCAAAAACAAAAAATCTTATTTTAGAAATCATATTTTGTTAGATTTCTTCTGGAAATGTAACACGAATATTGGCGACTCAGGGCATGAGACAGAAAACGGTCCAGTCAGGTCAAAGATAGAAATGTTGTGTGGTTGTCTGTATTATTTTAAATTTGTCAAAGCACCGAGAAAATGTAGAACAAATCTAAATCCGTTTGCTCAACAATAAAATTATAACTCTAAAATAATTAAAGTTTTACAAAGTAATGACTTATTGTTCTCTCATATACAGTTCTGTAAATTGGATAAAGGCAAACAAGCAGCTGGAATTAAATTTCTGCTTTATGAGGTTGCACTGAAGTCGATATACCAAAGGATGATGCAACTGTCATAATTAGACCTGGGATTTTAAGGCAAATGCCTATTTTGTTCCTTATGAAATAACACGAAAATTGTTATATATTGCGGACGTTTCATGATGAATCACTTACATTTTTAGAGTTTTATAGTGCCCTAAAATGCCTATTTGGACCTTAAGAGCCTATTTTACTATTTTAGTGCCTAAAAATGTATATCTTGTACATTTAAAATAAAATTCAACTTCTGTAATTTTTACAATCTTATAATGGACATCCCTCAATGAACAACAGAACAGCAGAGGTGGGTTTTTTCACAAAAGTATGATTATTCCAAACAATTGTCGCTAAAGGAATGCTGACTGACGGGGGAGGGGGAGGATTAAGGGGGAAGGACTACTGTGTCAAGTCACCAGTGAAAGAACATCTGTTTAAGTGAATATAGTTCGTGATGGCTAATTTTGCAGTTAATTCTGTTAAGAATAGGTATACCACGTTTCTTGCAGTAAAAAAAAAGACCATGCTACAGTTTAAGTGTATATTGTAATATTTTAAAGTCTATTTTCTACCTATCTACACATTTTTAAATCATATTTAAAGTGCCTATTTTCTCTTTTAAAAGCCTTTTTAACTTGTTCTAAAAGCCTACTTTAGGGGCCTAAAACTAATTTTTTTAGAGCCTAAAATCCCAGGTCTAGTCATAACTTACACCTTTTTATTTAAACGAAAGATTGGAGAAAATAACTAAAAATTAAGTATCATAAATGGAAACTAACCTTCATTGCTTGAACATAACGTTAGGTAAAATATTGCCTGTTAGGTAAAACAAGGGATATCACCTAATTCTTGAAAAGTTAGAAGGGAATAGAAAGTAATATTATTCTAGTAAATGCTACTGATATATCTCTACCTATAATATTTATACAGCTCCACTTGGATATTCAGACCTTTTCAATTTCTAGCGTGGTCCCTTGACATGCCTATACAAAGCAATAAACTGATCTTCAATGGCCGTCCTTAAAGTAAGTTTCCCTGAGGCCGTTTACAAAACCCCATTTTTATAGAAATGTTAGTTACAACAGATACTGCAAGTGTTCAGCTATTTTTCAACACACTCGCCCCTGGAATTTAGACATTTTTCATTCCGTGGGACCAACGTTTGAATACCTGTGTCGGAGAAATCTGCCGCCTGGGATTTGAACCATTGTGTGGCAACCATGTCCACCTCTTTGTCATTCTCTGTCAATTCTTGAAGTGTAGGAAAAGATGGAAATCGATGGAAGCAATGTCCGGGCCGTAGGGTGGATTTTTAATCACCTCCCAGCAAGTCTCCTGCAGAAGTTCGATTGGGAGGTGTTTAAACATTCACCTTACAGACCGGATCTCGCTTCCATTGGTTTCCATCTTTTCCTACACCTCAAGAAATTACAGAGAATGACAAAAAGGTGGACATGGTTACCACAAAATGGTTGAAATCCCAGGCGGCAGACTTCTCCGACACAGGTCCCACGGAATGACAAATGTTTCAATTCCGGTGGCGAATATGTTGAAAAATAGCTGGACACTTGCTGTATCTGTTGCAATAAACATTTCCATAAAATTGTATATCGTTTCTGTAATAGGCCCCAGGGAAACTTACTTTATGGATGGCCCTCGTAATTGGAAATCGTAAATAATTATTTACAAGAACGACTTTTTCTTAAATACATGTACACCACTCTCTAAGGATCTGAGGATTTAAAAATATTTTATTTTTCACTTTCTTTTCTGGGATAAAGAAGCGCTATCTCCTGAATATATTATTGATCCGGGGTAAATTGTGGGATTGTGGTATAGAACATTAAAAATCACTTATTTCCAAAACAAACATTCAAGTATCAAAATATTTCAAAGTTTATTATTTTTTACCTCTGCTGTGACTTTTATGATATAGTTCATTTTTCGTCCTGTTTACAAATATATATGTAAAAACTAAACTCATTGGCGCTACATCCCTGGAGGGACTAGGCCTACCATCTGACTGCTGCATCATCTACCATAGAAAGATGACAGGACTCGGGGAATTTGGTAAACATTCCGGCACCTACCGCAGAAAATTATGATTTCCTTAACCGGAGCCGCTACTTCTCAATCAAGTAGTTCCTCAGTAGGCCTATATAACACAAGGCTCAGTGCACCCCGTTCCAAACCTCCCTAATACAGAAAAATCCTGAAAGTACCGGGATCGAACCCGGACCTGCGATTCCCACCACAGACCACTCAGAGAGTCATACAAATATATCGTCAGATAAATGTTGCACTAATTCCATTTTTTGCCCCTAAGTTGCGGGTCCTATCCCGGGCCCAAGTCGATGACATTTGTATGTGCAAAAACGTGACAGGCCCATGTCAGTAGAAAAATTACTGACATGTAAAATAACTCCTGCAGGACAAAATTCCGGCACACCGGTGACGGACACAGGCCTAAGTTACAGTATATAGAAGTGTTCCCTATTACAGGCCATGGAGGCCCACAGGGTTCCAGGAGGTTGAGGCTTCCAGATTTTTAGACATTCGGCACACGAAGGTGGTAAGGTTATCAGCCTTACACACCGGCCGCCCTTACCCCCAGGATTGCTCCTGGTACTCATTTCTGTTAGAGGCTGAGTCGACCCCAGGGCCATAGTGCCACCAAAAGGATTAGGTCAATTGAAAAACTCCAACGACCTCATCGGGAATCGAACCCGCGACCTTCCGGTTTGTAGCGCAACGTCTCAACCACTACGCTACAGTGTACCCCTAGTTATAGTATATCCCCGTCGTTAAATAACCAACCAAATGAGGTAATGTATATTCCGAACTCTCAGTTTAGGAATACATCACATGCGTATATTGTGAAACCAATTTCCGTCTCTACCGAAATAATACTATTTATTTAGGTTACATAATATGAATTTTTTGGACATGATACACTCTTGTACTCAGGTAACGATTTGTTATCAAAACGTATAGTATGCAAGTAAATATGTGTTTTATAAAAGAATTTAAATGTTTCTTTAGCTTAATATCAGATGACAACATCTATACGGTATAATATCGCGGAATTACTCAAACATATTGCGAAATGCTTTAGGCCTACTATGTAAATCCAGTTCGTGCTGATAATTCCACTGCATGCTTTTATAATACATATCTACATAGATGAATACTCTAACTTTAAGTCTTCAATAAAGGAGATAAAAGTTTCTGTATACTGATCAAGATATATAGGCATACATATTTCACAATAAAACCCATTAAGTTCATCTAGATAACTTTTTAGAAAAACCGTATCAGATAGGCTACCTTCGCAAAATTACTTTTTAATCAATACAGTAGATAAATCCAGCAGAGTGGAGTTACGAAACATATTTCTAAGTCAGACTATTACCTGGCGAATAAGTATTCTTTTAGGGCTTTGTGTGGCAAGTGAATTCATACTTTAAGCATTTTATTATTCGTCTAGAAGTGTTTGGTCATCGTATAACATGTACTAGCTTTACATGAATACACTATAAAACTTAATTATAAAAGTTCTATTCATAATAAAAATATATATTATATTATCCCTATAAGTTTTTTTGATCTTTTTGAAGGGAAACTTCTTTAGCGGCGATAGGGGTAAATCGGGAACTTGTGTCACGCTAAAACCGTCACGAAATTAGTGTCACACTCAAAACCGTCACGAAATTAGTAGTGTGTTTCGGAGCGGTCTGCACAGAAAACAATCAACTCAATGATTAGGAGTAATCAAAGGACATTTTTCAGACCTAGTATGAGGACCTGCAAATGAGAATAGTTGTAGTAGTAGTAATAATAATAATTACAATAACAATAATAATAATAATAATAATAATAATAATAATAATAATAATAATAATAATAATAATAATAATAATAATAATAATAATACTTACTTGCTCAATGGCAATGGACAATTCCTAAGCAATCTAAAGGTATATTATCTATTTTATGGAACCGCGCTTAAAACATCCAAACAATAAAAAAATCAGGATCCAAAATTTTAAATTTCCAAAATTAAAAAATCAAAGATCAAAATGAAAAGTCCAAAAATCCAAAATTTAAAAAATAAAAAATCCAAAATTGAAAAATCTAAAAATCCAAAATTAAAAAGATCAATAATCTAAAACTAAAGAATCCAAAAAATAATACTTTCTAAGATCGAAAATTAAAAAAATTCAAAATACAAATTTCAAAAATATAAAAAATTTAAAATCCAAAATTTAAAAAAAAACAAATTTCCAAACTTTAAGAAAACAAAATTTAAAAACGAAATATTACAAACATCTAAAATTTAAAAATAATAAAGTCCAAAATTTAAAAATACAAAAATACAAAATTTTAAAAATAAAAAAGTTAAAAATTCAAAGATCAAAAATTTAAAAAATCCAAAATTCAAAGATCCAAAATTAAAAAATCCAAAATTAAAAAATAAAAAGTCCAAAAACCTAATATAAAAAAGTCCAATAAAGCAAAATTGAAAAAATTCAATAACCAAAAATTGAAAAAATTTAAATCAAAACAAGTTTCACTTCTGTCGCGTGGCGTTCCGCGCTTTTTTTTTAAAGAGAGAGTTACGTCTCACATGTACGAAGTGACTTCAATTAAAGATAAAGAAATCAGTACTCATTTATATCGAACATATTTAAGGTTATACATAAACAATTTTGGGAATGGCTTTAATGAACTGCCTGGTTGAAACTTTCCAGACAGTTTTATGAAATCAAAATCTGAGTATTTCATAACAATATTAATTGCTGTCAGCATCTCAAACCAAATGTTTTCTGTTCGTAGAGTTCTTGGTCCGTGGAAACTACACAAGAAAAAAAACGCCCAAATACATATAATATACATATAACCGAAACTAAACATTTTTGTGAGTGCTGCATTCAACAGAAAGCAAAGCAAGATGAACTGGTATAAAATAAACCTTATAATACTGACAATCTGTTTACTTAAAACAGGTTCAGCGAGGTTTTATAAGCGAGGCAGTGTTTACAACACAGAGAAGATAGAATATAACATAGCTCAATGTGTCCTCTACATAAGTGATAAGTATTTCCAAAGTAACTTACAACTACCTGTTGTAGTGCATACCCCAGGCTCCTGGAATAAGATTCCTCATTTCAGACGTTTTCAACATCAAGGCGATGTCCTACTGAAAAGATTACAGGAATCGTCCAAGTCTAGCTTCGTAATATTTGGTTACCAAAGGAGAATAAACAGAGGAACGGAGGTTTTGCCGGCAGCTGTTATATCACATTTACTAGATTACGGTCTCGTCAATTATCAGTACGAAACTAGCTATATCTATTTCCATAGAACAACCTTGGATTCGTATAATTTAGACGCACCATATGTATTCACTATTTCCAGAATACCTAGGTCGCGTCGTGAGCAGAGAGATGTGGCCTCAATTACATTTGAAAACGGACTTCAATTTGAAGTACGCAACGTTATTCTCATAATACCGGCTCCAAGGTCAAACCCAAATTATGGAGATTTCGGTGATTTGAATTTGGATATTTACGGATGGCGATCAGAAAGTCAGACTGACGAATGTGTTAGAGAACTGGAAATGCTGGTATACCTGGATAGATGGAACTCCAAAAACAACACCTTTACATGGAATTTGAACTTATTCCCACATAAGAGTATTAACAAAGGATGCACATTGTACGCAGCTTTTAGTGGAATGGCTCCTTATGCCAATATAAGTTGGAGTACCAAAGAAGGTATTATGAGAAATGTTCCTGGACTCTTCCATCAAATAATGAGTGCTGTAAGTAAGCAAAGGCAAATCACAATTATAAATTATCTGGGCCCACGCATACACAAAAGAAAGCCGGATCTCAATGGCATGATAACGTTGGGGGAAATGCAATATGATTGTAAACACATCTACCCTTTGTTTCAAAGAAAGATAGTATTTTATGTGCCAATTATATACATACCTAGATGGCAAGGTTTGACAAGGGTATTTAGCTCAGAAATGTGGCTACTGACTGCTTTGTCGTATGTGTTGGGTACTTTAACATTCTGGCAGCTGAAGAAAAGGGAAACACATGCTGACATCAATTCTGCCTTGTTTGAAACTTTACGTACATTCCTGGCAACCTGGTGTCAAATCAGTTTCAGAAGTACAGCTTCTAGTCTGTTTTTAATATTGTGGCTGCTGTTTTGTATTGAAGTATACACAGCATACCAATCAGCACTTATCGGCTATCTTATAGATCCTGGACATTACCAGCCTTTTAAATATACTGAGGATGTAGAGCGATCATCAATCGAAAAGTATAGTACATTAGATGAGCGTATGTCTAAGAAGAAATTCAGTAGTTATCAATACTACAAAATTATTAACCTTTGGGAATGCCTAGCTCTAATATCTGACTCAAAATACGTAGCATTTGTAAGTGATGAATATTTTATGGACTTGTTCGAGGAATATTTTACAGTGGTGTATGGACGTAAAATTGTGGAAAAAGTGGAAGGTAAAGTGTTTGAGTCTAGGAACACTGTGATGTTTGATCGCTGTGATATTGCAAAAATTTTTGAGTCAGCTATAATTAAATTATTTGAAGGTGGACTAATTCAGAAATGGGGAGACGATATGAAAATATTTAATGCTAAGATAGCAGAGTCATACAGAACCTACAGTTATGAAAGATCCTTGAGCCTGACGCACCTTCAGGGTGCATTCTATGTACTTCTTGCAGGTGTCATCATCAGTCTGGTAATTTTTATTGCAGAAAAATTATGGTATGTCTTCAAGAAACGCAAACTGTCTCGAGTTGAGCAGCTTACAAGAAGACTCAATGAATGAAGAGAAAGTTGTTGGAAACATTTTACCTGAAAATGGTAAAATCATAAATGCTACTAAGTTCGATAAGTAGTTCGACAATTAGCTCGATAAAGGCTTACGATAATTAAAATATTGAGACAACGGCTCTAATATCCAACTCGAAATTATTTCTGAGTGGTCCAAGAAGTTGTTTCACGTGGTACTTATTTGTGACCTGCCAGGGAAACCCGACCACAAGCCGGAAAATAAATTTTCAATTTTGAATGGATGCAACTTCAGCATAAATTTCTTAACATTCTTAAAGTATATAATACCCTTAGGTAAAAATTGATGTTTTAATGACCTTTGAAACTTTATTATTCTAAAAATATAATTTGCGGCTTTTCATATCCAAAGCAAAGGGACTTTTCCATGTTTTAAACATCACATTCGCAATACTGTAACACCATGCTCAAAGTCTGTCACATTAACAGAATGTCCAACGACATTACTACAAGTGTTATGTTGCCCGAATTTAATATTCTTTCACGAAAAGTAATAAAGAATTAACTAAGGATCATGTTAAATTTGCCTTGCGATTTATGATGGTTCTTTAAAAGTGTAGAGTTCTTTTCAAAATAAGAATACTATAGTTTGCAGTGCTGTCTTTGCGTGTGTCGTGACCAGAGAATGTAGAACTAGATTTAAACAATTAAATAACGAAAATATCTAAAAATCAACATTTTACTACCTGTTATGTAGAAACGTGTTTACAATTTTGTAGTCGGCCATCTTAGAGGTTAGAGGCGTAACAATATGATTTTTATGCCGTTTGTCGACCAAGAGCTAAGCTAACTTAAGCTCAGCTTAGCTGACATACACTGAGGGATTTCATATATAGTTGTGCCGGATTTCATATGTAGTTTTCACGACTACGTATGAAATCCCGCACTGTATATGAGCTAAGCTAAACTAACTTAGCTTAGGTCTTGGCATTAAGGTCATGGGTTCTTGCAATGCCTTTACAAATTTTTCATATAATGAAAGTTTAATGTACTCACTGCAACATAATTCGTTTTTTAAACCAAAGTTCGAGTTCTAGTCGTGTTGTTCACATAGATGTCTTTACGAACACATTTCTGACACTATTTTCACATGTTTTGTGACAATGAATATTACACACTGCTTAGTTATTGATGTAGTTCACTTACAACAGTAGAACAGTGACATATAAGAACTTGGGAAGTCAAAAATACTTGGATTAAGATAATATTTTCAAGAATCTGACTCTTGTACATAATATCCTCAAGACATAAACAGTGAACACTGTGCAGTGTTATTTATGGGTAAATTACTGGAAAGTATTTAGACCACTTGAAAGAAGAATTTGATTAATGGACATAGTAAGATATGAATAGGGGGCGGATTTCTATGACATGTCATATTTTCCCCCTTTGCATTATTTCGGGTTTCCGACTAATTTAAACCCGATTCCAAGCATTCTGGTGAAATTGGAACGGCTTTTATTGTGCATATAACTGCATATTTAGGAAATTTTCAACTATTGTAGCATATTTAGTATGAATATGCATATTTAGGTCATATTTCGGCATATTTGTGTCCATATTAAGGACATTTTGAACTTTCATATCATATTTTGTAAATGTTGCATTATGGTGATACTTTTTGAGAGTTTACAGATATTTTGAATAATTAAAATTATATTTTAATAAAATGAATTGTAATGAAACTTAAAAATATATACATAATGTGTAAGTGATAAAGTCATATTTTAAATTTTATTGGTCATATTTTAATGTTTTTTAGGTCATAAATGCATGCATATAACCTATTTTTTAGGTCTTAGAAATTCGCCCCCTAGATATGAACATCTGAATAACATGCAAAGTATTTTATTTTTAGGGTATAACAAATTTTGATAGTATTTTAAAACTTATTGCTTTTAAAGTTTGAATAGATGTATATATATATAGACTAAGGCGACAATTAGTTGCTAGTTTTAAATATTGTCAGTTTGACTTGTATGTTTCTAAGTGTACATAAAAAAAATGTAGCTAATAATATAATAGAATCCGTGTATCCAGATTAATCTACTGCAACTTAAATGTTTTGTGGTTAAGGTGGAACATTTGAGACACGTACATTTTATTGTTGTGTACATAGTTATGGTTACATTTAAATATTTTTTGGTGGGTTTGTCATTTCATATTTTCTGGGCTGAAAACGTTTATATGGTGTGACTGAATCAGCGAATTCCAGAACCGTTAGCTGGAATAATCATTTAGCTAACCTAATAATTCTAACGGATTTCGTACATTTAAGTGTCCTGACTGACTGACTTAATGACTGGTAGAGAATTAACGCTGACTTCAGTTTATGTGTCAGTGCTTCTTCAATGTGGAATTTCTTTAACGCATTATTTTTATGATCTTGCGAGTCTAACTTTGATTGTTATCACAGATTTATTCATTTGAATGTATGTTTTTTTGTGGAAATGTTTGTAAATGTGACTCTTGTTGACAAAATATGTTCATTAAAACTTAGATCATCAGCTGAGATCTGATTTTATGTTTTTTTTTTTGTGGAAATGTTTGTAAATGTGACTCTTGTTGACAAAATATGTTCATTAAAACTTAGATCATCAGCTAGGATCTGATTTTTGAAGTAAAACTTCTTTAGTGGCGGTAGAGGGTAAATCGAGAAAATCAGTCACACTAAAACCGTCACGAAATCAGTCACAATCAGTCACACGAAATCAGTCACCCTCAAAACCGACTTGTTTCGGTGCGGACTGCACAGAAAACAATCAACTCAATGGTTAGGAGTAATCAAAGGAAATTTTTCAGACCTTACTTCCTCAATGGCAATAGACAATTCCTAAGCAATCTAAAGGTATATTATCTATTTTATGGAACTCGGAGGTTCATTACCGCGCAAATCCAAAATTAAAAAATACAAATTTCCAAAATTTAAAAAAACAAAATTAAAAAAAAACATCCAAAAATCCAAAATTTAATAAATAATAAATTCCAACATTTAAAAATTAAAAAATTAAAAATTACAAAATCGAAAATACCAAAATTGATCAAATCAAAAAATCCAAAATTAAAAAACTAAAATACAAAATTAAAAAATACAAAAAATACAAAATTCAAAGAATCAAAATTCAAAAACACCAAAATAAAAAAATTCAAAGATCCAAAATTAAAATATCCAAAAATCTAAAATTAAAAAAATTAAAATCCAAAATTAAAAGTACAAATTTCCAAAATTTAAAAAAAAAACAAAATTAAAAAGTAAAACATCCAAAAGTCCAAAATGTAATAAATAATAAAATTAAAAATTTAAAAATCCAAAATTAAAAAAATAAACAATTCAAAGACGAAAATTTAAAAAATCCAAAATTAAAAATTCAAAAGATCCAAAAATAAAAAGTCCAAAATCCAAAATTAAAAAGTCCAAAAACCCAATATAAAAAGTCAAATAATGCAAAATTGAAAAAATCCAATTCAAAAATTGAAAAATAAAAAAAATAAAAAATAAAATAAAGTTTTACTTCTGTCGCTTGGCGTTCCACGCACTCTTTTTTTTCAACATAAATGGACAGAAGGGGAGAATGAATTCTCGCATTAATGGGAGAACATTGAATGTTTTGGACGAAACTCACTAAGCGGCTTTTTTTGGGCTAGGAAACTCTAAATCTGATATCTTTTTTTCCCCGGACGGCGCACTTTGTTCCCGAAGTCCACCTCGAAACATTAAGTACAGCCGCCATTTCCACGTCAAAATAAGATAAAGTGATAAAATATAGCTTTGGGGACTCGGCTGACCCCACTTGGTAGTCTGAAGGTTAAAATTTCACAAACATTTTCCATATTATACGCATAGGGTTGTCAGAAACACTTTCAGAACAAAACACAATCACAAGCCGTCCATCAAGCAGGTTGACACACGGAGTGGTCTAATTACAGCGGCGGAAATTATGTCACTTTATCCGTCATAAGGCTAAATGCAATTTCCGTGTGTTAATTCTGTTACCCCTTGGTACCTCATGGATTGTCTCTGAATTACTAAGGCCCGTTCTTACGATGTCCAGTTAAGTAGGAGTAAATGTTAACTGACAGTTTATTTTACGGTCGGAGTAAAGTTCCAGTAAACGCTTCTTTGTTCTTATCATCTTCTAGTTAAAGTTTACTCCCAGTTAACGCAATCAGACAAAAGTCATGGCAGTTGGTACGAGCGTTTCTCAGTTTTTTGCAGCAGTCTTTCATCTGTTTTCATTGTTTGGTTTGATTTTGCAAGGGATAATGAGGTTATGTCTGATGTCAAAAAATAAAGTGAGACAGCAAATTATTTTCATGTGAAGAATAATTGTTTCTGAATATTATCGACGAAAAGCGTCATAGGTCTATAATTCAAACTAAATAAACTCACAGTAAGGTGTGGCTATAAGAGCAAAGCTCGGAAAGACGTATCAGAAAAAATCTCATGTGAAACACATAACTTCATCTAAACTTAATATATTCCAGTATACACTAGGCCTATACAGTACGGACAGTAGTGCGCATTCAGTTATCTTAGCCTAAAAATTGCGAGGCAATACCTAAAACCTAATAAGTTTGTGTATGAAATGTGTAGCTAATAACTACAGGATATATTACGCGATGTTTTCAAATGAAATTATTAGCTCTTAGCATAACATATTGAAATACATTATAGGCTATATAGGCCTATATATTTTATATATTACGCTTATTACACAATTCCTGTTAAAATCAAAAGTTGTTAAGCTATTTTCTAAAAAATAAAGTAGAAAAAATCCTCCTCAAAGCGGTTGTAAAAATGAAAAGAAAGTTACCAAGTTACCCCATCCCGGAAGGATGCAAAACCCAAATATAATCTGATGTAGGCCTACTGGTAGAGGAAGTATACAGTAAAATAATTGATTGTCCAAACTTTCATAATAGTTTGATCTAGTTTTCAATATTTTAAAAATCTTTTTTACATATAGTGGCAATGTTCCTCATCACCACTGACATTACGAAAGCAGCTAAATAATTTCATCTTTCTATTTTAATTCAGTTCGCGAGAAGTATAACCTCAAAAAATCCTCCGGTTAGGAGTTTACCTGTACATTTTCCTACAGTAAAGATTACTGCCAGTTAAGGGATTCTTACCTATTGTTAACTCCTAACCAGATATTGTAAAATCGAACTGTCAGTAAAGTAACCGTAAATGTAGCCGTAAATATTTTACTGGAGGTGGTAATAACGGGCCTTAGGGTACGCGCAAGACGGAACCGGGATGGTCGCATGCCGCAGGCCGCATGAAGAATGATGTCATGTCTTCTTACGAGAGTGAACAAGACGCCGCTTGGATGGTCTCTTGCCAGCTATCTGGTCAGGCCGCAGTTTGCTGGTAGAATGCTAGCCCTCTTTTTTCATGCGACCGGCCGCTAGCGTATAGTCTAGATTCAGGCGTTCCACTTGTGCATTTTGCAATCGCTCCACAAACAAAGGACTGTTTATAAGATACATCCTCTGTAATCAGCTCAGACTACCAAAATAAATATTGTTACTACTCAATGAAGGGGTTTTAGAGATCAGTCATGGCTACAGTTACTGACTTGTATGGTTTATATTCAGTATTTTTGTATAATTTATAGTAACCTAATAATGTTATATTATGTTAATTTTCGTGTTGCGGGGTTAAGTGTGTTCGTTTCAACGTCTTCTTGTGCTCTGAAGATTGAATACAATGGTCGCACCAACTCAAGAAAACAATAATAATAATGATAATAATAATAATAATGTTTCTATCCATACATTGGTTCTCCATTTCAAACCGTTGAAAAAATATATATATCTAATCTATTTTTATTGCCGAAAAAAGTTTTTACGCCACTTTTTTGGCGAACTTTGTATCCTAGCACCTAAAGTATTAGGTTTCCAACGAATACTTTTAGACGAAAAGCTGTAGAGCATTAAATTTACTATAAAATACACATTCAATTTAGTAGCTCTGGGAAACAGTGAAATACTCTTGTGACATATTTTACATGTAACTAATTTTGATGAAGCTTCCTGTAATGAGTTTGAATTCATAAACTCATTGCCATTGTCTTCTGAGTCTTCAAAACCTTATGAATGAGAAGATAATAACAAAGAAATAAAAACAAAAAAGGAGATAATTAAAAAATTTAATCCATAACATGTCACTGGCTACACACTGAATATACAGATGGGCGACCTGCCGGTGAGCGACCAGGCTGCGTCTTGCGCGCACACACTTCATGCTCGGCGCCTGGCTCAACAGCGTAGCGACCAGGAAGGGGACCAACCAGGCTGCGTCTTGTTCGAACCCTTAGGGTACGCGCAAGACGGAACCGGGATGGTCGCATGCCGCAGGCAGCAGGAAGAATGAAGTCATGTCTTCTTACGAGGGTGAACAAGACGCCGCTTGGATGGTCTCTTGCCAGCTATCTGGTCAGGCCGCAGTTTGCTGGTAGAATGCTAGCCCTCTTTTTTCATGCGACCGGCCGCTAGCGTGTAGTCTAGATTCTGGCGTTCCACGTGTGCATTTTGCAATCGCTCCACAAACAAAGGACTGTTTATGAGATAAATCCTTTGTAATAAGCTCAAACCACCAAAATAAATACTGTTACTACTCAATGAAGGGGTTGTAGAGATCAGTCATTGCTACATTTACTGACTTGTTTATATTCAGTATTTTTGTATAATTTATAGTAACCTAATAATTTTATATTATGTTAATTTTCGTGTTGCGGGGTTAAGTGTGTTCGTTGTATTGTCTTCTTGTACTCTGAAGATTGAATACAACGGTCGCACCAACTCAAGAAAACAATAATAATAATAATAATAATAATAATAATAATAATAATAATAATGTTTCTAACCATACGTTGATTCTCCATCTCAAACTGATTAAAAAAATATTCCCTGCCACAAAATCTATTTTTTTGCCGAAAGAAGTTTTTACTCCATTTTTTGGCGAACTTTCTGTCCTAGCACCTAAAGTATTGGGTTTACAACAAAAACTTTTAGAACAAAAGCTGTGGAGCATTAAATTTACTATAAAATACACATTCAATTTAGAAATTCTGTGAGATAGTGAAATACTCTTGTGACATATTTAACTAATGTGACATATGTGATGAAGCTTTCTGTAATGATTTTGAATTCATAAACTCATTCCCATTGTCTTCTGTGTCTTCAAAACCTTATGAATGAGAAGATAATAACAAAGAAATAAAAATAAAATGGAGATAATTCAGAAACTTAATCCATAATATGCCACCTGCCAGTTAAGCGACCAGGCTGCGTCTTGCGCACACACACTTCATGCCCGGCGCCTGGCTAAACAGCGTAGCGACCAGGAAGGGGACCATCCAAGCTGCGTCTTGTTCGTACCCTTAGTCTCGTAGAACTGCAGTGCATCATTAATGTAACAGAAGTACGAAGTTTAACTTTCTCATCTTTCTTTCTTAATCGTAATTTTACCTCTCCCTTTTAGGATTTAAGCGACCCAAGCCGCCCGGGGCTTACAGGGACCTGTCGGGAGAGGGATTATCTTTGGATCACATACATACTTTTTTGATCAGACAAGGACATGGAGGGCCTCCCCGGATGAGTGATCAGCCCAATGCCGGGGCCATCTCCGAGACAACACAAACACATAGGACGAGACACACCATTCACACACACACACTCACTCCGAACAAGGCTAGGATGGGAATGACGGCCAGATGATATCCGGGGACCACAAGGGCCTAAAGTTACTTGACATTTATCTCACAGGTGTGGGAAAACCCCGGAAAAATCTCACCTAGGTAACTTGAATTATCGCATGGAATTATCGATCGCTTCGATTCTGTGAGCTCACCCTGGTCGATTCATTTGTTTATAACGTCAGGGCTCTCAGACATCTGAAAATTTCAACCTAGACGGAAGAGGGATAACGAATGTAGTCCTAAATGGGCAAACATTGAGCGATTTGGACGGAACTCACTATGAAGGGGTTTTCTGGGCTAGGGAACTCGAATCTGAGGTCGTTTTCCCAGGCTTTCTAATCGTAAAATGCACCCCAAATCCGGATTTTTAGCTGTTTCATTATAATTATTAATAATTTAGTTTATGAATGATTCGCGTGTATGTGTTAATAAATATGTTTTTATTATTTTTCTCTTAATTTTTAATCTTCGAATTAATTATCGTGGGCGAAGCCACGGGCACCTGCTAGTTTAATTAATAAAAAAACGCTCAAGAAACAACAGTCTCAAAGTATTATTTTATATGTGTACTTTTTTGCTTGTAGGTGAAAGTAGGCCGCTTATCTGAACATGCTCGATGATTCTTGTAGTACATCTCATCCCACCGTAACTGTATTAACAGTACGTTCAACACGGGTGGACATCATCGGAAAGATTTCATCGCTGAGTTACGATGGAGGTAGATGTTATAGCAAACCGTAATGGGGATAGTTACAAGGTGATGGACAATTTACGGCTAATCGCTACTGCAAATGTGATGGGCATGGAGAGATGGTAAACAGCAGAGCCGTTACGTAAGCTGGAATATAGGCTACATCTATCCGCATTAGCCGAGTGATGAAACCCGAAAGTAAATGCCATCAAGACTAGATGATTTTGAGCTATCTTCTGGCTTCTGGAAACACCACAATAAGCCAGCAGGTAGGAATAAATAACAAAGAGTGGAATGCATTTGCGTTTGATCAATCACTCAAGTATTTCGAATCACTTTACTCATTGAAATAATTAAATACCTTCCAATTTTCGAATCAAAATATACATTAAAGTGTTACCTCGTTAAATTCATGAACTTCGGGTACACATTACAAAAAAAGCTATTACAGATATCTATATGAAATTTTCCAAGGTTCCCTTTTACAACTTTTTATGCAGTAATACTTTTTATTCTTTATATAAGGTTTAGGTATTAGATATAATTTAAAAATATTCTTTTTTTCTCTCTTTCGTGGTTTTATCTCTCCCTTGTAGGGACCTTTTTGCGCCCCGTGCCGCCAGGAGTTCAGGATTTGTGTCTATAGGCCTACAGTATGGTAGGCCATGGAAATATTGATGCCAATTATTTCTATTGTCAGTGTATTTTATGGAGTAAATTTAAAACTGAAGTAAAGTGCTCCCTATTACAGGCCATGGAGGCCCAGAGGGTTCCAGGATAATGGGGCTCCCAGTTTTTAGACAATCGGCACATGAATGTGGTAAGGTTCTCAGTCTTGAGCACCGGCCGCCTTTGCTGCCAGGATTGCTCCTGGTACTCATTTCTGTTGGAGGCTGAGTCGACCCCAAGGCCATAGTGCCACCAGAAGGATTAGGACAGTTGAAAACGCCAATGACCTCATCGGGGATCGAACCCGCGACCTTCCGGTTTGTAGCGCAGCGCCTCAACCACTACGCTACGGCGTACCCCGGAGTAAATTTAACGGATATTGTTTAAATGTATATGATATAGGATGAAACGATGAGGATGATCCTTGGTATGTAAATATCCAATTTTGGCATTTGCCTTTACGACTGGGGAAACCATGAAAAAAAATTATGTCAAATTGGCCGGCCACGGGATTTGAACATGAGATCTCCCGAATAAGACACAGATTCACGCGCTGTAATTTATTGTTCGAAAACTTTAATTAAAGACGTTATGTAAGCTAATTAATTATCCCAGTTTTCGACTCATCAGCAACTGCAGACAGATTCACAGCAATAATTAACAAGGCCTACTCTGGTATTGCATGGTTGGTGAACATAATCAGAGGTGTGGACTGGATTTATTCCTCCCACTGCTAAAAAATTAAACATTTATGTGATTTACAAAACGAACGATGTCACGGCCCAAGCAAACGATTTTTCTAAGTTGTACTCCTTCTTTCTCTTCGTTTAACCTCTCTCCTTTATGCGGTCCATGACACCGAGGCCTCACAAGACCGCGACCTTTCCGGAGAGAGATTATCTATGGATCACAAACATAATTTTTTGCTAGACAAGGACATGAAAATCCTCCCCGGGTGAGTGACCAGCCCAGTGCCAAGGGCACCTCAGAGGCAGCACGATCACATGACGAGACACACCAGTCCCACACACATTCATTCCGAACAAGTCGAGGATGGAATGAAGAAGACAATGACAGCCAGATGATATCCCGGACCACAAGGGCCTAAAGTTACTCGGCATTCTTCCCACAGCTGAGGAAAAGCCTCTGAAATACCACTAGGAAACTTGTACTGACGGGAATTGAACTCGGGACCGATGCGTGGAGCGAACGCATCCTCTCTGCCACATCGGTGGATATAAAATAACATACAATGGAATTTTTTTACATTAATCAAGTTATTTGAATCTCTTTATCGAGTTAATAATATGCACAGTACTTTCTTACTTTCGTTTCCACGTGGATTTATTCCTCTCGCTAATAGAAATTTAAAATTTCGTGTAAACTACAAAACGAATTCACGATTCACGCAAAGGGTATCTTTCACTACAAGATTTTTAAAATACTAATTACTAGGACAAGGCATTTAATGACCATAATTAGAAAAATGCAAAATAAAAAATGCATTTATGACCTAAAATAGTGGAAAATGACGCAACGTTTTTTTTAAATGACCAATAAATGTGCCATTAATACTTATAATTATTTTTTTTAGTAATGAATTGCTAAATGTAATGTAATGGATGACAGTGCGTTATATATGAATATACAATATAAAACACACTTATTTTGTTACTAAAAATCAGTAAATTTATCATACTTGGACACCCGTAGCGAAAAATAAATTATTTCTGAACTGGCATTTCCACCAAATTGCTCCTAGCAAATATGTGCCATTTAAAAAGAAAGAAAAAAAAATCTTTATTGCTACAAGTAAAATTGCTATGGTGTTTACAATAAACCTTAATTAAAATTAACTATGAACACTTGAAGGAAATTCTCAAATAAAAACGATTGTCTGTTGCCTGAAAGTAACGATTTGTACATGGATAAGATCCTCTCTACCTCCAATGAAACATGACCTAAAATGCCAAAAATGACCTGAAAATTGCCAAAAAATTACCTATCTCTTAAATATGACGAAAAATGCAAAATAAAGCAAAAAAATGCAAACACAAATTGCCCTTATTTAATCAATTATTTCTTGATACACATTTATATATATTGGAGCTATCTTTTAACCTTCGTTTAAAAAAGATGCAAAATCATCAAATGCCTTGCACTGCTAATTACTACTGCTCAAAACCTTACGTACAACTGAGAGAATGAAAGAAAGGGAAATAATGAAATGTTCACTTTCCTCATTTAAAGTAATAATTTAATCTACCGGTGTCGATGAATCCTACCCCCTCGGAATCCGTGACACAGAAAAATACGGGTATCCTAGGGTTAATGTTAGCCATTATCAATGTTAGGGATATTGAATAAATCTACCGCTTACGTTTCTTATGGACGTTCCTGTACGAACTAAACCTTCAGTGAAAAGACTCTGGTTGCCTCATCAACTGGGGTACTATTTAGATGAAACATAAACAAACAAAGCTCAGTTGGTGACTGTGTGTCATAGTGGAAGAATGTTCCTCACATCTGCGCATTCAAAGGGACATGTAGGTTAAAAAGGTAAGAGAATGATTTCAAAATAACGAACATTCTACGAAGACTACACTTTAATTCAATAGTATGTTAAAACTAATCGCTTTCCAGTAATTTCATTAAACCGAAGTCTATTTCCCGTCAGTATACTGTACAACAGTGACTTAAGTCTTTTCCGGTGTTGAGAATTTAATATGATTCTCCGCTTCCAACCGGGTGAGTAGCAGAATTGGTTCCTACCTTTCGGCAGCTTGCTCCGCTGTCATCTTCTGGATCTAAACTAAACTCCGTGGCACTACATCCCTGAAGGGACTAGGCCTACCACCCGACTAAGGATAAAATTACACATTTCTTTAGGCAGGCCTTCAGGCTGAGGTATATTTTTAAGTGTTATTTTTTCTGAAACATTCATATCTCGCATTATATGAGAGCTATCGATAAACTAGTTATTGATTTGTAGAGTACTCATCAAGAGCTTTCCAACGATACCCCACAAGACGTGGTTTCAAAAATTTCGAAATTCCATCCCCCACCCCAACTCTTATCCCAAAACCCCCGAATCGTTGGTATCACTGTGAACTCCATAGCGAATACTCTAATTTATTCAAACAAAGTTTCCCTCTATACTTCATAGGGGTAGAGATATAAGTTTTTCAAAATTTCAACCACCTCCCACGACCCCCCCTTGGGCCAATTTTGCTCATTAACGAACTTGTCCGAACTAATGGGCCTAGAAATAACATAATAAAATTTTGTTCAAATATCTCCAAACTTCGGCCGCTAGAGTGTAAAGAAAAAGATAAATATATATATATATATATATCACCAAAACATAGGCAGATGGCAGGATTGGGGGCATGTGGTCAGCATGCCGACACCCACGGCCGTTAATGATGGTTTCCGTGACCGGAGTCATTACTTCTCTATCAAATAGCTCCTCTGTTTGTATCACGAGGCTGAGTGGACCCCGTACCAGACTTCCGTACCGGTACCTCAAAAAAATCCGAGGAGGTGCGGGGGATCGAACGGATCTGTAGCCAGGTTTCAAATCTCGCCTCGTAAAGAACACGACGGTTTTGAATAAGGACTGGACAGCAGAATGTACACTCTCACAAAGCGGCCGATAAGGCTACTCTATATCGCGATATGGAGGGTAGAAGAAGTCATGTGATATCATTTTTACGTTTAGATTTAGTTAGGCAACTTACTTTTTTCATAGGCGTAACCAGGCCGACCATATGGGGGGGTCATAACATCCGGGGTCGAATACCCCGTGGGAGTCCTCCCCCAGAAAATTTTATAAATTAAGATGCACAGTAACGAGTTTTAAGCTTCCCACGCTTTATACTCGTATTAAGTAATTTATAAACAGACTTTAAAAAATTGTACAATTTTCCTTTTTTACCAAAGGGGGGTTCAAACCCCCTAAACCCCCCCCTCGTTACGCCTATGCTTTTTTTTTTCTTTTATCACTTATTCCATACAAGTTTATGTGCCGTATTTCATTATTCCTTTCCTTTATTCTACATAAGTTCAAGGCGCGTATAGCTTATGTTGTGAACATTAATTTCATGTGTAAAATCATCACAGAACTTTACAATTATTACTAAAAACTATATGGTCCTTCCCGTAGGAGTGAGGTCCATTTTCAACTGCGCAGTTGTTCCGTTGTGCTCTCAGGTTGGCGACACTGGAAGCGGTGTAAATTTTTTTTTTTTTGTCAGTGCGTGAGTGTCGCGGGTTGGATCGCAACCTACGAGAAACAGGTTGCGGTTGGATTCGTTCGTGCCGATTACTGAAGAAATATAGTTCGAATGAATAATATTAAAGGTATGTGAGAATATTATATTACAAAAATCATACTGGATATTTGATTTACCTATAAGTTTGTTACATAGAACGAAAATCTAACATTATCCGCTGGGGGCTGACCGCATGAGACGTGACGTCATGGACAGTACTATTGGGCGGCAAAATCGATCAAGTAGCATGCCTTTTTTCATAGGAAGATCCTTAAAATATGATCATCTATAAAGAGTAAATATATTTTGGCTGTTACACTGAGTTCAGAAGATTCAGTCGTAATCCTACACACATAGGCGCCGACTTAGGGGGGCAAATCCTTCAAAGGATCTCTCAAGAAATTTTTAATGACTCACACCTTCTACAATATGGATGAGTATTTCCAGTTTGAATAAGTTTATAGTGTAGTATATTATATATCATTATTTATTACTTGCTTGTATATTGTAATCTGACGTGTTCTATATCCTTGAGTCCCACTCAACACAGGATCTACAGAACGAGATAACTACATCTACATCTACAAGGTACTTTCTGCCCCCCAAAGACTTAAGATTTTATCATGTAAGGCCTTTGTATAGCTACTGAAAACCCAGTTCTTGCCCCCCCCCCCCCAGAAATATTACCAAGTCAGCGCCTCTGCCTACACACTGCATTTATTACTTACGGTAGGCCTACCAAATATGTGTGTCCTTGAGGTAATGACACTAAGGCATTTTTTTATCTTGTTTTCATTTTTTTTAAGGTGGATCGGTCTTATTTCCACTCTTTTCTTAGAGTAGTACAATGCGATACGATGATACTTGATGAGATAAAACAAAAAACATGTCAACAATTTTCCTATAAAATGATATGGGAAAAAGGTAAACACATGTCGCCCTCGAGTCCCCCACTCCTGATGTAGATGTGGATTTAGATGTAGATATCTCGTCCTGTAGATCCTGTGTTGAGCGGGGCTCAAGGATATAGAACACGTCAGATCAAAAAATACATGCATGTTATAACAATAATATAGGCCTACAGAAAGTGCAAGCTGCCAAATTTATCCAAGCTGGAAATATTCCTCCAAAGTGTAGAAGGTGTGAGTTATTATTCTTGAATACATAATAATTTAATGTTGTTTGGAAGCTTGTTATATATCTGTACTGCAGAATAATAAGCACCCTTCTGAAAGAGTTTTAACAAGTTATTTGGTCTGTGTAGATCATTCATGTTTCTGGTAGTACGTCCATGTACACTAAAATTAGTTTGAAATTTATCAATATTATCCACTACATAACACATAGCAAAGTATATATACTCCCCTGTAAGAGTGAGGACTTTTAATTTTTCAAATAGCGGTTTACAAGATTCCCTTTTTTTCTATAATAATAATTTTGAAATGTTATGTTTGGTGCAAGGGTCTTTTTTTAATACTGAGTGGAAGGGGAGCTTGCAGACGACATGTATTACCCTAATACCAATATAACTAAACCCAACTGGTTCCTTAACCTAAAATAGCCTAATCTAGCCTCATTAATATAAGCCTAAGTAACATTATTTCACCGTAATCTATGTAACTTCACAAGAGATCTAAATTGATTTAAGGAAACTTAACACCACTTACAGTAACTTAAGTATTTTTCCCAGTGGTCTGCAAGTTACACAAGTAGGCCTCTGTATTTCATCTTGTTCAGAGTTTAATGGGAGCTCCCCGAGCTACAGTAAGTGCCAGTTAGAAAACCCAAGGCGTGTACACAATATTTTGTAACTACTCTCAGTAATTTTCATAACTTGATAACTTATATGTATACAATAACCACGAGCAAGTCCTCTCTAGGGGACCAAACAGAATATCGCAGATCATGACCGTTACATTATTTTGCTCATTTGTAGATGTCAGTTACAGAAAGTGGCAATCATTATTACTACATTGTTAACTTACACGGAAGCCCATGGTACTCTCATAAAATTAATGATTAAATTAGAATTGGGTTTCAGTCTCAGATATGTCAGCCATTAATTTGAATAATATTATTACTAGGGATGGGTCCTCGATACTTTTGATACCTTGATACTCTCAATACTTGCATGGTATCAACATTGAGCGATACTTCAGGAAACTCGCTTGATACATTTTCGATACTTTGGTAATTCTGCAATTTAAGGAAATGCGGTATCTCTTTAAAACTGCTTTTAGTAGTCTACTAAATGTAGTAAATACTTCTATTTCTCCTTTGAAATGGAGAAAACCACTCTGTGACTTTTGTCTAGTCATAAATAAAGACTTTCCGACTTTTAAAATCCAAACAGAAGAGATTCTTAATTGTTTCGTTTCCTGTCAAACGTTTCAATAACAAGCAAGCTGACTGTCCAAACCCCATTGTAATTTTTGAACAAAAACTTGTAAGTGGACTGTTTCAAAAACTAATTTTAGTTTTAATGTAGAGTTTAAAAGTAATTATAGGCTACTGATGATATTAAATTTTGTCTCATTAAATATGCACACTAAATTAATTTAGTTGGTATTACACAGTTCTCTCAACTTTTAATTTTTAAAGTACCGGTACCTATTTATTGAAACTGGAAATGTTGACGGTATCAAGTATGGAAGTATCGAGAAAATTTGGTATCGACCCATCCCTAATTATTACCCAGAGCAGGTTAGCAGACCCCTCTACATAGTGCTTTTTCGCCAACCTCCTTTTGAGAGGATAATATTTTATGGAAAAAAATCCCTCTGACACCGATATTCGAACCAGTAAACTTTTGAGTTTTCTTGCTGATGCTCTCCCAAGTGAGTTAGGCAGAGTACAATTCACAGCGCCTGATGTTTTGTATATCATACTATTCGTATTGTCATTTTCAGTTTTAGTGTACTTGAATAGTTGAATGTAATCTTTACCCTTCTCCTTCACAAGTATTGTATCACACTTGTTTAATTAAAATATTTTTTATATTTAGGCCTATGTACTTTTTCAGACGTCTGAAGATGAAGTTAATAATTTACATTTTTTCCGTTTAATTGCAGACTCGTGTTTTCCTTTCACATTAAAATTATTATTATTATTATTATTATTATTATTATTACTTTATGTTGTTAAATTCTGTGAAGTTGTCTGTTTTGTTTAATCCACAGTGCTTTGAAATAAAACAAAACTTTTTGTTGTAATTCACTCTGAGGTAATATTCCTTTCAGATGTGTCCATATTATAGTTTGTAACAAATCACTGCCTGAAGGCTGATGATACATTACCATCTCAATACTGCATTATAACTGTGGTGGAATCTATATCAAAGTTTTGCTTTGAAGCTGTGGAATTTCTGTTTGAAATAATAAAATTCAGAAGTTCAAAGATCTGATCGTACCATTGGATGATGCGCATGATAGTGTAGTCTAACACTTCTGAAGATATGAAGAAGAAGAAATCATTTATTATAAAAATGAAGCTGCTTGAATACACAAGTTGCCCTAAGACACAGCTTACCATTCAAGCCATGAAGGCCAATGGATAACAATTCAAACACAATTTTTGTTTTTGCTTTGAGTTAAATTGACAAGTAGAGTTAAGCAGAGATTCAATGCATGTTCCCATAAATATGATGGTGTATTATTCCAACAGAGTCGGATATTATAGTTTCTGAGATAGTTATCAGGTGGCGCTTATCAATTCCAAGTTGTTTTAGGAAGTCAGCTACAAACTGATAGACTGTACCCCGTGCTCCGAATAGAAGTCCTTGCACGATGTAATTGCGGTTTCCATATCTAGATGAATACTTTTGCTGAAAGAATGGTATGCAGCTGTTGTAAATTGCTTTCTTCTCCTGATCAACTTGTTTAGCATGGTCTATATCATTATTTTCGTACCGCACAGTGGGGTCCAGGATGTAGGCCTTTTTATCTTGTTTTTTGAATGCCACTATATCTGCAAATCGACTGGATCCCGCTTCATCAATAGCATGAACTTCTTCGAAACAGTCAAAGGTCTTATCATGCAACAAATCAGTGAGGATATGTTTGATCTTATGATGTCTACGGGTAATAAGTAGAGAGTTGAATGGACAGGACCCGAGTACATGACTCGGTGTTTCAGTCTCCTTAATGCATCTTCTGCAAAGGGTTGTACCATCCAATCCTCCATTATTTCCTGGGACGCCTCTGAGATTTGCATAATTTACATTCAATTTCAACAAAGATGTCCACTCAGAAGAAGTTAAACTTAATCTAGTAGTCATGAAGTTATTTGCTGGTGGAAATTCAGAAAAGTGAACTACTCCAACTCCTTGCCATGGCATAGAAGACCATTCTTCAAAGGACATTTGCCTAAGATGTTTACGAAGCATTTTTGGTTTTCGAAATGCTTCAAAATTATTTGTTATTTTCAGGCGAGTAAGGCTTGTTTGAAGTTCTTCATCAAAATTGAAACACCTTGTAAAACGTGGATCGTCACAGTTTGATAGTTTATTAGCTATAGAAATATGTTGTAAAGGGGCTTCCCAATGACATTTAATCAAGCCAAGGCCTCTCAACTTGCGTGGAGCATACAACATCGCACTTGTCGTTCTGTCAGGAAGACACATTATGTCTTTAGTAGTCCGTCTGATGATTACGTCAAGCCCATCAAGAATGTATAAGGGAATGTTAAGCAAGGGCGCTGTCTGTAAAGGATAAATCAGTGAGGGGAATATGTACTGATTTATTACATTCAGTTTCTGATTGGGCTGAAGTAAAGGAGACTTAGCCAACTTCTCTAGGTTTTGGTTAAAGTGTTTTAATGAATCCTTATTGAATATCAGTTCATCATTAAAAGTGCATCCAAGATACTTTATGGTTTCTGATTTATTTATAGATTTAATCACTTCACCTGAAAACAACTGCAACTCAGACTGTGTAAGTTCTCCTCGTTTGAGTACAATTGCAGTGCTTTTACCAGGATGAATTTCTAAGCCTATAGATTGTAATAGACTTCGTGTGACATCAATTACTCGGACTGCTGATTCAATATTACATGCTGTTACAGCTTGATCGTCAGCGAAACCCGTGAGACAAAGTGGTTCGATAGTATCATCAAAACAATACCCATGTTTACTTGCGAAACCTGGATCACAGACTTCAGTGTAAAGGAAATTAATGGCAATGTTGAATAATGTTGGCGAAAGTGGTCCACCTTGAGGAACCCCACATCTTATAGGTATTTTCTTAGTTCGACGATTACCAACTTCAATTTGGACTGTGTTATTTATCAATAAGGAGAGAATTAATCCTTGAAGATCAGATGAAATGCCTTGAGCAGTAAGGGAGTTCTCAATATGTGCATGACCAACTCTGTCAAAGGCGCGTGAGACATCCAAAAATGCAACCACACAGTCCTTCTGTTTCATCTTGGCATCTTTCAAACAATTATTTATGATGCGTGAATTTATGTGGCAACCTGCTACATTTGCCATAAAACCCCACTGAACTATTATGATGTTATGAGTTCGTGTGCCATGAAATCTACATCAACTATGACCTTTGAGTTGTTATTACATGGTGGTAGATAGTTATAAATTTTCACTTCCACAAAGTAAACACCTTTTCGAAATCATATTTTGTGCGAGTTTGGAAAATGTACATTAATTCTGACATTTGTAGGCCTACTGTCTATTTCCGAGTAAATTTTGTACTTTACTTTGTTTAGAATTATGTAAAATCAATAGACGTATTACATATTTGCATGGCTGGACAGCTATTCTGTTGATAAATTTTGTGTATGTGTTCACAAGCTTACTCTATGACTAGTTCTCTGACATTATCATTTATTGTTTCAGCTGCCTGAACAGAGCTGATGTGATCAAGGTGTTTGATGGCAGAAGTTCACTAGCGCCAGCTATTACAGTTCTCTGCAACGAGGGATCGGAGTTGGAAGTCTTGTCTACCGGTCCTGACCTCTACATCGAGTTTGTTGCCAACTCAGAATGGCCTGGGCAAGGATTCAAAGCCAGCTTTCAGTTCCAGCCCATCGACTCAATAACCAGTGACAGTCCGTCAACAGGTACATAACAATCTTCAATAACATTGATTTCATATTACAGGTGAGTTTCTAAATTCATCAATGGATCCATCCGATGGCATCGAGCTTTCATCAGAGCGTTTTTAATTTCATTGATGGAATCCATCAAAGTTTTCTTTGAGTTCTGATGAGTTTGCGCTGGTTTCCATCGACTGGCATCGATTCCATCGTACTTGAACATCCGATGGATCAGATGAGTCACCGCCATTATGATGAATTGGCAATTCAAACTTATGTAATGGAGACAGCGCATATAAGATTCATAACGTAGACTAAATTACAGACACATAAATAGTTACTTATTTTTGAGGAGTCGTTGTCCGATTCCTCATAAAGGGCTAAAACTGAAAGAGAAAGAAGCAAAGACAGTCTATTAGATGGCAGTCATAGTAAATTCTTATAATGGCATGCATTTTTAGTAACACTTAAGTTATTTTGGTTTTAGTTGTTGAAATTGTTAAAATTATAAAATATAGACCATATAAAATAATAGGCCAGTTTGAAAACATAGAACTACAGTACTGTATTGTGTATAGTATAAAACACACAGACTGTCTAAGTAGCCTACTGTGATAAACCAATTTTAACTAATAAATACCAACGAGTCTGTCTTTGCGATAAATTGTTAATTTAATGTAGAACTCACTTTTGTTTATTTATTTTAGTAGATATATTATTATTATTATAATCAGTTTCCATTGTATTTAATGTAAATGCAAATCGATCAATCCTATATATACTTTTTTGGTGGGAAAATAATACACCGGAGTTACCAACAGTGCCATCGCTAATATTTTACAATTTTATATATAGTTACTATGTTGGCGCTTCCGAAAAACATCGGTTTGGTCAACAAATGGTTTTTAAATTCATCAGTCATCATGAATCGATCGAGAAAAAATTGCAAAATCCATCCTTCCAGTCGGTGGAATCCATCGTTCATCAGTCCGATGAATTTAGAAACTCGTCTTACCTTTCTCGGGTAAGGGCATGCAAACTACAGGTTGGGAAGTAATCTGAATACATAATACTATACAGTATTTTATTTGCTGTGCAGATAATTAAACAGTATGTGATGTTTTATTACCAATTGTTAATCTTGTAGATTTCTTTTTGACAAGAAGTTTCATTTAAAATTAATACTTCAAGGGGCATCCACATTCTCAGTTAAACTATAAAAATAATCACATTCAAGAATTGCTTATTGGCATATTAATCTTTCTCTGAAACATGGTATGCTGCATCAGGGTTCGAATCAAATATTTTGATGAGGGGGAAATTAGACGTAACGAAATGTTGGAAAACACTTTCCTGTGAGGAGTGTCTTTTTCAGAATGATGTCCATCCCTTATCCACTCTTTTTTCAAATCTTTCGGCGGGTAAATCTATTAGACATGACCCGTTATTATTCACAAACATCACAGATGCTAGTGTGTGTTTCTGTTTTGTTATTCCGTGGTTTAGTAAGAGTGTTATTCATGACACTAAAACCCCTTTCATGTTCTGCTAAAGATACTGGTATTATCTTTCACACTGTTACTTTAAGCTTTTTATTAAATATTTATCCTTGTTGTTAACCAACTTAAGAACATCCACTCTCTATAAAAGACATACTCGAAAGACAACCATGGAACACCGATCACTAATGCACTCATCACAGTAAACATTCTTTATTGTTACCGGCAAAAAGAAACCAACACAAAGAAGTATATAAAAAATAAATCTTGTCCACTGTCATGCTTCTGTTACACTGTTCACGTCAAAATATTCTTACATAGTGCGACTAGTTAAATAACAAGCGTGTGAATATTTGGGCTGCACATCAACAATGCCTTTAGCTCTAGTTCCTGCACTACTTGCTTCGTACATTGGACTGATACCACAGTAATGATACTGTAACATTAAAAGCGGCATTATGAAGAAACATAAGGGCATGTTTTTGGTAATTGCACTGGGATTTCAAACTGAAGTTTATGAAATGTAGAAAAATATATTCTTGGCAAGGAAGATATTTTTATTTACGAGCTGGGGAAATCTTTCAACAAGAAGGGGAAATCACTTCCCCCCCCCCGCTAATTTAATCCCTCTGCTGTTTCCTTACCAATCATGGCGAAAAACAACTTTAGGTTTCACACTAGGCTTCTCCCACCAATTCTCTGATGGGACCTCCCTGGAAAGGAGGCATTTTAAACATCACCTACTAGATGTCTCTCTATTCGAACTACTACCAACACCATTGTGCAAAAGGCGAAACTGGGAAAAAATTAAGTAATTCATTTCTTCTTTATTATCTTCTATCTACCTTTTCCACCCTCTTCCTCCCTTCCTCCCTTTCTCTCACCTCCTCTTCACCTTACCTACCTATTTGGGACCTATTCCTAACCGTAAATTTTGTATTGGCCAGTATACGAACCCGTGACCGCTAGCACCCTAACCAGCAGCCTTAACCCCTACACCATGAACAATTATTGCTGACTGGTAAGGGAAAATTCATCTATTTAAGTTTAGAGAGCTTTAATGCATGACAAATAGCCGTTCTTCTGCAAGGGGTGTTTTTTATAATTGTGAGATATTACGTTGGCTCTAAAAAGAGCCTTTTTGGTCCTGCATTAATTAAGTCATCTTGTGGTTTTTGTGTTTTTGATATGGTTGGTGCAAGGGTCACTTTTGTGAGATTTTTGTATTTTTTATATGGTGCAAGGGTCATTTTCGTAACAGTGTGATTTTATATATTTTTATGCATATACGATACAGGGTACAATAGTGAGCTGAACAGCTTCATAACCAGGATAGGGGAAATACGAAGGTGCATGCGCAAGTCTTGGAAGCGGGTGAAAGCGGGCAGAGCTTGGCTGTTGCACGACCTAAAGTTGTTTTTCACCACAATAATTTATTAATAAAAGATGTATGAATTTTTTATATATAATTTTTTAATTGTCATTATGATATCATTAGTGTTAGTAATATTAAAACATCCCACTTAGCAATGAAGACTAGAACTACAGAATTTAGATTTCTGTTGAGATGTATTTCGTCATTGAGTACGGAATTTTACAATCGTGTTCAAAAGATCCGTTGTATCTCTGGTACAACTTGGTCTATTTTAAATATTAATTAATAATTTAAGGCCACTCGATTAAACCGCTGTACCTCTTAACAACTATGAGATAACGGTGCATAGGTAATTGTTCAACTACTTAAAAAGAAAAGATAGTCATATGACCTTAAATATCCAATAGAGGGAAGCCTTTCTCATATCTAAATTCGTCATGATTAGTCTGTTGTGCTTGCACATAGAAACATGTGTGTAATGTTTCTCTGACACCTTATGTGCTTGTTTGAGATCAGGCTCGTGAGAGGACCAATGTTAGGGATTGGACGATAATATCCGTGAGAGGATAAATGCAGGATAGATTATTAAGGTAGCTTCATGTAAAGATGAAACAATGTACATGTGAGAAGTATAAGATTTCGGAGGACCATTTAGAGCAAGAAGGGACTATATCACGAGGCCACTGGGTACAGTGATCAAAGGAAACATATTGGTTAAACAATCTAGAATGTAATGAAATACTTGCACTTTATTAATACTTGTAACCACTCGAAGAAATAATAGGTGAACACTGAATAATAATTGAATAAACACGTTGAAACAATGAATTGGAATTTGGCGCTAAACAGATTGCACCACTAGAAGTAATTTAGTAAATTTTGTAATTTACTAATGAATTATATATCAATTTAACGGTAATAAAAATTGCTGTAGAATGAATGTATTTTAAGTTATTAGCACTTGATTGTTCACGTTTTATAGCTTCTTGGTGAGTGATGACGTCACACGCTATTTAATTACTTGGAACTAATAAGTGAATCTAATGAACTTGTAATACGGCGAATAAGTAAATTATGTATAAGTAATTTACTTGAAATTAATAAAACTTATAAGGAAGTTTTATTCCAATGATTTCTAGTGAAAATACAAAGAGCGCGAACTGGCTTTTGTTACTAGAACCGGAGCAGTGTCAGACCGTGACTTGATCGTGTAACTGCAGGCTTAATACTGATGAGGCTTCCTGACGCTCTTTGAGGCGTCTTTAAAGAGGGAATACCCGACACAGAGAACTCGTGATCAGGATATGATGAAATATACGCCTACTCAACTTAATACTTGGCGCAAGAACACCTGGCGGATGATTTGAATTAAAACTATTCACTGCACATAATAAATATGCTGGAAAAAACACTTAGCTTGCGTGAACATACTCCGCGCCATTGACTATTAACGTCAATAAAAACATAACAGGAAGGCAAGCTATAATAGAGAGACACTTGTATGTACACAAAACAAGCACTAATTCTAATTGGATGTATACATGTGATATGTATTGGAAAATTACTTCTTACATATATTGCAAGAATATGATATTGAATAGAAAGCACTGATTTCACTATTTACGTATAAGCACACGACACACAATATAAATCAGAGGAGATACATAGACATGTGAGTTCAAGTGAAGCTGAAGACGTCTCGAAGGTAGCCAAGTGTGACCCAAGACGAGCAGCGACACAAAGAAAAGCTTCAATAGATAAATAGGATTGAACATTGCTATCGGAGTATGCATTGGAATAAGGAAAAGATACATGATAATTATAAAGAATGTAGGCAATTATCAAGAACATGGTGATAGAGAATTCCAATGAATGATAACGATAATTCATAAGTAACCATAGAATGTAGAAAATGGAAATGTAGTAGAACTTCAAAGATAAGTATGACAATTATTATGATCAGTCATACAGTATGCTCAAAGCACATAAAACCCATGTAGTAAGTAGTGGCTTGCCTAGTAATCTAATGTATGAGGATTAGGAGTCAGACATCATACGTCAAGATCAAAGACTATATAAACCATGTAGTAGTTGTGGCTAGGATTGCGATCCTATGACCGAGGACTAATGTAGATAAGGGACACCAAAACATCAACAATACAAGCACAAGGGAGAAATGGGACGTGTTGATTATTGAATGTTGTTGGTATATAAGGAGTAATACATCTACGTAGCAAAAGGCAAATGCTTCAAAGGAGAAACTAGCCTATGCAGCAAAAGGCAAATGCTATAAAGGAGTAAATGCACAACAGACAAGGAGCTGATAATTGACAAAGCATTTGATCCCCTTGAACTGAATGTCAATGTAAAGAAATTCAAGCTAGCGTAGGTCAAAACTCTTGAACTGAAAGACAGAGAGAGGTCTTTCAAATAGCAAGATCGATAGAAAGAAAAATACATGTAACACATCTCGCAAGAGTACGATTTGTTACAGAGATAGATGAGAAATGGACTTCAAGTGGAGAATCTTGAATATAAGATCATAGAAAGTGCCATATGCTACTCGTCTTGGAGTAGAGGACACACTTTGACTATGGGCCGCTTATATTCACCACTGGAAGTGCGCACAGTAATCACTCGAACCAAGCCGTCTTCTCCCGGATGAGTAGCGGTGATCACGCCTAACTTCCATTGAAGAGGAGGAATGTTGTCTTCCTTCAAGATGACGACAGTACCAACTTGAATGTTGTCACTGGAACAGGTCCATTTCTGCCTTTGTTGTAGTGAGTGAAGATATTCGGATGACCAGCGTTTCCATATGTGTTGCAAATGATTTTGTAACAGCTGCCATTTTTCTAAGTACCTCTTATCTTCCATCGGAGGATGTGAAGGTAGAGATGTGAGAGGTTCTCCTATTAAGAAGTGACCAGGAGAAAGGTATGACAAATCAGCTGGATCATCATTTAGACGAACAAGTGGTCTAGAATTCAAGCACGCTTCGATTTGAGATAAAAGCGTAGAAAGCTGTTCATATGTGAGAATTTGAGCTCCCATAACTCTCCTGAGATGAAACTTCATAGATTTCACTGCTGCTTCATGTAAACCACCGAAATGGGGAGAATTTGGAGGAATGAACGACCAGCTATAATCATGGTTTGCAGTGAAATTTTGAATTGTAGTTTGAAAGTCTCTTGACTGCAATAGCAATCTGAGCTCCCTTAATTTGTTGTTTGCTCCCACAAAGTTCGTGCCATTGTCACTGAAGATTTCTTTACAGAGTCCCCGACGTGCTGTAAATCTTCGTAGGGCTGCTATGAAGGCATCTGAAGTTAGATCAGAAACTAATTCAATGTGAATGGCCTTTGTTACCAAGCAGACAAAAATAGCGATGTAAGCTTTTACAGTAGTTTTACTGCGTGGAGCCCCATATCTTATGTTGAAGGGTCCAGCGTAATCGACTGCGGTGCGGAGAAAAGGTCTAGCAGGAGTTATTCTATAGCTAGGAAGATTTCCCATTAACTGTTGAGAACTTTCTGCTTTTAGCTTGAAACACGTGAGACATCTATGCAAAATAGATTTTACTACTCTGCGAATACTAGGTATCCAGTAGGCTTGTCGTAATGAAGCTATAAGCAGCTGATGCGAAGCATGTAATAGCTTGCGATGCTCATATTCTACAATCAGAACTGTTAAATGATGTCGGGATGGCAATATAACCTGATGTCTTGCATCATGTGTAAGATCTGATTTCTCCAACCGTCCACCCACTCTTATAACGTTGTTCTGATCTAGGAATGGAACTAATGCATGGATAGAGCTTTTCACTGAAGTTTGCTTGCTGTTGCTAAGATCTTTCAGCTCTTGAGAGAAAGCTTCTTTCTGAGCAATTTTAACACAAACTTGTAGAGCCTTTTGTAATTCTTCTGCTGCGAGAGGTCCATGATATTTGTTTTCATGACGGCAGGCAGAAATAAATCTATACATATAACAAGTAACTCTCTGCAGGCGCTTGAGATTAGAGAATCTTGTAATAAAACTATCTTCTACTACAGTAGCTGCCAGGCAGATGGAAGTAAGTTGCTCTGAGGAATCTGGAGGGCTTAATTGTTTTGGCTGTTCCGGCCACAATGTTGTGTTATGAGCCAACCACTTAGGACCGTGCCACCACAAATCAATATCAGACAATTGTTCAGAATATACACCTCTTGAAACGAGATCAGCTGGGTTGTTTTCTGTAGAAACATGTCGCCAGGCTGCTGTTTCAGAAAGTTCTTGTATTTGTGACACACGGTTGGACACAAATGTTTTCCACTTTCGTGAATCTGATTTTATCCACGACAGAACAATAACTGAGTCTGACCATAGATAATTTTGTGAGGTTTGAATGTTAAGGTCATTCAACACCTTGTTGTACAGTTTAGATAACAGCAATGCTCCACAAAGTTCAAGACGTGGAATGGTTTGCCTTTTAAGAGGGGCAACCTTAGACTTGGAACATAGCAAGTTAATTGTAACTTCACCTTCAATGTTCACAGAACGGAGATATATGCATGCACCGTAGGCCTTTTCTGAAGAGTCACAGAAGCCATGGATCTGTATATCTTGAAGGGTACCATGTGTGAGAACAAATCGTGGAATACGCATCGTGTGTATTGTACCTAAAATGTCGCAGATCTCAATCCATTTCTCTGCTATGTGTGAAGGTACCTCCTCGTCCCAGCCAAGCTTTTCAATCCATAATGATTGCATGAAGATTTTGGCATTGATAACCATAGGACTGACAAGGCCTAAAGGATCAAAAATGGATGATATGACTGATAGGATAGTACGCTTGGTAAGTTTAACTCGAGTATGAGTTTGGAGAGAAGGATGGGATTGAATCTGGAAGTTATCAGTTGCAGGATGCCATAGTAAACCAAGGGCATGTGCATTTTCACTGTTGTCAAGAGACAGAGGCAACTGGGTCTCTCGATAAGATGATGGTACAGATTCCAGCAATGCTTCATGGTTGGAACACCACTTTCGCAATGGAAATCCGCCACTGTCAAGCATGAGGATTAATTCTTCTTGAAGGCGTAGCGCTTCTTGAAGATTATCATATCCTGCCAGGCAGTCATCTACATAGAAGGAAGTCCTGACTGCTTGTGAAGCGAGAGGGTATTTAGTTTCTTCTTCTATTGACAGCTGGTGCAGGGATCTTATGGCTAAAAATGAAGCTGATTTAGTACCATAAGTAACTGTAGTTAATGCATAGTCTTGTATGGGCTCATTTGCATTAGAACGCCACACAATCCTTTGAAGATTCTGGTCGCTTTCGTGCATTTTTATGCGTCGGTACATTTTAGAAATGTCAGCTGAGAATGCATATTTATAGGTTCGAAAACGAGTTATAATTGATGATAGGTCATCTTGCACTGTAGGCCCTAATTTCAGAATGTCATTTAGGGACTTGCCTGAAGATGTTTTTGCAGAAGCGTCAAACACAACTCTAGTCTTGGTTGTAGTAGACGAGGGCTTGATTACTGCATGATGTGGTAAATAGAAGCATTTTTCACCTGGCCGTGGAAGTGAAACCTTCTTCATGTGTCCCAATTCTTCATATTCTTGCATGAATTTTTTGTAGTCTTCTTGCAAGACAGAATTAGTTTGAAATTTTCTTTCCAGATGTTCTAAGCGTTTCACTGCTTGTTGTCTGGATTCGCCCAAGGAGTCCTGAGATCGATTCTTGGGTAATTTCACTACAAAAGCACCGTCATCTGCACGAATAGTGTTTTGTATGAAATGCTCTTCACATTCCCTTTCTTCTTTAGTAAACACTGGTTTAGGAAAGTCTTCTAATTCCCAGAATCGTCTTAACTGTGTATCAACATTATCAACAGTCACAAATAAATTGTGTTGAGCGAATGTGACCTTCTTGGATTTAATTGCTTTCTTGGGAATAGTTCCACTAAGTATCCAACCTAGCTCCGTGTTACTAAGAATAGGGTTATTAGGAATGACTATTCTTTCATTAGTGAATAGTTGGTAAAACAAGCTAGCACCAATGAGGAGTTGGACATCACCAGGGATGTAGAATTTAGGATCCGCTAATGTTATTTCACTAGGAATATTGAAATGTTTGGGATCTATACGGACTGAAGGAAGGTTGTTTGCAATGTGAGGGATTACTAGACAACTCATTTCAGCTTGGAAATTCTGGATTCTGGATCGCAGATTAACCTTAACACTGTGATTGCAAGAAGAGGTGCCATTAATACCTCGTATCTGAGTGTCGACATCTGTGGTTGGCAGCTGCAACTTCTTGGCTAAACCTTCAGTTATGAAGTTCAATTGGCTTCCTGAGTCCAGTAACGCTCTGCATAACACTAAATTTCCTTGTCTATCTTCAAGATGCACTGCTGCTGTTGCTAATAAAATCTCCCTTTGGTTAGAATTTTCTTTTATCGAACAATAACTAGCAGGTACATTATCTGTAGATTCAGACGGTTGATGTGGTTGTCGAGGAGCCTTTTTACTGTCTCGTGTGTTGTTATGTAACAGTTTGCTGTGTGAAGCCTTTCCAAATTACAGAATGACTTGATTTTGCAATTGTCTCTTTTGTGACCGTTGGAGAAACAGTTTGCACATAAACCTTTGCTTTTCACAAAATCCCAACGTTGATCTACACTCAACTGTGAAAACTTGTCGCACTTATATAAATTGTGACTTTCCTTGCAACAAGGACATGTATCACCTTTGATGGCAACATAAGATTGACGAGTCGTTTTTACAGATTTCTTTTGTGTATGTCTTTCACTTTTTTCTTTGGATGGGCTTGGCACATTGTTAGAATTGGATAGCACTTCTAAAGAATGAGCCTTGGCTTCTAGGAAGTTCATCAACTCTTGAAGCGGTGTGAACCTTTGTGAGTCAATTTTGCTTTCCCATTCCTTGCGTGTAGTTTCACCAAGATGATCCAATATTAATTGAATGAACATGACTTCGTGTAATGGGATTTCAATATTGAGAGCTTCGATGGCGTTAAGATTGCTTTGAAACTGATTTAGTAAGTTTCGCAAGTCTGTAACATTTTCATCTTTCATTATTGGTAATGAAAGTAGATTTTTTATATGAGCTGTGGCAATAACTCGAGTATTATCATATCTTGCACACAATAAATTCCATGCTATTGGAAAATTCTCATTCGTGACTGGAAGATTCTGAAGGAGCGCGTGGGCTTGTCCCTTCACAGAACTCAGCAAATAATGGTATTTCTGGATGGGATCCAATGAATCATTGTTTACCACTAAACTACTGAAAGTGTCGTGATAGTGTTTAAAGTTAGTCACATCTCCAGTGAATACAGGAATTTGAATTCTTGGCAATTGTATATTTCTATTGTTGCACTGTGAAGCAGAAGATTGACATGTGTGATGAGAGTTACCACTGTGATTAGATCGTTGGCTGTGATGAGATCCTACACTACGCACTGGTTGCTCTTGTGCACATATAAGCTCACCAAGTTTAGCTTTCAGCTCTTCGTAACAACTTCTCGTTGTCTCCTTATGTTCTGCGTGTTCATCTAAATCTTCTTCGGCTTCTATTAGCGATTCGATTTGAGTTTGAACTGTTTCGTACCGCTCCCAAATAATATTTAAACTGTCATATTTCACTTTTAATAGAAATACGTTTGTTTCTTCATTTATACTAGCAAGAGTTTTTTGCATGTGAGTTAGTTCACGCTTAATTATACCTCTTCTTTTAATCAAACCTCGTAATTCACTTTCCATGTTGAATGCGAAATGTGGAAATTACTTGTTCTTGAAGATTGAAATTCTCTCACCGCTGTACGATAATATATGTGAGTCAGCTGTTCACTGCTATCTTGAAGTTCACTGGTGACCGGAATCCCACGATGAGTCGAATCACTGCTGCTATGATGCTGTCTTCGATGCGAAGTTCAGGGTTGCTGGAACTCACGAACTGACCGACGCGGAAGCACATATGAATGAGACGAACTCGAGAAACGGTATTTGCGAATACAAGTATGCAATAAATAAGATTGTACCAATATGATCCTGCCCGTAAGGACCAATGTTTGAGATCAGGCTCGTGAGAGGACCAATGTTAGGGATTGGACGATAATATCCGTGAGAGGATAAATGCAGGATAGATTATTAAGGTAGCTTCATGTAAAGATGAAACAATGTACATGTGAGAAGTATAAGATTTCGGAGGACCATTTAGAGCAAGAAGGGACTATATCACGAGGCCACTGGGTACAGTGATCAAAGGAAACATATTGGTTAAACAATCTAGAATGTAATGAAATACTTGCACTTTATTAATACTTGTAACCACTCGAAGAAATAATAGGTGAACACTGAATAATAATTGAATAAACACGTTGAAACAATGAATTGGAATTTGGCGCTAAACAGATTGCACCACTAGAAGTAATTTAGTAAATTTTGTAATTTACTAATGAATTATATATCAATTTAACGGTAATAAAAATTGCTGTAGAATGAATGTATTTTAAGTTATTAGCACTTGATTGTTCACGTTTTATAGCTTCTTGGTGAGTGATGACGTCACACGCTATTTAATTACTTGGAACTAATAAGTGAATCTAATGAACTTGTAATACGGCGAATAAGTAAATTATGTATAAGTAATTTACTTGAAATTAATAAAACTTATAAGGAAGTTTTATTCCAATGATTTCTAGTGAAAATACAAAGAGCGCGAACTGGCTTTTGTTACTAGAACCGGAGCAGTGTCAGACCGTGACTTGATCGTGTAACTGCAGGCTTAATACTGATGAGGCTTCCTGACGCTCTTTGAGGCGTCTTTAAAGAGGGAATACCCGACACAGAGAACTCGTGATCAGGATATGATGAAATATACGCCTACTCAACTTAATACTTGGCGCAAGAACACCTGGCGGATGATTTGAATTAAAACTATTCACTGCACATAATAAATATGCTGGAAAAAACACTTAGCTTGCGTGAACAGTGCTACCATAAGGAAATTACAATTTTCTCATCACTGCTCTATTAATGCTATTCGTACAAGCTGAAGACCATTTAAAATGAGGTGGCTTTCACAGTCAGTGTCTTGAGAGAAGCAATCTTACAGGCTATTAAGCCATGGTCCACAGTTCTTAAAATCTAACATGTGTGTATAATTGCACGCATCTAGCATTTTCCACTATAATTGATCCCAGTCAAGTTTGATCCTGTTCAAAACAAAAGTTAGGAGAACTCACAGAGGGTTCGCGGAATTTTTTTTCACCTGGCGCATCAGTAAATACTACTATATTCAAAGAGGCAGTGGCACAGCCACAGGGGGATAAGGGGGCTAAAGTCCCCCCCCGGTCCCCCAGATCAGATTGATTTTTCATTAATATATCATTTTCACTTACGTTCAATTAATGATAAGAATGCAAGATTATTTAAAATATCTCACATACAATGTTTAAAATTCTTGATTGAGTTTTTTCACCGTACATAAGAGAAATTCATTAATTGATTTTAAATGCGTTAGTTTTCATCATTGCTTACATTTGCCGAATGGAGTCCAGATCCTGCTGTACAAAGTTTGCTGCCAGATTCATAATAGCAGAATATCTTCTGTATTAGCAATAATTTCAAATCATCATAGAAGTTGAAAGAATTTAATATGTTGAGTTCTTTATATTACTGTAGTAACAACAGCCATTGTTAAATTCTCCGTCAATCCGTCATTCATTTAGCTGATTGTATGAATACACTTTTTCACTCTTGTTTTCTTCAGCGTTTCACATGGTCACTTTAAAAACACACAGAACGCAATACTATCGGTGTGCAGATTCACATATTTCTACTGTATAGAAGTATTTTTGTTTAAATAATGATTTTACTGCTTCATAATGAGTTTTATATTTCCAATTGTTTTCTTGCTTGGCGTGATATGTTTATCAATTTCTGTTCTCTTATTATTGAAATTTTAAAGTATCCTCCCTATTAAAATGTTACATCTGTAATAGTACAAGACTGTACCGAAGTGTGTAATCATTCTAAAGCTTTATGTACCTAAAACTCACATGACTCAGACACTGATGTGGAGTTTTTGTAATGTATTATACGTTGTTCGTTACACTCTGAACCCTCAATCAGCATCCCAGAGTTTCCGCCTCACACCCCCACTCTCTTCACTCTTTACAAGCGCTATCATCCATTTACACTTCTCTCCTGATGATATGCACTACTAGTCTCTCTGATTACTAAAGTACCAACTCCTGTGTTCCCTTCAATCATAAGTTAATTATACCCCTTTAAAGTTTTAAATGAAATTATTTCTGAAGAAAATGTGCAATAATCAACCATGAAATGCTCTTTTATTCAATAATAATACTGTACCAGTATTTAGATTATTGTCATTATTCCTAAGACATCCTGATTCAGAAAGTGGTATTCAATTTTCAGGGATTGATATGACTGGATTCGACACTTGTCATTTTACCAGTAGACACCTTAAAAAACACAATAACACTTTTTAATTGGAGGAATGTGTAGACATATAGTGGGTGCTGCTCAATTTATACAAACCGATTTCCCTCTCTACAAAAGGAGAAAGAAAAAGAAAAAAACACTAGGAAGTAGGAGACACAAAAGAAACAAACAAACAAAAAACACAAACATTTCTAACAGACTAATCAAAATATGTTTCTTCACTGTTATCCATTTAAGCTCTCTTTGTAAGTTTCTCTTTCAGCACCTATAAATTTTCAATTGATGCAATTGGAATTGCAGACTTGCCAGGCGATATAGATACATTGAAAGCACTAATTTAAGGCGGCATAAATTTACTTCAAACAGGCCTAAATACAAGACCAAATATACTATTCTCTAAATTCAAACATAATTTATGCCTTCATAATAAACAATTTTGTTTTCAATGATACGATAATATGTTTATACGCTATGTGATGTAACAGTATCATAATAATTCTCATTACAAAACAGAATTTTGTTATACACTGTTGTCCAAGTATCGATCAATATTGTACATGGAACAATCTTCAAACCTTCAAAGCAACAATTCAAACTGGACAATAAACAGGTATCAATTCTTTTCATTTTACTTTACATGGAGATTCAAAAGTCTCAATCCATTTTCCAGAAAAAACACATCTATTGATGGGAAAGCAACAGAAATCAATACAATGCGCTATATTGATTAATCAATGAAATTCAACTTGATCTCTCCACATATCTACACACAATCCCCCATCGTTCTACAGTTGATGTGAACACTCGTCATGTTCCTGGTCTAATGGTATCCACAGCTGGTCAAATCTGATTTTTCAATTCCAGAATACCACCCCTTTTCATCAGCTGATTAACCTTCGATCTGATAGCCCCAGGCGAAGAAATAAAGAGGAGTCAGATCAAGTGAATGGGGAGGGGAGTCCATACCCTAGGTGAGCCTCTTCCAATCCGTCTGTGAGGAAAGAGTGCACTGAATTGGTCAAGGACTTTTTTGGCGAAGTGGCGTGCTGCTATACCCTCATCATTAAACATGATGCTGCTCATCAAGTCGCTGTGTTCCACAGTCTCAAGGAGAATCTGTAACACATGACTTTGAGAGATGTATGGCTTGCATGACCTAGATATGGTGGGCATAGTTTTTATCAGCGTTGATCCTGTTTCTGAAAGAACTTCATCCAGTACAGATCCTATTCTGAGAAATTTTTTCATAAAAATCCTTATATTTGCCCTGGATAGAGCAGTTTTTTTAATTTCCGTCAAAACATTGCCTGGACATCAGCATAGGCTAACCCTTTCACCTGGCCACATACTATGGCTATGCTCTTGTCTTTACTGAGCATGGTTTATATCACCTAGATCAGCCAAGTTCTTTGATGAATTACAAGGTATTCTAAAAACTCAAAACTTAGACATAATAAACAGTCGAACAAATAGAGTTGTATGCAACTAGGCCTGTATCATATGAAAATTATGAAGCTTGCTGCGGTCATTTCATAAACAACATACTCATTATTTATTTAATCAGGTTATACAATGTCCTAGACATCTTCCTGCACCCATTTCAGGAGTTTATCATTTTTCTCCATAGTTCTCGATTTGTCCATGCTTCGTCTTCTATTCTCCATTCCTTTAGTGTTTGATTGATGCCTTGTGTCCATGTCAATTTGGGCCTGCCCCTCTTTCTTCGTCTTTTCGGAGTCCACTCATATATCTTCTTCGGTGTCCACTCATATATCTTCTTCGGTAGTCTATCGTCTGTCATTCTTTTCATGTGCCCATAGATTCAGATTCAGATTCAGATTCTTTTATTGTCCGTAAACATTGATGCAATGGACATGGTCAGTACAATAATATGCATAAAAATCACATGGTTAGAATAATAGATCATCCAGATTAGCATCAAAAACCTCCCTTAACTCATACATAGGGTGAGTTAGTAGCCATAAGTTCATTACCTTTTTAAATCTCTCTACGTCAACATTATACCATCTTAGTTGTGCTGTTTTTACAGTATCTACCAGCGATCCGTGTATTCAAGACATACTCATGTCTTAATAAATGTCATTATAAACTTGTTGCATAATGTATGCCTACTGTTATCATCCTTTTGTTCGCATAATGTTGTTTGTCGGAAATTTAGCAGACAATAAATCAATCTAAGAAGTCACATCCACCACAGTTGCATTTTTCAAAATAAAAGGAAATCCTAAGTTTAAAATATTCTCCCAATCAGGAGCTTCAATTTGATGTGTATTACAAACTTTCTGTCTCATTTTTTACTATAGCTTTACCCAGTGCTACAGTGCTGCAGCACACAAGTTGTTTTCTGTTTTCATGAAATGTTATTTTCAATCGATATACTGTATTGTATATTACATAGATTTCGAACTTGGCGCCTCCAGTCGAGATCACATTTGTTGATGGTTTGTGAATTGATAGTATGAGTACCTTCTTTATCGCTGTTCACTCACTGCATTCTCTGTAGCGAGATTCACTCATGCGCAGTAACCAATTTTATTTATGTTTTGATGTCAAGTCTCCTTCTACATGTAATTTCCATTCGCGAATATGATGAAGTGCAGAAATATGCATAGTTTATTGTGATATCTCTGAAGAGCTAACCATAATTATTTTTCCAGAGATGGAACTATCTAAAATTCTGCCTTAACTTTGACAGAGGTGGCCAGTAAATGAAATAAAAGTGTACATGCAAAAGTAATTGATAACTTCTGGCAGTAAAAAGGAACTCCACATGCGACACTACTTACATAGGTAGACCTACCAATATTTTCTTTGTTTTAAATGTATATAACTAGGAGGTGCCCGTGGCTTCGCCTCGATAATTCTTTTAAAAATTGAAAATTAAGAGTATAATAATTATTAAAGCATTACATTTATTAACACTTGCACGCGAATCATTCATAAACTAAGCCATTAATAATTAATGAAACAGCTAAAATTCCTGCTTTAGAGTACATTCCACGACATGAAAGCGCCCCCTGAGGAAACTATATCAGAATCGATTATGCAGTTCCAAAGAACCTGTGAACACATAATACGTATTGTTTTTCAGCTGTTTATTGACATGAATATGATGTGAATTTTATTTTATCAATTCAGTGTAATTTTCAGAAATTATATAATGTTTCAAGGGAAGGAATGGTTTGTTTGGATTATTATTATCAGCGATATTTCAAGAGATAAAACCATCAATATTTTATAGCTGTTGTCCCCGGCTTCGCCCGCCATTATTCATTGACTCCAGGATTTTTAAGAAAATTACTCTGGTAGATTATTAAAAATGTTTGTGGTTCAGAGCTATGAAAATTGTAAGTAAAAATAAAATTAGAATATTTGTTCATTGTGTTCATTTCACTTAGGCCTTATATAATAAAGAAACGGTTTTCCTTCCTAATTTTGTAGTCGTCATGAAAGTTAGACTGCGAGAGACGAACATCGCCAAGTATAGGCCTACCCGATGTCTCACGAAGCGGGCGAGCAAGCACGCTATTTAGGGCCGTTGAATTGTATAAGAGTAGATGGTATAACTTATTCAGTTACACCCTTCAATTTAAGCCACAAGCCACAACTAGATTTTATTCATTTTGAAGGATAGAAAAAGTAAGGAAAAATAGTTAAGAAAAACAAGAAGAGAGCTGTTAGTGTGAGTTGGAACTTTCTTGGCTATGCTAAAACTCTTGTGCATCATAGATAGGGCCATCGGTGTCAAGTTTCTTGTTCTCTATTTGCTCTTCCCCCTCAGATATCTCGTCTGTTTTTGTTCTGGCGTACGTTGATATGTGCTTTGCATCTGCTTCAAGTACACCAGATGATGAATATTTGTCAAGAGTAAATCACATCCTCTTCAGGATCATTGCCTTCACTTGAAGTGGCAAACAGCATCTGCGACCCACAAGTATAGGTTAGCATTTCCCACATAATGTTTCCTTTGGGCATCTTTTCCAAATCATCCAATTGAAAGACTCATTATTGTTCTGAGTCAATCCAAGCAGTCATTTGTAAAGGATTTCTGTCATAGTGAGTCACTCATATAAGGATTTGATAGCTTCAGGGATGTCAAAAGGCAAAACTTGACTTATGCTTGCAACGATCAAGCTGCATATTGGCTTTGCCTACCTGGTACAAGCACCAGCTATTGTCTCCTAAAGGACAGTTATGGTCTTTCCACACTGGGACACTTATGATGGTCACCAGTTTTCACAGTGAACACACGTGGATCACTTGTGACGGTCACCGCTATTATTGCCAATAGTAGCCACATGATAAAACAATTTGTCATCGCTTTTACAAATGGCAGGTTGACATTCCACTTCACTTATAAAATCTTCAGTAATCAAATCTAAACTCATGGTCTAGATAACTAGTTTCGCTAAGCTCGACTATACAACTGTAATAAATATATAAAATATACACAGTATATACATACGTACATACATAAAGTTAAAACTGTTCCCTGATCCATTCGGTAAGTACAGATAATGGTGAACAAGGGCCTACCACCATCCCTCATTTCGTTTGGTCTTTATCTTAGTATATTATCAAGGCTGATGTTGATTGAAATAAGTACGGTACTTGTCTCTATTTTTACATAACCATATGCCCCAAATCAGGAAATGCCTGCTTTTAAGCAGTTCAGAAACTCTTTATCTTCTCGTCGTCTGTCCAGAAATCTAAAAATAAAAATTTATAAGACAATTATCCTGCCGGTTGTATCATATGGGTGTGAGACATGGTCGCTTACTCTTCAGCGAGAAGATAATCTGAGAGTATTTGAAAACAAGGTGCTTAGGAAAATATATGGCCAAAAGAGATGAAAATGGGGACTGGAGAAAACTGCATAATGACTAGCTTCATAACCTATACTCGTCATGGGATATAGTAAGGGGAATTAAATCACGGAGAATGAAATGGGCTGGACATGTTGCGCGCATGGGAGGGGAAAGACATGTTTCAAAAATATTGACTTGGAAGACCTAGATGTAGGTGGGAGGACAATAATAGGATAGATTTAGGAGAAATGGGATTTGCGAGGGATGGTTGGATGGATTTAGCACAGAATAGGATTGAATGGCGAGCTCAGGTAAGCGCGGCAATGAACCTCCGGGTTCCATAAGATAGATCAGCGTTTCTCATCCTATGGTCCGCGGACCACGGACCACTGGTGGTCCGCGGACCACGGACCACTGGTGGTCCGCGAAGATGGTGCAGATGGTCCGCAGACATAATTAAAAAATATAAAGCAAGTGGAAAGTAAAGAATTAAAATTTTTTTCACATATTTCGCTATAACGACCGATAATTAATACCCCAAATATTAAGAATATAGGCCTTCTTTTAAAAATGGGATGTAAAATTAGGGGTCCGTAAAATTTTTTTGACATTTTAGAGGTCCTTGGGTTCAAAAATGTTGAGAAACGCTGAGATAGATAATATTCCTTTAGCGTGCTTAGGAATTGTCTATTGCCATTGAGTGAGTAAGTAAGAAAGTAAGTACTTGTCCATATAATTTGAACCAAACAAATGACCAATTTCATTGAAAGAGGAAGCAACTTCATCTTGCTGTACCACGGTAATTTTTCCCGTCTGAATGTAGTCTCATGAAATTTGCATTGCAGCTATTTTTGTTTCCACAAAGGATGTCATATAACTTCAAACAGACGTCATCTGTCACAACTGCTGATATATAATGAAGGTTTATTTACACTATTGTTCATACGTGAAATCTCATATTTCTGGATCTAACGAGTTTTCAAGAGAATTCTGTGTAATATCCACTGTAAAACTTAATTTGTTTTTCCTCTGCAGCATGGCATAATATTCATATGTCGTGCTTTGACTCTGTCATCGCGTTGCTTATGGATTGAGTGTAGTGGTTTTTTTCTGTTATTAACTTCCTTACACCCAGGCTAAAATGTGTTAAAAGGAAGTTTTTGTTTTTATTATTTAGGACTTTCATATATTACAACAAATTCCTCCCGACAACCAAAGGAAATTCTGTCTCTCCACATATTTCTATTCTCAGCATCATCTTCTGTTAGATCTCTTTGATCGTATTTCTTCTGATACCATCCAGCCATTGTTCTCGCGGTTTCCTTCGTCTTCATCATCTTTAATAATAAGTAAGTAGTTCTCAAGATAGAAATGAATGAAGAATAACTTAATTTGCAGCATCATAAGACATGAAATCTGAATAACGCTGTTCTTTTGTTTATGAACTCGAAACTTTTTTTTTTTGCAGTACAATACATAAAACATTTGTACAGGATACATCACAAATAAAGGATATTAAAAAAAAAAACACTTTTAACATTAGACACTATGTCTAAAAAGCTGTTTCTTTTATTTATTCAGGTTTGCATTTATTAAATCTAAGCACTGGATAAACCTAACAACCAATCTATTCCCTCTAATCCAATATGAATTCTGGTCTTATATTCTGATTTTAAATGTCCACAAGTCTTTGTGGTTTATTATTTTTCATTTGCCAGAAAGTAGCATTTATTTTAGGTGCGTAATTATACCCTTTTTAATTATATAAGTATAGCAAGTTGGCTTCTTTGTTCGCAATCTAGTTATTTATTTTATTTTTGCAACGTATTTTAGAAATCCATTAAGATATAGCCTACTCTGTCCGTGTGAAAAAAACCGCCGTTATTCACATCTGTGCAAAAATATTGATATTGATATTTCATTTAAGTGTCTCACAACGAATGTCTGCACCAGCCCCTGAATGCGTCTGACTCGTATTGGTTTAATGTTAAAGTCTGGCACTCAAAAAAACGAAGGAACATTGGTCAGGTTCAGGAGAGAAAGAGTGAGGGGAATAAGCCAAATATAAAGTGGAGGGTTAGCCTTTGATGCGTATCTGTCACCACGAAAAAATTGTATGCGCAGGGGTGGGGAATGGATCTGGTGAAGCCAGTTTTGTATTCCCGTACAAACATAAACCACTACGCATTATGTCGGAAAGATTCCGTGCACTCAAATGTACATAAGCAAGACTGGAATAAATTTAAAATCAACATAAAAGTACAAAATTCTATCGATGCCTGTATTTATATACAGTTATAGGGAATTGAAGAGATCAAAGAAATACAGGCTAGTGGTTTCTATAGTCTACAGATTTAGAATCCATCATTTTGTTGACTGTTGAGAAAATGTTTCTGCTAACTGAAAGGAAAGAAATCATAGAAGCTGCAGCGGCATTTCACAATTCGACTTTTGATTTATGTGAACTTTGATGGCGGGATATACAGTAAGCAGGATTTTGGTTGTCACAAACAGAAATAAGTATTGTTGTAGACGTGATTGATGTTGCAGCAGGAGGCCATGTGAACTGATTAGAGTTGGCATTGAAACATAAGAAAGCGCTTACATTGGATTTAGTTTGTTGTAAACACTGACGTTACTGTGATAGATGATTTATAGTCTTCTACTAGTATTCCTCCCTTCACGTTTAATATACAAATTACTTTGGTGCCTTGTTCACTGGTAATTCAGTTGAAAACACGGCCATGTTTCATAATCAAAACTGTGCTGGCATGTTTGAGGTTGCAGAATGTAGGCCTACTCAAATAAAATAGCCTAATTCAGGTGAATGGAAGTTCCTGATTTTCCAACCAATCATTGTAGAATCTTATCAGTAGGTGTAGAATTTTAACAAAATTCATATAGGTAACAAAAACCTCCACTTGGTGGGCCCTTCGCCCCAACATAGGGACTATAGGGTATAGACAGACAGAGAAGATAAATTAAAAAAAATCCCTTTAGGCAGGCCTACAGGCGGAGGTAGATTTCGAAGTGCTTTTGGTTTAATTTACTGTCGCTGCATAGCACTCTTCTTCTTTAGCCTTGGCATGGTAAACCTGCAGTAATAAGAACTGAATTCGGTAAAGAGGAAGAGCCTACAATCATTTGTTTTGACAACAAGAATAGGATATAATATTCTGGGAGGCCGTGCGCAAGATCAGCAATGAATAAAATTAGCAAAGCCGCTAAAAAATACAAAATTATGATATTATAATAATTCTTTTAAGTGTTATTATTTTCAAACATTAAAATCTCGCGTCATATGAGAGCTATCAAGAAACTATTTATTGATTTGTAGAGTACTCATCAAGAGCTTTTCAACGATGCCCCACAAGACGTAGTTTCAAAAGTTTCGAATTTTCATCCCCCACCCCCACCTCCACCCTCACCCTCACTCGAACCCCCGAATCGTTGGTGTCACTGTGAACTCCATAGGGAGTGCTTTAATTTATTCCAACAAAGTATCCCTCTATACTTCATAGGGGCCGAGATAAAAATGTTTTAAAATTTCAACCCCCTCCCCCGACCACCCCCTTGGGCCAATTTTACTCATTAACGAACTTGTCCGTACTATTGGGCCTAGAAATAACATATTAAAATTTGGTTCAAATATCTTCAAAATTACGGCCGCTATCGTGTAAAGATATATATATATATACTGTATAAATATATTATATATATAAATATCACAATTTTTTTTTTTGAACGGGCGGTGGTTTCGTACTTAGGGGAGCATGAAACGTAAAGATATGAAAGAATTTTTCGAAAATCATGAAGTGGTATCCATTGCAATAGGTAGATTTTTCTTCGAAATCTACCTTAAAAAAAGTCCTATAGACAAGGTATTTATGACTTAATATCCTTCAAAATTGCCATAAATGATATTGAAAAAGTACCTAAAATATATTATTTTAATAGCCTATTGAAAATTTACTTAGTGGAAAAGTTGGTTTGAAATTTTTATTATTTATTTATTTATTTATTTACTAAACCGACTTTACAGCCCTTTATGAGCCTATGCCTCCTTGATGATAACCAGGGCCCGGATTCTGATGACCTAATATTGTTTGAAAAATGACCTATAAAATGACCCTAAATTTTAAAGAAAATGACTTAATAATCATAAAAAAATGACCTAAAACTGATATTTTATTGATACAAAATTATTATTGTACACACAAAGTTTTAGTCTAATTTTAGAATAATTGTACAAACTGAAAAAACTGTAATGGTGTGAATGTTTTTTTCTCACGGAAATTTATACTGGCACTGAGGAGTCAAACTTCGGCATTTCCTTTTGCGGTCTGCCGGATTATTGTTTATTGAGGGTAAACAGTAGTTTGCACTCTCAAATCCAAGCAGGTGTCAACACAATCTAATAACAATAGTAATATAATACAAAATTTTGACGTTTCTTTGATTCTCATTTCCGACTGAGGCATGACAACATTGACAACACTTTTCCTTCTTGCATTAAACAAACAACACTTCAAAGAGAGAACCGCGAGTGACGAAAATAGTTAATACACTCAATGTAAATGCATGAAAATGACTAAATACGGAAGCAAATGACACGAAAATGACAAAATAATGACCTAAAATTGAAATAAATGCCCATAAAATATAAAATTGCATAAAATGACAAAAAATGACCTAATAAAAATGTATTTCTATAATATAGAGGCCATGATTAGGATTTATGTACAAGTTGGCAACGTCTATGTAGCGTCAATAAAAAGATGACATGTCATCAGAATCCGGGCCCTGATGGTAACCTTCCACATCTTGCACCTCCTTCCACCATGCTTTAACTTTTAGAGTTCTTAGATCTTTTAAGGCTCCATCTAACCATCTCAGTTTGGGTCTTCCTTTTTTTCTACTGCCTTCAGGCTGAGAGAAGGTTGTCTTTTTACAAGGGTTATTGTCTTCCCTTCTTCCTATAGGCCTATACCCTAACCACTTCAGTCTATTGATTTTTATGGTATATCTGGTTCTTTGTACAGAGCATATAGTTCATCGTTATATTTTATTCTCCATAATCCATTCACACAGCTTGGGCCGTATATCTTCCTCAAGATCTTCCTTTCACATATCCTTAAATTTTCCTCGTCCCCCTTTGTGAGGGTCCAACTTTCAGTTCGGTACAGAATAATAGGTTTTATCAATGTTGTGTATATCCTAATTTTTATCTGGTTCCTTATTCTGTTAAACATTAACAGCTTTCTTAAACTATAATAGCTTCTATTGCCTTTGTTAATTCTGTGATTAATTTCTTGTGATTATTGCTCCTAGATATTTAATTTTTTTATTATTTAGTCGTTTTAATTTATTTATTTACTACGTCTAGCAGAATAGTTAAAAATTAAATATGTAATTCTTGCAATTTTGTAAATCCGAGTCAGTGATAATAAGTATTATTTTTCTATTAAATAAATTATTTAACAATCATTAAAGTTGAATTAATAAATGCGGGCGAAGCCGCAAGGTACCTACTAGTGTAAAATATTTTAAGTTTGGTTGTTAATATGGAATTTTATATGTTCCATGTACACTAAGGAAAGAATATGGTACATTTCCAGTGCTCTAAGCTTATATACCCTTTAAGTAACCTCATTTTCGTTGATTTCGTTAATATTTTAATTCCTGATTGTAAGCGTCAGTCAGCGGTACATTTCATTGTTAGTCGTTTGGTCACGGCATGTTGGATTGCTTGATACATATCTAAGCTCATGTTGACACAGAAACACAAGTAATCCAGTCTAGAAACTTTGTTGTGTACTAACCTGCAATGTGGCGTGATTTACTTCACTATAATACCCTATAAGTAGATATGAATAATTTATCTGCTAAAGCCACGGACCAAAGCAGTTTAAACCATTATGTTGTATCGTACTTTAAAATCAGAATTAAAATAGTATGGACATAAATTATAAGTAAATACAGTCTGATAGCTAAACTTGTTCAAGATTTATGAATAATTTATTTGTGCGCCTGATAAGGGCCTGCGATAATGGAGTTTGGCGTTATACACAACATGCATCATGTTAAAACAGTCTAATTATGTAGCCTGAATAAGTACTAAATCAAGGTAAATTTAGTCATATTTTTTCTTTGTGGATGGTTTCGATGGTTACGCACTATGTTTATTCACATAAAAAAGTGATTTTAGCTCGTTGTGTTCTTCATAAACCATAGAAACTGTAGTATTTTACTTTCTGTGGAAAGTGTCCTAAACACTGGGAAAATAAGACTGAAGATGTCTCTTTCCTAATCTTTAAAAGGCATCTGTGAACAGAAAACGGCTCTTGGAAAGCTAAAATTACGATTGCTTATTGGTGATTTCACTTTATATTATTATGTAAATTTTGCTCCGAAAAAGTTAGTTATTTCCTACTTTCCTCTATATCAGGGGTGGCCACAACGACGCTCGCGAGCCGCATGTGGCTCTTGAGCCAATCTCGTGCGGCTCTTGAAACCAAGCTAAGAGTAAATATGATACAGATTAAAAAAAAGTATAACTTATAGTTAATATAATTTAATGAAAACGAGGAAGTGAAAATTTAATTTTTGATTTAGCGCTGAGTGTATTTAGCTTTCAGAGCAAATTAAGACTCTTTCGGAAAGACCTTAAGACTAAAGCATTCGCTCATTTCAAATGTTTGAAGAAAATTGCTGAAGGCCTTCCTGACGTTCAGGTGAAAACATAAGATTATTTGTGTAAAATGACTTATCTTGCTAAAGAAATCAATTATTTGATAACACTTAAACCTTCATTTTCATTCCTGGAAAATCCTTTTCCTGGTGATGTGGGCGATGACTGTCCTGTTTCATCACCAAATACAAAGGATACAGTTGGAGTAGAGTTCGAGCTCCTAAAACTGCAAGAGGACGAAGGTCTAAAAGGACTGAAACGAAGTGGTGTTTCGGCCATAGAATTTTGGAAGAAACTTCCTGAATAAAAATTCCTACTAACATAAGAGTGTGCTAAGAGACTTATCTCGATATTTGAGACTACTTATGTGTGTGAATCTCTGTACTAAACGCTTAAGTTTATTAAGTGTAAATATCGATCTGAACTAACTGATGAACATTTCAGTCAACTCATGCGAACTGCGCTTACCAATTATCAGCCAGATTTCTAACAACTGCTGTAACAGGAAAAATGAACACTCGAAAAAGCACTTCTCAAAAGTAAAATCTTATTTCTTGTTGTATAATTGAACAATAATGTTTATGTGTGTAGTAAAAACAATGTGGTTCGCTTCGAACAGCTTTCTAAATTTACGGCTCCCAAAGTTAAGGTTAGTGGCCACCCCTGCTCTATATCGTCGAATTTTCTGTTTTACTATAATATTAGAAAAAAATAACAACAGCAATAATTTATATGATTATTAGAGCAAAGCATTTAATGACCATAAAATAGTGAAAAAAATGCTAAATAAAAGATGCATTTATGACCTAAACTAGTGAAAAAATGACACAAAACTTAAAAAAAATTACCAATAAATTTTCCATTATTAGTTATATTTGGTTTTTTAAAGGTAATGAATTGCTAAATGCAATTTATTGGATGACAGTGCGTTATATATGAATTTACAATATAAAACACACTTATTTTATTACTTAAAAAAAGTAAACAAATCTATACTACTTGGACACCCTTAGCAAAAAAAAATATTCTTTCTGAACTGGCACGCCCATAAAATTGCCCCTACTAAATATGTGCCATTTATAAAGAAAGAAAAAAATTCTTTATTGCTACAAGGCAAACTGATGTGGTTACAACAAACCTGAATTAAAATTAACAATGGAAACTTGGCGGAGATTCTCAAATAAAAACGATTGTCTGTTGTCTGGAAGTAACGATTTGTACTTCCATTGAAACATGACATAGAATGCCTAAAAATTCCGAAAATGACCTAAAATTGCCCAGGAATGACCTTTCTCTTGAAAATGACGAAAAATGCAAAATGAAGCAAAAAAAAAATGCAAAAACAAATTGCCCTTATTCAATCAATAATTTCATGATACACATTTCTATATACTCGAGCTATCTTTCAACCTTCATATTAAAAAGATGCAAAATCATCAAATGCCCTGCCCTAATGATTATATAACAGAACTAATGCAACATGGCCATTATCGTTCTTTGGAAATTGCGAATAATTTTTTCGAATTACTTCATATTCGCAATAATATGGCAGTATCATTAGTTTCTTCAAAGCTGCTAGTCTCATTGGTTTTACTCAAGCCTTTTGCCGTACATAAAGTACAGCTTTACAGCAGAGATATGTCTGTGATGGTTTAGTTAACCGCAGGCAGTGGTTGCTTTAATGCTTATGGTTGTAATAAAGTGATGATATTCTCTGCAGTGAGCTTTCCATAACTCACTGCTCCAGTCAGTAAAACTTAATGTTCTCACATTTTCTCTTACAATCTACTACTTCTTACTGCTAAGTTGTGATTCTTAGAACATTGTGGTCATTATATTTTTGCTGATGAAGTCTGTTTGAATGTAGCCTAAATGCTTATCTTACTCTTTAAGGTCATGAGTAGGACACGGATTCTTGGGTTTTAAACTGTTTTGTTCTGTGAAATTTTTATATAATGTATCCGATTCATTGTCATGGCAGTCACATAGTTCAATTTTGTAAATCTTAAAAATGAGGCATTTATAACTAAAAATGGCTAAATTCTTTTAAATTTAAATACGATAAAATATGCTTACTTACTTACTTACTTACTTACTTACTTACTTACTTACTTACTTACTTACTTACTTACTTACTTACTCACTCACTCACTCACTCACTCACTCACTCACTCACTCATTCACTTACTTACTTACTTACTTACTCAATGACAATAGACCATTCCTAAGAAAGTTAAAGGAATACTATCTGTTTTATGGAACCCGATGGTTCATTGCCGCGCTTACCTGAGCCCGCCATTCAACCCTATTCTGTGCTAACTCCATCCAACCATCCCTCGCAAATCCTACTTCCCTTAAATCTATCCTAATATTGTCCTCCCACCTACGTCTAGGTCTTCCAAATGGTCTTTTCCCTTGAGGTCTCCCAGTCAATATTTTGTCTTTCCTCCCCTATGCGCGCAACATGTCCAGCCCATTTCATCCTTCGTGATTTAATTGCCCCTATTATATTTGGTGACGAGTACAGGTCATGAAGCTCGTCGTTGTGCAGTTTTCTCCAGTCCCCATTTCCATCTCTCTTAGGACCAAATATTTTCCTAAGCAACCTGTTTTCGAACACACACTGATTTATGAAAAATATGCCTACTTAAATGTATTTATTTATTTATTGTATGACACACAAAAGAGATACATAAAATGATAGCCGGGATGAGCAAGTGCCCGTGTTAGAGTTCAGTTCAGTTGTTTATATTAGGCCTACAACAATACACAGTTAAATACAAAATGTGGCTCTAACTTCAAATCCAATACCTAGAATAAATAAAAAATAAGAAAACAAAAAAGGAAAATTCAAAGTAGGAAGAACAATTTTGGATTTGTGTGGAATAACTAATAAAATGGTTCCTTAAATATCTACTAATTACAGAGTGAAATAAATTATAATCTATAAAATAAGATTATTGATCTACTTGCCAAATTTTTTGCTGTTCATCTTTACTACTTCTACATCTGACTTAATTATGGATTTATAGAGTCATAAATTAATAAAGTAGTATTAAATTACAATGTTTATAAAATTGGGAATGATGCAGAACTTTGTTTTTTAACAAATGCTAAAAAATTCGTAATTTTTTATTAGTTTATATGTGTAACTAAATTCCATTGTTTTTGCAGATATACAGATTATTATTATTATAATTTTGTAATGATTTTATAATAATACGGCCGTAATTAAGTTTTTAACATTATTGTTTCTCAAATAAAGATCTTTAAGAAGTTCTTAGTAATTGTTATACATAATAAAATAAAAAATTCTTTTTTGCACGGCGTAACAAATTAGTGGCGCTTACGAATATTGTTGCCGTGGATCGTAACTTGACATTCCCGCACGCAATCTGGTTGCTATGAAAACAAAAGAAATCTCCGTGCGGTAAAAATTACAAAAAGCACAAGTGCCGTAGGTTAAACCATCATAATACAAACCTTTTTGGAAGACTGGAACCAAGGCCCCCCAGTTTGTGGCGTCTTGAACAGGACAAATATTCGGTCCCCATAACAACCAACATATGCGAATCACTTTCTGAAATATAACATCCATCTTCAATAGTGTATAAACATAATATTTTCAGCTAATATCTCAATTAATATAAATAAGCATCGTGCAAAAAATAGCATGCAATACTCGTGCCGTAAGCGCATAACGGTTCTCGGAAAAAATATATTACTGCATTTTAATGCATTTATTTTCTATACTAGGAGAATACAAACAAACAAAATGTCATATTGATTCTGAATAATGAATTATAGCCATGCAAGAATTTAGCAATTTCAATTTATTGAAAGCTTCCTCGTGCAAGACTTCAAGTTGGGCTTATTACAAAGGTCCTCGGTCTGGCAGTCGGGGGGGGAGGGAGGTGGTTTGCATACAACAAGAGAAATGGGCGCCTCGCATGCCCCATATCAACGCCCCCCGGCGCTTGTAGTCCTGATAACCCCTTCTACTGCTACGTCGCTTCACCCCCACTGCCAAATCTCAGATCATTCTCTTAACACTGCTACAAGGAAGCGAGATCAAGATAAAAAGTCAAGGCACGCTTGTTACAAGACATCTAGCAAACATGATTATCTGGCAGGCCGTGATTTCATTCCCTATTGTGACGTCACGTCGCTTTGAAATCTGCCTCTGATCTCTGCATCAAGCAGTGAAATGAAGGAAAACGAAAGTTTTTCTAGAAGGCTTTGACAAAGAATGAGAAATCAGGCGAAAGTTTCTCTTTAGTTTGAATTGTCGTCGTATTCATTCTCCTTTAATTTGAATTTAAGACCTTCCTTGTGATAAAGCGTTATTTTAAATAAAATCAGGTAAACTGATGTAACAAAGTGCCAGTATGCTTTTGTTTAATCAGTTGTAATTGAAATTATGATATGGAGGATATCAGTTTTTAAAAAATTGATTTCCAAGTTAAGTTCCAGATTAATTCATTAAGCAGGGCTTATAGAAGAACAAAGGTCTAGTTTTTTTATCAGATTAAAATCGTCCAGCATCACCTGAACTAGACAGATTTGTGATATCTTGACAATCGCACACTCACATAAAAATAAAAATAAAGTCAAATTGACTGGTTTCGGGATTTGAACCAAGGAAAGTGAGTCCAAAACGTTCCCACCTCGGCCAATTCGCTCAGTTTAACAGTCTAGTTTGATAAGAATATGTAAAGGAATAGTGTTATTTGTCATAGCTAACTGTATTGCAATTTCCAAAGCCGTATATGATCTCAGTAAAGCAATATGTTGTCATGATATCTGATTTGCATTTGATAAATTCTTTCTAATATATTACCATAAAATAGGCACTAAATTGGACATTATTCCTGTACCGGTCAACCGATTTGGTACAATGTCAACAGGTTTCTTCCCATGGACGTTATAGTCTAAATGTGTATACCAAGTTTTACGAAAATCCGATAAAGCGTATTTGAGTTATCGCGCGTACAGGCACACGGACGGACAGACATTTTCTCGTCCCCCATACAATCTCATAAAGTAGCATACATGGTACTTAATAATGATGAATGCTTGTAGGATGTGAGGAAATAAAATGTTGTTGTAAGTAAAGAATGCTTAGGTTAATGGGGGGACGCGAACGGACGGCGTCTTCCATCAAGTTTACAGAAACTTCCTAAACTCTCATATGTTTTCATAGGTTTTATTTTGAGCAACAAACAAATTATATTTTTCGACAAATGTTACTCTCAGCAATATTTAAAACTAAATTAATTTGTCCTGCGTGCATTTCAAGGGCTCACAGATACGTTTCCTGGGCGCAAATAGAGCATTTTTAATGTTAAACGCTGACGGCAAGCGTATTTAATGTGACCCGAAGTGATTAGCCATAGGTAGGGGTACGAGGACCACAAGTCTAAAACGTTGATTATATCTGCGCTAAACTAAAGTGGGTTTAAAAGGTCATTTGATGTTTCAATATATTCCACTCTAATGTCATTAAATCAGACTTAACCGTTTGTTCAGTAGATTCGTTTGAAAATAACGTGAAGGCAAAGTAATTCGTGCTTGTGTAATTTACGAGGCAATTTTCAATTGACCTGGTTTCAATACTTAATTCCCTTGAATTACACTAGTAAAGTAATTAACATTGAGGCAAATTGCCAATTTTACAATTCCAACCCGTGTGAGTGAACAGGGTGAAGAAATAAATGAATCATGATCTGGTGAAGGGTCGAGTAAATTGCTCTGTTAATACTGTAATAGCGTGTACATGAGAAAGTGAAAACCCCCATTGTTAATGCAATGTACAGAAGCAGCCAGGTAGCCTATATTTGTATAGTCTAGCGTACACGATTTCCTCGTTTCGAAATTTTTGTTCTGTATTCACAAAGATTAATTATTTTCGATCATGAGGGTACATCAAAACAGCTGGCAACAGAGCTTACAGATTGATTTGGGAAGGCTGGGCCCTTTCGAGGGAGATTGCTTTTTAAAATTCTAGTTGGTATAGCTGGAAAGTCACATTATTATTAATACATTTATACCCCTTTCACTTTGCATAATGCTAGACTACAACTAGGCGAATTATAGATGTTTGCATTAATAGAAATGCACAGAATCCTTGTAGACATCAAGATCGTTACAAGTATTATATGTAGCCTTTATAATTTACCATACTAAATTACTTACTTACTCAATGGCAGTAGACAATCCCTCAGCAAGCTAGAGTAAAATTATCTATTTTATGGAACCCGAAGGTTCATTTCCGCACTTACCTGAGCCCGCCATTCAACCCTGTTCTGTGCTAACTCCATTCAGCCATCCTTCACAAATCATACTTCCCTTAAATATATGTTAATATTGTTCTCCCACCTACTTCTAGGTCTTCCAAGTGGTCTATTCCCGTCGGGTCTCCCAGTCAATACTTTTGAAATATGTCTTTCTTCCCCCATGCGCGCAACATGTCCAGCCCATTTCATCCTCCGTGATTTAGTTACCCTTACTATATCCGGTGAATAGTACAGAGTATGAAGCTCGTCGTTAGCCTATGCAGTTTTCTCCAGTTCCCATTTTCATCTCTTTTAGGCCCAAATATTTTCCTAAGCACCCTGTTTTCGAGTATTCTCAGATTATGTTCTTCTCGAAGAACCATTATAGTACCCAAGCTATTCTTCAAATATTCTCGGCTTAGTAACAGAAATTCAAGTTTCAAAATCTAGTCCTATCAAAGTATTCCATTTTCTCAACATGGCGGAGTTGCAGTGTGCGGTTCATAATTTGGTTCTTAAGAACCATTTCCCTTTACAAAAAATTTCCTTCAATTTCATTGAATTTAAACTTAACCATTTGCCATTGTTAAACTGAATACTGCTAAGGAAAATGTCATAAAAAGGAATCTCTTCAGATCTCTATTCTCCAGAGCCAATCAATAAGGTCAGGGAGAAGCAGGAGAAAAATGTGATTCAAGTGATGGACACTGATCTGTAGACATGGCGTTTAATATATTATACATGGTTCGTTTCATTGAACTGGTATAAAAATCTGTATACACTGATCTGTAGATACGCTGAAAAGTGAGAAGTTTAAAATACTGTTTGTTTCATTTAACTGCTATCGAAATCTGCACTGGACGTTTCAGTTTGTATTCACTTGACTTTTCCAGTTATCATTAAACATTTTAAATATGATTTTACCATGAAAATCATATTACATACATCAGACATATGTTAAATGGGCGTAAGAGAACATATTTTATTTCATATATTTTCTGGACAAAACCATTTTTACGCCCATTTTAAAAGGTTTCTTTCTGTTAATGTCAGTGCTATTGTCATCTATATTATATAATTGAAAAAATAAATCATTAACACAGGTTTTCAACGACATGTAAACATTACTAATGTGGATTAATAAATTTCATTTCATTTTATCTGAGGCTACTGCTGATCTTGGTTTATCGATATCATTTTGAGGGTATAAGGCGAAATATTACCCACTAATTCCTTAATTACTAATGTGTTTTTTTAAAATATGGTTTTCTGATATACGCCCTCAATTGATTTTGATCAAAGACGCCAGAGGTATGAATATTTTTCAGTGTTCTTGCCTTGTGAATTTTTATTAAAAAAATAATAATTGCACCTAAGTGCAATAAAATGAAAGTGATAAAAATAATACCGTAGGTGTATGACAATTAACACTTAGGATTGGTTGAAGTTCCACACATTGTTGTAGTGGATTGTCACTGATTCATGACCATGAGCTAAATAGCCACTCTATCTTATCTCATAAGCGAAAGAGAGCTATTACTCCTATCCAGGGTACCTTAAAAATATTGTGTCCGATGAACCAGGACGACGCTTGAGCGCTGAGGCATACCAGGGTTGCAAATGAGGCGAGCCAAGAAAAATACGCGTTGTTATGGCAACAGAACTCTGTTTGATGCAACCAATTAAACCTGGATTGTGTGCTGCATTTTTCCTTTCAATAGCCAATCATGTTAGTCCACAGTGTGGCTAATGAAGCAGACACACAGGGACGTTCTGTTTTTAATTTCCCCATCCTCCTTTTCTTCTTGCCGCTTGAAACAATTGGTACTGTGTAGTGGTTACAATTCACCCACCTACTGTGATAAACTCAATTGCCAGGCTTCCGGGAAGAAGTAACTAAGTGACTTTTATACAACAAATCCTATTACCGTCGCTGAAGACGCATCGTTCGTTCACTAATTTCTTTGGACATAGTGACCTCTTTTAGGTAGATAAACTGGGTACTTTAACTCTGAAGGGGTTGATCGGAGATATCGGGGCTAGATTGACACTTTGAACTATTTTTTGCCTATTTCCTCGTGTTGCAATGTGAATGAATAGTTTTGATTGCTACATTAGATATTAAATTTATATATTTTGTCCAATAAATTACATTGTAGTGGATTTCATTATTACAAATACTTTCTTACTATCTCCATCCATTTCGCAAACGTACCTATTCACAAAATAAAACCTTTCTTTTACAATTTTTATATGTAGGCCTATATAAAAAAAAAACTATTTTCCCTTTTTTCTAAAACGGCTACAATCAGCCAATAGACGTTTTCAGACTGTCTTAGACGTGCCATTTAGCCATATAAACCCATATAAAAAGCTCTGGAAAGATGTTTTTATGGGTAAAAAAATTAATCTTTTGGAACTGTCCCTTCGCAATGATTACAGACTACAAGCTATAAGTCTACCAAAGTCTAAGAGTCGAACTCATTTGAAAGTGACTAAATTTTGTCAGCCATATGGTTTTATAGTTATATATTTTGAAAATTTATGTATTTTGAGTTTAATGTTAATGTCTAGTTAATTCGGTTCCGACCTTATAACCCTTTATATTTTCCTTAATTATATCCATGTAATAAGTCTAAAGTTATCAAGTATTATTAATCAAATGTCCTTGCTAGAAAGGAATTACCATAGATATATTGCCAAAAACTTAGTTTTTCTGCCGCAGGCAATATCAAATCTGAAGTAAAAAAAAAAAATTGTCTGTTTCACTCTTTAGGCCATATGAGTTGTGTGTTAGAGTGAGACAGATGTACTTTTTTTAAACTTAAGGTTTCCTTCTTAGATTTACTACTTTTGTTTGGTCTACTCCTGGTTGGTGCACGCCATCGTAAATGTTGGTTTAGGCCTACACGCATTGATTTACAATTTTGTACCTCTCCATTTACTGACAATGTAATTGAGAAGTATATTGCATCGCGTTTATTACAAGTATATTACAATAGACCGTAATGCAATTAGAAACAGATTATGGAAGTTTACAATTTCCAGCATATTTATGTAGAGAAATTCAATTTTCACACCCTCAGTTACTATTAAACGTGGTCCAGAAATTGAAATTTTATGTTAGAATAGATCAATATATTTCTTTTAACTTAATATATAATATTTATCAATATATATATATATATATTATTGTATATAAATATTATTCTTGTGCTTTGGAATGAACGTATTTACCATCGTAAACAAAGCAAGCAAATTAAACATTCCCTTAATGTTTTCAATGCAAAGAAGTAATTAAAACAGATTAACTATGTGAAACACTGGAAGTTAAATTTGCATTGTAATGCATGTATTATAACTCGGAGAAATGAATTGTTCAAACTATGATAACGTTTTATGTACATATTGCAGGAATTTTATTACTGTGTGCTCGAATTCAGTATTTAAATTACCACTACTAAGACAGATAAGCACATATTTAACTTACGAAAAATTACACAACAAACTAATGGGCATTTTGCGATAGTTCTTGCCTCCAACGTACTTTTCGTTTCCGATATTTAAAAATCGTGATGCGAATTAAACAATAATTACTTTGTTCTAAAACATACATGCCTTATATATATATATGCATTCATGAACTACAGACTGTTGTCTCTGTTGGACATCACATGAGAATATGATAGGAGTAAAATTCCTCTGACACTGGGACTTGAACCCAGGACCTTTGGGTATCCGTGCCACTGCTCTACCAACTGAGCTAAGCCAGAGTTCACTTCACAGCGCCATTAAGGGCAGTCAGTCATGGGAGAGAAGTTCCATCTGGCGATGTGAACTCTTGTCTTGAACCCAGGACCTTTGTCTATCCGTGCCACTGCTCTACCAACTGAGCTAAGCCAGAGTTCACTTCACAACGCTATTAAGGGCAGTCAGTCATGGGAGAGAGGTTCCATCTGGCGATGTGAACTCTTGTCTTAGCTCAGTTGGTAGAGCATTGGCACGGATAGCCGAAGGTCCTGGGTTCAAATCTCAGTGTCGGAGGAATTTGTCTTATAATATTCTCATATAGCCTATGCCTGATATGTAGGGAAATTAGAAGAAGAATATTGTATGTATGAAATGGAAGTCGATACGTCTCCAGGAAGGGACGAGTTAAAATACTTAATTATTTTATAGACTTTTGTAGAATAGCAGTGACTTAAAGTAGGATTATTTCAGCTTCGGAGACACACATCAACACACCTGTGATAAATGCATGTTTAAAATTAAGTATGGCTAGCAGTTGATCAGTGTATCGTGACGGCATATCTGTATAACATTTGGTTAAAAGGGTAATTCCCGAGACTCAAGAAGTTGATTATTATATTTCTATTTCAGAATGGAATTGAAATTAAGCTTTAAAAGGAAAAAACAATAATATCCAAGTAAACAGAGGTGTCCCTCCTGGAGGTTCACGTATCCCAATTGTTTTAACTTAACATTGCAGTCAACAGTCAACTACGTTAATCCGAACACATATGCCTTACCTGGATACGAGGCCACTCCGGTACTGAAGGCAACGAGAGAGCAGACGAACTCGCCAAAACATCTGCACAATCAACGGCAGCCCCATCATACACCCTATGTCCAATCTCTCACCTCAAAATGAAACTTCGAGAAGAGGGTATCCACAGATGGAACAACATATGGAAATCAACCACTTGCGGAAGGACTATCAAAGAACTCTTTTTTCCCAATGTTCCTGACCGTCTAAAAAGTACACTCATGAAACCAAACTTTATTCTGACACAATTTCTATCCGGCCACGGAAAATTTGGCGAGTACTTCCAAAGATTTCATATCAAGACAGACAGCAATACATACAAGTGCATATGTGGTGACCGTCTTCAGAATGCCAAACATCTGATGTTCACTTGCCCAGTTTTTCAAACAAAAAGATTAGAACTTGAACTACTTTTAGACAAGTGCAGTGCAAATTTTAAATTTCCGCTTAATGGAGAGATTTTCACTAGAAAATGTTGTTATTTGTCATTCACAGCTTTTTTAGAATATGTGTTTAAGAGACTATGAATATATCTTCCTGAACTTTTAATCTATACAGGAAACCTCAATTGACTAAATACAGCCCTAACATACTTAATTGTAAACTAGGGCTCACTCAATGGAGATTAAATAAATAAATAATAAAATTGTTAGTTAATTAGTTTGATAAGAAATAAGGAATTGCATTGCCTCCCGCTCGAACCAAACTTTCAGCAGTAGCTTTTGCGGATGACTGCTTCATTATCAACTAGCAGTCTCCCAATAATTTTTCATAGGGTAATTTTTCGTCCATTTGTCTCACAATTAGCTCGGTAAAAAATCGAATTAATCTATATTAATACAGGAAATATTTCTTCTCTGGAAGTAACATCCATATGTGGGTCAATTTTTTCATCTGTAACTGATAACAATGATTGCATTAACCCTTACATAATAATCCTATGAGACACTGTAGTTTGTCTTAACTTTGGCAATACATTTTTTGAAAAGAAATCGGTAGAAAAATGTACCGTATTTTACGGATCATAAGAGACGCACTTTTTTACCTTGAAAACAGAGCGTTAAAAGTTGGGTGCGTCTAATAGTCCGACGTACACTAAAAAATTAAAATTATAGTAAATATTGCCGGAATACCATAGTTAGGGCTACACACAAGATGTTGTAAATGGTAAGAGACACATTTTAGCACAGACTGTACATCAATGCACTTGTCACAATCGTAAAATGAGGGTAGTTGAACCCAGGTATACAATGCAGAAAGAAAGGAATGTGAGTTCTTTTATACAAAAGAAGTTGTCTCCGCCGGGTGGTTTAAATGAAGGGAATGACTTCCCGTTACACTCACCGTATGCTGAATTGAGGGTGAGGGGGTATAAAAGTATTTTCAGTCTTTCATGAAAAATCAGTTCAGTTAAAATTTTTGAGATGCCACCTGTACAGAAGAGATTTTCGTATAATGCAGATTTTAAATTAGAAGTGATTTACACTGATTACATTGTTTATGCAATGAAGTAAATTAGCATATTCTCTTTAAAATGTTTCGTTTAGAATCACATTAAATTTCTTTTCCTTTAAATTTCCATCCTTAAATAAAGGTACGTCTTATGGTCCGGAGCGTCTTATGGTCCGTAAAATACGGTATATTTCCTGTGAAATTGCAAAATAAACTACCAGCGTAATAATCGTGTTAGCTGTTTTCATTGCAGTCCGTCTGGAGTTCATAATAAATTGCTTGAGAAATTGAGAAGAGATAATATGATTAATTTACAATCTAATTGACGAATTAGCTCTATTTATGTTATAGTTATCCTCAAACAATAAAAATTGGGGTTAAGCCTATCGGGGCCACGTTCAACAGTGCCACGATCAATTATGTTCAACAGTGTCTGAGTCATTTAATCTGGAATACTAGAAAATGTAACAAATTTTCCCTTACGAGGAATGTTGAAAGAAATCCATCCATGACTTATTTTACAGATGCATGACAATTTTAAATTGGCTATTCAACGACCTATTGGTGGACTTAACAATTAATTCTAGATTTGTCTGTGATAATTGCTAGAATAAAATATTAAAGTTCAACTTTTAGGCCTTGCTTTCAGAAGAAAATATGTCAACATCTTCATATTTTTGTATTATTTCTACCATTGATATTGGGTGCAAATGAGCAAGTTCGTGTGAAACACTTCCAAATTTCTCCGCCAGATGTGAGGCTCGTACTTCTGAATCTACTCGAGACATCTAGCGGCGAACGCTGAAACTGAAACCCTTGTATTTTATCGATTACACAATTTGCGAGTTTGTTTTAACGTCTGTGTCTCAGTTGCACTAAAAGCTAGTGTTTGAAGTCGTCTCTGAGGCTACGATTTATGTGTCCTAAACTTTGGTTTCAGCCCTATTATGTGCGTATAATATTATTACAATTAGACTTCGGATTTTAGGTAAAAACCTATTTTAATCCTTAAGTGATATATGGACGGAAACTTGTATATACATGTTTCATAAGTGACTATGCCTAAAACTGATACTTTTATAGGACCTAAAACAGCCTATTTTTACGTTAGAGCCTAATATTGCCTTTTTGCTTGTTTTTCCTCTAAAGTTCAACATAAGTTATTTTTTGTTATAAATTCTAGCATTTATTTTCGTACTAAATTTTTAGCTCGGAATGTGCAGTACATGACACGTTTGTGACGTGGTTAAATAGTAAGGAATGTTTCGTGGTATGGTTAGTAATGCAGACCGTAGTAATAGCTCTATATAATTCTGTGTACCATAGGCCTATATCTGTGTTTTATCGTGATTATTGATTAATGGTGACTTCAATAAATATAATATTCTGCATTGCAATTGAGATATTTCAGAAAATTGGCAACTTAACGAATTTATAAGAGACTATTTTACGATTTTTAGAGCCTATTTTCCAATTATTAGAGCCTATTTCAGGTACCTAAAACAAACATTTTTAGCGACCTAAAAGTCCGAAGTCTAATTATAATAGTATAAAATTTGGCAATACAGGACTAAAACATGTGCAAGATTACCTAAAATTATGCAAGGAAGATTTCCTTAGTGATTTCTTCATTTGTGAATGATGATATGATGTATAACGAACAATAATTTATCATTGAATTTTGTTAATGCTTAAGAATAAGCCACGCAAAACAGATGAAAGACTGTCGCAGGTGGCAGGCATTTCTGTTAATTTTGTTTTTCGAAATCAGTGCTTTTCATCCATTTCTCTTTTATGCCATCATGGTAAAAACTAGAATTTTCTGCGCCCAGTGCTGGTAACTAATCTACCTGCATCTTTTGCCTTACTTACAGCCCACGTGAGTCATTATATAAAACACACTATCTATTGAAGACGTGGAAACTAACCTTACTTATTATTTAGTCTTACTTATGTCTTTATAAAACAACATGTCGAGTTAGATTATGCAACAAATGTAAAAAACTACCTTCAATTCTTACAAAAACCAATACACGTGACAGAAATGAGAATTTAAATACTCGTGCAGTCACATAACTTTTGTCTTTTGAGCAATTCTATTTTATACGTATCAAATAAGAACAATATTTTAAAGAAACCCATTGAAAAATGTTAAATTAGCCATATTTTCCGTAAGGGGACCTATCTGTGAAATTTAAAATTGCTACATTTTAAGTACGATTTTCTTCGTTTACCTGACACTGGAAGTATTTACCACAATAAATTTTAAAATTTTCAGAGTTAAAAATTTATTAGATTTTGAGAAAAATAACCTACTTTGTGATCTTTCAAAGGTAATCGTGGCAAAAGCAACAAATAATAGGCCTACTTACAATTCAGTTACAGAATTAAATAAATATATAGGATTACAAAAGTCAAGGGTACCACTTTCCAAATTTACAAAATCACAAAGAATGAACGTTGTTTATATTAGAAAAGCAGTTTACCAAAAGAAAGCATATGATCATTTTTTTTTTAAATAACTTTCTTTAGAGATGTGAACTAAATGTTTTAGAACAAAAGTAATGTGGAGATGATTTTATAAAATATAGTAGATGGTTTAATCAAAGTTGTTTCTATTTCGCGCATTGTGAGAACGATAGAATTGATTTTGAAAAAGTGTCTGTGAGAACAAGCAAAAAGGGCGCCTTCAAAAATAATTCATAGGTTTGGGAAGATCTTGTATTTGTTGAAATAAGGTTTTGCAGGAATTAAAGTGCTTGGCGTTGGAAATGCCAAATAAATTGTAAATTATATAGTAAATTTAAAAAGTTTACATACAATTATTATAATCCTCTTTGAAAGAAATAGCGAAAAACTGTAAAAGTAAGATAAATCTTCAAAATTCTCTATGAAACATCACGACATAGCCTATGCAAACTCGAATAATAAACTTTGTTGTCATACTTTTTTATTTTTCTTTATCGAGCTGTTTTGCGTACAGACAGACGCATGGTCAATTACAAAAACACGCTGATTTTTTCTGAAGATTATATATTTTGCACAATACCTAAAGTCTGGCCATTCTAAGAAGGAAACCTCACGTAAGAGTGAGACACATGCTGGTTTTTGTTTACTTCAGGTTTCCTTCTTAGCTTGTATCAGGTATAGGTGTAAATATATTATAATTAGAGATACTTAGTTTGCGCGAATGACGGCTTCGCGAATTGTTGTTATTACTATTGATTAAGCAATAGTCTTGTGTTTCAAACACTCCTACGTGGAATTATTGTCGGTTTTTAACCGCGAAAAAACGCGAAATTTTGTGTGATGCGAAATTGTCGTTTTTTGCGCGAAATTCCTCTTTTTTAACGATTATTTTTACTTTCAAGGGAAATCTCGGGTTTCAGAAAAAAATAACTAAATAATTTGTGCTCATTAATACAACAAAAAATTAAATTATATAATGTTAATCAATAACAGTTCTTAAACAGGCCCATGTTCTGAATATAAAAGCATTTTTATTCCAGTGAGTAATGTAGATGCTGAGAGAGCTTTCTCAGGATATTCAGACATTCTAACCGATAAGAGGACAAGACTTATTCCTCAAAATGTGGAGACTGCTTTAAGTTTGTACTTTAGGGATGGGTGCAATTTATAATAAAATAGGCCTATAGAAATACTTTAAACTTTATTTTTATGGGTAATGGTGCACATTTTCCATTCAGGTTTTCTTGATCATGCTCATGTGCGGAAATAAACAATTGTTTGCACCACAAAGGCTAAAAATGTATTTAGTTTTTATGCGAAATAACACCGAAATTTAGTTTTTTGTGCGAAATAACACCGTAATTGACCCAATTTTTATACCGAAATTTAACATTTTTATTCACCGCAAAATAGCATCTCTAATTATAATGTATGTAATTGAAATAGGATTCAAGAGTGGAACAATAGTACCTTAAAGAAAATACCGGTAGGAAATTAATGTTTAAATTACCTCTTTGATGATTGAATTTAATTCAATTTCTGATTTTAAATCAATTTCTCGTATTGCGATTTACATACAGCGAAAGGGGGCGACAGTTCTGAGTTCACCTATTTATACCCGTTATCGTCGTTTTTCTCTCCTTCAGATTGACATTACTGTCATGCATGGCTTAATTAGAATATTCAATGAACGACAGCGGAGATAGTATTGACTCTGGGGTTTTATTTACTTTTGACATTTTGACCATTAATACTAAATGAATGTGATGATATTTATTTGTGAATGTTCTGCTTTGAACAAATTTCGATAGCTGAAATAATGATTTATCCCCAAATGGCTGCTGTAGAGGAGTTTTTGTATGCGTCACTTCAAAGAGACATCGTGCTATTTTGCCCGTCAGTCATATTAGGCCTCTGAAGCTAGATTGTTTATTCTGAATAGAAATAAAGTAAGAGTCTTTTGTGTGTCTACAGTAATGAGAAGTCTGAAATACGAGAACTCCAGTTTTCTGGCGTTTGAAAATCCATTAGTGAATTACTAGCCTGTTGGATGTATTTTTAAAGCTCTTTGTAGAAGCAGACGTCTGTTTTGATGTCTCCTCGTAGTTGTTAGGATATTAGAAGAACTTGTGGGATAGAAATTTCTGGCTGGAATGGCTGATGGTTTGAACATAATAAAAACAGATATTTTTAATGAAGCAACCGAACAAAGGATGCTTTACTTCATTATCAGTTTCCGTTTCAGATGCGGTGTTTAATTTCTGATAAGTATAGGCTTTGTAACAACGGAATCTAGTGCTTCATTAATGCATTAAATAAATAAATCAGGTGAAGTGATGTAACAGTGCCAGAACGCTTTTGTTTAATCAGTGATAATTGTAATTATGATATGCAGAAATTAAGTTGTTTTTGTAATCGATTTCCGAGTTAAGCTCCAGATCGATTCATTAAACAGGGAGCTTACGGAAGAACAAAGGTCTAAAGTTTGATAAGAATATATCAAGGAATATGTGGATAGTGTTATTTGTCAAAGCTAACTGTATTTCATCTTCCAAAGCCGTATATAAACACTGTAAAACAATATGTTTCCATGAGAGCTGATTTGCATTTGATAAATTCTTTCTAATATATTACCATAAAACAGGCACTAAATTGGACATTGCTCCGGTACCGGTCAACCGATTTGGTCCAATATCAATAGGCTTTTTCCCAAGGACGATATACATGCATAGACCTAGACCGAGTTTCATGAAAATCCCATAAAGCGAATTTGAGTTACATACGGACAGGCAGACGAACAGACGTTTTCCCGTCCCCCACACAATCTCATAAAGCACCATTCTGGCACTTAAAAACCCTTTTTCTTATTTATAATCATCTGGCTGATTGTTTTAGTTACTTCAAAGCAAGTTAAGTGCGCCTAATATTCGGAGTGTGTTCCCATTTCGAGGCATCTTGCCAAAATAAATTCAGCCTTCTTAGGCTTTCGATACGTACAGTCACACATAACTACAATTGGACCTGCACATCTATTTTAAAACAATTACACTGTTCAGAGGCACCATCCCAAACTTCAAGTGGTGAAGAAAGAGGGAAGAAGGAAATCCTGAAATTTTGATTAAGCAATAATTAATTGTTGATCTCTAAAAATGTTAGCTCATTAATATACAGTATTACCAAGAAGTCGCACCTGTGCAGGTGAGAAACCACTAAGAAACGGAATTCAGTTGGCAGCCCTAAGCATATGGTTATAATGTTTTGTTGCAATCATTTATGAAGTAAAAAATACAACTAACGTAAAACTCACATAATTAAAGAAAATATTGAAAACTTTTACCGTTTTCTTTAAGGCTCAAATTCTCACTTTAATTTATATTCGAAAACTATAATTAATTAAATAACTGTAGTTGGTTATATCAAATACTATAGAGGACAATACCGGACACTTACTGCTTTGACAATGGAAAAATGGGGGACAGATTTTGCAGCACTCCTGGTGGCACAACCTGCAAACTTGGGGCAAATTAAAATATTCAAAACTCATATAGATTGCAGTGTTTTAATGTTTCACCAAACACTAAGGACCAAAACACTGTTTAAGTAATTATAAGAGTAATAATGAGCAAACAAAACACAGAACTTCCGAAATAGTTATCAAAATATCAATGAAAACACAAATATTTCAACTTAGCGGTTGCTAACAACAACAACTCTCTTTTTTTTTTCAATGTCGCTTTTTTGTTTAATTTTTTAGGTCATTTATTTTCAAACAGCATTTTATTGCTGGACCATATTTTGAAAGAAAAATCATAGGCTATCCCTTATGCATAACATGCCGAGGTTGGCTATTTCGGCTTCTCTAATAGAAATTGTTTGATATCTTTGTATCTAGTTACTGCATCTGTATTCAGTAGTAGCAGGTTGGGCCACTAGATGGTGCTCAAAATATTGTCCTTCGATATATCGCAAAGTGTCCTGTATTGTCCTCTATAGTATTTGGTTATATAATTTCAGTTTTCGACTCATCAGCATTAGCAAACAGTTGCACAAGAATAGTTAGTATGCCCTACTCTAGTATAGCCTACCTACTAAGAGTTTGAAAGGAAGGGAGAAATACCAACCTTCGCATGGGTGGCGAACTTAACCAGAGCTGTGGAGAGACTTATTGATGGCACTGTATTTGGCAAATCCCAATGACGAGGGCCCCATACTTTAAAACTATTAAGTTTACACTCTAGCAACAAAGCTGAAGTAAATTCCAAATGTCTGACTCACTCTTGGGCCATACACCTTGTTAAGACTGAATGTATGTGTGACTAGGTGTTCTTGTTGTCTCGGAGGTGGCCCCGGCTTTGTGCTGATCACTCATCCGTGTAGGCACTCCGAAAAATGAAGTTTAGTATGATCAGTTGTTAATATAATTATAGTAGGGATGGGTCGATACCAGATTTTCTCGATACTCGATACCGATACATGATTTTTCGTCGATTCTCGATACTTCGATACTCGATACCTTCAACATTTCCAGTTTCAATAAATAGGTGCATTAAAAATTAAAATTTGAGAGAACTGTGTAATACCAACTAAATTAATTAAGTCTGCACATTTAATTAGACAAAATTTAATATCATCAGTAGCTTATAATTATTTTTAAACTCTACATTAAAACTAAAATTAGTTTTTTAAACAGTCCACTTACAAGTTTTTGTTAAAAAATACTAGCATTCTCACTTAATTGCAGAATTGCAAAATTATCGAAAAAGTATCGAGCTAGTTTTCTGAAGTATCGTTCGATGCCGATACTGTGGAAGTATCGAGGTATCGAAAGTATCGAGGACCCATCCCTAAATTATAGTCCTCTGCCGTGTACAAGATATATGTCATGCTTCACTGGCTTCAAAAAGTTATCTTACAAATACTGATTTTTATATTTCTTTCTACATGGCGTCGCATTTTCTGCAACAGATTTATCGAACATTTATAACGAACTGTAAATTTTTTGGTTCACTGGGAGGTAAACTTGCGATTTTTGTTGAGTTAAATGAGTTAAAATGGCAGTTCGTGTTCAGAATAACGAGGAAAGTTTGCGAAATATAAGAGGTCTCCACTTTTGTATGTCGAGTGGAATCTCTTGAAGTAGTTGTAGTTTTGAAGTTAGAGCAGTCACTTGTCAACTCACTCAGCAAGTTTTGTACAGTCTGCTACACAATTTTAGAAGTATGTCATTAAGTTATTAGAACCCTGGATTTAAGAGTTTTACTCAGCGTGAGGTGAGAGTAGTTAGGATATCACTAGATCAGGGATTTTGGCTCTAAAAAATCATTAGTTTTCTCTCTCTCTCTCTCTCTCTCTCTCTCGTCTCTCTCTCTTGGTCGTAGTTTTACCTCTCCCTTTTAGGATTTAAGCGACCCAAGCCGCCCGGGCCTTACAGGGCCGCTACCTGTCGGGAGAGGGATTATCTTTGGATCACATACATATTTTTTGACCAGACAAGGACATGGAGGGCCTCCCCGGTTGAGTGATCAGCCCAACGCGGGGCCACCTCCGAGACAACACGAACACATAGGACGATACACACCATTCACACACACATTCACTCAGAATGGGGATGAAGATGATAATGATGGCCATATGAGTTCCGGGGACCACAAGGGCCTAAAGTTACCTGACATTTGTCTCACAGATGAGGAAAAAACCTCACCTAGGCAACTTGTCCCGACCAGGAATCGAACCCGGGCCCGCTGCATGAGAGGATTGAACGCATCCCCTGAGCCACAGCGGTGGACAAAAATTAGTTTTAGGCACCTAAAATAGGCTTTTAAAACAAGTAAATAGGCTTTTAAAAGAGAAAATAGGCACTTTAAATATGCTTTAAAAATGTGTAAATAGATAGAAAATAAACTTTAAAATATTACAATATACACTTAACTGTAACATGGTTTTTTTCTTACTGCAAGAAACGTGGTATACCTATTCTTAACAGAATTAACTGCAAAATTAGGCATCACGAACTATATTCACTTAAACAGATGTTCTTTCACTGGTGACGTGACACAGTAGTCCTTCCCCCTTAATCCTCCCCCCCCCATCAGTCAGCACTCCTTTAGCAACAATTGTTTGGAATAATCAAGTTTCTGTGAAAAACCCACCTCTGCGTTCTGCTTTTCATTGAGGGATGTCTATTATAACTTTGTAAAAATTACAAAAGTTGAACTTTATTTTAAATGTACAAAATAGGCTTTTTAGGCACTAAAATAGTAAAATAGGCTCTAAAGGTCCAAATAGGCATTTTAGGGCACTATACACCTCTATAAATGTAAGTGATTTATCATGAAACGTCCACATTTTGAAAAAATTTCATGTTATTTCATAAGGAACAAAATAGGCATTTGCCTTAAAATCCCAGGTCTAGATATTACTCATATCACAGATATACCAGCGGTTACCCGTCCACGAGAAACATCACGAGGAAGTACCCGAAATTCGTTTTTGTGCGCCTGACATTTTTCCGAAGTTTCAACTCCATGTTATTGCCAACCAGTTACTTCGTCTGCCCGTACCATAGGTATTATAGGTAGAGGAAGAAACATGTCTGTGTGTCTGTGTGTCTGTGTGGAATATCTGTGAACAAGCTAGCTCCAAAACGGAAAATCGTATGAAAACAAAATTTCGTATTTGGGTCAGGTACCTTCTGAAGATGTGATTCGTAGATTGGCGACAAATTTCCCTTATTTATAACGGTACTTTACATGAAGAAATTTTCGTTTTTCGCGATTTTATCGAAAACGGCTCTAACGATTTTCTTTAAATTTTGCACATGGGTTGCTTATACTAAGAGCTAAAACTTTTATTAGAAACATTTTTTCGAGAAAATTCTCTGAGGGTAGTTACAAGCCACCCACTGTTCACCCACTGTTTGTAGAAAGTTTGTCTTACGTGATGAACAACTGAATTCGCGCTCTTTCACGGCCTCTTATTCTATATAAGAATGTGAAGTGAGAAAGATGTATTGTTGGCCATGCATAGAGTAAAGATGTATCTGAGGGAAATATTCGATAAATTTCGGAAATTATATTTTACGGCCGAAAGTTCAATAAACGTCTGCAGTCATTTGTTCTTTTTTTTTTAAGTTTGTTACATAGACTGCGCTTTTAGTCGCATCATTGAAAGAAGAGGTATTTATAGGATAATCAGCGTAAAATTGTGTCTTGCGATTCTGTACAAGGATATGTGAATACTGCTAACTTTTATTTGGGCAGAGGAAGTTTTGTGACTTTCACATCAGATTTTTTTTGTTCAGTTTTGCAATAGGCCTATTATTTCAATATATGAACCTATGTGTATATGCATATATTAAATATTTAATTTTAAAAAATCAGATTAGTGTCCATTGTGCGAGAAAATGAGTAGGATCAAGTCCGGCAATACACTTGTCATTACATTTGTCACTTGCATAGGCGTAATCAGGCCGACCATATGGGGGGGGGGTTATAATATCCGGGTGGTCTGGAGGGTATGGAGTACTCCCCAGGGAGAGGGGGGTTCGGGGGTCATCCCCGGAAAATTTTAAAAGTTAAGATGCACAGTAACGAATTTTAAGCTTCCCACGCTTTATACTCGTATTAAGTAATTTTTAAGCAGACTTAAAAAAAATTGTAAAAATTTCCTCTTTTTTAAATCAATGGGGGGAGTTCAAACCCCCCAAACCCCCCCCCCCTCTGGTCACTTGTCACTTGTCTTTGTAAGTCATGGGTCACATGCCGGGTAGAATTCGTACCAGACGTTTCAATATACCAGGTGTCATTCCTAACGGATGGGGATGTTACTAGAACACATCAGTGTTTATAACTAGCCAATATATAAATTTTAAACCGTTACCATGGCCTGATCTCTTACAAAATGTACGAAGCTACTGTTGCATATATCTTAACCTATAATTTAGTCTCATAGTGATGGATGAAGTTGCCTATAAAATATCCTTAGACCCATTAATTTACCACATTACTCATGTTTACCCTCTATCATTTTTAAGTAAAATTCCATGGGTAGCAATATTAATTAATGAACTCTTTTAATCAAAGCGATTTTCTGAAACTTTCAACAAATGAGACCCGATAAAAAAATTAAATCTCGGCTATATTGTTTTATGTAGTGTACTTTTTGGGAGGGAGTTGTTTGTTTTGAGCTGACGTCATGATTTGATTTGCTGCGAAGGAAAACAAATCTCGATTCCTCGCCCGGCTTCACGGTCCACTTAGCTTTATTACATCTTCCTGTGGACACAGCCAGTCTTCTGGCAACAAGATCCAGTAGATCCTCTGCTTTTTATTACTCGAACTCATAAATATGTCGTTAGCTAGAAAGCATGCCCCAAAAACTGGTCTGGCGTTCATAATTTAGAATTGACGTCGTGTTAAAAAACGATAAAAATAACATGTCCTGTATATAGTTAACTGAGATCTTTGGAATGGCAAAGATAACTAAGAAAAAGAAGTAGGTTTCATAATATTTAACTTTGAAGAACATATATATAAGTCTTCATTAACCACATATTATTGTCTCTGTTGGACACTATATGAGAATATTATAGGAGAAAAACTCCTCCGGCACTGGATTTGAACCCAGGACCTTTGGCTATTCGTGCCAATGCTCTACCAACTGAGCTAAGCCAGAGCTCAATATTCTCATGTAGTGTCCAACAGAGACAATAATCTATGGTTCATGAATACTTATATATCTGTCTTGAATGTTAACTGTACAATAACAGTGGGAGCCCGGTCACAAAAATCACTACTTAGTGTGCCTCACAATACTGCATATGACATAAAATTGACTGTCAGTGAGGTAGACCATTAAGGGCAATCAGTCATAGAAGAGAGGTTCCATCTGGCGCTGTGAATTGAGCTCCGGCTTAGCTCAGTTGGTAGAGCATTGGTGCAAATAGCCAGAGGTCCTGGGTTGAAGTCCCAGTGCCGGAGGAATTTTCTCCTATAATATTCTCTTTGAAGAAAACCTATAGGGATCTTGCTTTTGTAATTGGAAATTCTTCTAAATTTAATGATAACGTGCATCAGCTGTTATTTAACTCATTTGTAAGATCAGATTTAGAATATTCCCCAATTATATTATAGTTCCAATTTTTATTAAACTGAGTCTACTTAATAATCACTAACAATTCGTGCTATAAATAGCTAAAATTTAGTAAGTTTCCCTGGCGCCGTTTACAGAAACAGAACACAATTTCAAGGAAATATTTATTGCAACAGACACTGCCAGTGTTCAGCTATTTTTCAACATATCGCCACCTATCGAGAGCTAACCTAATATCTTCGGGGCACCGAACATCGGGGTTTATATAATGTGAGTAGGTACACGAACATTTTTAACTAAAAGAAGAATTTTCCAAACCATTGAAACGAAAGTTGGTTACAGTGGGTTCTGCAAGACTAATTCGACAATGTTCAACTGACTTCTAACATTTGAAAAAAAATGCAAAACAAAGAAACTTTGTTGTTAACACTGTAGTTATGAATAAAAAAGAGTAATGCAGTGGCGGCCAGTCATGTGATTAGTCTTTAAATTTTGCAAATTATTAAAACTCTAGATTATGATATAGCTGTAGATGAATGATTAAGAATTAGGTTTTTTATCGATCACTAAGAAAGCATGAAGTCTATTTAATAGAAATTTTATTCCTATTTCGCTTAATAATTTACTTATGAGCACCAAATTATAATGATTTTAATACCCTGTAGCATGCACATTTTATGTCATAGAGCAAAAATCTCCTAATAAAAGTTTCTTCTCTATGTCCCCTCAATACACAGGTAAAATATTTCGGTGTTATTTATTAACACCCTGTCTCGTATATATGTATTCCATGTTTTGTCATTTGTTAAGCATAAGGTCAATTAGTTACCCATTGTAACCTTTACGTGTGATATTATGCATTATCTTGTTTGAAACGGACTGAATTATTACCTATGGCTGTGCTATAACTCATAAGATGCATTATACAATTTACACATTTTGTACATAAAGACGGTAAATTACCTTTGATTTACGTGCTAGCTATATAGGAAGAGGATTTCCTTAAATCACGTACTGTATTTATAAGCATCCGTAAATCACCATTGGCATATTTATGTTATTCCAGAACCTGAGAGGGTCAGCAGCAGCAACAACAACAACAACAACAACCCACACAACAGCAAGTACCAGCCGGACAATGGGCCCGCCGTCAGCGCTACAAGTGAGTAGAAGCACAACTATTATTCATGTGGGGAAACAATACGAAGAGACGCTTTGTTTTACAGCACAGCGGGTTGCATACGAGTTTTATCTGCAGGGAAAGTGAGGCGCTAGATGTGAGCGGGGGGGGGGGGCACCATAGGGATGCGGATATGAAATAAATTCCTTGCAGAGCAGGAATGTTTTTGCGGAATTCGTTGTTGTTATAGAAATAAATCCCATGCTATCTGTATACAGGAAGGAGGCATCCCATAAATCCGTTATTCTATAATACAATATGAAATTCTGTACACGTTTTACAGCGTTTTTTCGATTTGCATATAAAATTGTTTTATTTTATAGGTCCAGATAGTAGGCCTAATGTACTTTCTTATGCTATTAAGCTGCTTCGGGACGCCCTACCAGGGTTGCCAGATCAGAAACGTATAACAGTCGTACCAATATCCGAAAATAGTCGTATGCTAGTTAAAACTGTCGTATACTTTGTGATTTTTCACTATAATGAACGTATTGCGTTAATAATAATAATAATAATAATAATAATAATAATAATAATAATAATAATAATAATTAATAATCGGTATTATGCACTTTACATATGTCATGTAATTGTTAATAAATCATCTTATTTGTAAATGATAGGGGTGTTTCATTATCTTCCGATGTGGTAAATTTGATTAAATACAATTAAATTAAATTTCAGTCGTTGCCACAGTGTTGTAATTATTTTAATTGTTCCAATCATATTGATTTTAACAACATGCTTACAACAGAAACCACGAGAAAACAAAAAACTGGATACATATCAACATTTAAAATTCATCAGTAGATTGATTAAAAACATATAAAACGCTATGTTAAAAATAGTCGTACAAATAGGCGTACGACTCATGGTTGCGTCGTACGTCGTACAAATCTATGAAACAGTCGTATGTGTACGACTATTTAATAGTCGTACGTATGGCAACCCTGTGCCCTACTTTAAGTGAGCATTCACACCGAAGTAGCATAGCATGCGAATCGCACTACCTGGATGCAGGCTGCATATCGAGTTGCATGGTTCACACTTTTGCATTCATACCGAAGTAGCATATATGTAGTTTAACGTAAATTATATATTTTGACTTGAACAGTTGAGAAACCCATTTAAAATAATGTAATTTACCTAAAGAGGCTATAGTTTCAGCAATTTTAATCCTGGTTTTTCTTTTTCCTACTAGTTTCGATTGCCATATCGTATAGGCCTAGTGTACGCATGTACAAATTGTATGTAAAATAGCTCTCTTTCCAACAGTTTTCAATACATCTTTGTCTTAATCTACCGCTATAGAAGCGTATATTTGTTGAATTTTCTTAACAATCAGAAAACAGCTGAAAAGGCAACTGTACGCATGCGTCATCCCGAGTAGCGTCGCATAAAATAAGTCCAGGTCTATCTGAATAAATGAATGTAGCACTCTGCGAGATTCGTTATTGCCATTATTGTGAAGATTTGTTTATTTGGGATTTAAAATAAGTAGCGCACAACCTGCATCCAATTATTGGGACTCGCATGCTACGCTACTTGGGTGTGAATGCTCCCTAAGAATGACCGAAGGGTCGAGAGCCATTTTCTAAACTACTTGTGCTATACACTTGACGTTTGTCACACTTTACTAAACTCTAAGCAGAAGTTATGATTTCAAATTTCAGTTTCATGTCTCAATTTGTTCATGAATAATTTTTAATTAAATTAATTTATAATAAATTTAAAATCCATTTATGTTAAATAAGCTAAGTAAATTTCTGTCCCCCATTGTGTTTTTATTTCACTGTAATATTCTAGTCACTTAAATGGTCTTATTTCACTACACATTTCTTATGTAGCATTACAGCGGTTTCTTATCAATTTAGCCTACATACTATATTAATGTTTGAAGAACCCATTCTCAACTATAACCAATTTAAGCAGGTTATATTAATTTATACTTATAAATCTTTAAACCAGTTAACAAGTCATGCATAAATAATCTGCTTAGATATCAATGATGTACTGGAAGATCTGATCTGAAAAGTTATCACTTTAACATAAAGCCACATTGGCTAACTGATTGACTGACTCACTCACCTACCTAATGTTTACCCACTTCCAAATGAGCCAGAGACGTAAATCTGGCACACTTATAGCTTATATTAGGCCAGCCTTTATCCAATGGGAAAATTTAAAAACATCGAAAATGTTCATTTTTTACCCCCCCCCCCCCCCCCAGTGAACCTCCAAAATAGCTAATAAGTTAATAACAGTTAATCGGTATTCACACCTACTACAGCCTAAATTACACTCACTGACATTAATGTTGACCCACTTCCTCTGAGCTAGAAACTTGTAACTTGGCAGCCTTATAGCTTCCAGCCTACGACCGATGGGAAAATTCGATTTTTTTTATTTTATCCCCGAAAAAAAAATTGAAAGGTTTTACTAACCTTAATGTTTACCCGTGCTTACATGTACGTGCAATGATGTACTGGAAGATCTGATCTGAAAAGTTATCACTTTAACATAAAGCCACATTGGCTAACTGATTGACTGACTCACTCACCTACCTAATGTTTACCCACTTCCAAATGAGCCAGAGACGTAAATCTGGCACACTTATAGCTTATATTAGGCCAGCCTTTATCCAATGGGAAAATTTAAAAACATCGAAAATGTTCATTTTTTACCCCCCCCCCCCCCCAGTGAACCTCCAAAATAGCTAATAAGTTAATAACAGTTAATCGGTATTCACACCTACTACAGCCTAAATTACACTCACTGACATTAATGTTGACCCACTTCCTCTGAGCTAGAAACTTGTAACTTGGCAGCCTTATAGCTTCCAGCCTACGACCGATGGGAAAATTCGATTTTTTTTTATTTTATCCCCGAAAAAAAAATTGAAAGGTTTTACTAACCTTAATGTTTACCCGTGCTTACATAAGCACTAGAAACCAGAAGTTTGACGGACTTGTAGAGCTTTTATCCGGTAACCGACGAGAAAATTCAAAAAAGTTCAATTTTTAAATGTTTATCCACGAAAAAAATCTTTGTTAAAACAAACACAACTTGAAAATTGAAGTGTTGTGGATTTTCTTAAAAGATTAGTTTGACTAATGAAAGAGTTCAATTCAACTTATATTTTACAACTTGGCCAACAAAAATTGGCATTAGCTAAGAGCTTACAATTTATGCATCAACCTGTGATAGTGCCAGAGTGCACTTGGTCCTAAATTTATTTCTCTTTGGCTTTCTTAGTATTTTTGGCTGTCTCAGTATGTTGGCTTTCTAAGTGATCTTTCGTGTTGGAGCGAAAAATTGTTGAAAAGTATTCTTCTATGCCATCATGGCGTTCACAGTGTGTCCAACAGTCCTTTTTTTAAAGGACTTTCCTTTAAAATGGTGACTATTAAAAAAATGTCCTTTTTTGTGCTGTCCTGTTTTTCATTGAGTTGAGAACAGATTTAAACTGAAAACATGCAGAGTTTTGCATTCTTATGTTATTGTGTAATGTGTACAATTAATTAGCCTATAAATATATAAAATAAACTTATAAAAATAAAAAGTAAAGAATTAAAACTGTGGGAGGAACGGAATGGCTATGAGGGATGAAGAGGAGGACATTTTGAAAAAAGAATATAATAGATAATACGTTAAAAAACTTAAATTTAAGCTGAACTTTTCCTCCAAAGAACTCAGCAGGTTTTCAGATTGTTCAGACTCTTATTCAAGGTTCGTTTTCAGTTGCTACAGATGCAAGCAGTGATAAAAACAAACTCCAAACTGTACCATATTGTTATTAACGGTATCTTAGTATAATGTGTTGTATTTAGATTCGCCCCCCCCCCACCCCCTTTTCACTCGGTGTGTCTGCCCTTTATTTTAAAACCTTTCAGCTGGACACACTGCGTTCATTTGCGGTTAACATCACGAGGAAATGATAGAAATTAACTTACAAAAATATTGTTTAAAAAGTGTATTAATTCGTCCAAATTAAACAATTTTTGCCGAAATTCGTCAAAAAACTAGGGTTATGTTATTTCGCGACTAATGGCCGGTTTTTATAAACTCGCGAATTACCTATGGGTAAATTATCCAATGGACAGAGTTTACACAAGAATAACACCACACAAACACAAATAATTTAAAGATAGCAATCACTTACACTTCTGGCGAGTTTCTAGATAAATGTCCTCTGTGTAAATATGAAAATGACAGAAAAAAATGTTCCTACAAACTCGGGCTAGATCTTTCCAAGGGTAAATCGTCGGGTTAATTTATCCTTTCATGGATGGCTGGATAAAATTTAACCTCTTGTAGGATCAATAATAATTTAAACAATGAGAATCAAAGCCTTCTGAATTAAATTAACTGTACAACTCCAAGGCCTCGCTCATTATATCATTGTGGGTGAGATGGAACTGATTTGTCCATGGATAATTTACCATAGGTAATTCACAAGTTTGTAGAAACCGGGTATAAGAAGTGCTGTTTTGGGAGGCAGAAATTGAGAATAATTCGCGTTGGTTTTCGCGAATTTCACGGGCTTCTAGTTAGGCTTATAGTAAAATACGCTTAGCGCGAACAGCGCATCGTTATCACCAAGTCAAGATGCAAATTCAATAAGATCTGTTTTGAAACTTACAGTAACATACAAGTTTTACTCTTATCTGTGTTGCGAAAATTCTACAGAAAGAATACGCTTGTGAGTATATTATTTCTCCTTTGAGAATAAGATGCTCAACAAACAGCAAGAAAAAGTGAAGCAGGAAAAGCAAGCAGACACAAGAAATAGAGAAAAGCTTCCTGTAATAAAAGTTCCTTGGAAATTCTACCTGCAGTGTGTTGTAATATTAAAGACAACTTATTTGACAGCGTGTTCTCTGCTCAGAATTATCTTAATAGGGCTACAATTTTTGGATACACTAGTTATCTTATTCCTTTTAACACCATTACTCATTGTGTGTTAAGTCTTTGTCTTTGTTCGTTTTTACATCATCATGGTAACTATGGCCTACATTAATGGCAAATCTCCAACACCTTTCCCTCATAATATAACATTATATACCACATAAACATGCATACATACATACAAACATAATGCTTTCGAATAGGCTACCCATTTCATTTACATCATAACATTATTAAGTGCCAGTATGGTACTTTATGAGATTGTGTGTGGGGGACGGAAAAATGTCTGTCCGTGTGTCTGTGTGAGCCATAACTCAAATACGCTTTATCGGATTTTCATGAAACTTGGTATACACATTTATAATGTTTATGGGAAGACGTCTATTGATATTGGACCAAATCGGTTGGCCGGTACCGGAATAATGCACAATTTAGTGCATTTTTATAGTATTATATAACAAAAGGCCCCATAACTCAAATATGCTTTATCGGATTTTTATGAAACTTGGTGTAAGCATTTATAACGTCCATGGCAAGAAGCCTATTAATTTTGGGCCTAATCGGTTGACCGGTACCAGAGTAACAACTAATTAAATGTCATATGTTTTTTTAATTTTTGTCTACCGGTATAATTTGACAGTTAATACTATTCCTTCACATATGCTTCACACATGCAACTCCGTCAAACTGACTGAGTTGGCGAAATGGTAACGTCTTAGACTCGTTTTTTGGAGGTCCCCGGATCAAATCCCGGAGCCGGCCGATTATTTGACATGGATTTTTAAAATTTTATTTTTATGTGAGTGCGCGGTTGTCAAGGTATCACAAATCTGTAGTTCTGCTAACGCTGGTCGATTTTAATCTGATTAGAAAAACTTATTTTCTGCATATCATAATTGCAATTATAATTTATTCAACAAAAACATACTGGCACTTTGTTATATCAGTTTACCTGATTTTATTATTAGTAACCTATTTAGCACTTAACTTGTAAACTGAAATGGAGGATTTAAAAAAAAAAATGTAATGAGTTGAATTTTTTTGCATTCAACCCTTACGAATTTGCCAGTTTACGAATTTTCCGGAAAGGATGTCCCTTAGAAGCTTCTTATTACCGATAACAGATCTTCTTTCTCCTTAGTCTTGATCTGTAAAATAATTCTGGCATCATATCTTGTAATAGGATTTTCTTCTATCATATCATATATACTTTCTGCGTCAGATCTCGACGGAAGTGATGTCACTTCCTCTATTTCTGTCGTTCTCTGCCTTTTCCTCCCGTCTTTCACGCTAACACACACACACACCCATATGCAAGCACTAACACACAGACCCAAGCACTCATACCCACTTTCATAGAGTTTTATATGTCATGTGTTTAGATTTGTGGAGTGGCCCTGTAACATTTCTTGTAAAATCTTCTTGACATCTTACACTTTCGCCCACGTCCACTATTTCGAGAAACTTTCCTCCTTTTGTTTCGAGAATGTTTTTCTTTATTGGAGTTGCGACTGAGAGTTTTTATCCTCACTTTTCAGCTTCCATTTTCCATTGATCTCCACCCACAGACATAGAAGTACTAGTTAGTCGTATTCAGCTTAATATCGAGTGTGGTTAATATTCCTGGAGCAGGAAGATTAATATTTATTAGCCCTTAAGGAGATCGCCTATAGCTGTCAACTTTCCACACTGGAGATAGATTTTTTTCCATAAAAAGTTGCATTGAAGGTAAGATAAAGACGTCGCAAAATTTCGTGTTACATCCACAGAAAGATCTAACCGAGACAATTTTAATTTCATACGATTTTTCGATTTGAGCTATGCCGATCAGACACACACATATATATATATATATATATATACTTATACATAAACACACGTTCACAAACACACATATGAATATTTTGGTGAATGCTTTATTTTTTGGTTTAGGGAACATCAAAATTTTATTAATTTTAAAAGTTCGACATCGAATTTCGGTTTCGAACACAATGTCATACTGGACACGTGAAGTCAGAATGAAAAATTCAATGCCATAGCCGGGATGGCATTGAATTTTTTCATTCTGACTTCACGTGTCCATCTTATCCTACACACGGCCAGTATGAAAGAATTATCATTCCACAATGTCATACTCTTTTTACCACACTACTTTATTTTCTGCATAATTTAAATTATGGTTGACAGTAGAAAACTATCTCCAATCGTCGGTGGACGACAACATTGTTCTGCTATTCAGAAACTTGTGATATTATTATTATTATTATTATTATTATTATTATTATTATTATTAAATTTCCAAGAACAAGAGCCCTATCTTACCCAGGCAGTCTAGGGCTATACTCACAGTATAAGTATGTTATGAGATACAGTGAATTTTAAAATGTTGTAATAAACAAGAACAAAAGTAAACATTACACAAACCTAAATAGTTACGTTAGAAATAACTCATAGCGTATTTAGATAATTATTAGAATTAGAATTAGAATTGGTTTATTTTACCTGATGGAATTAAGGCCATTAGGCCTTCTCTTCCATTCAACCAGGATTAATACAAATGAACTTTACAATATTACAATATAACAAGTATGATACAAGTACAATACAAAGTTACAGATACACAAAAACATTATTACACTATTATTATTTAAGGCTTAAGAACTAGTTCTCTAGAGATAATACAATAAACAAAAAACAATATGTTAAATTATTCACAACGTTTTAATTATATTGTTTACAAATGTTTTGAATTCTGTAAAACAGTATTGATTTTTTAACAAGTCAGTCACTGGATATCGCAAAACCTTATTGCACCTAGTTAAATGGTTCATTGTGGGGCCGTCTAAGACAAGTTCATCATGTCCACATGAACAGATTTACCCGTCCATAGAAAGGCTATGCAATCTTTGAAGATAAGATTTAAAGTTACCATGCCCGTCATAAATTGGGTTAATACGAACGATGGTTCATATCTAGAGATGCTATTTTGCGGTGAATAAAAATGTTAAATTTCGGTATAAAAATTGGGTCAATTACGGTGTTATTTCGCACAATAAAACTAAATTTCGGTGTTATTTCGGATAAAAACTAAATACATTTTTAGGCTTTGTGGTGCAAATAATTGTGTATTTCTGCACATGAGCATGATCAAGAAAACCTGAATGGAAAATGTGCACCATTACCCATAAAAATAAAGTTTAGAGTATTTCTATAGACCTATTTTATTCTAAATTGCACCCATTCCCAAAGTACAAACTTAAAGCAGTCTCCACATTTTGAGGAAGAAGTCTTGTCCTCTTATCGGTTAGAATGTCTGAATATCCTGAGAAAGCTCTCTCAGCATCTACATTATTCACCGGAATAAAAATGCTTTTATAGTACACGCTCTCTAAAACAGCTGCTTATCGGACTGGTAACACGCCGAAAAGCTGCACTTTAAAGGACAAGTCCGCTAAAATTGCATAAAAGTGCATTCAAACTGCATTCAAAATGCGATTTTAGCGGCCTTGTCCTTTAAAGTCGTCATGGCAATCTATAAACAAAACCCAGACGGCATTGACCAGTCACACCAACTTTAACATGGATTTACGCATATAATTGGTCATGAAACAACAAACTTAAGCCAACACGTTTCTTTATGATAATCAGAAACTTTACCAGGATTTTTCGCAAAACACGGTAGCCCACTTCTTCACATGACAACAAATATAAGCCAATAACTTTTCACATTTTGGTTCACTTGAAAAACATTCCTTACCATGGACGAACAGCATTTAAATGCCGTAATATATCCCTTCTCATAGCCTACTTCTGCCGTGAAGTTGCTGGTAGCAGCTCCAATTCAATGTTTCTGGCTTGGATTGAAATTTCCTTGGTATTATCATTTATATTTTCACAAGCTTTTCATAAATACTAGTTGGTATGCAATATTGTTTACAAACAAGGGACTCATATATTATGCATCTTTACTACCACATTTGTTATTGGTACGTACGGTCATTGTTGTTTTATGATCTAGATGGCCATGACAATATAACTTAAAGAAATGTCTGACTGCCTTCCATTATAATTAATTATACGTTTTTTTTTGTTTTATTTCATATAATTTATAGAACTTTTACTAAAAAATATTGTATGCACCACGTACGCAAAAACTTTAGCGGACTCATCCAGTATTTCAGCCTCGGCTTTCGCCTCGGCCGCTATACTAGATTCGTCCGCTAAAGCGTTATTTTGCGTACTTGAGACATACATAGCTATTATATTCAGAACATAGGCCTACATGTTTAAGAACTGTTATTAACATTGATTATTGAATTTTTTGTTGTATTAATGAGCACAAATTATTTAGTTATTTTTTCTGAAACCCGAGATTTCCCTTGAAAGTAAAAAAAAAAATAGTAAAAAAAAAAGGAATTTCGCGCAAAAAACCACAATTTCGCATAAACACAAAAGTTCGCGTTTTTTCGCGGTTAAAACCGACAATAATTCCACGTAGGAATGTTTGAAACACAAGATTATTGCTTAATCAATAGTAATAACAATTCGCGAATCCGTTATTCGCGAAAACTAGGTATCTCTATTCATAGCGTATCATCAGCAAACTTGTGATATTGTCTATGCTAGCAAAAATGCGATTTCTTTTAGATCGATACCTAATGCACTTGAATCTCTCGTCTCTTCTAGCTAAGTGTGTTAGTATGGATGAAGTGTAAATCAGCTTTCTCACACTTTTATCCCCTTATTTATTAGATCCTTTCATATCATGACTGGAGACGTTTCTGAAAGAAGTTAACGTAAGTTATAATGGGATGAATACCTAATATTAGGTCGTTAAAGGCAGGTTGCTTCAGTTTGATAGCAATGCTCTGCTATTCTTGAAGCGTATTACATTATAATGCAAGTCAGTCTGCGGAACATGTTGACGGGGGAAAACCATTCTGTGTCACAGGGATAGCCAACATTTTTTTTGGTAAAATAGCGATATTTTGACACTTAGATTCAGGTAAAAAGCATTTACTATCATAGACTGATAATTTATCTATGGATTAGGAGGAAGAATTTCTCTGTCTGATTGTTTTTGTGCGATGCCCAACCAAATCTAAAGCCCGCAGAGATCTGAAATGTTTAACATGGACGAATGCACTTTGAAGCGGTATTATTTATAATTTTAACGTTTTTTCGCGAGTTTTTTTAATGAGACTTGCTGGGAGGTGTTTAAAAATCCACCCTACAGCCCGAATCTCGCTCCCATTGATTTCCATCTTTTCTTACACCTCAAGTAATGACAGAGAATGACAAAGAGGCGGACATGGTTGTCACACAATGGTTCAAAACCCAGGCGGCAGGCTTCTCCGATACAGGTATTCAAAAGTTGGTCTCACGGAATGAAAAATGTCTCAATTCCGGTGGCGAATATGATGACAGATAGCTGTACACTTGCTGTGTTTGTTGCTATAAACATTCACATAAAATTGTGTTTTATTTCTGTAAACAGCCTTAAGGGAAACTTACTTTATGGACGGCCCTCATGTTATGAACCCTAGCGTTATGGCCAACCCTGTTCAACTATATGCAGATCTACTTTACCTTTCAGCAATGTTGATATTCCGGGAACGTAGCTGTAGAATATGTGTGAGCAATGTAGAGGGCATGGTCTTGACAGGGTGACTGCATCAGTTTGACCCCCCTGAAAGATTTTTTTCACAGGTATTGCTATTCTCTGGACGTAACACAGGATAATGTGGGTCTGACAAGAATGTTGTTGATATTCCAGGATCGTCTCTCCTGCGGCCCGCTCTTGTGACAAGATACACCCGCTCTCGAGTCTTGCTGTGTTCTCAAGGCAGGTTTCATCCCCCACTTACCCTTGCATTAACCCCGTCATGCACTGGAGAAACCTCATAGTGTATATTGCATTCAAATGTAGCAGTGCTAAAGCAGAAACTAGATTTCACTGGATGTAGACTGTGATATATATCTTGAATACTGCATGGGCTATGTTGGAGTTTACACTGTGAAGTATGAGTGCAATATGATTTTAACCATTAATCAGTTTACAATTAAAACACAAACAAGGAAGTTTACAACATATTTAACCCTTAAATTGATCATATTATATACTAAGGATACAATAGTTTCTCTTTAATTTGTATTAAAGCGACTAAGAAGAAATTGGAAAAATAAATAAAATCAGGTAAACTGACATAACAAAGTGCCAGAATGATTTTGTTTAATCATTCATAATTGCAACTATGAAATGCAGAAAATAAATTATTTTTGTAATCGATTCATTAAACAGGGCTTGCGGAAGGACAAAGGTCTCAAGTTTGATGCTTAACCTTATTTCATACTCTTGTACACTGATATAATAAATTCTTAAAATAAGTCCACATTTCACAAAATTCACTGGCAGAGAACTCCGCTTAATATACATAGGCCTAATTATTTCACAGTGATATACCTTCTGTATATAACAGTATTCATTAAGTACTCATTTCAACTTGAACAACGAAATAAACAAACATCTGACTGCATTGGAGTCAAGGCCCTCAATGATTAGGAAAGCTGCTTTGTAGTATAGTCATGATTTCCCATTTAAAAAGCTTGTGTCCTTTAATTAATCGTTACTCCGGTACCGGTCAACCGATTTAGTCCATAATGAATAGGCTTCTTGCCATGGACGTTATAAATGCGTAAACCAAGTTTCATGAAAATCAGATAAAGCGAATTATGAGTTATCGCGCATACAGACACACGGACAGACGGACAGACATTTTGTCGTCCCCACACAATCTTATAAAGCACCATTCTGGCACTTAATAGAGTCATATAAATAACAGAATAAGGAAGCAAGAAATAAAATACGAGCTTAATCATTGTAGGCCTATGTCCGCCGGCGTGCTCTTGTGGTTAGCGTCGCTGACTACAGATCCGTCGGCCCGGGTTCGATCCCGATACCTACTCGGATTTTTCTGAGGTAGGGAGGTCTGGTAGGGGTCCACTCAGTCTCGTGATTCAAATTGAGGAGCTACTTGATAGAGAAGTAGCGGCTCCGGTCATGGTAACCACCATTAACGGCCGTGGGTGTCGGCATACTGACCACATGCCCCCAATCCTGCCATCTGCCTATGGTAGATGACGCAGCGGTCGGGTGGTAGGCCTTGTCCCTTCAGGGATGCAGCGCCACGGATTTTTAATCAGCGTATTAACTGTTTTCTTCGCAGTTCGACAGGGATTATATATTTTGTGAGAAAGTATGCAAAACAACATTAATCTCTTAGTGTAACGTACTTCTAAATTTAATTAATTCAATGCAATTTTTACACCAGCACATAAAGCGTATAACTGATACAGTGAGCCCTTTCACATAAAGCTCTCAGTTGAAATTGAATAAGCTGTAATACTGTAATGCATATGAGGGTGACCTCTTTCATCTAGTCGAAGAGCGTGCTGGTAATTCAATTTTATCTCACAAATGGAAATATTTTCCTGGAACAAGCTCTGGGCACGACGTTCAGAAAATTAACAGAATGGCTTTCGTGTAATTTCACAGCATCGCATGTAGTCTACTGTTTCCACCGAACCCTTTTCGCCCTTCAAGTATTCAATATAAATTAAATTAGTTGCCTGAACATTCAGATAAAATGGAAACTCATTTGATTCCTGAAATATTCCAGTTTTTTGGAGAGTACATAACGTTATAGCCTAATGTAAAATGCCCTAATATACATATACTAGGGCTAATCTATTCATACTTTCATGAACGTGCGACTTGTGTGGCCTGCATGGAATTGGCCTAATGCAGTATAAAATAAGTGCGGACCAAACATGAAGCCATTGGAATTCTACCGTTTTGCCGATCACCTTGACAGTTTTTAGCTACCTCCACTGCTTCCATCTCCTGCCGTAGATTCAAGTAAAAAAGAAAAGAATTTCAGTTTGTATGTCATCTATTTTAAAATGGATATTGAAAATGTTGTCCCTCAGATCTATAGCCCACGGATGTAAGAACGCCGTATAAATTATACAGTGAGTCCCTCGCAAGAGTTGGCCAATGACGCGGGTTTCTGCCTCGCGGCGGGCACAGCTCCAACTCCCGAGGGATCGGGTTAAATATCTACGCAAATAATGCCGCGGTTGGTGTGTAATGATCCAGGTTCTCACATTTACAGTTAAAATTACAACGAAAATAACCACGTACCTCATCACAAGATATGTTGGAAATGTTCTCCTCTTGCATGCACGCAATACTGGCACTTTTTTAGGAAATTTTCTTTCAGCTTCCGAGATAGAGTTAATTTCTCTTGTGTTATTGTCTTTAAATTCTTTTAATGTATGGGAAATTGACCTATACACTTTATTTTTCAAGTAACAATAGTCACATACTGTTAGAAGAACTTAAAAACAATATCACAAGAGAAATTAACTCTGTCTCGGAAGCTGAAAGAAAATTTCCTAAAAAGGTGCCAGTATTGTGTGCATGCAAGAGGAGAACATTTCTAACATCTCTTGTGACGAGGTACGTGGTTATTTTCATTGTAATTTTAACTGTAAATGTGAGAATCTGAATCATTACACCGATCGCGGCTTTATTTGCGTAGATATTTCACCCGATCGCTCGGGAGTTGGAGGTGTGCCCGCCGCGACGCAGAAACCCGCGCCATTGGCCAACTCTTGCGTGGGACTCACTGTATATGAACTGAACGTCGAACTATGAAGTCCCTTAACACTGGTGTTTGAGTATTCTTAACTGAGCTAAACTGCTCACGAAGTTTAGTCAGTAGCGGTTTAGTGTTTAGCTCAGGAAGTAAGGATTTCTCAAACATCAGGGATAAGCAGGGCTAGGATTTATATGTAATTACATATTTCTTAATTTCACATATAGACACATTTTTTTCACTTATCTCCATCTATTACGTTGTCCTCTATTCAAATTAAACAAATTTATTTTACATATTTCTCCATATTTCTGACATTAGTAGGCCTACATATTTATATGTAAAATAAATATTTGTCCATATTTAGTGATTTTAATGCAATATTCGTACATATTTCATTCTTAAGAGTAAAACTATATAAAGTGTCGTTTTCTGTGACAGAAAATATGGCAGCACAGGATAAGTTTACAGTTATGTACAGAAATGAATGTGTGAAAAATGATTTGTGTTACATTGAATCAAATTTTAGTAATATAACAAAAATAATTCAGAAACTACAAAATAATAATCTGGCATTACCTGGAAATATTTACATTGTGAAAAACTCAAATGTATACATGGACATTTAGCCGATCTTATCAAATGTAAACTGGACAATGTGTTTTCAAGAAATCCAGGCTTTCAAGAAATGTGTAAAATCAGTGCAATCTTAAGTAGCTCGTCAAATGTAAAACTAGAATCATTGAATTTTAAACACGCGCTAATCACTTCATGTGCAGTAGAACGAGGTTTCAGTCAATACAAATCACTTTTGAAAATTTAAAACACCATTTTGTGGCATACTGTTATGATAGCAGAAATAATCAATGAATGAATACAAATAAAGTAAGTGATCTGAAGAAAAAAATGAATAATTTAATTATGAATCCAGTATTTGTAATGCATTTTTATAGGTACTAAAATCAACAAAATGTAGTGTCTAGTGGTTAAATTTGTTTTGATGTCGATATTTTACGAAATATATTTGCATATATATATATATATATATATATGTACGTATTTTGACATTTTTAGTACATATATATCTACATATTTTGACATTTTTAAGTACATACATATGTACATATTTTGACATTTTTTAGTACATATAAATCCTAGCCCTGGTGATAAGGGACTTAAAATTAGACATTTTCTCCATATAAAATATACCTGTATACTCGTTAACAGACACATGCACATCAGAAGGTACAACAGTTTCAACATTCAATTAGTATTATTCTCTTACGTGAATCTTCGGCGGGAGATGGAAGTAGCGGAGGTAACTAAAAATGTTTGCGTCTCCTGCTCTTTCGTGGTTTCAGCTCTTTATAAATAATGTATTCATGTAATTAACAAATAATAATGAATAAAAATAAACTTAATTTTAATCTAGTTGTTTTACCATACTACAGTGTGAATTTCTCTTGTATTAGGTAATTACTACTAAACCATTGAGGTTTCTCCAGTGGCCTGAATTAGCGTGAATAGTGTCTCGTGTTCGTTTAGATCAGAACTACTTCACAGAGTGCACAAAACATCCTTAAGCCAATAGGGTATTCCACAATATAAATCCCGAAACTGCACCAGAAAATAGTTCTCAAGAAATTTCGATGGTGTCTACGAGACGACATTGGTCCAAATTCTTTTAGAATGCATTGTGATTAATTCTGTCTGGTGACCGTGTAGTTCTGTAGAAATATTTTAACGATTTTAGTTAGAATTAATTTCTCATGTTCTTTCTTTAACAGGTTAATGCGAAGTGTATAGCCCTTTTTCAAAGGTTATGTTAATGATCTGATTGATAATATTTGATTGATAACGTTTGATTACTCTGACATTGTAACTTGTTTATGCATTGTGTTAATTTATCTGGCGCTCTTCACTTGTGTAAATAAGTGAAAGTTGTAATTTGCAGCATAGGCGTAACCAGGCTGACCATATGGGGGGGTTATAACATCTGGGGGTATGGAATACCCTCCAGGAAGAGGGGGGTCCGGGGGTCCTCCCCCGGAAAATTTTAAAAAATAAGATGCAAAATAACGAATTTTAAGCTTTCGGGGGTCCTCCCCCGGAGAATTTAAAAAATTAAGACGCAAAATAACGAGTTTTAAGCTTCCGGGGGTCCTCCCCTTGAGAATTTTAAAAATTAAGACGTAAAATAACGAGTTTTAAGCTTCCGGGGCATCCCCCGGAAAATTTTAAAAATTAAGACGCAAAATAACGAGTTTTAAGCTTCCGGGGGATCACCCCCGGAAAATTTTAAAAATCAAGATGCAAAAAAACGAGTTTTAAGCTTCCCATGCTTTATACTTGTATTAAGTAATTTATGGGCAGACTTAAAAAAATTATACAATTTTCCTTTTTTTGATCAATGGGGGGGGGGATTCAAACCCCCAAACCCCCCCCCCCTCGGTACGCCTATGATTTGCAGACATGCTGTGATGTTTGTGCCGAATGTTTTTTGCTCCCTTCCCGTCTATTCGTTAGTAAAAATGTTATGTTTGCCTTTAAAAAGAGAGTGGGCTTTTTAATAGGCCTGTATAAAAAGATAATATTCTGAGATAAAACTGAAATAAATGAACAAATCTTATTTTCCTTAACATAAACACAAAATGTCATAAAGCACAACAAATAACGTCTGTTGTTGGGATTATTATTATCCCGTTCGTTTGTTAAATCTATGACCAAAAGCGTGTAATGTGAGAATTAAATGTATTGCCCTCACGCTTCGCAGGTCAGCTATTTAACGTAGCCGCTTGCAGGACAGCTATAATGCATGGCTATATAATTCAATATTAGCTCTAAAGGTTTTCATATTGTTCACAAATATTTTAATTTAATTCTTCATATAATTTACTATATCCAGAATTGACTGTCCAATCGATTAAAAACATTAATTTAAGACTCTTGAACGAAATACAACCAATAAGGGTTGTTCCCAAAATACTCAGAAACCGTGAACACATCGTTCGCGCATGCGTGTTCTTAAAGCAAGAATTCAAGAAATCTGATTTTGTATCTTCTGTTTCATGTGTTCTCACGGGCAAATTATGTACTATAAGAACAGGGTCGGGAAAATCCTGGAAAAGGCCGGGAATTTCGTGTGGAGGGGAAAATCCGGGAAAAGTCAATGAATTTGTTAAAATATCCGGGAAAATTCGAAAAATTGCAAAGTGTGATCAAAAAGACTTCTATAAATTCGAAAAATTGCAAAGTGTGAACAAAAAGACTTCTACACAATAATAGGCCTATATGAAAGTATATTTAATTTATTTTATTGTTCCTAATTTTTGTATCTGTTATAGCCTAAGTAATTATTGTTTGCAATTACTTTTAATACTAAAAGTTTTTCTTATTTAAAGTATGTATAATCCTATAATTTTTCTTACACAGTTATTAGAAAGTGCTTCATATTTTGATTGGGAATTTCTGAAATGAACAATGAAAATCAGGGAATAAGCCGGGAATTTCTTCAGCATTACTTGGTGGACACCCTGTAAGAAGCTTCTATCAAGAATTACCTATCAGAAACATGCACAGTAACCATAACTCCTATTTTCAAGCAAATGACTCCTCCCTCCAGTAACCTTGTGTCCATCTTATAGGCGTTGATTAATATCTATAAATAATTCCCAAAATATAGTTTATAATGACGATGTCTATTGCATGTGTAATATGATAAATGAAAATACATGTTTCTAACCGTTCCCTAAGTGCAAAATCACAGCTTAGTTAATGAATTGAACATGCGCAGTACAACAAATCCTCAAGCAGTCTTAGATTTGCTTTGGGAACAAACCTATAGTTATGTGATAACCTTGTGTATGCAGGCAGTAACGAGACGAGCATTTGCGTTTATCTTAAACTTAGAACGTTTAGGCGGCCCACCCTTTTTGCAACCGGCTGTACATTCCATAGAATAGGTAACTCATTATCAGGGCCCGGATTCTAATGACATGTCATCTTTTTATTGATTCTGCATAGACATTGCCAACTTGTGGATAAATCCTAATCGTGCCCTCTAGAGTATAGAAATGCATTTTTATTAGGTCATTTTTGTTATTTTATGCAATTTTATACTTTTAGGGCATTTATTTCAATTTTAGGTAATTATTTTGTCATTTTCGTGTCATTTGGTTCCTTATTTAGTCATTTTCATGTATTTACATTGGGTGTATTAATTTTTTTTCGTCGCTAGGGGTGCTGTCTTTGAAGTGTTGTTTGTTTAATGCAAGAAGGAAAAATTCGGCGTGTCTCAGTCATGTCTCAGTCGGAAATGAGAATCAAAGAAATTCCAAAATTTTGTATTATATTACTATTGTTATTAGTTTGACTTGGCACCAGAGTCTGCCACCTGCTTAGATTTGAGATTGCGAACTACTGTTTACCCTCAATAAACAATATAATCCGGCAAACCACAAAAGGATGTGCCGAATTTTGACTCACCAGTGCCTCAGTGCCAGTATAAATTTCCGTGAGAAAATAACATTCACAATATTACAGTTATTTACAGTTTTTACAATTATGTTCAAACTAGTCTATAACTTTGTGTGTACAATAATAATTTTTTATAAATAAAACATCAGTTTTTAAATCATTTTTTATAATTATTAAGTCATTTTCTTTAAAATTCAGGGTCATTTCATGGGTCATTTTTCAAACAAATTTAGGTAATCAGAATCCGGGCCCTGCTCATTATTAATATAGTGATAGTAGTGGGTGGTATGTCAAGCTCATTTATAATCGCTGTGTGACAGTAAGCTTAGTGCACAGAATGCTGTATACTCCGTTGAAATAACATTATGCAATGTAAAGCTAGTGACTAGTCCATTAAACTGAATAGCATAACACTACACTGAATGTGTAAACACAAACAGCATGGCCATTTCAGGACCTTGATGTATAGGCGAACTAAGCTTTTCACTGGTTACCACCAGAGAGGTCTTGACATAACCGCGTTCCAAGAATGTCTGAGAATCTTGGTTTACTATATCGCATGCAGCTTATAATAGAAACCCCGCATTATTGTACCGTTGAAATACAGTGCGAATCAAACATGAAGCCACCGAGCTTCTACCGTACATCGCTCAATCCTTCACCGGGAATCGGGCGGCCGCTAGCCGCGATAGATTTGAGCTACCTCCACTACTTCAATTTTCCGACGAATATTCAAGTAAGAGAATCAAATGAAAAGAGGAATATGAGTATTTTTAACTGACTTATCTTGAAGTGGATGTTGAAAATGCTGTCTCTTCTTGTCTATACATATCTGACGACATACGTTTATTTTCTTTTATAGGCCATTATTCCTTAAATATTTTTACCATTTGTTTACCTTTTTCTTTTTTAATAGGAAACAAAAACACATAACCAAAGCCTCCTTTACCACTCTCCAACAGTTCCTATCTTCTGCTTCTTCTTTTAACCCTCCACGCTTCTTTTCTTCTTGATGTCAGCTAGCATCTCGATTCTTCTACCAAGATTTCTTGTTCCTTTTATTTCCCTTCGATTACATCCAGCAGAAGTTCTAAATTTTCAAGATACGCATGTTGTCATCCACTCTTCTTAAAACAAATTCATTCATATTCTATCTGTCCACCGAATCTTCTCCGTTTTCCTCCAACTTCACGTTTCAACGCTCTCTAAATACAGTCAACCCTCGTAAAAGCGAGGGTGGCACTAAAACGAAATTTAATTTTGAAATAAAAATGGCCAAAGAGTTCAAGCATCCTCCAGTTCTTCGTCGTGTTATAGAAACAGCATCACTCACTTCTCCGACTAACAGTTTTCCCCCACAATAATATGACTTCTGGCTAGACTTTGGAAATCTTTCACTGCATTCACAAACTTCTCGTTTCTCTTGAAGTGTAACAACAGCTCTCTTCATTTTAACAATCTTACGAGTAACTGTAGTGTAGTGTTTGACAGCTGAATGGAGTAAAAGAAGTGGAAGTTCGGAATGTCTCATTCTGTGAAGGCCCTTTTTACCTGCTCCACCCTCATGCAGGCTGTCTTTCCGACTTCTTAATATAGCTTCCTCATTCCACCGCACTGCATTTACAGTTAATGGCAGGGGAACACACACTTCTAGGAAATACAGTACAATACATTTCTTAAATGATCTTCCTAACATTCACACCAGCTTTAAAAGAATTCTGCAACTAAAAAAATAATTCCAAGCTATATTTTGTAAAAATATTGTTTTATATTCACTGGCACTAAATGAATTGGCACAGTAACGAGGTTCCTTATGTATATTATATGGGAGAAGATCGTTCACTTGCATTTCTTGGCGCAAGGCGAGGGTGTCACTGTAAAGAGGGGAATTATATTGGGGGTTGACTGTAGTTCCTTTCCATTTCCTCGGAATCCATGTTTTAGCTCCTTGTAGGGCAGAACTCCTGATGTAGCTTTTCTTACCTGTAAATATTATTTCTCAGTCAACAGAGACCGCCTTTTGTTGAAAGCAGTTTTGGCCATTGTTAATCTCTCCCTGTTTTATTCATTCCCTCTTGTAATCAAGCTTCCTAAATATTGAAATTGATTTTCGTTCTTTAATATTTTGTTATCTTTAAGATGCCTCAACATTTCTTCATTTTTCGAAATCTTCATCAGTTTTGACTTCTTCACATTTATCTCCATTTCAAAATATCTTCTTCCTGTCTCCACCAATCGGCCTAACATCTTTTCTAATATATTATTTTTTAGTCGGATTATTTATACTAGGAAAAATTCGTTTTAGTAAAACTAAAAGGCAACGAAATTAGATTTTCAACTAATTATTCCCAGTCTATCTTAATAACCTGAATATCCGCAATTTGATTCATCAGTTCTTTTTCGGGATCATGTATGTACAGGACGATATTGCAGATTTTTCCACTGCAGTAAACATTCCAAGGAATTAGACAATGCTTTATTAAATTCGCTGTATTAATATTTGGTCGCGTACTGCATTTTCTCTCATACGCATGGAAATTTCTAACAGTAATATAGAATTACGTGAGGCATTCATTATTGTTTCGCGGAATATTAGCAAGTGTTAGAGAGAAACCCCACCTGAGCAAATACCGTAATAATTACGAGCATACTTGCGGCTTATGCTTCAGTTAATTCCGTTCTCTAATTAGAGCAGAATAATCTACTCGTGCTTCCGCTACTCACACGCGTAGTTACACTACGTTATGTGACTACGAAACATCCGCTTAATTCCTTTGTCTGCCTGTCCTCTTTTGTGTTATAAAAAAGATAGAAAATGTTCTTACCACAATTAAATATGAGATTGGATGTTTAAAAAAATCATGTGTTACTCTCATAGGCCTATAACTGTATACACCATAAGTGTGAGTACCATAACATTTTTGCACGACGTAACTAATTAGTGGTACTTACGAATATTGTTGCCGTGGATGGTAACTTGACATTCCCGCACGCAATCTGGTTGCTATGAAAACAAAAGAAATCTCCGTGCGGTAAAAATTTCAAAAAGCACAAGTGCCGTAAGTAAAAATCATCATAATACAAGCCTTTATAAAAGACCGGAACCAAGGCCCCCCAGTCTGTGGCGACTTTAACAGGACAAATATTCGGTTCCCATAACAACAAACACATGCGAATCACTTTCTGAAATGTAACATCCATCTTCAATAGTGTATATACATAATATTTTTAGCTAATATCTCAATTAAAATAAATAAATTGACATAAATTATCATCGTACAAAAAATAGCATGCAATACTCGTGCCGTAAGCGCATAACGGATCTCGGAAATTGAAAAAACTCGGCGCAAGCGCCTCCTTTTTTCAAACTCTTTCCTTGATCCGTATGCACCGCTTACGGCACTTGTATCGCAATTTGCTATTTCGCTACACACTCTGATGTATCGGGTAGAATAATAGGTCGTATTGCAAGTAGAGTGTATGAAGATGTCTCAGTCTCATGCAAAGGTACCCAAGGTATATAAAGGAACCGTTATTGTTTTAACTCTTAAATTGACAACTAAATTTCTCACGCAATTTATAAACCCGTGACGGACTGCAAAGAAAACTTTCAACGCAGTGATTAGGCTCAATTAATCTCTTGCACCGTATTGTGTATATTTATATGAAAAAACTGAAATGTTTCTTCCCATTTCTTTTCCGTTATGTTGTTTCATAACTTACATTACATAATTTAATTTACTAAAGTATCTTATACGATGCATTGCCAGTTTAAGGGTTAAACCCTCAGTTATTGCAAACGACAACTGCCTTAGAGTTTCCCTTCCGGAAATCTACAAAATGTAAATCAAAACTTAGGGGAAACATTCCTTGAACATAGAGGGTGAAATTATGTTCTATGGACATGAGTCCGAAAATGCCTTATTTCCTGGTTAAAGCCACTTGTCTACAACTCTGGGCCGACATTATTGGTGATTGTCTGGTACGACCGTATGCACTGCCACTTCTTCTCATTAGACAAAGCTACAGGGCGGTCTTAAAAAACCAATTACCTCTCCTATTGGAACATGTGCCATTAAGAATACGACGAGACATGTACTCCATGCACTATGGAGCTCCTGTTCATTTCAGCCTCTTTGTTTGTCAGTTTCTGAATAGACGGTTTCGTGATAAGTTGATTGGAAGAGGTGGACCAATTTCTTGCCCTCCACGATCGCCTGACCTGAATCCGTTAGATTTTTATTTGTGGGGGCATTTAAAAACTCTTCTGTATGCAACACTGCTGCAAGATGTTGAAAATCTGCGTGATCGTATTCTGCAAGGCTGCCAGATACAAAAATACTCGAGGGAAACATTAGGGCATTAGAGAATCCATGCAACGGAGGGTTGACGGATGTATCCGTACTAATGGAAGACATTTTAAACATTTCATTTGATGTTCTGTTACCTCGTCTGTTTTAGTAGTATGATTTCCACATTTCTGTTTTCGAGTATTCTGCTAAGTGGTGTAGAGAAAGAGCTCTAACAAGAAAATAAAGAATTTTCGGACCCATGTTCATATGAAATAATTTCTAATTTTGTGATATCTATTTCTTAATTATATTCCTACTTCTTTTAATGTTAATATTGCCTTTCGTCTTTTTTGTACTCTTTGTAAGCAACCCATAGTTGGGAAAATGTTAAATAAAAAGGAAGGAATGTTTTTCGAAAGTTTTGGCCAACCTTTTGTTATGTATATTCTTTTCTCAAAAAACATTTAAAACCAAAGCTTTAACTCTTTGCGTTATGAGAGATCTCCCTATGTACGTTTACATAAATAGATGTGCTTACTTGTACAATAATTGCTCTGGTTTAACTGTGATAAACATTTGACTGAAAATGCTATTAGTATTGTTAGTTTTTAGTTATTTAGTAGAAAGTATGTAGGATTAGAATAGATATTAGCGTTATTAATACAATTTTAACTAATTGTATGGGGTTAATATATCAGATGGCTAATACCTTCTGAACTTTCAGAAACACCTGAAAAACCACAGACACAAGGTAAGTAGTGCTACAAAATTTTATAGTTGTTCGTAATAAGCTCTATTGTAAAATTGTTAATAAGATATGTGTCCTGTTGAGTCATTGACTGCAAAATATGTGTTTCTAGGTCATATACTTGCGAGAAATTTACAGTAGACATGATCATGTATTATTCTTTCATGATAGTGCTTTTCATCCATTTGTCGTTTATGCTAGATAGCGAAACTAGAATTCCCTGAACCCAGCGCTGAAAACATAGCCTATGTAGCCTACGTTCTTTGCCTTCTATTCAGCTCACGTGCTGCGTCATTATGTGAAACACTGTAACTTGTGTTATTTATTATTGTGGATATGGAATATAATCATACTTGCTAATTTTCTTTTCAGTTTTAATTTTACCTGTGTCTTCACTTTTTATTTCTGAATAATGACCTACGATGTAATTCATCTAGCAGCGAAGTTTGACCCTTGTAACTTGACCCTATATCGAACAGCTGTTAGTAGTTAATTTTTTTATTCAGAATAGTCAAAATTTAGTGTGCAATACACTTGCGTTTAAGTATATGATCGAAGAATCTCGGAAAATTAAAAAAAAAAGACTTGACTTTGGCCCATAATTTTTTAAAAATAATTCGAAATTAATTATGCTGCTATATAAGTCTCTTAATATTAATAAAATAGAATTTTGTATTACAGAAGACTGCTGAGGTCTCTTGTTGATACGGTGATATTACCAGACTTTGGCCCATTTTTATAATACACGGAATCTCGGAAAATTAAAAAAAAAAATACTTGCCTTTGGCCCATAATTTTTTAAAAATAATTCGAAATTAATCATGCTGCTATATAAATCTCTTAATATTAATAAAATAGAATTTTGTATTACAGAAGACTGCTGAGGTCTCTTGTTGAAACGGTGATATAACCAGACTTTGGCCCATTTTTATAATGCACGGAATCTCGGAAAATTAAAAAATAAATACTTGCCTTTGGCTGCTATATAAATCTCTTTAATGTTAATAAAAAAGAATTTTGTATTACAGAAGACTGCTGAGGTCTCTTGTTGATACAGTGATATAACCAGACTTTGGCCCATTTTTATAATGCACGGAATCTCGGAAAATTAAGAAAGAAATACTTGCCTTTGGCTGCTATATAAATCTCTTAATATTAATAAAATAGAATTTTGTATTACAGAAGACTGCTGAGGTCTCTTGTTGATACGGTGATATAACCAGACTTTGGCCCATTTTTATAATGCACGGAATCTCGGAAAATTAAAAAAGATATACTTGCCTTTCGCTGCTATATAAATCTCTTAATATTAATAAAATAGAATTTTGTATTACAGAAGACTGCTGAAGTCTCTTGTTGAAACGGTGACATAACCAGACTTTGGCCCATTTTCATAATACACAGAGCGTACTTTCACCTATAAGAGAAGCTGGTTGCATAAGCTGGAGCTTAGCGGCGAGGTCAGAACATTGCTGGGCTTCGCCACCTCTATTCTGTTCGCGATATCAAGTCGCACGGTTTCGTAGCTTTCTTATGTAACTGGTTTAAACCTTATTTATGGTTCACTGCTCCGTAACAGATTTAACTGTACAATCCCCAGTAGAGATTTCGGGCCTGTATTACCACCTCCCGACAATTCCTCCCGATGCGTGACTTCCAGATAGCTTAACTGGAAGAGGTCTTATAATACCATCGCCGAACTCCTATCGGGAAGAACGCGGTAAAATTTTGTAAAATGATCCTTAGCTATTGAGCGAAGAGATGTGTTTATTTTAGTTCGATAGACAACTCGAATTTGTATTTGTACAATTAAATTACATAAGAACATATTTATAAAAAAGGGAGATAAGGCCGAATGTAATAACTATCGAGGAATTTCTCTCTTACCGACATCATACAAAATTCTATCTAATATACTACTGTCAAGGTTAACCCCATATGCGGATGAAATCATTGAAGATCACCAATGTGGATTTAGGCGAAATAGATCAACTATTGATCATATATTTTGTTTTCGCCAAATCTTGCAGAAAAATGGAAATATAATAAGTCTGTTCAGCAGCTATACATAGATTTAAAAAAAAAAAAAGAAGCATATGATTCAGGCGAGACAAATTGTACAATATTCTCATTGAGTTCGGGATACCAAAGAAGTTTCCGGCTATAACAAAAACGAAGTGTAAAAATAAAATTCTCAGAAACATTTTAAGGGATTCAGACCAGTCAGAAAAAGGAACAACATCCCATGGCGGAGCGCCGACCAATCAGATCGTAGAAGATAGTATAAATATCGGTCCTACTGGGAAAACAGCAGCAGCTGACACCGGACAGACATAGACACGCTCTGAAGATGCCCGATGCAGCTCGCGGCGAAACGTCAGCTAGCAAAACTGACCGACCACGGCACATAAGCCCGAAAGAGTTGACTTCAATGGTAGTTTGTAGTTTATCAACCACTCCATCCTCCTGCTAGCTTAACTGGGAGTTGACTTTCCAGACAGATTTTGTCAGGAGATCATAGTACGCAATGTTTGCCCAACTTCCAGAAAAGTTCTCTATCTGGCAGATGAAATATGCTATCAGCAAGTCGTCGTAAAGGCCCTTAAAAATTGTAGAAACTGTACCTATCATATTCATAATAAATGTTTAAGCGGAGTTAGCGATGCCAAATTTGTTAAAAATGTTGAGTTTTTTCATCTCTTGTGCGGAATAAAATAATTGAAATATGGAACTAAAATTTCATGGTTGAACATCTCACTCTCTTTTATTAATAGTTGTTTTAATGTTAGGCGAGGCAGTGCTCAAATCCCCTTTTGTCCCACCCTTGCTTTATGCAAAACCGACGAGAAGAAAATAATTAAAAACAAAAAAACTAAAAATGTACCGTACTTCATTAAATTCGTTTCTTCTTTTTAATTAAATGTGTTCTCTGCAATTTTAAAAGGTTGCCGCAATAGAGTTATATTATTTTATTTTTAAAAATAAATTCACAAAAAACGGAGGACTGAAACATATTCATACCTGTACCTTGAAGGTAAACTAATTATTTAACACTTCGATTGGGTATAGGTCTACATAAACTAAACTAATCTCCGTGGCGCTACGTCCCTGAATGGACTTGGCCTACCACCCCACCGTTGCGTCATCTACCATAGGCAGATGGCAGGATTGGAGGGCATGTGGTCACCATGCCGACACCCACGGCCGTTTTTGGTGGTTTCTGTGGCCGGAATAGGCCTACATAAGTTGCATTATAAGAACAAAATAAGATATAAAAAATAAGGTATAATTATTTATTGTGTGGTGAAGAAGTATTTTAAATCTCGTATAATAATAACTAGCAGGTCCCTGCGGCTTCACCCGCGATAAACATTAATGTTATTAACACTTGCACGCGAAACATTCATAGGACTAAACTAAACGATAAACAATTAATGAAACAGCTAAAAATCCTGCTTTGAAGTGAATTCCACGATTAGAAAGCATGGGAAAAACGACCTCAGATTCGAGTTCCCTTGCCCAGGAAACCCCTGCATAGTGAGTTCCCCCAAAAAGATCAATGTTTGTCGGTTTATACCTACACTCATTAGCGCTCTTCCGTCTCTGTTGAAAATTTCAGATGTCTGCGTGCCTTTACATTATAAACAAATGAATCGACCAGGGTGGGCTTACAACATTCAAGCGATCGCAACACTTTTATTTCCAAGGTATGACAAAAATAGGTAATGCCACCTGCAATTGATTTGACAATTGAAATGTATTATTGAAAACTGATGCTTCGAAAGCGCAAAAAAATGCACGTTTTCTGACAATATTTCACTCATAATTCGCGAACGAAAGCTAAAATTAAAAAGCCGGCTTCGAAGTGCATTCGCCCACCTACGTTTAAAATTTCATATCTCTGCGTTCAGTAGATTTCGCTGGGCATCGCGTACAGACAGGCAGACAGACAGACAGACAAACACTCTTATTATGTAGATAAATATTAATAAGACGATATTATTAGTTACACCAAGAAGGTTAATGTAATGTATGTAGGCTATATAAAAGCCGTCTACATACACACACACACACATATATATATATATATATATATATATATATTAGGGATGGGTCGATACCAGATTTCCTCGATACTCGATACTCGATACAGATACATGATTTTTTCCTCGATACTCGATACTTCGATACTCGATACCTTCAACATTTCCAGTTTCAATAAATAGGTACATTAAAAATTAAAATTTGACAGAACTGTGTAATACCAACTAAATTAAGTCTGCATACTTAATGAGACAAAATTTAATATCATCAGTAGCCTATAATTATTTTTAAACTTTAGACCTACATTAAAACTAAAATAAGTTTTTCAAACAGTCCACTTACAAGTTTTTGTTAAAAAATACTAGCATTCTCACTTAATTGCAGAATTGCAGAGTTACAAAAGTATCGAAAAAGTATCGAGCTAGTTTTCTGAAGTATCGTTCGATGCCGATACCATGCAAGTATTGAGAGTATCGAGGTATCGAAAGTATCGAGGACCCATCCCTAATATATATATATATATATATATATGTATAAATATATAGATAGCCTATGGCGGGACCATTGATAAATTCTTTGGAGCTTGGTGCGACTTTTCATCATCGCTTGTAATGTCACAAGTGTTTGATTAATTTTCGGGATTTAATAATACTCATTGTATGCATATTCCTGTGAGTATTCACTAAATAGTTACAATAAATGTAACTCATGGTCCAGTTTCTCTCAAGATAATTTCCGGACCTCTCAATTACAGTATCTATGAAAATTATTCACGTGGCAACGTCTAACGCCTTTGTGTACAATAGGGTTGTGTTACGTATAAGATACACTCAGACCTTGTATACGGAATTGAGAGCGAGAGAAGTGGAGTAGTGTTTTGTTTCTGAAGGTGCTTGACTCTAACGAACACTCTACAAGTGTAAGAGAAAGGGAGAGCGAGAGATAATCAGAGAGAGATAAGAGACGCCTGAATTAATAAGGACCCCGCAATGCAGAGATGCTGGAGCTGGACCATCATATCCACCACAAGTTGCTTGCATGAGTACGTGCCTTAAATTATCTCCCGTGTATACTCTGTTCGCGACACCACTGATAGAGATTTATTATTCGAGATAAGTTACTCTTATTCTAAAGAAAAATTGACCATGCAAGTTTAAATTTCGCGTATTGAATTTTATATTTTATATTTACATATACAATATTTATATTTATATATACAAAAGGATGCAACAACCAATTTAGAGATTCAAAGAAGAATAACGGATGGGAAGAGAATTATAGGGATGCTAAATTCAATCTTATGGAGTAAAAATATTTTACAAAGAACTAAAAAATTAATATATCAGGCATTATTCCAAAATACAACATTATATGGCGCTGAAACTTAGACCATAAGTAGACAACAAGCAAACAAATTAATGGTATTATAAATGGATTTCTGGAGGCGTTCAGCAAGAAAATCCAGGAAAGAAAAAAATCCGGAATAATAAAATAAGGGAAATAATGCAATTTGAAAATAATATTTTGGAAATTGTAGAAGAAAGACGCTTGAAATGGTATGGACATGTACTCAGTATGACAGAGGATAGAATACCCAAGAAAATTTTGGATTGGAAAGTAGAAGAATTAAGAAGAAGAGGGAAGCCCAAAGAGTGCTGGATGGATGGGGTGAAAAGGAGTATGGCGAGAAAAGGATTAAGTGAAGAAGATGCTATTGACATGGACTTATGGAGGCAAAAGATTGTTGTGGGATGAAGGAAAAGCATTGTATTGTGGAATATTCCTTAATAAAAAAAAAATATTTATTTGATGTTTTATTGGTAAAAGCAATTTAAAAATTTGACTTTTTGAATGAAAGGAACGGCGCACCAACGTGCATAGTATGTTTCGTTTACAATGTACTGTATTCTGTTAGCGAGACAGTTCGGTTTTTGCACTTTGTTATGTGGTATCTATCGCAATACAATTCACATAGGGAGCACACGCAATCACTGTCGGGGGTAGTAGTAGTAGTAGTAGTAGTAGTAGTAGTAGTAAATGATTTATTTTGCCTGGCAGAGTTAAGGCCATAAGGCCTTCTCTTCCACTCAACCAGGTTTCAGAAAATATATACAATGCAGGTTTACATAAATAGCAAATTAGTGAATAAGAGACTTATGACTAATACTAAGACTAAGGTTAAGGCTAATCAAAATAATAAATTAAATAAGTAAAAGCATAGGTTTCATAAAAAGCATAGGCTTCATAGAGAGCGTAAGTGTCATCAAAGAAAATAGTAATAATGTTACAAGTAAAACAAGGAATATGTAAAATTATGTTATAATGGAAATTTAAGTCTAGCTGTAGATACGTTATAAGGAGACTAAGTAATGTTATATACAGTGAAAGATGGAGTGACTACAAAGAGCTAGTTCTGTTCAGTGGGCAATAATTGTTTAATAAGCGCAGATTTGAAAGAGTGTACACTCCGACTACCCCTAATATCTTGTGACAAGGTATTCCAAGAACGGGCTGTGGCCTTGGTGAATGAATGAGAGTATGAGGTTGTATGATGACTAGGAATTGATAACAGAGAGTTGTGCTGCGAGCGTGTACCATGATTATGGTAGGAGGATAGAAATGTAAATCGGGGAGCCAAGTAAAGAGGTATGGAAAACTTAAGAATTTGGTATAATAAGCACAGAGAGTGGACCAAACGTCTATTATGCAAACGAAGCCAAGACAGGGGGTATGATAATATTTTGTTCTGCATATTTTGTGGTGGTAGCCATGTACAGCTAAGCTTGTTAGTATGTGTCGCAAGTCCTGGTTGGTCTTTGTCCATCCTCTGTCAACCATGGCATCGGTACAATAAAAATCTAGCCATATATCTTCCTTCTTCTGATTTCTTTCTTGTAGGTGTAGCGATGAGTTCGTAGTAGATGGTAGTAATAGTCTCATTCTGAGGTCATCAATCAGGAAGGATTCCTTAGCCAACTCGTAAGCTAGACGGGATGGCGCAAATTTTGAGATACCAAGGGCACGTTTAAGGAATCTTGCTTTTACTTTTTCTATAGTGGCTAGGTCATTGCGGCTGAGCTTGTCCCATATTAACTCCATACCGTAGCTGATTATTGGGACTATCTTACAGTAGAAAAGAGTCATAGCAGTGTCCAAAGAGAGCCTGGTGATGTTCTGTATTTCAAAGATCGCTTTTGTTGCAGCTGCCGCTCTGTCCTGTACATGAATGCGAAATGATGTCAATGTTGACCTTTTTGCGGCAAGAAAAAACTTAATTTTATCATTAGGACTTGATGAAGACCATGTAGAACTTTATGGACATTAATTAGAACTGTAAGTAGTGAACTATAAGAGCGTTTCAATTAGCAGAGAACACTATAATTTATCCATTTAATATTCTCAAACTATCATCTAATTGTGTATAAATGTCATAGAAGTGCGTGGTCTAATAGCCGGAATATCTGAATACTGGTCCGCAGGTCTGAGTTCTATTCCCAGTACTTCTTGGAGTAGGAAAGTCTGAAACGGGCTGCATTTAGCATCGTGAGGATAATTCGAGAAGCTGCAGAAGTATCGGCTTCGGCCACGAAAAGCATTTCTCTCAAAATATTCACTGCAAAATTCCACCGAAATAATTAATCGTAACTGTCATCACATAGTCTTAAAACACTCGTCCTGACAGTTTTTTATGTCCCCACTTATTGATATTCGCAAAATAGTAAACTGAAGAAAAATTGCGTAGAAGTTTTAAAAGATTAAAAAATCTTAATTTTGGTTTACAAGACCAATATGTTATTTAAATTATTAAAACTAATGATTTATTTATTTTCAATTTTTTGTGGTATTTGGGTATTATTTTTATGTTGAAATTCAGTAAAATTTATTTGTAGATACACTTTAGATTACAATAAAATTGGTAATCGAACTTTAGGTCTCACAAACCGCTACAAAACTAAACTTTGCTATCATGGCTTCATTAACACTGATGAGTAGGGCAAGGCAATTAATGACTATAAAATAGTGCAACAATGCAAAATAAAAAATGCATTTATAACCTAAAAATAGTGAAAAAATGACACAAAATTTTTAAACATAAAACTTATGATTTTTTTAACTAATGAATTGCTAATAGCAATCTAATGGATGACAGTGCGTTATATATGAATTTACAATATAAAACACACTTATTTTATCACTAAAGGAGTAAGCAAATTTATACTACTTGGACACCCTTAGTGAAGAAGAAAAAAATTCATTTTGAACCGATATGCCCAACAAATTGCCCCTAGCAAATATGTGCCATTTAAAAAGAAAGAAAAAGTAATTACTTATTGCTACAAGAATAACTGCTATTATGTTTAAAATAAACCTGAATTAAAATTAACTATGAACACATGGCGGAGATTCTAAAAAAAAACAATTGTCTGTTGTCTGAAAGTAACGATTTGTACATGGAAAAGCTTCTCTCTACCTCCATTGAAACATTACCTAACATGCCGAAAAAGACCTAAAAAGGCCGAAAATGACCTAAAAATTGCCAAAAAGTGACCTATCTCTTGAAAATGACGAATAATGCAAGATAAAGCAAAAAAAAATGAAAAAACAAATTGCCCTTATTTAATAAATTATTTTATGATACACATTTATATATATTCGAGCTATATTTTAACCTTCATATTAAAAAGATGCAAAATCATCAAATGCCTTGCCCTACTGATGAGTAAGTGACATATATGGGTGATAAAAGAATCATGAGAAAGGAAGAATAGTGTAAATAACCCAGAGAGTAGCAACGGTTTATGTTTTACTGTAGTTTCGCAGAACTCACGACCATTGTCAAAGGTTAAGAAAATCGGGTGCAGATAAGTCAAACACATCAACATTCACTGGTTATCTAATATGAGCAATGTAAATCATGATGTCCACGTCCCTTTCTAAGCCTTAGGCTATTATATTTCACCCTTTTCGTTTCATTTGTATGGTTTAATTCACATGAGATTGTTCTATAGCCCCTTTAACTTTTTTATTTTGTTATAAATAACGTTAAACCCGAAGCTGGCAGTTTTAATTTATAGCACATGAGAAGCTGAAGTGCAGAAAATAAAGCAGTTTGTCTTGTGCGAGCGAAATGGCGAAGAGAGAGAACAAGAAATATAGAGTTTGCTGTTTGGTTCAACTAGAAAACGGAAAGTTCTTGTTCACAAATCAACGCCTTCAACCTCATAGTAGATATTGTAGTGTCAGACCTTGTACCACAATATATCGCCTTGCAAGGCACATTTCTCTTCTTGTGGAACTGATTTTAGATCCATATACTGACTTTCTGTTTGTAACCAGTTTGCATTGCACACATGAGCACAGACACAGGGCCGCATTTCTAAATAGGCTAAGTAGGCTGCAGCCTATTTACGAATGTCATATTTTGCTTTTTTTAATAGCCTATTGTTATATGGCATTACGATATGGGGGAACAGTCCAGGTGTATCAAAACTTCTCATTCTACAGAAAAAAAGCCATACGTATAATAACAGGTGCACAGTTCAATGAACACTGTAGACCGTTATTCAAGAAGGAACACATCTTTACTATAGTTAATTTGTATATATTCGAATGCCTATTAACGGTGAAACGTGGACTTAATGAATATAGTAGTGCTCATGATGTACATAATCATAATACAAGATCGAATTATCTTTTAATTGAGCCTGCAGTTAGATTATGTAAAACAAAAAGGTCATTTCATGCTATGTCTTTAAAACTTTTTAATAAACTACCTCAATGTGCTCATGATATTAGCTTGCCAAGATTTAGAGCAACCATAAAGAGATGGCTAGCGGAAAATCCATTTTACAAAGTGGAGGGATTTTACGAGCAAGTAGGAACCCTACAATTGTAATTTAGTTTAACATTGTTATTTTATTGTTACCTTGACTATACCATTACATACATCTTGTATGTGTAAGGTTGTAAAAATAAATGATTGATTGAGCCTAGAGCGGCAAATTTTCAGGGGCGGCAGTTTGGCAATTTATTCGAAAGTTAAAATGCAGTATTTCAGACGTTAATAATATTTTCTGTACGAATTTAAGAATACATGTTCCTTAAAAATGTGTTTTAGTCCTTCTACATAGCCTACTATCTAAAACTATAACATAATACAAATTCACAGCACGTAATGATATTTTTCAACAAATAAACCAGTAATGAACTACATTTTGTGTAGTTTCATTTCACCGCGTAGGACATCTTAATTCAAATTGAACACAGTTCAATTACGCAAAAGACAGTCATTAGCATTAAAATATAAAAATATGTTTAAAATAGTGATCACTGATCTCCAAGAACAAATTAATTAAAAATTAATTAATTTCGAAACCCATTTCATTTTTTAACGAATCTTAAAAGAAGTAAAAAAAGTAGATAGCTAATTTGATTATATAATTTATTATGTAAACCATTAAGATTGTAGTTTTGTCTAAATTGAATGAACTTGATGTGTAAGAAAGATGAAAACACCAATGAACTCTATCCTTTTGTTGTATATAACAAATGTATTAAGCATATATGAACTATAGAGGGGGGCGGCAAATGGACTATAGGCGGCATACTCTTAAATCCGGCCCTGCACAGACATATAATACGCTCACAGATAGGCCTACTATAAAAATAAAAAAGTCTCAATAGGATATTAACTTTCTCGAATCATATTAATAATATTATTTGTAAAACTCTTAAAAATCTTTGATTTATTATCAGAAACTCAAAATATTGTAAAATAAGTACATTATTTAGACTATACAAAACCATTGTCAGGCCAAAATTAGAATATTGCTCATTAATTTGGAATCCTACTACCATTAAATACAGGAAATTGATAGAGTCCATTCAAAATAAATTTCTAAAATATACGTATTTCAAACAGTTTAACTACTACCCTAAATTTGAATCATATTCAACTATGTTACAGTATTTCAATATCCCTGAATTAGGCTATCACACAGACGAAATATTCATGCATTGTTGTTTGTATACATATTAATTAATAATGAAATAGATGATATTAATATTCCCAAAGAAATATATTTTTACGTTCCACGTTATAGATATCATAAATTGCATACTCTTTTTTTCATCCCAAAAGTAAACACTGACTCTCATAATAATTCTTCTCTTTATAATGTACTCCGACTATACAATCAGTTGCACAAAATAGACAATATAGATATTTTTAATACTAACAATAAGCGGTTTAAAAATATATGTGAAAAAAAAATTGAAAATTTTAAAGTAATAATTATTAAATTTTGCTCCATGTCATTTTCTTTACTTCAATCTTTTTGATATGTATATTTTCCTCCAAAACTATTACATTAGTATCAAGGGCGCCCATATGATATTTTCTAGGGGGGGCCAAATTTTTAGTTAATTTATTTATTGTCCCTTTAACTTCTTGGGTTAGTTTGTAACATTACATTAATAATATAATAATGTAAGTGCAACAATGAAGTAGCCAGAAAATAATTTCGGGGAGGATTGGAAGTGGCAGGGGATTTGGAATACCCCCAAGCAAGGGGGAGTCGTGGGTCCATCCCCAGAAAAATTTAAAATATTCAACTAATTAAAATCACTTTTTACGCTATTTTAGCACTGAAAAACTAGTTAGGAAATTTGTTTACGTGCCAATTTAAACAAGAAATCGTTACCTAAGTCGGGGGTCCACCCCTGGAAAATGTTTAAGTAATGAACTAGTTGAAATCACATTTTATGCTATTTTAGCTCTGAAAAACAAGTTATTAAATTTGTTTACCATACTTTAAGATATGCCAACTTAAACAAGAAATTGTTACCTAAGTCGGGGGTTACCCCTGGAAAATTTTTAAATACTGAACTAATGAAAATCACATTTCACTCTATTTTAGCTCTGAAAAACTAGGTAGGAAATTTGTTTACCATACTCTAAGATATGCCAACTTAAACAAGAAATTGTTACCTAAGTCGGGGGTTACCCCTGGAAAATTTTTAAATACTGAACTAATGAAAATCACATTTCACTCTATTTTAGCTCTGAAAGACTAGGTAGGAAATTTGTTTACCATACTCTAAGATATGTCAACTTAAACGAGAAATTGTTACCTAAGTCGGGGGTTCACCCCGGAAGATTTTTAAATACTGAACTAATGAAAATCACATTTTATGCTATTTTAGCCCTGAAAGCTAGTTAGGAAATTTATTTGCCATACTCTAAGATATGCCAACTTAAACGAGAAATTGTTACCTAAGTCGGGGGTTCACCCCCGGAAGATTTTTAAATACTGAACTAATGAAAATCACATTTTATGCTATTTTAGCCCTGAAAGCTAGTTAGGAAATTTATTTACCATACCAACGTAAACAAGAAATCATTACCTAAGTCGGGGGTCCACCCCCGGAAAATTTTTAAATATTGAATTAATTAAAATAACATTTTACACTATTTTAGCTCTGAAAAACTAGTTAGGAAATTTGTTTACCATACTCTAAGACATGCGAACTTAAACAAACCTTAGTTATAATACTCATTACTATTTATAAGAAAAGTTAAATAACACAAAGAACAATGGAAATAACAGGCCTACTCATTATGTTATGGAAACAAAAAACTGCTATATCATTTTTGACACACCCACAAAAATAGTTCAATTTATTATTTTTTTTAAATACAAAAATAGAATTTTAGGCTTTGAATTTTGGGGGTCCAAACCCCCAGGATCCCCTTTTCTAATCCAGTGTGTCTAATCCATGGTGTCGATATGGTAAAACTTCTGCAAACTTATGTCTCTACTGACTTTCAAATAATTGTCTTAAAAGAAAAAAACAGACTATAATTATTAATATAGAATTTTTTCCTTTCCCTGAGAGCTAGGGGGGGGCCGCGGCCCCCCCCTGCCCCCGGGTATGGGCGCCCATGATTAGTATTTATATTATTATTTGTTTTTTCATATTATGTTCCCTTGTGTAATTGTCATATTTTTTGTGTTTCTGGTTTTCTTTTCTGTGTGTGTTTTTTTTTCCTTATTGTTATAGCATTATCGTAATTATTTTTAATATCACTTTAAATATTTAGTTTTAGAATCTGGTGTATTAATGTAAGCGAGAATATTATAATTGGGTATTAGCCTGTAATATTCTTAGTACAATAAATAAATAAATAATATCTAGTACATTAAATCCAGGGAAGATAAGTTTCGTAGGGTATAAAATCTCTGTTTATGCAAAATTTCAAATCTACCACTTGAGTAGTTTTTGCATGAAAGAGTGACAAACAAGCCCACGGAAATCTCTAGCGTTTTATTCTTCTCAGTTGTAGATGTCGATGTGCGTTTATGTTGTTCCGTGGCTTTGCTGGCTTTCAACTTAATTCCAATCTGTTCCAGACAATCTCTTGAGGATAAACTTGCAATTCATCTTTTTAGGCATTCTGCAAATTCCTCCATGCAAATGACTTACAGCGCGTTATCGTGGAGTAAGCAAGAGCAAGATAAATCTGAAATCCTGCGGGCAGCTAATTCCGCACATTATGGGACGCTTGCACAGTCAGCAACTATCGGGTTCTAAGTTACCCCTTCCAAAACCACTGTCTCATCATCTTCGCTTCATAGTGCAGGAAATTGCGCTCAAAATCTTCTGCAATCTGTAGTGAAGGCACATCGACAGTTAAGTGCCATATTCGGTAATGATTCAGCAATCGTATAGACGTCACAGAAGCATATAATAATAATAATAATAATAATAATAATAATAATAATAATAATAATAATAATAATAATAATAATTTTTATTTAAGGAATATTCCACAATACAATGGTTTTCCTTCATCCCACAACAATCTTTTGCTTCCATTAAGTCCCTGTCCATAGCATCTTCTTCACTTAATCCTATTCTCGCCATACTCCTTTTCACCCCATCCATCCAGCACTCTTTGGGCTTCCCTCTTTTTCTTTTTTCCTTCTACTTTCCAGTCCAACATTTTCATGGGTATTCTATCCTCTGTCATTCTGAGTACATGTCCATACCATTTCAAGCGTCTTTCTTCTACAATTTTAAATATTATTTTCAACTTGCATTATTTTCCTTATTCTATTATTCCGAATTTTTTCTTTCCTGGATTTTCTTGCTGAACGCCTCCAAAAATCCGGACCTTTTGTTATATAATACCATAAAAAGGCACTAAATTGGGCATTATTCCGGTAACGGCCAACCGATTTGGTACAATATCAATAGACATCTTCCCATGGACATTATAAATGCGTACACCAAGTTTCATGAAAATCCGATAAAGCGTATTTGAGTTATGGCGCTTTTAAAATAGACACTAAATTGGGTTTTACTCCGGTACCGGTCAACCGATTTGGTCCAATATCAACAGGGTTCTTTCCATGGATATTATACACGTATATACCAAATTTCATTAAAATCCAATAAAGCGCATTTCAGTTATCGCGCGTACAGACACACGGACGGACGGACAGACATTTTCCCGTCCCCCATACAATCTCATAAAGTACCATACTGGCACTTAATAATAATAATTATTATTATTATTCCTCAACAAAAAGACCAAACCAAATTGGTTTAAGGAAACGGAGGACTTAAAAGAACTCAGAATCACAAAAAATGCTCATAGATAAAACTTAGAAAAAAAGTCAAAATCAAAACCAAACGAATGACCCAGATCAGTGAAGACGAAAGAAAAGCAAGATCAGAAAGAATGAAGCAATACTGGGCTAAAATTAAAACACAAATCACTAAGAAGTGATTGATTCAACGTACCCCAAAGTTGGGTGAAACGAATAATAATAATAATAATAATAATAATAATAATAATAATAATAATAATAATAAACATTTCGCTCCTGAATTCGAGACCAATAATTACTATTCTAAAGGATTTAAAACTGATACACGTAAATTTCGCTTATGTTATTTAAGTTGAATTCGTAATTTTCCAGTAACGAAAGTCATTTTAATAGAACCTGTGCATATAACGAGGAATGTACACAGGCTAAAATCTCTGTACAAACTGAACGTAAAATAGTAAATACGGCCAATATCGGTAACAGCCCGTCGTTTGGTAGATGCTTCGGATAGAGATTAGGCATCCATTCTCAAGGTAATTCGTTAAGAAACATTCTGAGCTGCACATATGGTTACTACGGAAACATGAATTTAGTATAAAAACTTCTAGAAATCGGACCTAATTGTAAGCCCTCCGTGTTGGCAACCCACTGCCTTCTAAACTGTATTAATCGTGTATACACTGCCTGTCCTATACGGCTAATTTTGCGTACTCGGCGACATTACAGATGGCAGCACCTTTCACACCCAGACTGCTTCTTGTTTTTTGCTACGACATTGTTGATTATGTAGTGCTGTCACCGCCGTCTCATAATCACTGCCTTCTAAACTGTATTACTCCTCGAGACGGCGGTGCTCATAATATAGTCTATCAATGCGTCTAATTAATTTACATTTATTTTAATTATTGCTCCAAAATTCCATTTCAAGGTAAGTGTCATATACTGGAATAATATTACGTTCTAAACAAATAACACAAGTATCTGTGTCAGTTTAATGCTTATTTTGATTAGTGATTGCTGCAATCTGGGTGTGAACTGTGTCGCCTCTACTGGATAAATTAGGCAATTTAACAATACTCTGAACTCCATGTTAAAATAAAGCATAGGACAGGCAGTGTAATTCTCGAGACGGCGGTGTGGCAACCCCACAAACAAGAAAAACCAACCAAATCCAATACATATAACCTTATATAAGTAATGTTAGGGAGAGGGTAAGACGGGTTCAAGTCCCGCGGAGGCAACATTTTATTTTTGTGCATTACGCATGTGAGTACACAACGGATATATTGCTTTGCATAGCTTGAGGAAATATCCTTTTTTAAGCATTTTAACTGAATGTAAAAGAAAATAAACATAATTAAACCCGAAAAATAAGATAAAAATGTAGTTAGGTAGTGTGAAAACAAAACATCCCCAGAATAATTACTTTTCTAACGGATTAAAAATTTATTCAAGTAAATTTCGCTTAAGTTATATAAATTGAATTAGTTTCATTTCGGTAATTAAATTCACTTTAATAGAAAATTGTTTAAATACTCATAATGTATTAACCTTGTTAATTGATAGGAAATAAGACGGGTTCGAGTCCCGTGGGGGCAACTTTTTATTTTTGTATACTAGGCATGGGAGTATAGGACGAATGTATTGCTTTGCATAGCTTGAGGAAATATAATTTTTTAAAAGCATTTTAACTGAATTATAAGAAAAGAAACACAAATGAATCCGAAAAAATGCAGTTAGGTAGTGTGAAATATACTCCCATAGAATAATTACTATGTTAAAGGATTTAAACTTATTGAAGTCAATTTCCTTTATGTTATATAAATCAAATCAGTAACTTTCCGGTAATGAAATTCATTTTAATAGAAAAATGTATATATACTCATAATGTTTTAACATCGTTAATAGTAGCGGTAAGACCGGTTCGAGTCCCGCGGAGGAAATTTTTTATTTATGAATACTAGCCTTGGTAGTACACAAAATTATATTTTTTTAAATAGCTTGACGAAATCAACTTTTTAACAGCATTTTAACTGGATGTAAAAGATAATAAAACACAATAAATCCTAAAAAAATAAACAATGCAGTAATGTAGCGTGAAAACGAAAGAATCTTCTTCCAGAATAATTTACTATTCGAAAGGATTTATAACTTATTCAAGTAATCTTCGCATACTTTATGTAAGTTGAATTCGTAACTTTCCTGTGTTTATGTATACGTATAATTTTAACTTTGGATATTTGAGGCATTAATTGATTTAATTGGCTTTTTTAAAACAAAATGGAAATCTATCTCTTACGACAGTTATAAGGAAAGGAACCTGAATTTTTTACGTGAGCACATTTGATGCCTTTTTAAAAAAATTGCTGACAGATTTTTTATATTGTTTACATCTTTCTGAAAAAAATATTTTATCCAGAAAATTAAAGAAACTGCCATGGGATTATAATAAAAAACATTTTTACGAATAAACATGAACATAAACATAGGTTTATTTCATCTTCATACAACAGGGACTTTGGTTACATTTCTGTTTACCAATCAGTCCCTTGATTACTAAACAAACATTCTATAACTATTTCTACCTAATACTTAAAACAACACCCAAGTATGCTATATATTATTTCCTACTTCACTTGAATTTCTACTGCTACTGTCTTCTATTTTATTCAACCATTTGCTTTTAACTACAATTAAAAATTTCCCCATTATTTTCAATAAATCCCTATTTTTGGTTATGCAAAGCTTCTTATATGCTACCCCTTTATTAATTTTTAGTAATTTACCACCAATTATATTTACCCTCCACCTCTCAGTTCCCTTGCATTCTAAAATTATATGTTTTGCATCCTCTTCCTCGTTACATAATGGGCATATTCCCCTAGGTACCGATCCTCTCAAGTTTTTCAGTCTCCACCAGGCCAAACTGTATCTTTCGTCCCGATTACATGAAAATAGATAAGCTTCCATACCCCATTCCGATTTCATCTCTGCATAACATTGTAGTGATTTAAAATTTCTCATTTCTGAAAACATTTCCAGCCTAGCAATATCATTACAACTCTTTTTTTATTAATTTGCATATAATCTGTATATTCCATGAACCCATTCTATTCCATATCCAATTTAATCCTATACAGTTTAAATTCTCTTCTAATCTTTTCCACCAATTATTCACAACCTTTGTACTTTGTAAAAATTTTAAACAATCTTTCTCAAAACTATCCTCTGGGTTTGACAAAATATATTTTACGAATAACTATACAAAAAATCTAATTATAATATTTTTTCACACATTATAAAGTATATTGTGATAAAATGTCATAGCTGCTGTATCTCTATATTTGTGAGATTTTTACTGTGTCAAAATAACATAGAAACTGAAGCGAAGAAAACGGCGATTAAAGTTTGTATCACTAGCAGTTGGAAGGTCGCTGAGGTTTAATAATGGTGTAGCAGCACACGTTCCATGCGTCCAAAAGGCATACAATTTTGCAAAGGTATACTTTAAAGCATGACTGATTTGACACTAAAATAAAATAGAAAATCAACACGTTTGTGTTCCCTTAAAGACATGTACAAAAATATCTTATGTGTACTCACGAAAACAGATGCTTTCATGTCGTGAAAATATCTAACCTCTGAAGTAATAAAATGTGACTAAAGGAAATTATTCCTCACTTTGATTTTTTTTTTTTTAAATATGAGAAACTTATTTAATTCTTACATTTTTTCTATTTCTTCCTCTAACACTTACTTACTGACTGCTTTGCGACAAAGAGTACCGTAAAAGAAAAACGTAAGAAAACAAATATATCTTACTATTGAATCAGTCTATCTAAGAGAATAACATTGACTTTTTCTCATATATTATACACAAAGCAAGCAAAAAAAGGAAATATTTGGTCCATATGCATGGTTTCGAAATATCACCAAAGATTGTTTCAATGCTGTTAGTGCAATATCATCCAGAACGTAATATATAGGACAGATAATGCAGGATTAATATTATTAATAATAACAGCAAAAATAATGATAATAATAGCAATAATTATAACAATGATAAAAATGAATCAATGGATCGAACTTTGAAGGTTTCAATATATTTGCAATACTTTGGGAACAAATATACGAATAAAAAGATTCATTCGAAACTCTTGATAAAATAAACTACCAGACAGGCAGTCCCAAAGACATATTTAAGAAAGTTCTGATTTAACGGACATGCTGATCTAATTTCAATGACCAACACAGTATGATTATAGGATTATTGTGTTTAGCTTACAGGTAAAGAAAATAAAAATATTAAATTCTAAGAAATTTAACTCTAGATACCGATGATTAGTCGAAACATTCGCTGAAAAGAATAATTTATTTATATGAACTTCATACTACATACAGTTGCTAAGGAACCACTAATTCAGTATAAAAGCTTTAAAAAATCAGATATACTTTAAGCCTCCTGTAGCGTATTGGCAACCCCACAAACCACATCAATCAAATCCAAAATATATAACGATAATTAATGATTGATATGGGGTAAGACGGGTTCAAGTCCCGCGGAGGCAACTTTTTATTTTTGTATACTAGACATGGGAGTACTCAACTAAGATGTTGCTTTGCATAGCGTGATGAAATATAATTTTTTAAGCATCTTAACTAGATGTAAAAGAAAATAAACATAAATAAATAAGAGAAAAGAAGATAAAAATGCAGTCAAGTAATGTGAAAGCAAAATATTCCCCAGAATAATTACTATTCTAATGGATTTATAACTTGTTCAAATAAATGTCGCTTACGTTATGGAAGTTAAATTCATTACTTTCCGGCAATGAAATTAATTTTAAAAGTTAAAATGTATACATACGCATAACGTTTTAATTTCGTTAATTGATAGGACATATGAAGGGTTCGAATCCCGCGGAGGCAACTTTTTATTTTTGCATACTAGGCATGGGAGTATAGGACGAATGTATTGCTTTGCATAGCTTGAGGAAATATAATTTTTTAAAAGCATTTTAACTGAATTTAAAAGAAAAGAAACACAAATGAATCCGAAAAAATGCTGTTAGGTAGTGTGAAATATACTCCCCTAGAATAATTACTATGATAATGGATTTAGACTTATTGAAGTTAATTTCCTTTATGTTATATAAATCAAATCAGTAACTTTCCAGTAATAAAGTTCATTTTAACAGAAAAATGTATATAAATACTCATAATGTTTTAACTTCACTAATAGCTTAAAAGCTTGAGAAAATAGACTTTTTAAAATCATTTTAACTGAATGTAAAAAAAATAAACATAATTAAATCCGAAAAATAAGATAAAAATGTAGTTAGGTAGTGTGAAAACAAAACATCCCCAGAATAATTACTATTCTATTGGATTAAATATTTATTCAAGTAAATTTCGCTGAAGTTATATAAATTGAATTCTTTTTTTTCCGGTTAATAAATTCACTTTAATAGAAAATTGTTTAAATACTCATAATGTATTAATTTTGTTAATTGATAGGAAATAAGACGGGTTCCAGTCCCACGGGGGCAACTTTTTATTTTTGAATCCTAGGCATCCTAGTACATAACAAATATATTGCTTGTGATAACTTGAGGAAATAAATTGTTTTAACTAGTTTAAGTGAAATTAAAAGAAAATATATCCAAAAAAAGAAAATCCCCAGAATAATTACAATTCTAAAGGATTAAAAATTTATTGAAATAAATTTCTCTTACATAAGGTAAGGTTTTAACTCTGTTTATTTGACATATTAATGGATTTAATTGACTTTCAAAAAACAAAATTGAAATCTATCTCCTACTACAGTTATTAGAATATAAACCTGAATTTTTATATGAGATTATTTGATGCTTGTTTTACAAATTTAAAGACGGATTTCTTTTTATATCTCATGATATATATATATATATATATATATATATATATATATTAGAAAAATATTTTATCCAGAGAAATGAATGAAACTGTCCTGGCATTATAATAAATAGGGCAAGGCATTTAATGACCATAAAATAGTGAAAAAATTCAAAATAAAAAATGCATTTATGACCTAAAAATAGTGAAAAAATGACCCGAAATCTTAAAATAATGACCAATAAGTTTACCATTATTACTTAAAATTAGTTTTTCTTAAGTAATGAATTGCTAAATACAGTTTATGACGATGCTTTATATATGAATTTACAATATAAAACACACTTATTTTGTTACTAAAGAAATCAGTAAATTTATACTACAGTACTTGGACACCCTTAGCGAAAAAAAATTCTTTCTAAACTGGCATGCGAATCAAATTGCCCCTAGCAAATATGTACCATTTAAGACGAAAGAGAAAAAATTTATTGCTAAAATGCCGAAAATTACCTAAAATGCCAAAAATGACATAAAATGCTGAAAATGACCTAAAAATGCCGAAAATGATCTAAAATGCCGAAACTGACCTAAAAATTGCCAAAAAATGACCTATCTCTTGAAAAATGAGGAAATATGCAAAATAAAGCAAAATAATGCAAAAACAAATTGCCCTTATTTCATAAATTATTTAATGATATACATTTATATATATATTGGAGCTATCTTTTAACCTTCATATAAAAAGATGCAAAATCGTCAAATGCCTTGCCCTAATAATAAACATAAATATTTACGAACAACTAAGCTTAATACAGAAAATCTAATCGTACATTTTATTGCACACAATATAATGTATATTGTAAAAAAAACATAGCTGCTGTGTCTGTATATTTATGGAAGAAGATAGATTTTGACTGTTTCAAAATAATATGGAAATTGAAACGAAGAAAACGTTGATTGAAGTCTGTATCACTCAGTTGGAGGGTCACTGAGTTTGAAGAAATATACTTTTTAAGCATTTCAACTGAGTGTTAATGAATATAAACACAAATAAATCCAAAATCATCAATGTCAAAGATGGAATATAATATATTTGCAATACTTTGGGAACAAAGATACGAATAAAAAGATTCATTCGAAACTCTTGATAAAATAAAGTACCAGGCAGGCAGGCCCAAAGACATATTTAAGAAAGTTCTGACTAAACGGACATGCTGATCTAATTTCAAAGACCAACACAGTATGATTATAGGATTATTGTGTTTAGCTTACAGGTAAATAAAATAAAAATATTTATATCTAAGTCATTTAACTCTAGAAACCGATGATTAGTCGAAACATTCGCTGAAAAGAATAATTTTTTTATATGAACTTCATACTACATACAGTTGCTAAGGAACCACTAATTCAGTATAAAAGCTTTAAAAAATCAGAATTATTGTAAGCCTCCGGTAGCGTATTGGCAACCCCACAAACAACATCAATCAAATCCAAAACATATAACGATAATTAATGATTGATATGGGGTAAGACGGGTTCAAGTCCCGCGGAGGCAACTTTTTATTTTTGTGTACTAGGCATGGGAGTATAGGACGAATGTATTGCTTTGCATAGCTTGAGGAAATATAATTTTTTAAAAGCATTTTAACTGAATTTAAAAGAAAATAAACATAAATATATCCGAGAAAAATGCAGTCAGATAATGTGAAAGCAAAATATCCCCCAGAATAATTACTATTGTAATGGATTTATAACTTGTTCAAACAAATCTCGCTTACGTTATGTAAGTTAAATTCATTATTTTCCGGCAATGAAATTAATTTTAATAGTAAAAATATAAAACGTTTTAACTTCGTTCATTGTTAGGGGATATGAAGGGTTCGAGTCCCGCGGAGGCAACATTTTATTTTTGTATAGTAGCATGGTAGTGCACAACAAATATATTGCTTTTGATGAAATATACTATTTTAAGCATTTTAACTAGATTTAAAAGAAAATAAACTCAAACAAATAAGAAAAAAGACAAAATGCAGTTAGGTAGTGTGAAAACAAAAATATCTTCCACACAATAATTACTATTCTAAAGGATTTAAAACTGAAACACGTAAATTTCGGTTATGTTATTTAAGTTGAATTCGTAATTTTCCAGTAACGAAATTCATTTTAATAGAACCTGTATATTTATAATCATAGTGTTTTAATTTCGTTTATTGATAGGGGGTATGACAGGTTCGAGTCCCGCGGAGGCAACTTTTTATTTTTGAATACTAGGCATGGTAGCACACACAAAATATATTGCTGTGCATAACATAGAAAAATATTTTTATTTTACGCATTAAATTTGAATGAACATTATTTTATCAGCTTATCGGAAATGTATTTTTGTAGTAGGCTAAATTTAAATATCGTTCATGATAAACAAAAGGTAAGATAGAACAAATGACAAAATACAAGGGAATTCTCCCTATTGTGTTCATTTAAGTTACTGTACGGTGCAACGGGAATGATAATTTCCTTAATTTATTAACTTATGGTTTGAATATACGAAACATTGACTAATTTAAATTAAAGCAGCATGAAAAAAACACAATACCTAGGTATATATAAACTCAATGTAAAATATACAAAAATATCTATATCTACCATGAAAGAGATGCGTTAAAGAACTACCGGTATACCAAAAGTTCGAATATTTTATTTTGTTGAATGAAAGGAGACTCTCAGTAGAACATATTATTAAAATTAAAATCATGTAATGGAAAAGGGAATAATAATATTAAGTAAATAATATAATTATATTATATAATCAAATATATAGTTATTAAGTGTATATTATTTTTTTTATTTTCTATCAAATACTCGGAAATAACACGCAAACTAGAAATATTATATAGGCCTAGCTATTAAAGATGGCCGCTTACTCTTCGGGTAGAACCTAATCTGAGTGTTTTCGAAAACAGGGTGCGTGGGAGAATATTTGGGCCTAAGAGAGATGAAAATGAGGACTGCAGTAAACTACATAACGACGAGCTTCATAACCTGTACTCGTCACCGGACATAGTAAGAGTAAATAAATAACGGAGGATGAAATGGGCTGGACATGTTGCGCGCTTGAGGGAGGAAAGACATATCTCAAACTTATTGATTGGGAGACTCGAAGGGAAAAGTCCACTTGGAAGACCTAGACGTAGGTGGGAGGACAATAATTAGGATGTATTTAAGGGAAGTAGGATTTGCTAGGGATGATTGGATGGAGTTAGCACAGAGTAGGGTTGAATGGCGGGCTCGTGTAAGCGCAGCAATGAACCTTCGGGTTCCATAAAATAGATAATATTCCTTAGCTTGCTGAGAAATTATTTATTGTGATTGAGTAAGTAAGTATAATTACACAATCATGAGTATGTATTCAGTTTTTATTACATAATTTTAAGTATCAAATTTTAATTTGTATTTCCATTTGTTGTACCTAATACAGAAATTAAGGTCAATTTAACCTACACAACTCAGATATATTATACCAAATACTGGCATATCATATATTTAAAATAACATTAATTCACAATTTAAAAAAAAGAGCAAAATTATACAAATTTTACTTTATTTCCACCATAAAAATTGTGAAACCCCTGGTGTATATAGCCTTAGTTTTAATACAGCTTTATTGTTAACAGTGAATGGTAGACGTTATCTCTGGATGTCAGTTTTGAATATCGGAATCTTGCTAAAGAACAGTTCCCACTGAACCTTGGACCAGGAATCTATTAGTCATTTAAGTGGTTAGAAATCTGCATTTATTAAACTTCAGTCATCAGCGTGGGTCTAATAGATTCTCTGGAAATACAGACAGAAATTCAATTTGGTCTTTCCCTTGAAACCAGTGGCGGACGCAGATTTTTTTCGGGGGGGGGGGGAATTTGAATAGGTAGAAAGAATACTAAAAAAAAATAATCAACTCATGTGTACAATTAGTTTATAAAACTGGCCACTTAGAGTACATATATAGCCTTTTTTTTCAAATTTCGGGGGGGGGGGATGTATCCCTCCTATCCCCCCTGCGTCCGCCACTGCTTGAAACATATTTTACAGTTTTATTACCTTTTTTGCTGGGTTGGAAGGTATCGTAACGTTGAATCAAGACTGCAAGTACATAAAGATATTTTAAACCTAGTAGTGAGGCATTAAAAATGAAATACCACCACGTACCTGGATTCCCCCCTTATAGCTCGTAAAAATATTTACGTCGCGCGATGTTTGCAGGGTTCGCTGTGGGAGCGGCCGAGATAAAGTGCCTATCAAGTGCACATGATATACACTGCTCACATTGTTCAATACTTATAAATTATTTTTATGATTCTGCTGCAGGTAGGAAAATCTCATGAACATTTCCATTTAACTCATGAAATTCCAGCTTTATATTTTATTCCTAAAAGTTACGTAAAATCTGTAACTTTTGTTATGGTTTCAAACTTAAAAGTCAATAACCAAATCCTTAATATATTAATTCATCAAATATACTTAGTAAATTGTACAGAATGTATTGTGATCGTGACATAGTACACTGCGATACAAGTGCCGTAAGCGATGCATACGGATCGAGGAAAGAGTTTGAAAAAAACGAGGCGCTCGCGCCGAGTTTTTTCAATTTTCCGAGATCCGTTATGCGCTTACGGCACGAGTATTGCATGCTATTTTTTGCACGATGATTATTTATATTAATTGTGATATTACCTGAAAATATTATGTATATACATTCTTGAAGATAGATGTTTATTTCAGAAAATGATTCGCATGTGTTTGTTGTTATGGGAACCGAATATTTGTCCTGGGGGGGGCCTTGTTCATAAAGGCGTGTATTATGATGTGCCGTAAGTAAATTCTTACCGCACGGAAACTCTTACCGCACATAGCAACAAGATAGCGTGTGGGAATGTCAACTTACGATCCACGGCAACAACATTCGTAAGTACCACTAATTAGTTAAGTCGTGTAAAAAATAATTGAAATCGAAATAATACCGGGAAAAGATATTTCACGATGCCTAGAAACTTGAATAAAGTGTTTTTGGAATGTCGTCAATCTGTCTATAGGTCGACAAACATAGCGGTAAATGATTTATTCCATTTATCTCTTTTTTTATTACGGACTTTTTTTAATTTCATGGACCGAGAAAGAATTTGATTACTATAACTAAAATATTAAAGGGGGGACTTTTTGATAAAAAACGTTTTTCAGAATTTTTATTTGAAAAAGTGGCTCTTCTTTGCATGAGTCTGAAAATAAGACTTGATACCAGCATCTCAACAATATTTTATTTTGATATTTGCCTAGTCCTTTCGGCGTATCTCCACCATCTTCAGGGAATTTTCTTTTACTGGTTTGGATACCTCTGTAATTAAAACGAAAACTGCATTGTTTTACATCTTGTCACATTTATAAAATAAAAATGTCTAAAAACTTTATAAAAACAGTGTAACTGAATTGTCCTTAGCTATATCCTCCTGTGGCCTCATTGTTGTGTGTGGTGATAGTGTTTTTATAAAACTTTTAGAAATTTTGATTTTATAAATGTGACAAGATGTAATTCAATGCAGTTTTGGTTTTAATTATTGAGGCATCCAAACCAGCAAAATAAGATTCCCTGAAGATGGCAGAAATACGCTGAAAGGCCTACGGAAATATTAAAATAAAATATTGAGTGCTGGTATTAAGTATTTTTACTGATCGAGCTCAACGGTATATAACATGTATTTTAATAACGGAATTCCCTGCAATTCCGCCTCATGCTTTTTATGATAATTTGAAGTGAGAAAGTGCTTATTCTTGGGGTAGAGAGAATTATGTGAGTGCAACACTTAAGGTTTTTAATTTATTGAAGGATCAAGAATAGTAATCATAAAGCAATTGCATTTCATAAAGCATATTACAATTTCCAGTACATAGATTAGCTCCATATGAAAGATGTCCTAGATACATGATAACCAACCTTCCTCGTGGATTAGTCAGGTCGGAAGTCATTAAAGCAAATATATCGGACCACGATGGCTTGGCCATCAACATTGATAGGCCTACTGAAGTCACGCCACAGAAGGATGCCCCGGCAAAATATGTCCAGGCCCGAAGCTTCAATGACATAAATTTGAACAATTTCATTGAATATTTGTTAACATCAAGTTGGACAAATTATTTAAACACAAATACAAATTGCAGCTTCGATGCCTTCGTATCCTGGTTTCTACATGGTTACAACATATGTTTTCCTATCAAGAAGTTCATCAGAACACCACAACCCAGTAAAACACCTATAAATAGAGGTTGGTTTACCGAGGAGCTACTTGTTCAAAAAAGATATATAGACACTTTATCTAGTTATTTACAATGGGCTACCCAGTACAACATGAACATAACAGGTCTAAAGGAATTATACAATCGTGAAAAGAAGCACTACAGATCCCAACTTAAAATATCTAAGTATAATTTTAATGTGGATCATATAGAAAAGGCTGCAAATAAATGCAAAGCAGCTTGGGGAATTATAAATAGCACTAGAATGGATAAGGGACACAAGCAAGACTTTGGACTTCAGCCTGGGGACTTTAACAAATATTTCATTTCATCAGTCGATCATATAAGCAAATCAGTCAAGCAGTGTAACATCTCTGCATTAAGCTTCCTACAAAATCACGGAGTTGTAAACAGTACCTTTTCTTGGCACCCCGTGTCGTCAAAGGACATATTGCAATTAATGCATAAATTTAAATGTTCGAATAGCAAGGATATTTTCGACATCAGTGTGGACTTCCTCAAATTAGTGATTGTCTATATCGCTGACCCATTGGCATATTGCATAAATGAGTGTCTAACCACAGGTGTGTTTCCTGGCTCTCTTAAAGTTGCCAAGACTGTACCCATATTTAAAAAAAGGCGATCCAACTAAGCCTGACAATTATAGACCTATTTCCATTTTGCCAGCTTTTTCCAAAATATTGGAAGCTATAATGAAGGACCAGTTAACATTGTATTTTGAAAGCAATAGCCTGTTTTCTGGATCACAATATGGTTTCAGAAAAGGAATGTCAACACTGGATGCAATAGAAAATCTTGTCAGTTCAATTATTAGTGGTTTTGAAGAGCAAAACAATACAAGTGCCACTTTATGTGATTTGTCCAAGGCCTTTGACTGCGTTCCTCACGATCTAATTATCAGTAAACTGCAGTACTATGGCGTTAAAGGCAAAGAATTGGCCTTGATCGAAAGCTTCTTAGTCAATCGCTTACAAAAGGTATTCTACAATGGAAAGATCTCTGACCCAGCCAAGCTTGAAAGAGGTGTGCCTCAGGGATCCACGCTGTCCCCGCTGCTATTTATAGTAATGATGAAAGACCTGCCATGCAATATAGGTACAAAGGTGCTGCAAAATTTACAGACTAATCACATGACTGGTCGCCAATGCATTAGTCTTCTTTTTATTCGTAACTACTGACTGCAGTGTTAACAGCGGTGTTCTTTTGTTTGGCATTTTTTTCTGATGTTAGAAGTCAGTGGCGCCCATGCCCTGGGAGATTTTATGCTGTAACAGGAAAAATTGAATCCATAGAGCAAAAATCTCCTAATAAAAGTTGCTTGTCTATGTATTTGTATACAGGGTTTTAATAAATAAGGCCAAAATATTTTACCTGTGTATATCAGCTACCACTAGGAAGGCATGAAGTCAATTTAACGAACATTTTAACCCTATTTCGCATAATTATATATTTATGAGCACCAAATTAGAATGACTTTAATGCCCTGTAGCATAAACATTTTACGTCATAGAGAAAAAATCTCCAAATAAATGTTGCTTGTCTAAATCCCCTCTATATACAGGTAAAATATTTCGGTGTTATATAACACCCTGTATATAGTACTAGGATTACACCACTGTATTTTTTTTGTCACCAGTTTACCAGCTTTACGCTATAAGTAAATGTTTGTGACAATAAATTACTTACTTACTTAAAAGATATTCTCAGAAATATTCTCCTCTGATGTCATATAAGTACAAAATAGACTGAGAATGTGGAAACACTTTATGGTTTGCTTACGTAGCTTTGAACGTTAGCATTATGTACTTTGTGAATTATTAAAAATGAGGGAGAAGGTGAGTTTAATATTTAAACTGGTGGTTACTGGACTGGTTTCTGAATATTAAATGAAGAGCTTAACCGAGCGAATGTATAATCCAGTAGAGACCGCACGTTGACCTCCTAGCTAGCTATGTTTCCAGGTGTAATAGTTCCTTAGTTTCGGTCCAGGTCGATAGATTATACAGACCTCGTAATAATCTTTCCTCTGAGGCATATTCCTTGTCATTAGCCTGTACCCTTTCCTATATTATTCTGTTTGCTTGAATGTCATCAAAATTATATAACTCGAATTAACTCTAGCATGCTCACCTTTTTCTGGATATCATTACTGCTCACCTGGGGTACATTGTCACCCCATTATTTTTTTAATGCGAAGCTGGATAGAAAAATAACGCACAATATTTTTTTACAAAAAGTTTAATAGGTACATATACAGACAAATGGACATCTTTTGTCCATTTTTCTGTATAGTCGCCAAGTTTCTCAACATATTTATTCCATCGTGATACCTGTTTCAAAATACCCTGTTCATAGAAGTCCGTTCGGTTGGAGTATAGCCATCTGCAGACTGCTGTTTTCACTTCTGCGTTCCCTTCTTGACAAACGCTGTAACATTCATGCTTGCCCCCATGTTGCTGCAGTTCGTGAGAAAATCAACAAATTTGGTTGGGAGTTGCTTCAACATCCTCCACACAGTCCCATGAAGAAATTCCTCGCCGGTAAACGCTTTGCGTGAGATTCAGAAGTGAAAACAGCAGTCCGCAGATGGCTATACTCCAACCGAACGGACTTCTATGAACAGGGTATTTTGAAACTGGTATCACGATGGGAGAAATGTGTTGAGAAACTTAGCGACTATATAGAAAAATACACAAAAGATGCCTCCCCTCTCTTCAGGATAGTTTAATATAGGCCTACTATGGTATTTGAATAGCCCCATATGTTTAGACAACATTTCGAAAACAGAAGTGAAATGTTTTATACAAGTTTTTTAAGACCCCTTAAATTCAAAATACAATTTTCATAACCAGTCTGTTTCTTTGCATGTTTGTGTGTGGACAGATTAGCACGGGAACGAAAAATTATGTATAAAAATTTATATATTATATGTTAGATGTCTTCTGATTATGTGAAACAAAATAATATTGGCTCCGACTTTCTATTACTTTCACTTGCACTTAACTTTTTCACGATTTTCTCGAAAAGGGCTCTAACATCTTGGTTTATATTTTGTACACGAAGTGCTTATACTAAGAACTAAGCTTCTAAGTTATTTAAATCATTTCCCCCTGGAATTCGCACTTTCTATAATATGGCCTCTGGTGAGTGTACCACATTATAAATGTGTTTCTTCTTTAAACTCAGGTATACAATACCCTCTTTGACCGTAAAAATATCAACGGCATCATACGAATATTTAATATCTATCATTCAGTTTCAAAATATTCCAAATGCCATTTACTGAAAAATATATAAATGTTTTATTTACATGCTTACATGTATATACATACGCTCGTCTTCAACACACTGCACATTGCATTTTGAGATAACTGTATACGACCCACACGTGCTATAAGAGAGAAGCACGTAGAAGCGTGCCTTATCAGTATATTTTTGTTTTTCCGCCATAAAAGCACAGAAACGAGTAATCCCAAACACTGTTTTAATCCCATGTATGTAACTGAAAATGTATTACTAACAGCTACAACTAATATGTTATCCGTATGGCACTGTACGAAATCAAAGCCTCTTTACTGTTTTATAAACCTGTAATGAGCTTCTGTATTTAAAAACGCATCTGCTGATAATATATAATTCAAGGCTAGTTATTAAATAATAATAATAATAATAATAATAACACTAATAATAATTTATTCTGCCGTTAAGTTACTACAAACAATTGGCAATGTCACAAGAATAAAATATTTTAAAAAGTTAAAAACACAGATCCCATAATTTATTTTCCAAGAACTCCTGTACTGAATAAAAAGCTTTGTTTTTTAACCAGTTAGACACAACATATTTAAATTTTTTCACCGAAACAGTTTTTGCATTATGGGGCAACTTGTTAAACATTTTTATTCCGATTGCTTCCCAACTATTGAATGCCTTAGATGTGCGGGTTTGCTTAGACTGTAGAGTACCACAATTTCTGGTATTATATGAATATAACTGCATTCTTTCAGGATATAATTCTAGTCTTTCCTTTACAAATGTTAGACAAGAAAATATAAATATATAAGGGAAGGTCATTATTTTATGCTCAATGAAAAGAGGTTTACAGTCCTAATAACATCCTTTTTTTGGCCAAGATGCGCATTGCAGTCTTTTGAAGTTTGAAAACATTAGTACAATTTGAAGAATTGCCCCAGATATGGGTACCATATATTAGATGGGAATGGAAAAGACCAAAATATACATGTCTAAGAACTGAAAATGATACACAACAGACAAGCCTTCGAAGAACAAAGATCACTCTAGATAATTTATTAAAATACTAATTCTATGAACCATACAAAAATCGTACCTTGGTTTCTTTCCAAGGGGATGACGCTAAGTTTGAAATTGTGAAAATTTTCTATTTATTTTTTTGCTCAAAAGCATGATTTGTATAGCATGTATTTTTTTTCGACCATACTATAATGCGTTTATTACGTGTGACGTAACTGTATCATAATTATATTCATTTCGAAACTGCTTTTCATTATAACATTGATGTGATATCGATTATTATTGAACACAGAACGATAGTAACGATAATAATAATAATAATAATAATAATAATAATAATAATAATAATAATAATAATAATAATTTATTTTACCATTGAGCAATACATTGGTTGCTATAGGCTACTTAACAATACTTAAAATGTGATATCAACCTCTACATTAAGACATTCTTCAATAGAATTAAATGGATTTTTTCTAGTTATCTAAAGAGTGCAGTTTTGTACCTACGGATAGGTGCAGCTGTGGCTGTTGTCGGCAATTTGTTAAAAAAAATTTACACCATTGTAGTAGCATGAATTGTGTGTACTGGTGAGTCTGCATCGAGGCAGGTTAGTGTTATTCTTATTTCTGGTGTTGAATGAGTGAATTTCTGTTCTTACTGTATATAGATCTAGGCTAGTCTTAATATAGATTAGGGTGCAATAGATGTATAAATTGTATACTGTATCTTGATACCTTGAGAGTAGCAACTGAAAACTGCGTATTAAACAACTTGTATTTGAAATAAAATCAGTTCTGTTCGTGTTAATTTCAATATCACACTAAAATGAAATAATTTCGTGATGTTAAAATCCACTGGTTTTAAGAAAACGACCGAAGCTTCGATTTGACCGGACGCCATGAGCTGCTTCTGACGCATATTCCATAATTTGGAGAACAGTTGACTGTGACCGGGTAGCGTGCCCGTTTGTTTGAGTCAATCTACATTCTCAAAACTTCAACATTTATTTGAGGTCGAAAAAAGCAGTTGTATACAGAGTCCGCCAGAAAAATGTATACACTCTTTGTCAGACTGTATCGGGATATTGTATCGGGATATTACCAGTATATTACCAGTATGTTGTAGTATGGTCTTTCGCTCAACAGATGCCGTTACTTTCAAAACGATAATGACAAAACAAAATGGCTGGAGCACGCTTAACGTTCGAGCAGCGAAAATGCATTCTGAAGTGGTTTATCAGGTTTGATAATGCCGTTGAAGTGCAGCATCAGTGGAGGCAGGAGTTTGAATCAGAACCCCCAACCCACCTAACAATTAAACGCATTATTGGCAAGTTTGAGGCACATGGAATGATTTGTGATATTCATAAAGGAAGATCAGGAAGACCGCGTACAGCTACAAGTCCTGCTTCGTCGGATCTCGCGTTGGAAAAGTTTGTTACTTCTCCACTAAAGTCTGCTACGCAATGTGCGCGTGAAGTGGGGATTAGCAGTACAAGTGTATCACGAATTCTGAAAGGTGCTAAGTGGAAACCTTACATTCCACGATTACTGCATGTGATTAATGATGACAATCCTGATTGGACGAAGAGGGTCCATTGAGTTCCCTCCACAGTCGCCAGATTTAACCCCTATGGACTCTTACTTATGGGGAACCGTGAAAGATCAAGTCTATCGACGTAACCCACGCACGTTGGAGGAACTTCGCCAGGAGATTACAGCGGCATGTGCTGCGATCTCTATTGAAACATTGACCGACGTAGCTGCGGCAACCACTCATCGTTCAGTAATGTTTCTGGCCACCAACGGCCAATATTTTGAACATCTAATGTAACCACTGAAATAAGAAAGCACTACCGGTTGATGTTTGATTAGTATTTAAATTAAAAAAACAAACCTAATAAATAGTTTCGTTCCTTAAAGTGTGTATACATTTTTCTGGCGGACTCTGTATAAATTGAAAATAATGGTAATTCAGATACTCGTCTGAAAATTATTAAACTCGCTTCATATACACACTCGTATCCTAATAATTGTCATTAGAGGCTCGTTGTATAATGTATTATTAATACTCCTAATGGACTTAAATGTTGAGTAAAAATTATCATAAACAATCCAATGAGAGTTTACAAGTTGGGTTTATAATAAGACTATTCCATGAATAAAAATGTTACGGATTATACAAATAATAATTACTTTCGTGCTTTCTTATATAAAAAACAAAACGAACAGCTGCGAGATCACGGCATGCTATGAATCAACCATCCATGAATCGATTCGGGTTACCATGGTGTAACTAATTCTACCAATGGTGCATTTAAGATATAATTAACGTAGTGGAGGGAAAGGAAATAGACATTAAATCCATGTCTGAATCAGTTGAGGAATTTGATGTCGTACTGGCATGTTGTCATGGTAGCTCAATGGTAGAGCATCGACGCATTAAGCCGAAGATCCGTGTTCAAATCCCGGTTTTGACATAAAATTTTTCAAACTGATTCTTACTTGTATTTATAATTAACGTAATTCAAGTAAGCTAACAACAGAACAGAATAAAAGCACACGAACTGGCTTGCACCGAATTGAAATTGCTTTTAATCAATGTACAGGTAGGAGAAAAAAAAAGCGGACCTACTAAAATATCTAAGTTGTCGATATGAGCCACTGCGCATGCCTAGAACCCACTAGGCAAGCGAAGTGGCTCATATCGGCAACTTAGATATTTTAGTAGGTCCGCTTTTTCCCCCCTACCTGTACATTTATATTATTTCAATTTCCCAACAAGTTATATTGTATAAAATAATGTTTTAATTGTGGTCACTAGCAGCATGTGACATATCAATAACCGCACGTTGATGCCTTACGTGTCCAGTAACGAGCTGACGGTTTAATAGATAAATTTGCATCATATTAATAGCAAGCATTTTATAAGATCGACGATTGTGTTGGTCTATATCCGTGGAATTTCTAAAGGTTATTTGTCAATATGAAACATGCGACGTTTGAATGGAATAGTCTGCAAAAATAATCTACTCATACAATTCAACGGCTCTAAATAGCGAGCTCACTCCATCACTTCGTGAGACATCGGGTATACTCGGCGATGTTCGTCTCTGGCAGTCTAAACTTTCACGAAGAGTACGAAATTAGGAAAACTGTTTCTTCATTATATAAGGCCTAAGTGAAATGAACATAATGTACAAATATTATAATTTTATTTTTACTTACAATTTTCATAGCTCTGAACAACAAACATTTTTAATAATCTGCCAGTGTAAATTTCTTAAAAATCCTGGAGTCAATTAATAATGGCGGGCGAAGCCACGGGCAGTATCGCGGATAGTAAAAATCCAAACAAAATAACTCCTTCCCTTGAAAAATTATATAATTTCTGAAAATTACACTGAATTTATCAAATAAAATTCACATCATATCCATCTGTCAACAAACAGTTGAGAAACAATAGTATTATGTGTTCACAGTTAGCTTTGGAACTGCATAATCGAATCTTAGATCGTTTTTTCAGGCGGCGCTTTCTAATCGTGGAATGTACTCTGAAGCTGGAATTTTAGATGTTTCATTAATTATTAATTGCTTAGTTTATGAATGATTCGCGTGCAAGTGTTAATAAATATAATGCTTTAATAGTTATTATACTCTTAATTTTTAATTTTTAAATTAATTATCGTGGGCGAAGCCACTGGCACTCGCTAGTTAGATACAAACGAGAGGGAAATAAAAGTTGTGGAATTCGAGTTGGAATTCTTAGAGTTAAAGTACGACTTCATATGCATTACGAACATGATAAAGCATTTCGTTTTCATCGAACAGAACGTGGGCTGTGCATGTGTCTTGCCTAGCACTCTAACACCCTTGTGGGACATTAAGACTTGTGGGATGGCCATTGTCTCACGCACTTTACCGATAAGCGGGAAATGTGTATCAGGGGTACCGTTAACCTGTTATTTCCCTGGACACGCCTTGTTCACATCTTTTGTTATTGTCACACATGTGTTTAGCCTCTATGGTAATGTTCGTTATTAATGTCCACGTAAATATAAATTAAGAAGTAACGTTGTTGCTATGAAAAGAGAGTGACATTCTGTTTCAACTTATAATTATTATTATTATTATTATTATTATTATTATTATTATTATTATTATTATTATTATTATTATTATGATTATGATTTTATGAGCCATGGCTCATTAGTAAAGCCCATACAAAACATTTTGGCCATTTTTACAACTGTAGACTGTTGACAAATTAATCTAATTCCTTAACATTGTATTTGTTCCAGAGCAAACGATAAATATTGTTTTTATATAATCTAAAAGTGGTTAAGTGATGAATTTCGAAAGGAAATTCATTAAAGCTAAAAGTTCTATTCCGTAGGCCTATGTAGTAGATGTAAATTTTCTATGTATTTGTTCATGCTTCCTTGTACAATTACTATGATAACCACGATTAAACTCTAAACACTATTAAACACTACCCTATATTATTAAAATTCAGATTGTGTAAAATTTTTAAAAATGTATAAAAAATTTGTTATATTTTACTAGCATTTTATAGGCAGTATTTCCGTATTAATGTACAGTTCTTTAGTTGGAGACTTTTTAAAATTTATTCTTTATTGATGGTAAGAAAACTCCAACAAGCAAAGCTCACCTTAAGGGGCTATATGTAACATGATATGCATTATAGTACATTACTTTCCAAATACAATAACCTATAAATATATACAAGAGGTATATTACATAGGAACATAAACAAAAATGATTCGATTATAATGAAGTGAAACATAGTTACATAGTCTAATAGTGATCATTATATATATTTAATACTATATCAAGGTACTTAATTAGTCCTAGAATTTAAACTCAGTCTAAGATATTCTTTTTTTCTTGTGGTAATTCATTGTATGTTTTGATTAAATAATATTTTAATTAGGGATGGGTCCTCGATACTTTCGATACCTCGATACTCTCGATACTTGCATGGTATCGGCATCGAACGATACTTAAGAAAACTCGCTCGATACTTTTTCGATACTTTTGTAATTCTGCAATTAAACGAGAATGCTAGTATTTTTTAACAAAAACTTGTAAGTGGACTGTTTAAAAAACTAATTTTAGTTTTAATGTAAAGTTTAAAAATAATTATAGGCTACTGATGATATTAAATTTTGTCTCATTAAATATGCAGACTTAATTAATTTAGTTGGTATTACACAGTTCTCTCAAATTTTAATTTTTAATGTACCTATTTATTTAAACTGGAAATGTTGAAGGTATCGAGTATCGAAGTATCGAGTATCGAGGAAAAAATCATGTATCGGTATCGAGTATCGAGTATCGAGAAAATCTGGTATCGACCCATCCCTAATTTTAATCCCTTTGTCCCATATGTTATAGTTATGACTTACAATCTTACCATACGTGATATCGCGAGTTCTTTTCAGCTGATCGATAAGTTGAAAATCACGACTTTCTTTATTCCTTTACTTATCTATCCTGAGAACATAATAGACCCATTGTTCAATTACAGCGCTCTCTCACAGCCGATAAACTAACAACAGGGACCATACCGAATGTAAGCAGTTCTTAGCAAGATGAACAGATCGCTAATATTACTTATATTACGTAGATTTTTAGGTTTGGCAGGCGATCAATATGTGGCTGACACAACTGATTGCGCAAATTCCACATTATTGATCTGGGATTATTTAATCAATTGCAATGAAAATATTATGCTCTTTGATCCAGTTTCTAGCTATATTGCTCTGCCGTTACAAATCTTGCTGAGCAGATTTTCTAGTCGAAATTTGTAGGCGTTCTCGATTCCCCTGCTACGCGTGGTTTCACCTATTGCTATACCGCTGCAGATGTGCTATGCGGGTTTTCTAGTCGTAAGCTGCAGGCGTTCATGATTTTCTTTGCTAAGAAGGATTACAGTCCGCCGCTGTGGGTGAGTCGGGTTCAGGATTGATAGTTTTTGTTGTCCCTAGGTTTTAGTGTTAGGTAGGAGACTGGCGCACCCCGGAAACAAAACCACCGTGATTATCCCCTTAAGGGATCTCCACCACAAGAAGGATTAAACCTGTTGCTCTAATTTAATAATAATCATAAAAAGGTGCGCCTGATGAGGCATTAAGATTGCAAGACAAACTGCTATGGTGGTTACAATAAACCTGAATTAAAATTAAATATGAGCACTTGGCGCAGATTCTCAAATAAAAACGACCATCCTCTCTATCTTCACTGTAACATGACCTAAAATACAGAAAATGACCTAAAAATTCCGAAAAGATCTAATAAAGCCAAAAATGACCTAAAAACTGCCAGAAAATGACCTTTCTTTTGAAAATGACGAAAAATGCAAGATAAAGCAAAAAATGCATAAACAAATTGTCCTTATTTAATCAATTATTTCATTATGCATATGTACTTATATATATTCGAGCTATAAAAAAGATGCAAAATCATCAAATGCTTTGCACTATTGACATGGATTAATCATACGAATGGATTTATTCTAAGTTAAGATACAGCTTGAAATTAAAATTTTTAAGATAAGCTAATCATTGTAGTCATTTAAATCTTGCCTTTATTTTTTGTATTCATTGTGCAAACTATTTTCTTCGCAGTCCGATTTGGATCTTCATATTACATGAGAATTAGTGTCTCGCCAAATTAAGAGTTAGCTCTATGCTGTACTGTACTTTCTCTTCTTTTTTTTTTTTTGTCGAGGGTCTAATTATACTAATTTTCTTCAAAACTAATTCCGGTGCAATTGAAATCCCATATACACATTTGAACCACGTATAAATCCGGAGACTTCACAATTCCTCACTTTATTTTACAAAACGCAAACAAGCTAAATACGTGTATAACCTCAAAATTACTGCTACAGTTTCGGAAGAAATTGGAGTCAGCCGAACTGCGTAGTTTTGTAACTCACTGTTATAGGCCTACATTTCGCGCTTGCGCATTCAAATAAAAACAGTTGCGAAACTTAGTTACAAAACCTAGTTTAAACCCTTATACTCTACATTTCAAAATCAATATGTTGTTTTCAATATTAAAAAATATTTTTTGCACGACTCAATTAGTAGTAGGCCCTACTCACGAATATTGTTGCCGTGGATCGTAAGTTGACATTCCCGCACGCAATCTTGTTGCTATGTGCGGTAACAGTTTCCGTGCGGTAAGAGTATACTTACGGCACATCATAATACAAGCCTTTGTGGACAAGGCCCCCAGGACAAATATTCGGTTCCCATAACATCAAACACATGCGAATCACTTTCTGAAATAAACATCTATCTTCAATAATGTACATACATAATATTGTCAGGTAATATCTCAATTAATATAATTAAATTGATATAAATAATCATCGTGCAAAAAATAGCATGCAATACTCGTGCCGTAAGCGATGCATAACGGATCTCGGAAAATTTAAGAAACTCGGCGCTTGTATCGCAATATACTATATTCACATTATTTACAAATATTTATAGGCCTAATGTATCAGTGTCTGATATAACTCTACAATAATAGTTGCATTTTCAATATATAGATAGACTGAGTAATATTATTATTATTTCCAATGTTAAGGATGAATATGCCCAATATGATTTATTTGATATTTTTGTTTTTTTATTTGTTTCTTTTTCTATTGCATGTAATTTTCCTTTCGTTCAGATTGTTATATGGTAATATTCAGACATCATTATAAATGTTATAAGTTTTCTGTATTTTTGTAAGTTATTTTAACTATAGACACAGCATGCACAATGTGCATTACGGCCTGTTTTGTTTAGAGAATCAATAATACTAATAATAATAATAATTGTTTGTTTAAGCTGTCCTCATCACTGACTAAATGTTCAGCGTTGGTGCGAGTTCCTGCGACTATATAAAGCATTTACAGCCTGATTAGTATTGTTATATAGTTGATGATCTTCATTATGAAGTGATTAATTTTCCAACTAGTACGTTTATGAAAAATCTAAAAAAAAAATTTTCCACCAAAGTACTAGTATTTTTTGTAGGACTAGGCAGAGTGTAATGCTCAATACGAAAAATTATTTACATATATCAGTTATTACATTTATTATTAAACATGAAATGTGGTTTATTTATACATATGTGAAATCGGATTACTGTAATATATGAACTCACTACCACAGCAAGCAGTTCTGCTCTACTTTCCATTTCCGGAAAAACGACGACTGAAGATGATACATTTTTAGTATCGAAATGCATCTCATTTTGGCATGACCAGTTAGATTTTAAAGTTGAATACGAAGAAAACTTCAGAACGTTCACGAACAACTTTTATAAATAAGTGATTTTTTAACAACATTTGGAAGAACTTTACCAAGAAGAGGACAGCATATTACAATATGGACATTATTTTAAATCTAAAATAATATTAATATAATTCTCAATCACAAAATTCTAGATTTTTATTCTGGACTAATATATTACATTTTACATATATTGGTGCCTCTCCAAATAGTCAATAAACAAGTCTCTTTCATCATATAAGGCACTATTAGTACTTTTAAGAGTGACTCAGTGGTTATTTTTAACTTCTGGTGAACGCAAAACATTACGTCAATACATCTTTTTATTTTCATATATTACAGTAATCCGATTTCACATATGTATAAATAAACCACATTTCATATTTATTAATAAATGTAATAACTGATATGTAAATAATTTTTCGTATTCAGCATTACACTCTGCCTAGTCCTACAAAAAATACTAGTAGGCCTGCTTTGGTGGAAAAAACATTTTTTTTAGTTTATTCATTGTTAATATAGGCTGCTTGTCTAATTGCCAATCTGTACCCTGGTTGATTCCTGGTTTATATTGCCATACCGTATTAAGTTGAATAAGAGAGATAACGGTTTTTGTAGGTATTCTGTCCCACACGTCATGAAGATAACTTTATTTCTAACTCCGGGAAGAAGGTCGGAGCCGGAGAGACAAAAGCTTGAACCTCTGTCCAGTCAGCAATCCTCATCACGCTTGTCTTAGTCACTAAATTACACCAGACAGCCTGCAGGCAATCCAGCTGTCCTTCTTCATTACACATCCCTCATTTTTCTTTGTTTTTACAGTAAGTTCACCGTCCTGTAGGGAATAAAAAATAAATTAGAATTTCTGTGTGTTTGTCGTAACTAGACTGCGGATTTTAGGTAAAAATCTATTTTTATCCTTAAGTAATATATGGACGGAAACTTCTATATGCACGTTTCATAAGTGACTATGCCATAAGGACCTAAAACAGCCTATTTTTATGTTAGAGCTTAATATTGCCTTTTTTGCTTGTTTTCCTCTAAAGTTCAAAATAAGTTATTTTTTGTTATACATTCTAGCATTTATTTTCAGTTCGTACTAATTTTAGCTCGGAATGTGCAGTACATGTCTCATTTGTGATTTGGTTAAATGTAAGGAATGTCTCGTCTTCAGTAGAAAAATTCCTTGGAATTCCCAAGAAAATGTAGTCATTTCTCCCGACTCCCACATCCAGTAACAAAAAAGAAAGGTAGTTCTCTGAATCACTGAGGGATACAAGGGGTTGAATATGCTAGCGTGCATAGCTTCTGGGGGCAGGGATTAGGTTTTCACTGTTATGGTAGTAATAATAACCCCAGTAATAGGTCTATATAATTCTATGTAGGCCTACCATAGGCCTATATCTGTGTTTTATCATGATTATTGGTTAATGGTGACTTCAATAAATATAATATTCTGCATTGCAATTGAGATATTTCAGTAAATTGGCAACTTAACGATTTTATAAGAGATTATTTTACGATTTTTAGAACCTATTTTCCAATTTTCAGAGCCTATTTTAGGTACCTAAAACAACATTTTTAGCGACCTAGAAGTCCGAAGTCTAGTTATAACAAGTGCACAGAATCCATTTTTTTTTTTGTGATCCCTATAAGGGCCATGGGTACCCATAGGGTTTCCAGGAGGTTAAGGCTCCCGGATTGTGAATTACGACACATGAAGGTGTCATGGTTGTCAGCCCTACGCACCGACCGTTAGTTACCCCCAGGAGTACTCCTGGTGCTCAATTCTGTTAGAGGTTGAGTCGACTCCAGAACCATAGTGCCATCAGAAGCATTAGGCCAATTGAAAAATCTCAACTACCTCATCGGAAATCGAACCCGCGACCTTCCGGTTTGTAGCGCAGGGCCTTAACCACTACAACACATATTGTCGTAGTCTATCCACTCAGTACGGCGGCTGACTCGTAACTTAAATATCATCACCTCTATTCATATAACCGTACATCATTTGATATTGAATTTATATACCTAGAAATTATGTAAGGGAGAAATTACGCAAGCCGAATTAGAGGATGAAACTGAACAGGATATGCGTGGGTGTTACAAGCAATGAGTAATTAAAATACGAAGTCAGCAGATTCTCCGAGAAGCAGGGGATTCACCAGTAACTTTCGTTAAAGGGAGAGAGCGTCTAATTTCAAGTTGGTTCGAAGGTGCTGTAGACCCCGTATTAAGATCTTGACCAATAAATGAAGAGATCGCGAATGAATTAAGGGGTAATGAGATAGGAGAAGCACAGAGAAGCTTGCAAACGTAAAATTATTCAACATGAAGTACTCGGGGTAGAAGGACGTTAAAAATCGGCATCAAGTACTCGGGGGAGACGGACGTTAAAATTACTCGGCATCAAGTACTCGGGGGAGATGGACGTTAAGGAACTCAGCATCAAGTACTCGTGGTAGACGGACGTTAAATTGACCTGCATTTAGTAATCCGGGGAGGCGGACTCGCAAATATACAAGCATCATTAATGCCGTGCTGACAAGAAGAAGTATTATTATAAAAAGTGATTGGAAACAAGATTCATATATAACAGGTAATTCCTAAAACATCCATTCCCTGTAGTATGGTCAAAATAATCAAAGGTATCAGTTAAATAATTGCATCCATCATAACCGCTTACATTATTAGTGTTTTTACACAGAATCCAGATTACAATAAAAGTGAAGGATTATAAAATATTACGGTGAAGTGATTTATATGTATTTATGCATGATCGTAGTTTGCAAAACCACACACCACTTAACCTGAGATATTTCCATGCTTTCCGATTGACCTTAGCCTGGGTAATTTGCTTCGTCAAGTAACAAGAAGGACAAAGAAGTTTCCATATCGCATTTGAGGTAAGTGGCGCCTATCATTAAAACGTACCCAGAAAAAGAAATATTCTTACCTATGCGAAATTAAATTGACAACCCCCAGACGATTGCAAATTATATGGCGCGCCAAGTGGTGCTTGAACACTAAAATACGCGGGACCTGAATAGACAATTCTGCAAAGTGGTAATTGAACATTGTGTGGTATTTTATAAGAAATAGTGCAAATTATATAATTTTTCCGTCACTGAGCTAAATAGAAAAGAAAGTAAAAAGCAATAAATAATAATTAAATCGTAAGCAATTAATAAAAATATAGAAGACCATACTAAAATTTTTTCCGTATCCTACACTTGTGTACAAAATTGGTACCCCAGTGCATCAAAATAAACCTTTGCTGCAAAGCACTTATTTCAAAATTCTCCCAATCCTAAATCATACCACGAAAATCCTACAACAACCACACCAGTACGAGACAACTTCATCGGAAGAGACTGCCGCATCCAGGAACGTGCCGAGCCCAGCTGATGTTAGTCAACACATACGAATCAAGGGGAGTGCTGAGACATCTAAACATCATTCCAGCTAAGAAAACAAACATAACACCAAGTAAGATAGTGCATATTAAAATAAGTGAAGGTCAGATAGACACAGAAAAATACAAGTGTTGTTTATAGTAGATGAAATTAAGGTCAGGGAAGACGATGGCTAAAATTCAGGATAATGCCGATAGTGAGATGCAAATAGATATACAAAACGGGCAGGATATTTTGACAGATAGTGAAATTGTAGTAATTGAAAATAGGCAGGAAAATGTTCTTGAAATGCAAGACAGAGCTATGGAGCAGGACAGTCAAACTGAAGTTGTTAATCCAATACCTTCTACTAACAGTAATGTAAATCCGATGCCAATTAACATACAGGATATGTTTCAAAATATGTTAACTAAGATGAATGAAATTCAGGATAGTAATCAGAAAGTAAAAGATGATATAAATAAACAAATTCAAGACATAAGTAATCAGATGAAAGACAGTAATCAGAAAGTCAAAGATGAGATGAGCAATGTAAGTGATAGGATGAATAAGGTAGACGAAAATATTGATAAATTGAGAAATGAACTGAAAACAGAAATAGGTACGGAGGTGCAGGACAAATTAAGTTCTTTCAAAATTCAGATTACTGAAGAGGTAAATAAGAAGGTTGTAGAAATAAATGATAAAGTAAATGATTTAGAGGTTAAAATTGTACAAGCAGAAGCTGATGTGAACTTATGTAAAGATCAGGTGGGAACTATGGAAAATGCAATTTGTGGTATGGCTAGACTGAATGATACATTTAGAAATGAGTTTCACAAAGAACTAATTGCTGAAAAAGAATATGTAGATCAGACAAAACAATCTGTTGAAAATAAAATAGATCAAGTTGAATCTAAAGTTGATAATGTTGAATCTAAAGTTGATAATGTTAAATCTAAAGTTGAAAATGTAGAATCTAAAGTTAAGAAATCAATCATGGAGACACACGAAGAAATGACTATCTTAAATAGACGTGTTTGTAGGGAGACAGAAAATCTCACCGATAGAATTATTGTAATTGAAGAACAGTTAGCTAGAGCAAATATTCCAAATCCCAATGGTGAACCAATAAATTGTACTAGCGAAGTGAGAAATAGTGATCATGCGTTTGACAACATGAATAATGACAATGCAGCAAGAAATAGATCTACACCATCAAGTGATAATTGTTTTGGTCCGCAAAACATTAATTCTCACTTAGCAGATCCCATTGTTCATAATGCTAGTGTATCAGGACCTAGTGTAAGTACTAATGGTCAATCGTACCAATTAAGCGATATTCATCTTCCCATGTTTGACGAGAATGCCAATCAAAACCCCCAACATTTCATTTTTGAGCTAAAAGATTACCTGAAGGTTAGAAATGTACCACCATGTATGCAAATGGCAATTATACGTAAAAGCCTACAAGGCAGGGCATTGACTTGGTTTAATTTAACTACAGATGAGAAAACCACATTAGCTGAATTCGAGAGACAATTTACGGAGAGATATTGGAATCAGAATAAGAAAAATGATATAAAATTAAGGTTAGTAAATGGCAGATATGACCCAAATTTAGATAAGTCTTACATAGATTATTTTCTCGAAACTGCCCAATTAGGGAAACTAATAACCCCAGAAATAAATGAAAAAGAAATCGTGAATTTATTAGTCCATCATTTTCCAAATCAAATAAGATGCCACTTAGTTGTTGCTAGACCTAAGACTTTTTCTGAAATGATAGATTTGTTAACAGCCTTGGAGAATTCAAATTACCCACAGAGATACAGTAATGAAAACAACAACGGTAATAATTTTAACAAATTCGGGAGTGGGGCAAGAGTACAATATGCTAACCACAGTCCCAGAAATAGGAATAATTATGAATATAACAACAATCAAAATCCTAGAAATGTCCAAGGAGGTCCTATTAGAAATAACAATTTCAGGAACCAAAATAGGAATCAGGTAAATCATATTGATATTCAAAGGGAGAATTACCCCAGGTACAATAATAGGAATCCAAACCAACGTGTACCATGGTTGAGAAACAGGTCATATTGGCAAAGAATGAGGTCACAAACAAATAGGCAGAATGATCAGGGGAATCAACCTAGAGTAGGCCAATACAGAAATAGAGGACGTTGGAGAGTAACAAATGTTGAAGGTCAAAATAACAACGAATTGAATCCTAATGCTAGAACATTTCAAAGTAGAAGCAATGAAAATATTGAGAGAAACAGTCAACATGGAAGTGAGGCCGAGCAAGGCAACCAAAATGAGATTTTAAATTAGAATGCTAATATATTTAAGATAGATAAATACCGACGTCCACGACATATAAAATAATGTCGTAGAACCTATTCTAAAGCTTACCAACAAACAAACAGCCAGAAAGTATTAAACAAGATAGCAGGTAAAGAAAACGTAGAGATAATATTGAATCCCTTAGAATTGTTATGAATATTGAATGAATTATTTTAAAATAAATTAATTGTGAATACGAGTAAATTAAAATTATGAATATTTATGTCTGTGGTATTACATGTTTGATCGCTTTAAAAAAGTTGAAACAGTCAGTTAAATTACTACGTATGGTTGATGTTCGGAACGATAAATATAAATAAGGTTTTCATCATAACTATCTATCACGGAATTTAGAAGACGGAGTTGTAAAAGTTGTATTTGTGAATCCTCCGATATTTTTATTTCTTGAGATAAGAAAAAGCAGTGCAGCATAATATATGAAGTAATTATCGTAAAGAGTATTGTTTTCGAAGCGCGGAAAAGATAAATGATATATTCCACGAAATGTGAGGTTATGAGTGCTTATGTTACGTATCGCGCAGAAATAAATAAAGAGTTATATTCCACATGAGGATGTGAGGTTATGAATTACGTCGATTGCGCTGAATAATAAAGTTATAATTCCACATAGAAGAAATGTGAGGTAGATATTGAAATACGACGAATACGTGAAATAAATGAAGGCTAAATCGCGATATTTGCGCTGAAATTACGATATAATTGAAAATAAATGTGAATTGTGTTATGAATAAGCTGCTAATTCCGAAATAAAGATAATGAAATACAAGAGGAAGTTAAAAGATAAACTAACTGCTGATTATGATTGACTTAAAATGAGAAATAAAGTTCATTAAGAATATAAGATAAATTTCCGAAAAGATATATGTGACTGATATGAAAATAAAATGATTATACGCGATCAAGAGAAAAATAATGCTGACGAATATAATTAATACTTAATAAAAGTAAATGCTATTGATAGGAACATAATAAAGACATGGGTAAAATTAAACTATTTTAGTACTGATATTTGATACTACCACAAGAAGCAGACAAAGTAATACAGATGTTAAATTTGGGATGATATAAGTTGATATAAATTCTGACATCCAATGATATAAACTCTATTTGTTGAAAATTAAGCAAATAATATAGACCTGCTAATTTAATGAAAGGATTACAATGATATTGAAATTAAAAGTTCATAGAAGAAATTAAAAGGCTGAAAAAGTTCGTAAGGCTTGGATGTGGTTAAATGATTGTAAGACGTCGAGGCATATGTAGCTGAATCTTGAGATGATAGATGATAAAAGTTTAAAATGTTGATAAGAGATTTTCAAGAAAAATTTAAAATGCTTACTGAGACCATTTATACAAGAAAATGCAGAATAAGAGGGTAAACTTATATAGAGGTTATTATGAAATCACAATATATTTTAAGCTCAGAGAGAAGAGAATGCTTTGAAGGAACAGCTGAGTAAGAACAGACACATGTTTTTTTAAAGTGTTGACGCATATATTCTTGAAGGTCGTCATTAAGAAAAGTAAATAAACATTGAGGGAGAGAAGCAAGGAAATGCTTAGTGTGAAAGAGTATGATATAAACCATATGTTATAGATGAATGAAAACTCTCCAGGGTAAAACACAAGACACTATTCATTCGTATAATGATATTTAATTGATATAATAACTCATAATATAGTTATTCCATTTATATGTGTATTGAACGGTTAGAATAAGAATGTATTTGATATCATGTTTCTTTAGTATTGTTGCAATAGAATATGTAAATTGCATCAATCAAGATAATTTGAACATACTACAGGAAGAGTAAAATCATAAAAATAATAAAAAAATAAAAAAATAAAAAAAATAAAAAAAAAATTATGAGATAAATAATTTAATTCGGGAGTATAATATAATATTTAATTAATTCACTTATAGATAATTAATGAAATATTATCTTGGGGCATTTGATATTGAATTTATATACCTAGAAATTATGTAAGGGAGAAATTACGCAAGCCGAATTAGAGGATGAAACTGAACAGGATATGCGTGGGTGTTACAAGCAATGAGTAATTAAAATACGAAGTCAGCAGATTCTCCGAGAAGCAGGGGATTCACCAGTAACTTTCGTTAAAGGGAGAGAGCGTCTAATTTCAAGTTGGTTCGAAGGTGCTGTAGACCCCGTATTAAGATCTTGACCAATAAATGAAGAGATCGCGAATGAATTAAGGGGTAATGAGATAGGAGAAGCACAGAGAAGCTTGCAAACGTAAAATTATTCAACATGAAGTACTCGGGGTAGAAGGACGTTAAAAATCGGCATCAAGTACTCGGGGGAGACGGACGTTAAAATTACTCGGCATCAAGTACTCGGGGGAGATGGACGTTAAGGAACTCAGCATCAAGTACTCGTGGTAGACGGACGTTAAATTGACCTGCATTTAGTAATCCGGGGAGGCGGACTCGCAAATATACAAGCATCATTAATGCCGTGCTGACAAGAAGAAGTATTATTATAAAAAGTGATTGGAAACAAGATTCATATATAACAGGTAATTCCTAAAACATCCATTCCCTGTAGTATGGTCAAAATAATCAAAGGTATCAGTTAAATAATTGCATCCATCATAACCGCTTACATTATTAGTGTTTTTACACAGAATCCAGATTACAATAAAAGTGAAGGATTATAAAATATTACGGTGAAGTGATTTATATGTATTTATGCATGATCGTAGTTTGCAAAACCACACACCACTTAACCTGAGATATTTCCATGCTTTCCGATTGACCTTAGCCTGGGTAATTTGCTTCGTCAAGTAACAAGAAGGACAAAGAAGTTTCCATATCGCATTTGAGGTAAGTGGCGCCTATCATTAAAACGTACCCAGAAAAAGAAATATTCTTACCTATGCGAAATTAAATTGACAACCCCCAGACGATTGCACATTATGCTACTAAATCGATGGCTTGGTTCCAGATGTAGCTATCTGCAAAGTTTTCAATTTTGAGATTTTTGCACAAACAGACTTACAATAAGGTTATCTGTAAGTTCCCAATGTTGCAAACTGATATGTTTAAAAATGGAGCCACTAACCAACCAAAGTACCAAAGTAGTTATGTGAAAAATGTTGATTTGATATTTATTTCTGAACTTTATTTTGCTTGTACTGTAAAATTATGTTTTTGCATATAGCCATATTTGGCATCAAGCCATCGAAATGATGTGTCCATATACTAGAGATGCCAGACTCCTCCGTGACATACAACTTCTCATGGTACCATTGTCTTATTTTTAGAAAAAAATACTTGCCATGAAGTATGCTCCATGCCTCGTATGAATATATATAGCAGGATTGAAGGCATGTAGTCAGCATTCCGACACCCACAGCCGTTAATGGTGGTTTCTGTGACCGTAGCCGCTACGTCTCAATCAAGTAGCTCCTCAGTGTGTATCACGAGGCTGAGTGCACCCCGTTTCAGACCTGCCTATCAGAAAAACCTCAGAAGGTACCGGGGATCGAACCCGTACCTGCGAATCGGTATCCAAGAGGCCACGCAGGTGGTCTAGGGAAATAACACTAAAAATATTTAATGAGATATTCCATAAACAAAAGTCCATTCCGCTTACCACTGAAATGTTTTCCAATTGAGTTCTTAAAATAGTTTCTGTATACTGAGTCGCTTGCGTAACTCTTGAACTTTTAACTCACTTTTGCTATTCATACTTTACGAAATATAGAAATAGAATTCATGCATATACTACGGAAATTGAATTCTGTGAAATACTAGCTGTAGGGCAAGGTTGTGGTTTTTCCATTTGAGTAAACCTAAATAAAGTTAATACCGCAGCCAGCAGTAAATCAACACAGCTCTAGGCTACATTGTTTATTTGGCTTCCTGTTAGATTCAATTTGTTTTCATCTACAAATTTTAAACTACCTACAATTGTATTTCCCTGTGAAATTAATATTTCTGGAAGTTAGAGTCCATGCTTGATTTTTCATGTAGGCCTACGTGGCCTGGCTATAAAATAACTGGATTGATTTCACTTTTATCTTTTTTGACCACTTTCAGAGGCCTTTTGGTGTAGTGATCAGAGCTTGTACTTTCTATTTCTTGCAGACGGTCATTTATTATTATTATTATTATTATTATTATTATTATTATTATTATTATTAATGAATTATCAAAAGTACTGAACCTTATTTTACCAACTGGCACATTAGGGTTTAAAGATTAAACATATATAAGTTACAGAATATACAATACACTACATATACATATTACTAGGACAAGGCATTTGATGATGTTGCATCTTCTTTATATGAAGGCTAAAAGATAGCGCGAATATACAAAAATGTGTATCATAAAATAATTGATTAAATAAGGGCACTTTGTTTTCACATTTTTTGCTTTATTTTGGATTTCTCGTAATTTTCAAGAGATAGGTAATTTTTGGGAAATTTTTAGGTCAGTTTTTTTTTTTTTTGCATTTTTATGTAATTTTCGGCATTTTTAGGCCTTTTTCGGCATTTAGGTCATGATTCAGTGGAGGTAGAGAGGAGATTTTCCGTGTACAAATCGTTATTTTCAGACAACAGACAATCGTTTTTATTTGAGAATCTCCACCAAGTGTTCATAGTTCATTTTAATTCAGGTTTATTGTAAACACCATAGCAGTTTGTCTTGAAGCAATAAATAATTATTTTTTCTTTCTTTTTAAATGGCACATATTTGCTAGGGGAAATTTGATGGGCATGTCAGTTCAGAAAGATTTTTTTTTTTTCGCTAAGGGTGTCCAAGTAGTATTGATCTACTTACTTTTTTTAGTAATAAAATAAGTGTGTTTTATATTGTAAATTCATAAATAACGCACTGTCATCCGTTAAATTGCTGTTAGCAAATCATTACTTTATAAGGGATAATTTAATGGTCTTTTTTTTAAATATTGTGTCATTTGTTCATTATTTTTAGATCATAAATGCATTTTTCATTTTGCATTTTTTCACTATTTTATGGTCATTAAATGCCTTGCCCTACACATTGCAATATTAAATACACAATTCATGAAACTTGAAAAAACTGTATAACTTTGCTTATTTAAGAAAAGACGACGGATCGGTGTAGTCAAGTTTAAATTTTTAAAAAATTGAATATATCAGTATGAGCTGATAACGACCATGCGTAAATAATGGACAATGTTAAGTTATAAGAGATGGCTAACAGACTGGCTTTCCTCTTTACATTTACAATTTGCAGAGGTAGAAATTTCCCATGTCTTGTTAAGAATTGAGTTATATTATAGTTCGGAATCAAAAATGTAGGGCCTACAAGCTATTCTGTCTTACACTCTTGGGAAAAACAAATCTTTTCGTTGTGCTGCCGTTATTCGTTTCTTGCCAAATCCGATCCCATTGGCTGTGCATTATGTTTTCTTAATGAAGATAAAAGGCATAAACTATAGGAAATTTGAAAATTTCTAGCAGCACCTAATTTAGCCAATTCATCTTCTTTCTCATTTCCCATGTGACCTTGGATCATTTAGAGTCTCCAATTTGTTGAGATTAGATAATTCAAAATCATTCAGTTAATCATATTTGTTCAGTTTGTCCACATTAGATACAATACATATCAGGAGCGAAGTTATTAATTACCTAGAAAATATCCTCCATGAGATGTCCGGGCAAATGTTGAGCTTAGGTGAACGCTTTATTTTACGTAATTTAATTTCATGAAATCTCCTCCTTAAGAGATGTTCTATGGTTTTTATGTACTGTTTTTCCCCTTATGTTTTAGAATCAATTAATGAGGAGTCGACTGGAGCACTTTATATAAAATCCGCTGAGAATTTCCCTCAGGAATCGCTCAGGACCCTATTACTTTTCTTTTGTCTAACATTAGCGATATTAAAGATGTTCTACATTGTTCGGTTAAAACTATATCACTCCGGTTCAATTTAATAAAAAAGTTGGACTCGTTTCAAATGGGTTAGACAGCTGCAATAAAGACATGAATAATTCATCATGCCAGTAACTGTTAGAACCTCGTATACACGATCAAATTAATCTTATAAAATCATTCCATCTAAAGACCACCACGGCCGACTATATCCCAACTAGTTGGACATAAAAATATACCGTATGTTTGAAATTAAAAAAAAAAAATGTCAATCGCAGAAAAGGACATTTGAGGGCTTAATAGAGCAAAATAAATTATGGTATGCTGACGAATGGAAATTTGTTTTTCACACATTTCTAGTGCATAAATCTAAATTAAATTTTGGTGAATTAGAATAGACGCGAAAAGAAAGATAATAACGGGGATGTTTTATATTTATTTTTGACCGAGCTAAGAAGTAATTTACATTTCGCTGACAATTTAGGAACTCATGACGAACAGGAAAAGTTATGGGAAAAGAGGCCAATAATTATTGATTCTGAGAGGAAAAAGTCTCTTCCAGGCTCTGCGAATTTCTCAGTTAGGCTAATGTACGCCTATTATGGAGGGAAACCTTTATGCTACAATTTTATTTTATTTCAGCTGTGTTTATACTCCTTTTAGCTACTAGGCCATATCAGGAGTTCGGGATCTGTGTCTATACAGTAGGGTAGGCCATGGAACTATTGCTTGTCAATTGTTTCTATTGTATTTTATGGAGTAAATTTCAACTGATATTAATTTAAATGGATATGATACTGGATGAAATGGTGGGCTCCATTCATGTATGCAAATATTTATTTAATTTAATGCAGGGGCAATTTGATGTACATCATTAGCCATAAGTAAAGCCCGGATTTTCATGCACTATCAAACTTAAAAATATGCATGCATTCATGCACTATCGTATCTCCAAATATGCACAATGAAGGGCGAAACATGCACTATCAAAAATCTGCACTGTACTGCAATATAATTATTTCAATTTATCTTAAAACAATATCACTTTAACTCGTGCATTTATCAGTTAGGACATTCTTGAAGGCAGAAAAGGGGAAGAAGTTTATTTAAGGAACAGTTAAGGGAAGAAATTTGACTGAGGGTGAGATCGAATTCCATGTATTTTACACTTTTTCAACACAATACGTTCTTCACTGTTTTCAGAAGTTTAAGATCAGGATTTGAACTAAGTACCTTCTTAAGTTTTTCCCTGTCACAACCATTTCTCCACAACACGATTATAAAGTTAATTATTCAACATCTTCAACAATGGCTAGTGACTGACAAATTCAAGCAGAGAACATTCTGTTTAGCAGTTTTCTTTCAATGGAAGGTGGTGGGGATCGGCGAGTCGGCATTTTCTTTTGTAGCCTGGTGTATTATATTACTGTTTATTTAGGGTAAACAGTAGTTTGCACTCTCAAATTCATGCAGGTGCAAACTCTGTTGCCAAGTCAATCAAAATATAACAATGGTAATACAATACGACATTTTTATGTTTCTTTGAAAAGCCGAGATTTTATGGAGGCACATTCATAATATGCACAGTTATGCATGGTAAGTTGATATTATGTACTAAAACCAGAAAATGATGGTTTATATGCATTAAAAACATCTGAATATGCTACATTAAACCAAAAAATCCAAAACATGCATTATGCATGAATTTTGCTATAAAAAGGTCGAAATATGCAAACATGCACGGAAAAAATATGGTTATTTGGAATCCATAAGTCATGTAATGAGTAACTACAAAGTTTGAGAAGTGTAACCAAAGTATATAAAAACATGCATTTGCATGGAAATCCGGGCTCTAACCATAAGTAACAATGACAAAGCGATACACCTAGTACAAAATACATAAAATACAAAGCATAACATTGGAAACAAGGAAGGCACATGTTTACAGTATAGTCATCTTTCTTCTTGCCTCCGAGTATCGGTCCACCAAAGTTGTATATTTGAGGGCAGGGCAGATGGTAAGATGATGTGAATCCATGATGGAGTTCGTGTTGCATAAGATGCAATTTGGACTGGTGAAAATGCCAACATGATGTAGGTTTTTCCAAGGCAGTCGTGTCCAGTTGTCATGCGGAAGCTTGCTACAGCCTCTTTTCTTGGCAGTCTGGGACACTATGAAAACACCCATGTCAAATTGACCGGCCACGGGATTTGAAACTGACACCTCCAGAATGTGAGTCCAAGACGTTACTATCTCGGCCACCTCTCTCGGCACTACAATTTTGTTTGTTTATATTTTACTCTCATTCATAGACTTCATGCAATTGATACCAAATTTCTAATAAAAATATGTTCATTTATTTCATGTCTTGCGTTATTCATTATGTGAACTGGAACATGAAGTACACATATGTTCCCCACCTATAGGCCTATATGTGACTGTGCCAGGGAAAACCAACCACTTTTCCGCATTAGTAGAAAAGAGCTGTCAGGGTCTAAAATGCTGATTTTTAGATTTCAATGTCGTTTACTGGTTTCATTCACGTACTTTATTCTCTGATCACAATAAACATAAAGACAGCATTGCCAACCATAGTTTGAAAAGTGGTCAGCACTTTTAGGAACTTGCTCCCTAATGTTTTCTTTGTTACTTTTCTTGAAAAGAAATTAAATACGGAGAACAGAAATATTTACTTCGCTGTAGTAATGTTTATGTGACAGACTTTGAGCATGATATTACAGTATTGTGAAAATGATGTTTGAAACATGGAAAATCTCGTTATTTTTTAGATCGATAGCCATAATTTAGACTTTTTGAGCATTAAAAATTCTAAGGCAGAGATATATTTGTTAAAATGCTCAGAACTTTATGCCGAAGTTGAATCTATTATAATAAAATAAATGTTTTCGACTTGTGATAATGTTTCTTGGCAGGATCACATATAGGGACCTAAGTTAATTGTCATAAAATTATATATATATATATATTTTTTTTTTCTTATATGTAACTTACTTATAAATCCGGTTAGGCTACAACTAGAGATTTCAGATTTAAAAATCCCTTTAGGCAGGCCTACAGGCGGAGGTAGATTTCGAAGTGCTTTTGGTTTAATTTATTGTCGCTGCATAGCACTCTTCTTCTTTAGCCTTGGCATGGTAAACCTGCAGTAATAAGAACTGAATTCGGTAAAGAGGAAGAGCCTACAATCATTTGTTTTGACAACAAGAATAGGATATAATATTCTGGGAGGCCGTGTGCAAGATCAGCAATGAATAAAATTAGCAAAGCCGCTAAACAAGACAAAATTATGATATTATAATAATTCTTTTAAGGGTTATTATTTTCAAACATTAAAATCTCGCGTAATATGAGAGCTATCAAGAAACTATTTATTGATTTGTAGAGTACTCATCAAGAGCTTTTCAACGATACCCCACAAGACGTGGTTTCAAAAGTTTCGAATTTTCATCCCCCACCCCCACCTCCACCCCCACCCTCACTCGAACCCCCGAATCGTTGGTGTCACTGTAAACTCCATAGGGAGTACTCTAATTTATTCAAACAAAGTTTCCCTCTATACTTCATAGGGACCGAGATATACATTTTTAAAAATTTCAACCCCCTCCCCCGACCACCCCCTTGGGCCAATTTTGCCCATTAACGAACTTGTCCGAACTATTGGGCCTAGAAATAACATAATAAAATTTGGTTCAAATATCTTCAAAATTACGGCCGCTATCGTGTAAAGATATATATATATAAATATATATATATATAAATATATATATATATATAAATATCACAAAAATTTTTTTTGAACGGGCGGTGGTTTCGTACTTAGGGGAGCATGAAACGTAAAGATATGAAAGAATTTTTCGAAAATCATAAAGTGGTATCCATTGCAATAGGTAGATTTTTCTTCGAAAATCTACCTAAAAAAGAATAATATTTATGATCCCGGGACCCAAGCAGTCAAACAAAGTTAGGCTATTTTTGCATCATCTCTAAATAAGAAAGGTTGAAGTTACCTCTGGGTCAGATAAAATCGATGGAGGTCTGTACGCAGGCGTCATCTGGACTCCGGAATGAAATTTCGAACTCGCAAGTTCAGTACGGGTCCAACCAGCGACCCATGCCGATGCGCTGGCCTCCGTGCCGGAGGGTGAATGTCATTTTTCACGATAGTCATCTATCATCATGAGTGTTCGTGTGATCCCCGCTTGTGTTTTTCTGGCGCTAGTGTCGCCTATACTGGCAGAGAGTTTGGCCAAGGAATTAGGAGAGGGAAAAGGTAAAGATGAGTAAAGTAGATTATAAATTAACATGTGGTTTATTATAATCTTCACGTATAAGAGACATCATTGTGTCAAACATTGACTTACTAGCCCGCGGGTTCGCCCGCGATTATTTACTCAACTGCTGTACGTTTTATTTAAATCCTTTATTTAACTGATAAATAACTAAAACATATTTTAAAACACTGACATCGTTTTTAAATCAAATGTGTGAATCATGTAACTTTCTTCTTAATTATAGGCTTATACATTGTTTTACTTAGTACAGGGTGTCCACTGGTCGGGAAAATCCGGGAAAAGGCCGGGAATTTCGTATGGTCGGGAAAATCCGGGAAAAGTCAATGAATTTGTTAAAATATCCGGGAAAATTCGAAAAATTGCAAAGTGGGTTCAAAAAGACTTCTAGACAATAATAGGCCTATATGAAAGTATATTTAATTTATTTTATTGTTCCTAATTTTTGTATCTGTTATAGCCTAAGTAATTATTGTTTGCAATTACTTTTGTTACTAAAAGTTTTTCTTATTTAAAGTATGTATAATCCTATAATTTTCCTTACACAGTTATTAGAAAGTGCTTCATATTTTGGTCGGGAATTTCTGAAATGATCAATGAAAATCAGGGAATAAGCCGGGAATTTCTTCAGCATTACTTGGTGGACACCCTGTAGTATATTGACTTTTTATTTATTATTATATTTTTTATTTATTTATTATTTATCAATAAAGACCCCAAAGAGCAATAATGCTCATAACTAGGGGCTGTACATTAAAATATACAGAGAGCAACAATAGCCTATGACTAAGATCTAGGAAAAGTAAACTAAGGTAAAGTAAAGTAAAGTGATCCCTATGCAGGCCATAGAGGCCCAGAGGGTTCCAGGAGGTTGAGGCTCCCAGATTTTGGACATTCGGCACTTGAAGGTGGTAAGGTTGTCAGCCTTATGCACCGACCGCCTTTACCTCCAGGTTTGCTCCTGGTACTCATTTCTGTTAAAGGCTGAGTCGACCCAGGGCCATAGTATCACCAGAAGGATTAGGCCAATTGAAAAACTCCAACGACCTCATCGGGAATCGAACCTTCCGGTTTGTAGCGCAGCGCTTCAATCACTTCGGTACGGCGTATCTCTTTAGAAAAAAGTGCAATTATTAAGTATAATCTAATTAAACGTAGCACATTACTAAGATTTTCACAGAAGCCATAAATTTAATAGAAAAAATCGAAAAATAGGAATCATGAAAGTGGTTGTGACGAGAAATAAAATTTAGCCTTTGAAGTAAAAGTCTTCATATTTCTCATATCCATAATATTTTGTAGTAATTTTTTTATAATTTTTGCCATGGGAATAATGAATTCCTTTAGCACCATATTTGACTGAAGAATTAATAAATAAAAATAATTAAATAATTCAATGGTATATTTCATTCGTAACTACCTGATAAAATTCCTCAACTTTTACATAAAGCATATCTCTATTATTCTTATTTCACTGTTTTGTGTAATTTATTATCTGACGTCAATAGCAGTGAAAAGGCTAACTATAGCAATTACTCCAAAGGGTGTCAAGAACCTCACAGGCCCATAATTGTTTATTTCATTTGCATACCTGCTTTGAATAGGCTCAATCTAAAAAGTCAATTGCTTACGTAATAATGAACAAATTTTTTGCACGACTTAGTGATACTTCCGAATGTTGTTGCCGTGGATCGTAAGTTGACATTCCCGCACGCAATCTTGAGCTATGGAAACTAAACAAATTTCCATGCGGTAAGAGTTTCCGTGCGGTAAGAATTTACTTACGCCACACATCATAATACAAGCCTTTATGGACAAGGCCCCCCAGGACAAATATTCGGTTCCCATAACAACAAACGCATGCAAATCACTTTCTGAAATAAACATCTATCTTCAATATTGTATATTATACATAATATTTTCAGGTAATATGTCAATTAATATAATTAAATTGATATAAATAATCATCGTGCAAAAAATAGCATGCAATACTCGTGCCGTAAGCGCATAACGGATCTCGGAAAATTGAAAAAAATCGGCGCGAGCGCCTTGTTTATTCAAACTCTTTCCTCGATCCTTATGCATCGCTTACTCCACTTGTATCGCAATATACTATAAGGGACCTACAAAAATCCGTTTTGGTTTTTAACATTTCAACAGCTATTGCCGTATAAATGCGACGCTTCAAAATTTATGTAAAAGCAGAGATATAAAATCAATGGGGTAATGCTTTATGTTAAAAAGTGATAATGTTTAACCTCATGTCACTGCTGTCATTTGTGAAAACCAGCTATTCCATTGAAATTTTGATCGTGAACTTCAAACTTAAGAGCTCCCAGACGTTTTCACTTGATTGCTCTCTTATTATCACTGCATAATTTCAGGTCCGAAAGCGTTAAAATAATATAGATCAACTATTTTGGGGTTGTAACCTTTCATTTAGTTTTTTTACATATTTTTTATTCCTGTGGACAATATCACCACCTATGAAGTGACTGGTATTTATGCTTATAATTAGAGGGCGGATTTCTATGACCTAAAAAATACGATATATGCATGCATTTATGACCTAAAAAACATTAAAATGTGACCAATAAAATTTAACATATGACTTTATCACGTGCACATTATGTATATATTTTTAGGTTTCATTACAATTCATTTTATTAAAATATAATATTAATTATTTAAAATATTTGTAAATTCTCAAAAAGTATAATTATAATGCAAAATTTACAAAATATGATACGAAACCTCAACATTTCTTTAATATGCACAGAAATATGCCAAAAATATGACTTAAATATGCATATTCATACTAAATATGCTACAATAGTTGAAAATTTCCTAAATATGCAGTTATATGCACAATAAAAATCGTTCCGTTTTCACCAGGAGGCTTAGAATCGGGTTAAATTAGTCGGAAACCTGAAATAATGCAAAGGGGAAAAATATGACATGTCATAGAAATCCGCCCCCTAGTAATAAGATAGTATATTAGCATGTAGCAAAGAGAATTTTAAATTAATAATATTATAAACTACAACAAAAAGTAATTTTATTCAATGTAATTAAATATGATTTTGGGCCTCAGATCCCCCCCTTCCCAGTTAATTGGTGAAGATAACAAAGAAAAATGGATTGGTATTACTGGAGTTACAGGTTCATTATTTGGGCTAACGCTCATATTTTGTACAACTTATGACTTTTACAAACTTTTGAATATTGTTAAATGTGGGAAGCTATGTTTATAATATATCATATTTTAATATATAATTTATTAATAATAATAATTTATTAAAATTATGCCGTAGAGCAGTTGAATCAAGCATTTCACAAACAACCCTCTATGAAGTTATTGGAATTTTCAATTGACCAACACGTATGGTAAAACTAGGTCCTAGGTTCGACTCAGCCTCTGACGGAAATAAATACCTGGAGCTGAATTTAGTCGAAGTATACCACCTTCGAGAACCTAATGTTTAAGAAATCTTAGTTCCCGAACTTGCAGAATCCCTAATGTTTCTGCGGCCTATATAAGAAACATTCTTGTATGCTTATGAGGGTGAAGATCTGAATCTGTTGTTATCCAGTTATTAAACGACGAGGGTGTAATGCAACTTCAGTCTGTAGGCCTAACTCTCGCCAAAGTGCCGGTAGTTTTTTGCATGCCTGTAAATCTATAGACATGAGCCTCTCATGTTTATGCACACATAAAAACTATCGACCTAGGCTGGGATCAAACTCGATACCATGGCCAGTGCCTTACAAAGCTGACATGAAAATATTTTAGCTCTTCATATTATATCGCTCGAATTTGCAATTTTTTTTGCACATCAGATTAACTTACATTAGTTTTAAATACAATGATATGTACAATTATATATTTAAAAAATCCTCACAAATAAAACACATCATAAAAAATATTAAATACAAAAAAATACATGCTAATATCAATATCAGCAAATAAACAACGATAAGTAATAAAGAAAGATAAGTAATAATTAGGGACCGGATTTTTAGGTTTTTAAAAACACTGTTTTAGGTTTTCCATTAGGTGAAATAGTTTTTTTTAGGTTTTTTATCCAAAATATCGTTATCGTTTTCGGGTAGAATTTTAATGTGCTACATAGGATTCAATACATCATTAACACGTCTTCTTAAAACACAGTGTGTCCACTCATTGTGAATAACAGGACAGTACTAAAGGCAAACAAACGCTTTAAAACACAGAATTCTATACCCTTGTTCATACATGGCAACAATGGTTGTTCGTACGAATATTTTAAAAGGAATACGCCGGTACTCTACACTTCCTCTCTTGATACCGTCCATCCTAGACGACAATGGGTTGAACGAAACGCTGGTGGTATTAATTTCAACCCGACAAAAATTGTCTCTCCGCAAAATATCGATTCCTCAACTGACAACCAAAAAAGACAAAAAAAAGTAGCCTAAATTAGATATTTTAGGTTTTATATCCCGTTTAGGTATATTTAGGTTTTTATACCCCATTTAGGTATTTTTAGGCGCCACAGAATTAATGTGGGTGAATCCTACGGACGTGATTCGAAAAAGTGTATGAGCGCTTTTTGTTTTAGAAGCAAGGAAAAAAATAGGTAAAAACCCAAGAATCCGGTCCCTAGTAATAATACATGTTGGTCCTGAAAACGTCGAAAGAGCACATGCCTATTTAAGACCTCACTTACAAGAATAATGTTAGGCCTACATTTTTTCACTCTCCTAAGAACCTTAATGATGTCATATGCCTTAAAAGTACACATATAACAATCACAATTATCTAAAAGTGTATAAAAATTGATTGTATTATCTATTCTTAGGGTGTATCAGTATTGGGTTTTGTTTATTTCATCTTTTGTGCTTAGGGCAATGGACTTAGTACTAAGAACGCAAGACATCATTGCTTTAAAGGCCATTTATATTACTCAATCATTACTATATTCATTACGATTTTCTAGGGTGAAATATCTGTAGATACAGCATATGCTTTACTGGGACTTTATTATTCCCCTGAGAGATGTAAAACAATGAACAGTACTTCACGAAAGTTTTTATGTTACTGTCGGTTGAATAAAACTCATTACGAAATTGCCAAAGTTATAAAGTCGTTTATATTCATTTGTGACACTAAAGTTTAAATTACTGAACCCTTCTCGTTTCTCTATGATAAAAGGATATAAACATTTTATGGTTCTCTTGGTCAAAAGTAGATTAAAGTTTTTACTTAGATTTTATATCTCGAAGTTCGGCAGTTCTTTCATTTTTTAACTCATTTATCTTCAGTTACATTAACGAAGAGTTCATCTGCATTTTATAGATGGAGGAAGGGGGCGTCCTGTAATAATTTTTGCTTATGAAATAAGATTATGAATTTATAAGACTGTGTCTCACTCACATTTCCCCTCCACTTACCTCGGTGTTTCTTATTTTCGAATTTACCAAGCGGACGGGCCGCTACTCGAAGTTATTTGGATAAAGTTCATAGTATACTCTCAAAACCCTATTAGGAAGGTAGGAATGCCGCTACATATAGTATACAAGTGGTTGACAGCCTATCTTAAAAACTTCATAGTTCTTCGATTTGGTATTATTTTAATGGAAATATTTGCACTATGTATACTATATTTGAATATAATTTCTTGTGGCTTTAGATTTGAAAGTTTCTTATTACTTGATTTCTGGTTTCTAGAACATACGTATACATATTACATACTCTTACATTGAATGAAACATTGTACAAATAACCCTTCAGCGTTTTGTTTTTAATTTTTCGTCTATATGTTTAACGAAATTTTAATGTGGAAGATTTAACTGAGAATAGAATTAAATATTGTTGGCAAAATAATAATAATAATTATTATTATTATATCTAACCTTCACAAGGCTAAATTTATACATTAATTAAGCAATCATCAAGTGAAATCACCCATGGGATCTACGTTTGAAATCAATGGGAAAATTTTCAGAAAAACAACTGCATCCTATGACAAACTTAACACAAGGATAAAAATCTTCATATTTTACAACATTACCCTATAAATCGTATTGTCCTTTTATACAGTTTTTGAAGTGACGAATTTATACGTCAGTAGTAGTGCATACATTAACCCTCTATTTGGCGAGACTCAATTTCTCACACAATATAATATAAACCAACGCCGGACTGCAGAGAAAACAGTTAACACAATGATTAGGTTCTTAGTTTATTTCTTGCTTCCTTTTTCTGTAATTCCAATTTATTTTCTTTACTTTTGCTAAAAAAATCAATGTAAACGACTTTATCCTACAGAATACATAATCAATTTAAGCTTATAGCTTCGGTAGAAACAACTTTCAACACCATATTCGCTCCAACTGAGTCATTTTCTCACACAAAAAAGAAACTTACTGTCTCTAAGCCTAACTTACAACTCAATGAAGACTGCTATTTTTTCACATCCACAGGGGAAATAATAAGGAATACATTTTTCCTCTATGGTTTTCAACAAAGTTATCAACTTTTGTGTAAAGTAAATACGAAGATTTTTATGTGGAGCACATGCTCCACGAAATAAGGCAACATTTTGATGTGTTTCCTCTTGTACCGTAAGCCTGACAGAGGATATTGTCACCAGGCATAGCTATCTGGCAATGCGCTGTTGCAATTTTGTGTAACATTTCAACCTTGAAATTTTCCTTCAAAATACAAGAAGAAAGATAGCTATCTGGCAATGCGCTGTTGTCTTTTTGTGTAACATTTCAACCTTGAAATTTTCCTTCAAACATTAGCAAAATACAAGAAGAAATCTATGTTTAATTTTGCGAAAACAAAATGCAGAACTGGGCAGTTATAGAGTCTAAATTATAGTTTGAAGCTTTATAATATTTTTATTGCTCTTTTTTTCGTAAAATATAGTCAACACATTCAAGGTCAAATTAAAAACTACTTAATATTAATAATCAAATTTTATAACATTTTGCCTTTCGCTTGTTTCATTTTAATTTCTTCCAATTTTTTTTTTTCTAAATATAAAAATGTTTGTAATGCTTTCGTAATTTTGAATTTAGCTTCTGTCAAAATTTTTTAACTGATATTTGTATGTAAATTTGTAAATTTTTCTGTTCTATCTTATTTTATAGACATGATTATTGCAGCCCCTAAACACAAGCTTTGCGCATCTATGGGCTTTCAAAGAAATTACATATGCAAGATTTCATGTTGTACACAAAATTTGTTTGATAATTTGATTTGAATATTGTGTGGCTCGAGGCTTTCCCGGTATTGAGAATGTATTATTGTTTCTCGGGCTTCCAACCGAGTAAGTTGGAGATTTAGTTCCATTTAGTTATTCCATTTCCCCCCCCCCATCCGTTCAAGTGTATCCAGTCTTTTTCTATATATAAAGCAGTTTTTTTTCCCCCCAATCCTTCTTACTTCTCCTAAAAGATGGCAGAGGAGATAACTGCCGAAAGCTTGAAACCAAACCTCCAACTCACACGGTTGGAAGCCCGAGAAACAATAGTAGGCCTACATTGTTTTGAATAAATATAAAAAAAGGAATGATGACCGTATTTTACGGACGCAATTTTTTACCTTGAAGACAGAGCCTAAAAAGTTGGGCGCGTCTAACGGTCCGAAGTACACAAAAAAATTTAAAATATCGAAAATATTGCCACAATTACCATAGTTATAAAGAAGGTGTTATAAACGATAAGATAGTTACAAATTTTGGCACAGACTGTACGTTAGTGCATTGTCACAATCGTAAAATGAGGGTAGCTAGAAATCAGGTATAGGCCTACAATGCGAAAAGAAAGGAATGTTGAGTTCTTTTATACGAAAGGATTTGTCTTGGTCGGGTGTTTTAAATGAAGGCAATGACCTCTGAACAGCCTTGTCCAGTTATACTTACCGTTACTGAATTGAGGGTTAGAGGGTGTAAAAATATTTCCAGTCTTTCATGAGAAATCAGTTCGGTAGTTAAAATTTACGCGGTGCCACCTGTACAAATGAGATTTTCGTACAACGCAGGTTTAAAGTTAGAAGTGATTTATACTGGTTCCATTGTACAAGGTTGTAATTTGTTTATGCAATAAAGTACATTATTCCCTTTAAAATTTGTCGAGTAGAATCGCATTAAATTTCTTCTTCTTTACATTTTCATTCTAAGATGTGCCGCTTATTCCCGGCACGTTATTTATTTCGTATTTATTTAGCTTTCTATCTATTTTTCTATGCTATTTACTCTTACCTGTTAGCTTCAGTATTTCTATATTTTCGTAACTTGTACTATTTACGTGCACATTTCTCTTTCTTTTGCTTGCGCTAGCTTCCTTCCGTTGTTTTGAGTGCTTTCATTATTTTGCCCTTCCGGCATATATCGATATTTTTTCTTGCCTGGAAATACCCTCTTTATGTGGTAGTTGGTACTACGTTTGGGGGGCGTTTTAAGTTTCCGAGCGGGGGACAGAGTGTTGTTCTTGGATCGTCGAAGCGAGAACTAGTGCTCCGATTCCTGTATCTTCCGCCGTGCTCCGTTCCACCGAGGGGCCTTGATGTGGATTTCTGCTGGTGTACTTACCGGTACAGTCTGTAATCTTTATCTACATCTTTCGACTTTATTCAGCAGGTTAGTCTTTAATTTTGCTGGTGGGTTTTATGTTCAAGTTAGTTCGGTTTGTTTAATTTCACCCACCAGTTTCTGTTTCGTTTTACCATTTTATTATTTTCGATTTTCTTATTTCTACGGTTGGATGTTAGCCAAACAATTACGTCTCTTTCGAGCCTTCAGCTCTTGGTATAGAACACATTTATGCTACAATATACCTTATTCTCTTGTACTTCTGCTTCACAGGGTACATTTATTCTGTTATTGTGATTTAGCCCAGCTTATGAAAAGTACAGGGTGACTACTAACCTTACTCTGAATGTGAAATAAACCTGGCATTAATGAAATGTTCATATAAAGGTTGTATTTGCATCCTTGTCTCCTACCACTACCTCATTGCTATTTGCAAATTGATACAGCCTGGGTGTTCAGCCCATGGAGCACGTTCCAAACATCAAGGTGCGTCTTATAGGCCTAGTCCGGAGCCTCTTATGGTCTGTAAAATATGGTAACTGAATTTCTGTAAACAAAACAATTAGGGCTGTACCGATTAATCGGCTCGATTAATCGATTAAACATAATCGTCGATCAATTACATTTTCCGATTAATCGGTTTAGTCGAATTCCGAAAAACTAGCTTCTCCGGCCTTGACACAACATGTGTCATTCAGCCTATTGTGACCAAACAATTCCCGTTATTCAGAAACCTGAAGGGTAGTTTAGTTTTGCAAGTCTTGGCTGAAAAAGTAACCGGAAATGTAAGTTTTGTATATATTTTTTCACTAGTTAACTAGTAATGGTATTCATTAATTCAGGATTTCTTCTGATTATCTGTAGTGTAGTAGTTATTAAACGGGTAAAACAATATTAAATGTACACTTTGGTTTCGTTTAAAATACCAACCTGTTTGTCGATTAATCAATAGATTAATCGGTCGATTAATCGATTAAAGTCAAGCGTTAACTCTATTAGAAATTTTAATCGATTTTCAGCCCTAAAAAAATATATTAAAAAGGACATTTAAGATTGTAAGATTTACAATGCAATAGTCATAACTAGGGGCGGATTTCTATGACATGTCATATTTTTCCCCTTTGCATTATTTCAGGTATCCGACTAATTAAAACCAGATTCCAAGCATCCTGGTGAAAATGAAACGGCTTTTATTGTGCATATAACTGCATATTTAGAAAATTTTCAATTATTGTAGAAAATTTAGTACGAATGTGCATATTTAGGTCATATTTTTGGCACATTTGTGTGCATATTAAAGAAATCTTGAAGTTTCATATATTTTGTAAATTTTGCATTATAATGATTCTTTTTGAGAATTTACAGATATTTTAAATAATTAACACTATATTTTAATAAAATTTATTGTTATGAAAGTTTAAAAAAATATATATACAATGTGTAAGTGGTAAAGTCATATTTTCAATTTTATTGGTCATATTTTAATGTTTTTTAGGTCATAAATGCATGCATATATCCTATTTTTTTAGGTCATAGAAATCCGCCCCCTAATTATTATGTTAAAAAGGACATTAATATTATAAGATTTACGATGAAATAGTCATTCACGATTAATTTGTTAGCGTATTTTGAAACGCACTGTAGAATTCAGGCGGTCGATGTGTTTTCTTGTGATGAGAGGGAAGGGAAAGACCTACGCGTCTAGATTACTTGACCACAGCCATTAACAATCCGAGGTGTTCCGACCTGTAGCTGAGTGCTGTAATTAATTCTCTTGTTTTCTCACGTCGGGTACTTCAGCCACTTATGGTCGTGTGTAGTGCACAATTCTTGATCAGAAAACAAAATAAAATCAAGTAAACTAATATAACAAAGTGCCAGGATGCTTTTATTTAATCAGTAGGGCAAGACATTTGATGATTCTGCATCTTTTTTATTTTAAGGTTAAAATATAGCTCGATTATATATAAACGTATATCGTGAAATAATTAATTAAATAAGGGCAATTTGTTTTTGCATTATTTTACTTTATTTTGCATTTTTCGTCATTTTTCAAGAGATAGGTCATTTTTTGGCAGTTTTAGGTCATTTTCGGCATTTGTAGGTCATTTTCGGCATTTGTAGGTCATTTTCAGCATTTTAGGTCATTTTTGGCATTTTAGGTAATTTTCGGCATTTTAGCAATAAATGTTTTTTCTTTCTTTTTAAATGGCACATATGTGCTAGGGGCAATTTGATGGGCATGCCAGTTCAGAAAGAATTTATTTTTCGCTATGGGTGTCCAAGTATTGTAGAATAAATTTACTGATTTCTTTAGTAACAAAATAAGTGTGCATTTATTGTAAATTCATTTGTAAAGCATCGTCATAAACTGTATTTAGCAATTCATTACTTAAGAAAGAACTAATTATAAGTAATAAAGGTAAATTTATTGGTCATTATTTTAAGATTTCGGGTCATTTATTCACTATTTTTAGGTCATAAATTATTTTGCATTTTTTCACTATTTTATGGTTATTAAATGCCTTGCCCTAGTAATCAGTGATAAGTTAATTGCAATTATGATATGAACAAAATAAGTTATTTTTGTAATATATCTCCGAGTTAAACTTCAGATCGATTCATTAAGCAGGGCTTGTGGAAGAACATGCTTAACCTTAATTCAAACTCGTATACACTGATATAAGAAATTCTTCAAATATGTCAACATTTCACAGCGAAGAACTTCACTTAAAATACGTAGGCCTCATTATTTTGCCTGTCAGTGTATACATAAATATGGTTCTATTTTACCAACGTTACAGACGATTAATGTTATTTTCCGAAAATTCCATTTAGAATACAGCATTAAAGTTGGTCTTCTACAGCTAAAAATCACGAGAAGGTTTACGATCTTAAGAAATAATTCCTTGAAAGATGTGGATATATTAGCAATAACATTATAGTAAGCCGCTTATATTATTATTGAATCTCCTTTTATTGCAGCCCTATTTTGCACTACAGCATGTTAGGGCTATAGTTAAATACAAATAAAAGCATATTTACCATTATAAACAAGTACAATGATTGAACAGTGTCAACCACAATGAGCCATAAACTACAAACTGAAAAAAAACATATTACTAGAAACAAAGGAACAACAGAAACAAAAAACAAAAACCTAGTGCTGCAATCTACGAATTTACAAACTATTTTTTGCCTGACTTAACTAATTATTGGTACTTACGAATGTTGTTGCCGTGGATCGTAAGTTTACATTCCCACACGCAATCTTGTTGCTATGTGCGGTAAGAATTTACTTACGGCACATCATAATACAAGCCTTTATGGACAAGGCCCCCCAAGACCAATATTCGGTTCCCATAACATCAAACACATGCGAATCACTTTCTGAAATAAACATCTATCTTCAAGAATGTATATACATAATATTTTCATGTAATATCACAATTAATATAATTAAATTGATATAAATAATCGTCGTGCAAAAAATTGCATGCAATACTCGTGCCGTAAGCACATAACGGATCTCGGAAAATTGAAAAAACTCTTTCCTCGATCCGTATGCATCGCTTACGGCACTTGTATCGCAATATACTATTACAATAACGTATAAATATGGTGAATGTACTCTTGAAATTCGTGAGAGCACATGTTGTTAATGAAAGACTTGTACGCCTGCAAATGTGAGGTTAGACAACACGCAGTACTCCGATGCCGGAGAAGTGGTTGTATAGCGACGGGGCTTGCCATCATTTGTGTTGGCATAGCGATAGAATTCTTTGGAAGCATTATATTAATAAGCTCCTGCACGCTGCACATATTATTGAATCTCCATTTATTGCAGCCCTATTTTGCACTGCAGCATGTTAGGGCTATAGTTAAATGCATATAAAAGCATATTTACTATTATAAACAAGTACAATGAGTGAACACTAAGCGTCAACAACATTGAGCCATAAACTACAAACTGGAAAAACCAAAAAGAAAAAGAAAACCTAGTGCTGTAATCTATGAATTGCAACTATTTTACAATATTAATGAACTTCATTTGTGTCCAATGAGGGTTTATTATATTAAGTATGATATACTTTTACCACCTTAAACCCTCATTTAAAATAACAATGCTTGGATAGTTTGCCCTAAATTCCTCAAGTATTTATTCTTTGACATAAAATAGTACATTGATAACCAGGTTAAAATTGTCAAGGAAAAATTTTTAGGCCTATTTCTTTTGTATAAATTCTTTGATACAAAAGAAATTGGCCTAAAATTTCTTTGATACAAAGAAATAGGCCTAAAATTTTTACCTTGACAATTTTAACCTGGGTATCAATGTACTATTTTATGTCAAAGAATAACCTACTTGAGGAATTTAGGGCAAACTATCCAAGCATTGTTATTTTAAATGAGGGTATAAGGTGGTCAAGTTATATCTTACTTAATATTTTACAATAACTTATAAATATGTTGAATGTATTTTTTAAATTCATGAGAGCAATATTTGTTGTTAAATATACAATGTAATGGTTTTTCATATATTGTGGTACAGGAATCTAGCCGCTTATATTAACAGTTATATAGAACACTAGCTTAAAAGACCCGGCGTCGCCCGGGTTTTGTATTTTGTACTATTGGAAATTAGCTTATGAAGGATTTTCAATTTTAAATTCTAGGTCCTTATATAGGCATTTATAATTTGAAATAGGAAGAACGACTTATTACACTCAAACTATTCCCTCAGAAAACGCTTGATATAGTTTTTTATGGCTCATAGAGGATCTAGAATTTTGCATCCCATCGCTTGTACAGTGCACAGCAAGCCTGGTAGAGGTTTAAATAAGAAGAAACAGAAATTCCTGTAACATAAAATTGTAATATCGAGGCGGGAAATTTCCCACTCTTATGTTACCATAAAGCATTATCACTTTCATACTTTTCTCTCCAAAAACCTGCGATATAATATAATAATATACACATTACCATACCTCGTTTTGTTTTCTCTATGTCCAGGGTAGAGAAAGTTATGTGATTCCATTATTTTAGTGGATTTCATTCTGTAATATTTATTTATAACATGAATTATTTTGATAACTTCTCTTATTTGTCAAAAGTGCATTTCAATTGTTTTTCCCAACCCCACCTGATACCATTTGGCAACAATATATTCTGTGATTTGGAATTGATAATTCTATGTAAAAAGGGATTAAGTATTTTCAAAAACATTTAATTTTTGGCATTTAGAATCAGAATTTTTCAAAATCCTTTCTTAGTGAGCACCTACATTATGAAACGAAGGTACTGTCAAAATTCCAAGTCTCTAACTGTTATAGTTTAGGCTGTACGTTGATTCCTGTCATTCAGTCAATCAGTCAGTCATTCATTCAGTCAGTCAGTCAGGACAAAGCCTTTTATATATATAGAGATTATTGTTCCATGAAGTATTTGGACTCGTTGCACCATATGACTTAGTTTGCGGCGATGCATCGATTTATTGAGGTCGAATTAATGCGATATCAGCGCTGTGGTTCGTGTAAAATTAACTGCCTTCTCTCTGGAATGGTTTGGAAGTGTGCCATAACCCACAGATGTAGGCGTTACTAATAACGGTCATACACAGGTTTACCTCTTGTGTGTTTCTGTAATCTGAAAACAGAAACAGTGATAGTGTAACTGTGTATTCACCTTAATGTTAGTTACAGTACTCTAACATATTTCCCTAGGAGTTGGAAAATCAGATCCCATTATGATACTTTCAGGGTTTTAAAACATTCTATGGACAGTAAAAGTCTTCTTAATGTGTATTTCTCTCTTGGACATAGTATTATTTCCTATAATATACTGATTTGGGGCTGGGCAACGAACATAGATAGGGTGTTTGTTGCACAAAAGAAAATCTTAAGACTTATTTTTAACTTGGCACCAAGGGAGTCTTTAAAGAATGGTTTTCAAAAATAACAAGATTTTAACAGTAACTGGAATTTTAGTATACAAGGCTGCTTTATTTTATTTTAACAGCAAAGATAAGTTCATCTTTAATTCAGAATTACATGAGCACAACACAAGGAGCAAAGACGTTATACATATGTTTAAATATCAGCGCTGTGAATTGAACTCCGGCTTAGCTCAGTTGGTAGAGCATTGGCGCGAATAGCCAAAGGTCCTGGGTTCAAGTCCCAGTGTCGGAGGAATTTTTCTCCTATAATATTATCATGTAATGTCCAACAGAGACAATAATCTGTGGTTCATGACAGCTTATATATCTATCAAACTTTTAGGTACACTAAATCGCCAGTTTACATTGTTAGTCAAGTTATAAGTAACTTACCAGCTGGAATTTAAATGTGAAAAAACTCAGGGGTTTTAAATTTAAACTCAAAGAGTATTTGTATGAGACGGCATTTTATTCTTTTAAGGATTTTTTACGTAAATGATTTTGCAGTTACTGTAACCTTTATTTGTTCTAAATAATATTGACAATGTCTACCTATACAATGTATAGCTACAGATGCAATAAATTATTATCATTATTATGATTATTATTATTATTATAGACTACTATGATATTTAAGCCCGGAACTATAAGCAAAATAAAAAAGTAAAATAAGCAAGAAAAATGTAAGATATGATCACCAAAAAAAACAAACAAACAAACAAACAAACAAACAAACTGCATTAAAATTCAAGTTTTTTCAATTTTTATTTCGATTTCAATCTTATTGCTACAAATCACAATATAAAATATATACAAATGTGATTTCGACCGCACCCGAAGAAGCAAAGCTTGTGTCCGTTCATTTCAATACAATAAAGTAATTTAGACTAAAATAATTATTTTCAGTAATCCAAAACAATGATTTACAAAACATATAAAAGTATGAGTAGATAAGACAAAGTAATTTATCTCCATTTTAAAGTTTAATGTTGAAAATGTTGTAGTATTGATAGAAGTAAGGAAATAAAAGTAATTATATAAAATTTCTAATTTTATGCTTAAAATTGTTTGTTGTTTAATTCAGGATGGTTTCTAATAAATGAATTTAATAGTTTCGGGCAGAAACTTCAACAGTGCTCAACTCCAGCAGTTGTTAATTTTTTTGTTCAGTTAATAAATTAAATTGATACCTTCTCGTGTTATATTCATAACCTTTTGGCCTTTAATTGTCACGATGTTTATGAAATTTACCTGATAAGACGTGCTTGTAAATTTGGTCTATGCTGAATATGTTAAATTCAGAAAATAATGATTTGGAAGAATAGTCTGAAGATTGTGAAGAAAAAATTTTATGAAGCGTTTTTCAAGGCAACGCAAAGGGCTGAATATCGTTTGATAGATTATTATTTAAATACATTATTAGTTTCGTAGGAACGTTCCAATAGGTATACAGCCATTTCATAAAATGTGGTAATTTTTTCCATAAAGAGAGGTGTTTTAAAAATAGTACAATTGGATGGTCAAATAAAAGTTTAAATCCTCAAATTCACTGAAAATTAAGGAATTAAGTGTATATGAAGTTGTTTCATGCAACAAAATCTGTCAATTAACTTATTTATTGCGTTGTAGCTAATTTTTTTTTTACATTTATAGCATGAATCTAACACCCTTTAATACCAAGTAGTCAAGAGTAATCAGCTATGTCTATTTTGATTTGAGAAAATGTACATCTTAAGGTACAATTTGGTATAAGATTAACTTCAAAAAGTATTTTTGGTTAGTTACTATGTAAAATAACAAACAGTGACTTTTTGTACCACCCAAAATGTCCCGCCCGTAATGGTGATAGTTTTATTAAATTATTATTGACGAGTTAAATAAATGTTCTGACAATCTGGAAACAGTTTATACTCTTTTTTGCACTCCTTAGCTAGTAAGTGGTACTTACGAACTTTGTTTACATGGATCGTAAGTTGACATTCCCACACAGTCTTGTTGCTAAGGCCGGTTGCGATGAGGTTAAAACACTTACGGTCCAAGCGCTACGTCATAATTCATTACGATACGCTTCATAATACAAGCCTTTATGGCCACGGCCCCCAGGACAAATATTCGGTTCCCATAACAACAAACACATGCGAATCACTTTCTGAAATAAACATCTATTTTCAAAAATGTATTCACATAATATTTTCAGGTAATATCACAATTAATATAATTAAATTGATATAAATGATCATCGTGCAAAAAATAGCATGCAACACACGGGCCGTAAAGGCAATAACGGGTCTCGAAAACTTAAAAACCCTCGGCTGCGCCTCGGGTTTTCAATCTGTTTCCTCGACCCGTAAACGTGCCTTACGGCACTTGTATCGCAATATACTATATTTAATCCCTCATATCGTCATTAATAACAAAATTAGGATTCTAACATTAATAGGAGAACAGAAACTGAACTATTTTGTGCAACATTAAAATCATTGTCCAAATTATGTCCCACCCGTAATGGATTTTGAAAAAACATATTTTAAATATTTAAAATCAACTTTAAATGTTTTTGCAGGACTTAACTAATTAGTGGTACTTACGAATATTGTTGCCGTGGATCGTAAGTTGACATTCCCGCACGCAATCTTGTTGCTATGTGCGGTAAGAGTTTCCGTGCGGTAAGAATTTACTTACGGCACATCATAATACAAGCCTTTATGGACAAGGCCCCCAGGACAAATATTCGGCTCCCATAACAACAAACACATGCGAATCACTTTCTGAAATAAACATCTATCTTCAAGAATGTATATACATAATATTTTCAGGTAATATCTCAATTAATATAATTAAATTGATATAAATAATCATCGTGCAAGAAATAGCATGCAATACTCGTGCCGTAAGCGCATAACAGATCTGGAAGTTTTTCTTTCCTCGATCCGTATGCACCGCTTACGGCACTTGTATCGCAATATACTATTTGCATGTAGTATGGAGGAGAAGGCATTGCAAATTTTACCGAATGTGTAGAACCAATTCTAGTTCATGATTTATGATACGTAATAAACAAAAATAGTTTTCATAATATGCTAGAATGTCCCACCCGTAATTATGAAATGGCTGTATAGTTCCTTCAACATGAATTTGTTAATCCTAGCGAAAAACTAAGTATCCGCTATTAGTGCATATCAGAGTTAAATCTAGATCTTCTTTACTCATTTATGCCCGGTTTCTACAAACTAGTGAATTACCTATGGGTAAATTATCCATGGACAAATTAGTTCCATTTAACCTACAATGATATAATGAGCAAGGCCTTGGAGTTGTACAGTTAATTTAATTCAGAAGGCTTTGATTCTCATTGTTTAAATATTACTATTGATCCTATGAAAGGTTAAATTTTATCCAGCCATCCATGAAAGGATAAATTAACCCGAAGATTTACCCTTGGAAAGATCTAGCCCGAGTTTGTTGGAACATTTTTTCTGTCATTTTCATATTTACCCAGAGGACATTTATCTAGAAACTCGCCACAAGTGTATGTGATTGCTATCTTTAAATTATTTGTGTTTGTGTGGTGTTATTTTTGTGTAAATTCTGTCCATTGGATAATTTACCCATAGGTAATTCGCGAGTTTATAGAAACCGGCCATAAGGGAAACAAAAGCGATAAGGCAGGGAGCTATATTCCCTCCATCCGCACGTAGAATTCACACCATTTTCTGCACTGCGGTATTTCACTTTAACAAATTACATTTAATTATTTTAATTGCTTTCCGAGGAAGGGCACAATTAGTGCGTAAGCTCATCTACGTAGATATAGTGTCACTGCAATAAGCGTGAAAATAAGTACGTAAATTTATCATTCCGTTTTACGCTTTGTAAGTAGATTGAAGCAGTTGTAGTCCTTGTGGTCTGTAACGTGGTTTTACGTGCTCTAGAGATAAGGGAGGAGAGAAGATTAGGCATATTTCTCATAATACTGAATAAACGCACATGTCACTTAGCATCTCCATTTACATCCTACAATGCTTTAATTGTTTTTTGCACTCCTTAGCTAGTAAGTGTTTCTTACGAAAGTTGTTTACATGGCTCGTAACTTGACATTACCACACGCAATCTTGTTGCTAGGGGCGACGGGCGGAAAGTGAATTGTTGCTAGGGGCGACGGGCGGAAAGTTACTTTACCGCCCGCAAATGCTTATTTGCGAGCAGAAATGACCAAGGCCTCCCCGCTTTATAAATATTCGGTTGCCATAAACAATAACAAATGCGAATCCCTTTCTGAAATAAGCACCATTCTTCAAGTCTGTATTTACATAATATTTTCAGGTAATATCACAATTAATATAATTAAATTGATATAAGTAGCCGTCGTGCAAAAAATAGCATGCAACACACGGACCGTAAAGGCATTTACGGGTCTCGAAAACTTAAAAACCCTCGGCTGTGCCTCGGGTTTTCAATCTGTTTCCTCGACCCGTAAACGTGCCTTTCCGCCCTTGTGTCGCAATATACTATTTGCACTCCTTAGCTAGTAAGTGGTACTTACGAACTTTGTTTACATGGATCGTAAGTTGACATTCCCACACAGTCTTGTTGCTAAGGCCGGTTGCGATGAGGTTAAAACACTTACGGTCCAAGCGCTACGTCATAATTCATTACGATACACTTCATAATACAAGCCTTTATGGCCACGGCCCCCAGGACAAATATTCGGTTCCCATAACAACAAACACATGCGAATCACTTTCTGAAATAAACATCTATTTTCAAGAATGTATTTACATAATATTTTCAGGTAATATCACAATTAATATAATTAAATTTATATAAATAATCATCGTGAAAAAAATAGCATGCAACACACGGGCCGTCTTGTATGGCAATATACTATATTAAGTGCCAGAATGGTACTTTATAAGATAGTGTGGGAAAAAGTCCGTCCGTCCATCCGTATGTCTGTACGAGCTATAGCTCAAATATGCTTTTGGTATATACGAATTTATATCGTCCATGGGGAGAAGCCTATTGATATTGGACCAAATCGGTTGACCGGCACAGGAGTAATCCCCAATTTAGTGCCTATTTTATGGTAATATATTAGAAAGAATTTATCAAATGCTAATCAGTTATCCTTGCAACATATTGTTTTACACTGCTTTATACGGCTTTGGAAGTTGCGATACATATTCCTTCACATATGATTACCAAACTAGTCTCATGTTTGTTTATTTCGTTGATCAAGTTGAAATGAGTAGCCTACCGGTACTATATGAAGGTACTTTTATCTAGGGTACAGATGGTATATTGCTGTGAAATAATTAGGCCTACGTACATTAAGCGGAGTCTTTGCCGGTGTATTTTGTGAAAAAGGTTAAGTATCAAACTTCAGACATTTGTTTTTCCTTAAGCCCTGCTTAATGAATAGCTGGATCTTAACTCGGAGATAGATTATAAAAATAACTTATTTTCTTCATATCATAATTGCATTTATCACTGATTAAACGAAAGCATTCTGGCACTTTGTTACATCAGTTTACCTGATTTTATTATATGCTTAATTCGTAATATTTTCTAAATTGTCACGATAAATATAGCTTGAGGACTGGATTCTCTCATGGATGAACAATTCGGGTTTGAAAATCCACTTCCAATTTTTCTTCTTAAGATTTGACTAGTTGGTATCTTAAAACTTGGTCTTTATAGAAACATGAATCGGCTATAGTCTATAAACAAGCTTTTTTTAAAATTAATTCACGAGATTATTTAATTCTCATATTACAACAATTTAGTTAAACCGACCGAGGTGGCCGAGCTGTTAACGTCTTGGACTCACATTCGGAGGTGCCAGGTTCAAATCCCGTGGCCGGCCAATTTGACATGGTTCTTTCCATGGTTTCCCCAGTCGTAGAGGAAAATACCGAATTGTATATTTACATACCGTGAATCATCCTCACCATTTCATCCTGTGTCATGTCCAATTAAATTAATATCAGTTGAAAATTACTCCATAAAATTCACCAATAGGCCTAATATAAACATTTTACAGTCAATAGTTCCTTGACGTAACCTACTGTATAGACACAAATCCCTAACTCCTGATATGGCCTAGTAGCTAAATGAGGTATAAACACAGCTGAATTTTTTTTTTAAAGTTGAAATTTTTTTATTTATATGGTGATAAATAGAGGCGGATTTCTATGACATGTCATTTCCATTATTTCAGGTTTACGACTAATTTAAACCCGATTCGAAGCATCCTGGTGAAAATGGAACGGCTTTTATTGTGCATTTAACTGCATATTTAGGAAATTTTCAAGCATATTTAGTATGAATATGCATATTTAGGTCATATTTTTGGCATATTTGTGTGCATATTAAAGAAATTTTGATGTTTCATATATTTTGTAAATTTTGTATTATAATGATATTTTTTGAGAGTATACAGAGATTTTAAATAATTAACACTATATTCTAATAAAATGTATTGTAATGAAACTTAAAAAAATATACACAATGTGTAAGTGGTAAAGTCATGTTTTAAATTTTATTGGACATATTTTAAATCTTTTTGGTCATATTTTAATTTTTTTAGGTCATAAATCCATGCATATATCCTATTATTTAGGTCATAGAAATCTGCCCCCTAGTGATGAAACATCCTAGCTGCGGATACAGTGATTGTTTTTCTGGTAATGATCAAATTTATGCTTCCCCTATTTTCTCACCTGTATGGAAAACGCTTCCATATAGGTCTTTTACAATATTTACCCAGCATATTATATAACATGTACACCCGACTAATTAGCCATTGTTTTCACAAGAGTTATTTTTAGAAATGTGAATTATAAATTATTACAAAAAAAACTCATAACATGAATTCAACTGAAGGTAATTTGAAACTAATTATTACATACTGTGGTATATTATGAGCTTTAATTATGCATTGCTAGTCACAACATATCTGTTTTTGTTGCCAACAGTTGTTATCCATGCGTTCCAATTATACAGTTATAAATAAACAAATGTGTTACCTTGCATTTAATGACAAACCGCAGACTCATTTAGATAGAATTTTCAATGATATGGTTAACGTATTTCTGTCGGAATTATGTATAATTAATGCTTCTTTTGTTATTGTGAAAGTACACAGAACTTTCAGTGTACTATTTTGTTCTGAATAAGGTTAAAACATAACCTGTTCAGTTTTGTCATCAAAGCAATTAACTCTTATGGAGGCCTATAGGCCTACAGGTATTTATAGCCGAATACTTTAACGGATACTCCTTATTCATAAAATTTAAATGTGCGTTCCTCCTAATTTATTTCACTGCAAAAACTTGTAGATAAAATTAGCTATATAGGCCATAGTATTTGCCAATTTAAGGCATGAAAATCACACGAACTGGCTTACGCCGAATCGAAGTTGTGTTTTTCATCAATACATATTTACATTATTTCAATTTCTAAACACGTTATGTTGTATAAAATAATGTGTTTTCATTAACTGGAAGAATGTGACACTTCACGTAAATGCCGTATGTCCAGTAACGAACTGAAGTTTTATGAGATAAAATTACAAACTTACGACCCTAGGATGGATATTTTAAGATAAAAGATCGTGATTGATCTATATCCGAGGAAATGGTCAATATCAAACACGCGGCGTATGGATTGAATAGTAAAGAGAAAATGACAGTAGATTAATTTACCCAGTTTTCACATTCAGTCAAACTTTTGAATATATTTTAACAACAAAACTAGTCTACTGACTTCTCTTAATAGTTTTACTGACAGTGTGTTTCAATACATCACATAAATTTATAAATATTTCTATGACTTAACTAGATAAACTAGATAAACGTATATATTTTTAAAAGTTGTACTTCTAACCACCGATGTAGTATGTTCTAAGCCAGCGTTTCTCAACCTATGGTCTACGGACCACTGGTGGTCCGCGAAGATGGTGCAGATGGTCCACAGACATAATTAAAAAATATCATAAAGCAAGTGGAAAGTAAAGAAGTAAAATTTTTTCACATATTTCGTTATAATGACCTATACTTAATACCCCAAATATTAAGAATATGGGCCTTCTTTTAAAAATGGGATGTAAAATTTGTAAGACATTTTAGAGGGTCCTCGGGTTCAAACAGGTTGAGAAACGCTGTTCTAAGCAAGACCTTAGAAATGCTTCTAACTATAGCAAAATATCCAGATGCGCTGCTTTATACTGAGTGAAGAAGTATAATGCTCGGAAGAAATAAATGCCACTATAATGAGTTTAACATTAAACTTTGATATATAATTTATGTTTTCATGAAAGTAATGCGGCCCATAAAACCGATGTAATAATGTAAGCATTAATTCACTGTAGACTTTGTAATAATTCTGGAAAAAAGAAAACACCAGTTTAAATTTGTGGATGCAATGTTCTCTCCGTGAAATTTTGTTCATATTCATGTGAGGGATAAAAGCTCGAATTGTTTATTACTGTAAAACCACGTATGACGATATTATACATTCCTGAATAATATAGCTTTCCAGGTAATATTGGAGTGTGCTGCCGACCGTGTATTGTATAATAAAAAATATATGGCTTCGTGAATCAGTTTTATAGATGAAGTACTTCAGTAGAACGCAACTTTGAAACAGAATACTACGGATGAAATGTTATTTATGGTACCAGATGTCCAGGTGCTTTATTTAATTTCAGGGTTTTAAGCTCACAGTGACTTTAGCAGACGAAGTTTCTGTTGAATGTGATTATCCCATTGTGTAGATTGCATTGATACAGCATGTGGATGAAATATATTAAATGGATGACCAGGGCACTGTTTCATTGATCTTTTACACTCATAATGTTAGCAAATATGGTAGATGACGCAGCGGTCGGGTGGTAGGCCTTATCCCTTCTGGGATGTTAGCGCTACGGAGTTAAGTTTTGTGTTTACAAACATATCAACAGGTAACTGAAAGTGTGAACATAGAATCTGTTTTCAACCTTTACACATTAGTGTAAAAGTGGATATTGGTTTGAAAGGATGCTGACTTAAGAAGAATCTACATTAACAATTAATAGTAGATTATTTATTATTTATATTACAGAGAATTATCAATTTCAAGTAACTTTTTAAAACAATGTAACCTTCCCTTTCTTATAAATAATTTCTTAATTTTTTATCTACTAATTATTTGATAAAATATACTAGGCCTACATACAATTTTCCCACCTATTTGCCAATAATTATTTGTTATACCATATTTCACCTTTTTGTCAATAAACAAATTATTTTAATTATTAAATTAAAATATTAACAAATGATTAAGAAGAAAGGGCATGTTACACTGTACACAAAAAGAAAGTAAGATTCTTGAAATTGATCTCTGTGATATAAGGGATAAATAATCTACTATTAATTGTTCGTGTAGATTCTTCGTAAGTCAGCATCCTTTCAATCCAATCTCTACTTGTACGCTAGTGCGTTATGGTTGAAAATAGATTATGTGTTCATAGTCTAATAGCACTAGAGGTATGACATTCATTAATTAGGTAACTTAACTGAAAGGGAAAAAAATTTGGATGTGAAACACATAACTTCCTCTTCCCAAATTTAAGTTTCTCCTCTTAGTATAAACTAATACATACGATATTCTCTTCATGTCAGTTTGTTGTAAAAATCGAGAGAATGTCGGTTACCACAACGCATCGCATCCCCGAAGGATTTAAAACAAAAGAAAGTCTGATTAATGCATTTGTTCAAGAATTTTCAATTAGGATTGTACATGTAGAGGAAGAAGTAATATTGGATACGAATCATCTTCATGCAGTTTTTCAATGAAAACCTTTACGGTGAATCCTGAGTTTTCATTCTCATTTATAAAGGGTCTGTATTCACTACAATAGAGATGAAGCTCTCTCTTTTGACTGTATTAGTAAAGTTTCTCCCATGACCTATTTGCTAATTGCATCACAGCAGTTAACTGAAACAACTGTTTGACAAATAACATTGTTGTATCAAACAGAGCTTTCCATTGGGACAGTCAGACTCTTTATCAACAAACAGGTTCAATTAGCTTGCCTATGTGTACAACTATGCATTAGAAACGAACTCCTCTCATGCGTTCTGTTTGAACTGTTAAACATCAGCACCCTCTCTGCATCATCCTGCCCATAAACTCGCTTGTAAGTTATATTTGACGGTTCTAATACCTTTTTCAACTTACATTTGGACGTCTCTACTATCCTGCAATTTTACAACTTTTATTGTTTATTCACATACTAGCAGTTCCGTGGCTCCGCCCACGATAATTAATTATTGGAAGATTAAAATTTAAGAGCAAAATAATTAAACCAATATATTTATTAACACTTACGCGCGAAACATTCATAGGCCTAAACTAAACGATTAATAATTAATGGTACAGCTAAAACCCGGCTTTGACGTGAATTCTACTATTAGAAAGTGCAGCATGTGAAAAACAACCTTAGATTCCAATTACCTGACCCAGAAAACCCCTGCATAGTGAGTTTCGTCCAAATCAAACAATGTTTGCCCATTTAGGCCTACATTCATTAAAAATTTCAGATGTCTGCGTGCCTTGATCTTATAAACAAATGAATAGTCCAGCGTGGGCTTATAAAATTCAAGCGATCGCGATGCTTTTATTTGCAATATATAACATAAATAGGCAAAGCCACCTGCAATTGATTTGATAATTAAAATTTATTACTGAAAATTGATGCTTCGAAAGAGCAAAAATGCAAGTTTCCTGCCATAACTCCCGAACGAAAGCGAAAATTAAAAATCCGGCTTAGAGGAGCATTCTCCCAATTTTTAGTCCATCTATGTATAAAATTTCAGATCTCTGCGTTCAGTAGATTTTGCTGGGCAACGCGTAGAGACAGACAGACAGACAGACAGACAAACACATCCTGTTATTATAAAGATAATGTCCCTTAGAAGTAGGCGGTTGTAAGAAAAATGACGAACATATAGCAGATCATTATTGATCAGCTTTTTACAAAGTAAATGAAGACAGTTATTATCTGTTCGATTATTCTTCTAATGGGACCCGGACTCTCTGATCTTAATGTATGATAAATTAACGGTTTTCATGTATTCTTAGAGAGAGGCGTTGAGCTTACCACCTGTCCCTCTGCCCTATCTAGGAAAATAAGCGTAACAAAGATTCACATAGGTAAACAGAAACCTCCACTTGGAGGTCCCCCAACATGGGGGCATAGGATTCGATATATATATATATATATATATATATATATATATATATATAGAGAGAGAGAGAGAGAGAGAGAGAGAGAGAGAGAGAGAGAGAGAGAGAGAGAGAGAGAGAGAGAGAGAGATGTATTCTTAGAAACCACTGGCAGTACAGAAACCAAATCTTTACAGCACATTAATTTCAAATTAATATAACAAGGCAGATTTTTAAAGTACCAAATAATCTGGTAATTATGCCTTTGAACAAGAAAATACACATTTTAATAAATATACATTCATTTAGGCGACATAAATAGGTATAATTATACGCACACATATGTGGAGGCAATGTAACTCTGCATACTTGAACAACTTATTCCTTCGCTAGAAACAAAAAAAAATCTAATACAAGTTTCAAACCGTAGAGATTATAGGCTATAACCCTTTTATCATTTTAATTGGCCTGGGTAGCGCAGTCAAGTTTCTGTGTCCAAGGTTGCGGGTTTGATCCCGGCTCAGGTCGATGGCATAAATTTATGTGTGCATAAATGTGACAGGCCCATGTCAGTAGATTTACTGGCATGTAAAAGAACTCCTGCAGGACAAAATTCCGGCACACCGACGACGGTCACAAGGCCTAAGTTGTAGTACATCCTCTTCTTTAAAATAACCATTTACCAACCAACCAATTTAACATTTTTGTGGTTTGAATCAATTTAGACGAAGTCCCGATTTAAGTTTAAAAATACATACTTCAAATAATTGTTCAAATTTTAGTTGGATTTGGAGGAGCTTCAAAAACTGTTTTTCCCCACTAATTTTTCTTTAGAAACGTATTATTAAAATTTGTTTATTTAAACTTTTTTTAGTAACTGTCTAAATTGTGTTCCGAATTTAGCATACATAGTGTATATTACATTTGTAAGTATACTTTATTGAATTACATTAATAGAGTATCAAGCTTTAGATCATATCAATGCCCTCATATATACGATACAGGACGAAACCTAACAAATCCCTTCCCTCACCTTCAATAGGTCCCCGTGACCTGAGCTGTTGAAGGGCCTCTAAACTCCAAATCTCTCTCTCCCTAACAAAGCCCTCTATTGAACCTTGAAGTTTCACAAGTGCAGGTCTAAACATAGCTCTAGTTTGGATCCCAGATTAAACAATTCCATTGTTAAAGGTAATCCTGAATTAATTAACCTGAACAATTACAAATTAAGAAAAATAACTAAACTTTTTATTAGGGATGGGTCGATACCAGATTTTCTCGATACTCGATACCGATACATGATTTTTTCCTCGATACTCGATACCGTCAACATTTCCAGTTTCAATAAATAGGTACATTAAACATTAAACATTGAGAGAACTGTGTAATACCAACTAAATTAATTAAGTTTGCATATTTAATGAGACAAATTATTTTTAAACTCTAATTTACATTAAAACTAAAATTCGTTTTAAGTTTTTGTTAAAAAATTACAATGTGGTTTGGACACTCAGCTTGCTTGTTGGATGTTATTGAATTGGATTTTAAAAGTCGGAAAGTCTTTATGTATGACTAGACAAAAGTTACAGAGTGATTTTCTCCATTTCAAGGAGAAATAGAAGTATTTACTATGTTTAATAGACTACTAAAAGCAGAAAGAGATACCGCATTTCCTTAATTTGCAGAGTTACCAAAGTATCGAAAAAGTACCGAGCGAGTTTTCTGAAGTATCGCTCGATGCCGATACCATGCAAGTATCGAGGACCAGGGGCGGATCCACGGGGGGGGAATGGGGGAAATTTCCCCCCCCCCCCAAAATTTGTAACATTAAGCACAAATTATTGAAAATTTATTAGAACATAACCCAAATACTTAAATTAAAGCAACGACATTCATTATTTTGAAATACCTTTGTAAGAAAATGCTGAAATTTTCATTTTGTTTTCAATTGTGTACTGGATATAATTAATTTTTATGAGTAAAAACTTCCCTCTCTTCTTTAGTTCCCCCCCCCAAAAAAATGTCTCTCTGGATCCGCCACTGTCGAGGACCCATCCCTACTTATTATATAAAGATTTGCTTTTCATGTTTCTTCTTTTGAAAATATTTTTATTATTAGGCCTACTGTAAAATAATGTAATTTTTTTATTTCATGTATTTGTATTATTTAACTTACTTGTATCCATTTCTCAATTGCCTATATATGAAATCTCGCTTCGCTCATTTGAGGCTCCGTCCCCAAACCCCCGCTGAGGTTCTCGGGAAAGGTTTTTTAAAAAGTCTGTGGGAGATAGATTGCGTGTATTTAATCTGCTGTGTTGGCTATAACCTTTTTGCCACAATAATATAAATTATAACATAGATAGAAGATAATGTTGTTATTTCTAGACAAAAAATGTTAATTGGATTGAATTAATTATGAACCTGGGACCTCCAGAATGCGAGCCCAAGAGTTACATTCTCGACCACCCCGTTAGTTTTATAGAAATAATTATTTCTAAACTTTCAGAGCCCTATGTGAACACTGTTTGATAATAGCGTTGCCATGGAAACCGAGCCCTTTTTCGGGGGTTTTTAGGGCTAAAAATTTAAAAAATAACATTTTGGAATTTCCCTGTGGTTTACAGCCTAAAAGCTATATGTGTACCAAATTTCAAGTTTCTAGCTCATCTAGAAGTGGGCAAACATTAATGTCGGTGAGTGAGTGAGTCAGCCATGTGGCTTTATATTATAGGGATGTATTTTTCATGTGTCTTCTTTTGAAGAAAATTCTTTCTATTATTACTGTAAATGAATGTAATTTATTTAATTTTTATTTCATGTATTTGTATTATTTAAATTATTCATATTCATTTCTCAACTGTCTGGCCTCTTAATGAAAAGTGTGAAAGAATTGCAAACAAATTTTGCAAGAAAGTTACATTTATTCAAGACAATAAACCAACTTTCATCTTTGAAATAAATTTATTCTGGACTTACAAATAAATAAGATACCTGGGCATTCACATGTGCAGAAAAATTCGATACAGAATAATAAAACACAGTATTTACAGTGTACACCATTTATATATTTTACGTCTAGTCTTAAAAAATTCCCTTTAGGCAGGCCTACAGGCTGAGGTAGATTTCGAAGTACTAAATCTCGCCTTATATGAGAGCTATCGAGAAACCAGTTATTGATTTGTAGAGTGCTCGTACCCCCAAAACCCCCGAATCCTTGGTGACACTGTGAACTCCATAGGGAGCACTCTAATTTATTCAAACAAAGTTTCCCTCTATACTTCATAGGGGCCGAGATATAAATGTTCTAAAATTTCAACTCCCTCCCCCGACCACCCACTTGGGCCAATTTTGCTCAATAACGAACTTGTCCGAACTATTGGGCCTAGAAATAACATAATAAAATTTGGTTCAAATATCTTCAAAATTACGGCCGCTAGCGTGTAAAGATAAAGATATATATATATATATATATATATATCACAATTTTTTTTCTTTTTGAACGGGCGGTGGTTTCGTACTTAGGGAGGCATGAAACGTAAAGATGTGAAAGAATTTTTCGAAAGTCATGACATGGTATCAATTGCAATAGGTAGATTTTTCTTCGATATCTACCTAAAAACAAGACCTTGGGCAGTAGTCCATTCTCGTGTAAAATAGTAAATTTTTTTACGCAGATTTAGTTTACCAGTTTTGTTGTCCATAGAAGAGAATAGAACAGCTCTAGTAATTAGGTCATCGCCTTTCTCATCTCCGCAACAGCTGCTAGACAGGCATTAATCATTACACTGAAGTCTTGTGGGGATGCTTGCCCACCACTAGCATGAGCTTAATTTCACGTTCCATACAGTAGTGGCATAGTTAATAACTAAAGGCACTTGTCGGTTGTTGTAGTGCAGATTGTATCATGTCGAAAGTTAATTGAGAATTCACTTAATCGAAATCGAAGAGTACCTCATGAGTAGACCTGGGATTTTAAGGCAAATGCCTATTTTGTACATTTAAAATAAAATTCAACTTCTCTAATTTTTACAATCTTATAATGGACATCCCTCAATGAAAACCAGAACAGCAGAGGTGGGTTTTTCACAGAAACTTGATTATTCCCTAAAATTGTCGCTAAAGGAATGCTCACTGACGGGGGAGGGGGAGGATTAAGGGGGAAGGACTACTGTGTCAAGTCCCAGTGAAAGGACATCTGTTTAAGTGAATATAGTTCGTGATGCCTAATTTTGCAGTTAATTCTGTTAAGAATAGGTATACCATATTACAGTTTAAGTGTATATTGTAATATTTTAAAGTCTATTTTCTGTCTATCTACACATTTTTAAAGCATATTTTAAGTGCCTATTTTCTCTTTTAAAAGCGTATTTACTTGTTTTAAAAAGCCTTTTTTAGGTGCCTAAAACTAATTTTTTTAGAGCCTAAAATCCCAGGTCTACTCATGAGTCAGATTAGTCAACATCCGTCATTCAAGTACCTGACTCGGATTCCTTGAGTCCGTTTCAATAGTGGATGATCAGACCAATGCCAGGGCCACCTCCGAGACAACATGGACATTTAGGTACACAAGTCTCATACACTTAATGCTGGACAAGGCGTGGATGGGATGAATTCGGCATTGACGGCCGGTGTCCTGGAACCAGAAGGGCCTGAAATTTCTCGATAAAATTCAACAGCCAATAACCATGTTATAAAGAACCCAAGTAAGGCTTCCAGGGCCCATCACTATTTTTTTGTTGGTTCCAACTTTAAATATTATTTAATAAACACTTATGATTGGCGTTTTAATTTTATATATTTAATCTTCCTACTAAAAAAATCAAATTCAGTATTTGAATAAATATGTGGTTTTCTTAAGAATAATGTGGTTTACTCTTCATGCCATTTTAAGACCTCCCAACCATCGTCTATCTGCAAAATAATATAATAGCATTGTTCCCTAATCTGAAAATCTGCACAGACATCGAAAGCGACAAAGCACAGGTGTTCTTATAATCGTGTGAGTTTCCTCAGTGTTGCCGCTGTCATTCACCACATCTCAAGTGAATTAAACGTGCTCTGGTACGTATTTGGCAACATTGTTCTGGTTTGCAGGCAAGTGTGAATACGCCTAATTACCTTTCAGTTCATTGATTGACAGGTCGAAGAGGATTAGGGTGGCAGCAGGTAGAGGCAGTTCTTGGAAAGAAACGTCTTTAAGAAGTGGCACCCACAATAGTGCGCGCTGAAGTGACCACGTCTGGGCTGTTTATCTTACGTACTTCACAGAAACCCTATGAAACCTCAACATTCATTCTCGGAGGCCTTTATGTATAAAATACGACTGTCTTCAAAATAATATTTTTCAGAATTACTTTCACTTTTCTTAGGAATAATCTTTTGAACTCGTGTTTATTTTCTAAAAGTAACGGCTTAGTGCTTTATGTTATTATTTCATTTTGTAGTTGCAGTTGGCCATTTGTAGCTTGAGAGCTTGGTGGAGATGTTAGAAAGCTTCTCGGTCTACTAAAGCAATAACTGAATTGCTTGAAACTTCCGTTTCCACTCGATGTACACTGCGGTAATTCAATAATGGATGTAGTACCTTGCGGAACATAGCTTGCTGAAGCCGTAATTCGAGGTATTATATGAGAATTATCCGGACCTCTCCTACCCCACAGATATGGAGAGACCTGCAGGCACTAAACTATAATCGTATTTTCTATTCCCTTTCTGGATGGTCAGCCTTAGCTTCAAGGGGTGCAGCAACTGCAAAATTGTACAGGATCCGGCAGAGAAACCTGACGGTTTTCAAATTAAAATTACTACAAAACTGTATCGTTTGCGTACATTATTTTATTGCAGTATTCAGGGTGTCCACTGGTCGGGAAAATCCGGGAAAAGTCAAGGAATTTGTTAAAATATCCGGGAAAATTCGAAAAATTGCACAGAAAGGATCAAAAAGAGTTGTAGACAATAATAGGCCTTTATGAAGGTATATTTAATTTATTTTACTGTTCCTAACTTTTGTATCTGTTATAGCCTAAGTAATTATTGATTGCAATTATTTTTGTTACTAAAAGTTTTTCTTATTTAAAGTATGTATAATCCTATAATTTTTCTTACACAGTTATTAGAAAGTGGAAAGTGGAAAATCAGGGAATAAGTCGGGAATTTCTTCAGCATTACTTTTTGGACTCCCTGAGTATTACAATACATCTCAAAGTATTTTACCTACATCAATTACTGTTTGAAAATTATGTTCCTACTACAATCCACAAAGCTAAATAACCCCATTACATCAAAATTATTATTATGGTTTCGTGAAAAGTTGGAATTGGTCGAAACTTCGTAGTGTCGTAACTCATTGTCGCCAGTACATCTCGCGCTTGCGCATTCAAGTAAAAAACAGTTGCGGAACTTAGTTATGAAACCTACGTGTAAACAAGATTGCATCAGTTTCGCAGCCATTTCAACATTCATCAAAATGAGAATATTCCATGTCGGAATACCATACTGTTGTAGTGGGTGGCAATTGTTTTTTACTTGAATGCGCAAGTCCGAGATGTACTGGCGTCAATGAGTTACGACACTACGCAGTTTCGGCTGATTCCAACTTTTCACGAAACCATAATAGTAATTTTGATGCAATGGGCTTATTTAGCTTTGTGGATTGAAGTAGGAACACAATTTTCAAAAAGTTATTGATGTATGTAAAATACTTTGAGATGTATGATAATTCTAAAATAAAATAATTTACGCTAACGATACAGTTTTGTCGTAATTTCAATTTAAAAACCGTCAGGTTTTTCTGCCGGACCCTGTATAACACAAATTATCTTAGAAGTCATATTCACTTGATAAACATTGCCAAGATGAGGTATAATCATTAGGCCTACTCTTGACTAGGGTAAGGCATTTGTAGATTTTGCATCTTTTTTATATGAAGGTTAAAAGATATCTCAAATATATATAAATGTATATCATGAAATAATTGATTAAATAAAGCCAATTTGTTTTTGCATTTTTTGCTATATCTTAAATTTTTTGACAATTTCAAGAGATAGGTGATTTTTTGGCAATTTTAGGTCTTTTGTTGGCATTATTAGTTAATTTTCAACATTTTTATGTTTTTTCCGGCAATTTAGAACATGTTTCAGTGGAGCTTAAGAGGAGCTTTTCTATTTAAAAAATCATTACTTTCAAAAACAGACAATCGTTTTTATTTGAGAACCTCCATCATGTGTTCATAGTTAATTTTAATTCTGGTTTGTTGTAAACACCATATTAGTTTGTCTGGCAGCAATAAAGAATTATTTTTTCTTTATTTTTAAATGGCACATATTTTCTAAAGGTTATTTCGTGGGCATGATAGTATAGAAAGAATTTTTTTCGGTAGGGGTGTCCAAGTAGTAATAAAATAAGTGTGTTTTATAATGTAAATTCATATATAACGCACTGATTAAATTGCTTTTAGCAATTCATTACCTAAAAGATACTAATTATAAGTAATAATGGTAAATTAATTGTTTTTTTTTTTAAATTGTGTGTCATTTTTCACTATTTTTAGGTCATAAAAATGCATTTTTTATTTTGCATTTTTGCACTATTTTAGGGGCATTAAATGCCTTGCCCTCTTCATTACGTTATGCTATACTGATCATAAGTGTCAGTATCGTTAGGTTCCTTTTTTTTAATAATTTCAGCAGAAATAATAAGAAAGCATTTTCCGTTTCTTTCTCAACCCCCACCTATAAAATAAATAAAGTCAGGCAAACTGATGTAACAAAGTGCGAGAATGCTTTCGTTTAATCAGTGATAATTGCAATTATCATATGCAGAAAATAAGTTATTTTGCTATCGATTTCCGAGTTAAGCTCCAGATCGATTCATTAAGCAGGGCGTACAGAAGAACAAAGGTCTAGTTTGATAAGCATATATTTTTTAATGGTTTTTACACGATTAACTAATTAGTGGTACTTACTAATATTGTTGCCGTGGATCGTAAGTTGACATTCCCGCACGCAATCTGGTTGCTATGGAAACAAAACAAATTTCCATGCGGTAAGAATTTACTTACGCCACACATCATATTAGCCTACAAGCCTTTATGGACAAGGCCCCCCGGACAAATATTCGGTTCCCATATCAACAAACACATGCGAATCACTGTCTGAAATAAACATCTATCTTCAAGAATGTATATATATAATATTTTCAGGTAATATCTCAATTAATATAATTAAATTGATATAAATAATCATCGTGCAAAAAATACCATACAATACTCGTGCCGTAAGCGCATAACGGATCTTGGAAACTCTTTCCTCGATCCGTATGCATCGCTTACGGCACTTGTATCGCAATATACTATTTAGGTGCTTTGAAATGAGATCCTTAAGATGGTGAAAAAAGAACATAAGAAAAGTCAACATAACCAATTAATTTTGAAGCCTCAATATGCAAGGTTTCTATCTTCTTTATGTTAATAAAAACTAAATCAATTTTCTCCTGAACAATTTATGTTTTGGCACATGTTGAGTTTTGTCAAAACGGTCCTCATTTGTAATCATCCCTCAACGGAAAATGAAAATCATATATATATATTTCATTTCTGTTTTCGGGGGTGTAGAGTTGACGCTTGATATTAAAACATACAACTCACTGAACCCCCCCCCCCCCCCGCATGTCACTGAGTTGCTTTATATCCAACTCTGAAAGCAGGTCGGAGCCAGGGAGACAAAATAGCTTGGATCTCTCTGTCCACCAGAAATAGTTGCTAGGATATGTCTATATATTCTTTGAAATTTTCTGAATATTTGTTCCAGCATAGGTACTATAAAACCCTTATAGCAGTATCTTATTCACGTTCATTAAATTACAATAGTATATTGCGATACAAGTGCCGTAAGCGTGCATATGGATCGAGAAAAGAAAGCGCCTCGTTTTTTCAATTTCCGAGATCCGCTATGTGCTTACGGCACGAGTATATTTTAAAGTACCGTGTGATTTAAACTGCCAACGCAAACAAACTTAATCGCTCGTTTTTTTTTCAATTTTTAGGTTATTTAGTCTAATTCAAAATCTATGTTCTCGCACAAAAAAATATACATATTGCTCTGAATGTTTTCACATTGAACTTGAGAACATATGCAACGAAAATACTAACCAGACATTTTTTAATATGTCTTAATTCTTTTTAAAAAAATATATATTTAGAATCATCTTACGTCAATTTTTTCAAACTTCTCAATTTCCTACGTCAAATACTTTAAAAATAAAATGTTTCAATTAGATTTATTAAAATCCGTAAAAAATTTCGTAAACATGTACCAAAGAATGTTACATAAAAAAAATCAGGTTTGTATTTTAATATATGTGGGAGGAGAATGATTAAAATCTTTATTAATAATTAATCAATTAAATTATTTTATATTTCAGAAACAAATCTAGATATTAAAGTGAAATTCGAAACTAATTTCTGTTCATGTACTAACAATAGTTTTATTTTTTTCAGGTAAGTGATATTTCATCATTCCCTTTACTTCAGGCTAATTCATCATGCGGTGAGTAGGAATTATGATAAGAAATGTTATACATCCATATTCCGCTATTATTTATTTAAGGTCATATAGATTTGACTTATAAGAACTTGGGGATGAGTCGATACCTGATTTTCTCGATACTCGATACCGTCAACATTTCCAGTTTCAATAAATAGGTAGGCCCTACATTAAAAATTAAAAGTTGAGAGAACTGTGTAATACCAACTAAATTAACTGTGCATATCTAAAGAGACAACATTTAATATAATCAGTAGCCTATAATTATTTTTAAACTCTACATTAAAACTAAAAAAGTATTTGAAACAGTCCACTTACAAGTTTTTGTTCAAAAATACTAGCATTCTCACTTAATTGCAGAATTACCAAAGTATCGAAAAAGTACCGAGCTAGTTTTCTGAAGTATCGCTCGATGCCGATACCATGCAAGTATCGAGAGGATCGCGATATCGAAAGTATCGAGGACCCATCCATAATAAGAACATGAAAAGTATAATGTTTAATGCCAATACCAGGTAGCTTCACTACTGCATTTATCACAGGAGTCAAAAACTGACATGAAAAAATCGAGTTAAAGTTTAATTCCTAAAACATACACTATTTGCTATGTTTATTAATTAATATTTCTACATATAATAGGGAAGTTTATTTTGAGACTTTATATTTATTTTTCTTGACGTGGTTATAAATTGAATTGGGGTACTTCCATCTTGTTTATTAAGAAAATTGCATTTGTTTTTATACCTGCAATTTAGTGGATTTGCTTACTGATATTTAACGTCATAATATTATCAAAGTAATTATTTGTTTAAAAAATATTGTGAAATAAAATTCTTAGTATGCAGTAATAAATTGAAAATGTTAATCACGTTCTGGTATTTAACCCTTTCTAAAATATATCGATAATAGTTCATAAAAATGAAATCGTTTAATTACTTGGTTTTACATCCAGCCGAAGGGATTTCAAGTTTTTCCTTTTTCTTCTATTGAGCTTTATGCATAGCATCACAAAACTATGGAAATTTTCGGACTTTTTATTGTTTTTCGCTTGTAAGTTAAAAACGATTCATTTAACCGAAAATGTTTTCCATATGAATTTAAAATCACAAAATTTCACGTCGAATGAATACTCAAATATTAAACATCAAGAATAAACGAGATATGTTAAATCATGAAAAGTTATTTTTCTAACATTTTCTATAAACTCCTGAATTTGGTCTTTTCATTTTCAAAGTTTGTAGTTCCTGGGCCTGCCTTGTTAATGCACCAAACCAAATTTCGAAGCTCAATTGCTCCATCTTATTTAATCATAAACTTATAAATAGAGCTGAAATTCAGCTAGATATTATTATTTAGAGTTTTGCACGTCTTACTGCACGATTCTTATGGCAAAATATTGGCTGACTTTTCATTCTAAAAATACTATGTAGTGCATATACATAAGGCATTGCTCTTTGTTTTCAAATATATGTTACTAGCATGTGCCCGCGGCTTCGCCCGCGATAATTATTTCAAAAATTAAAAATTAAGAGCATAATAGTTAAATTATTATATTTATTAACACCTAAATCACGTGGACTACATACCACGATTAGATAGCATCGCCTGGTAAAAGCTACCTCAGATTCGAGTTCCTTGGTCCAGAAAACCTCTGTATAGTGAGTTTCGTCCAAATAGAACAATGTTTGACCATATTAGAGCTTACAACATTCAAGCGATCGCGAAAGTTTAATTTCCAAGGTATGACAAAATAGACAAAGCCAACTGTAATTGTCAAACTTCCATTCAATTTAATTCCAAACCCATCTGAGACAAACTGGCAACAATATGTTTTAATGTCAAATGTGATTCGGATTCGATAATTCTGTGTAAAAAGGGATTAAGTATTTTCAAAAACATTTTATTTTTGGCATTTAAAATCAAATTTTTTCAAAATCCTTTCTTAGTGAGCACCTACATTATGAAGGTAGGCCTACTGTCAAAATTCCAAGTCTCTACCTGTTATAGTTTAGGCTCTACGTTGATTCCTTGTCGTTGAGTCAGTCTGTCAGTCAGTCAGGACAAAGCCTTTTATATATAGAGAGAGAGATTTACTCAGGTGATTTTTAGTAGATGTATTACATTATGATGGTTACTGCCTATTCACGATTGGATATTGTTTCTGTTCAGCACATTTGAATATAATTATTTAATGTACCCAGTATTTTCCCTTAGGAATAAAATGTTTACATTCGCTGTTACCGTAATAGCTCAGTCCAAAGTACAATAAATCCTTTCATTCCACCAAAAAGTTACGCGGAAATTGAATGAATCCAAGTAATTACGGGAGAGCGCTCTCCATACCACGTCACTAACAGATGTGCATCATTAATCACTTGCGCCAGGTTTCTGGTCTCCGTGGATAATGTGAACTAATTAGTCAAACTCCAATGTGACAAATTGCTCATTTTCACCTTTTCTATAATTTCGGTGCCGTAAATGTTCCTATACATTCAGGCTCGGGGAATCTTTTAGCTCTATTTACGATCATCCCCCAAAATAGGTAGATTTCGAAGAAAGACTAGACTGTCTATTTCAATCGTTACCATTGCGACTTCCGGAAAATTTCAAAAACGTTTTACGATAGACCCCAAAACCATCGCCAACACATAAGTTTATATATGCATATTTTAATTACTTATTTATTTACATATAATGCATTATTAGAGAGGCATCAGTTAATTACTCGAATAAACAAGATGCTCTTGTTTGGATACAGTTCAGTTTATTCTAATATGCACAAATATATAACACAAAAATATAACTAAATCTTCAAAGTTATAACCTGGAATACTGAAGGGCAATGTAGGACAAGTTCTAACAACATATGGTATAGATCAGTGATTCCCAAAGTGTTGTTTCAGGGGGTCCGCAGGCTGTTTAAGAAGAAATAAGATATCCCGTAATTTTCTCAACTTACATATCTTCTAAACCAGCTTCACTGTTCACATTAAGGAGTAAACTCTGTTTGTTACCATTGATAGTATTATTTTGTCTATTGAATTTAATACATTTGAATCAAAGTATTTTTTTTTTCCTTCCAAACCCAGAGGGGGTCCGCGAAATTTCAATTTTTTCCAAGGGGTCCGCGGACTGAAAATTTTGGGAACCACTGGTATAGATAGTTAAATTGCTCCATTTTTAACCATAATAACTTAAGAATAAAATAAATTATAACTTGTAAGAAAGTTAATACTCTTACTGAATTTTGTGCTGTTCATACTTGCTAATTCTTTATTTGACCTAAGTATGTAGTTATAGTTTTTCTTGGACCATAATAATTACTATATTTGGAGCCAGCAGAGGTAAAGTATTAAGGTTCTATTAAAGCCAGAGTTTTATTTCTTTGTATTGTACCTAAGTATCTGATCAAGTTGATCAGATACTATACGTTCCGGTATTTTTTTAAAATATTTTAGAAGTGTAATACATATATAATTTGCACAAATTAATTCCAGATTGATACATAACATCGTACCATATAGATGGAATTAACATTTGGCCTAAAACATTTCCCATTATCGATAGGAATTTCGCGGAAAAATAACAAGATAAAAGGTGCACATAAATGTGCATTATTCATTCGTTTGCATAATTCACCAACGTCCTTTTGGCACATACTAATATATGATAAGGCTCGCACTGTTCATTACACAAAGTACACAATTCCCTTTTCTCTCAAAGTGGATATTTTCACTTTAAAATCCCTTCGGGGGATTTATCCCTCATGTTGGTAACACTGCTTCTCACATAGAGGAAACAGGAACATGTTACTAAAGTTGGGAACAGAGACTCAGCCATTTTATATCACACGAAACGGCAATGCGCTCGAGTGGAGCTAATCTCTTCACGATCACAATACGGGCGACATTTTGTGAGGCTCTTAAAACTGTGTCGAGTGTTCTCGGGTTATCTCTTCGTTGGCACTCTTACGGATCAAATTACGACCTCCTCCCGAAATACGAGAATACAGAAGACGTAATAACAACACAAAGTACGCCTTACTACGTAATACATAAATACTATTATTATTTATGTTTTTCATTTGTTCCCTTCATTGTGTAATTTTAATATTGTATGCGTTTCTTGTTTCTTTTTTTGTTATTTTTTTAGTTGTAGTAGGCTATTATTTTAAATATTTTCAATATGACATTAAATAACGATGAGCTTCAGGACCTGTACGCTTCACCAGATATAGTAAGGGTTATTAAATCGCGAAGGATGAAATGGGCTGGACATGTTGCATGCATGGGGGAGGAAAGACCTATTTTAAAAGTATTGTCTGTGATACCCGAAGGGAAAAGACCACGTGGAAGACCTAGACGTAGGTGGGAGGACAATCTTAGAACGGATTTATGGGAAGTAGGATTTGTGGGGGATGATTGGATGGAGTTAGCACAGAATAGGGTTGAATGGGGGACTCAGGTAAGCGCGGCAATGAACCTTCGGGTTCCATAAAATAGATAATATTCCTTTAAGATAGCTTGTTTAGGAATTGTCTATTGCCATTGAGTAAGTAAGTAAGTAAGTAAGTAAGTATGACATTAAATATCTAATATTAGTGATGCAGTGCTGAAAGTTAGTCTTAGGGTTGTTGTAAAGCCATTTTGTAAAACTGGTATAGTGTAAGAGTATATTATAATTGAGCAATGAGCCTGTTATATTCTCAACATAATAAATAATAAATAAATAATACTAAATAAATTTCTTGTTCATAGATTGTGTGAAATGTGCATTTCGCAAATAGCTACGAAAATATTAATTCGTTCAATTCATAAATAAAAATACAATTTGGTCGAAAATTGAATACAAGGTTAGATACTTTTACTTTCTCCACTCGACCCTTAGATACTTTAGAAATAATGTTATCCTCCTCAATGGAAGATCTTTAGAAATATGGAAATATGAAGCATTTAGTTTTATAAGGGTCTAAGTTTCAAAATCGTGATTTTTCGGCTGATAATTTTAGAAGGATCTATGTACCCAGACCAATGCATTTCAGATGGGTCCAAGGCCTAGGGAAAGCCACGTTAGTAGCAATAAATTCTAATATATAGCACTGGGTCTATCTCCGGCATGTCTTTCTGTGGGTCTATGACTTGTTTTCTACACAATCTTGATTTTGGCACTTAGACCCTTATAAAACTAAACGCTTCAATTGATATAATTTACAGAAAAAACTAACAGGTAGTTGTAAATACGTTCACTCTTCATTAACTTAACAATTTAGATTTGCCGACAAGCTAAAATATATAAAAACTCATGTATCTAAGGTAACTTTTTTTAATTCTGCTGTATTTATACTCCTTCCATTATAATCGAAGTCGACAGTTTTCTTTAATTTCGAAAACATAACAAAAATGCTCAGCATGGCGTGAACACTTTTAAATATCATGTATTAACGTGTGTCTTCATAATAGACTAAATAATTGGTTCGTTTATGGTTAATTAATTACGAGGATGTACCGAACTTAGGCTTGGTGGTCGAACTCAATTGGGATGGTGTTGATTAGGCCTACGTCTGCCAGACCAGCCGCATTATTTTAAGATACAAACATATCGATTCCTTGATGATTCCCCGCATTCTGGAGTTGAGGCACTTCAGTTTCGGTGGAAACTGCAACATAAATAAAATGAAATTAAAACTAGTTCACAATCTGAATAGTTCACGGTACAAAGACCACGACCTCATACTCTTCAGCATAAGTCCATGAATCCTTCACCTGAACTATTCAGTTGTAGAAGAGGAACAAAAGACTCCAGAGCGATGCAACTCACCAGTATAGATGTTATACAGGGCTTCCCTACTCCAGCGTCGCTTTGCCTTTCTTGCCATGGACCCCCCCTCCATAAATCTTCGGGGCCCATGACCTTTCTCGCCATGGACCCCCTCCATAAATCTTCAGGGCCCATGACCTTCGCCTGGACGCCGTTTCGGTACTGATTATGTTGAAATGTCTTTGGCATCGATCTGCAACATAATGTAAGAAGAAAATATAAGAAACTAGCAGGTATTATTTACTCAACTGCTGAAAATTTTGTTTCAATAATTTATTTAACATAAAAATAATAAAACATTTTATTAACACTGGCATCGTTTTACATGAATTGCAGGAATTACATCATTTTATTCTGAATTATATTGTTTAATGATAAAAGTGTAAATAATTAGACGAACAAAACGAATCTTATGCTGCCATAAGGGCATTTAAATTCGAAATGAATTTTTTAAAATGAACCATAGATTCATGAATACAAAAAATCATGCATAAACAATGTTGTTACAACGATTGATACCGTAATAAAAATTACTAAAAACCCTGCTTCGAGGGGCGTTTCACTATCAAAGTGCGCAGCCTGGGGGGGAAAAAAAGACCTCAGATCCGAATTTCCTAGCCCAAAAAGAGAACCGCATAATGTGCTTCGACCAAATCATTCAATGATTTCCCATTAAGGCGTGCATTCATTCTCCCCTTCTGTCCACCTATATTGAAAAATCTCAGCGATTCGTAAACAAATTAATGAAGATAGCAACCGAGCAAGGCCATCTTGAATTAATTTCACAATTCAATTCTGTTTTCCACAACAATCTAATTGCTCATTTGTTTCATAAGGAAGGTATTTCGTCTCCTCGAAAACATTTGGTTTTTTGCATTAAAAATAAATAAAATTTCTAAATCTTTTCGTAGTGTGCACTTACATAATGAAACGAAGGTACTGTAAAAATTCCAAGTCTCTTTCTATTATACTTTAGGCTCTACGTTGATTCTCTGTCAGTCAGTTAGTCATTCAGGAAAAAGCCGCTTATATATATATATATATATATATATATATATATATATATATATATTTGGTTTTTTGCATTAAAAATAAAAAAATTTCTAAATCTTTTCGTAGTGTGCACTTACATAATGAAACGAAGGTACTGTAAAAATTCCAAGTCTCTTTCTATTATACTTTAGGCTCTACGTTGATTCTCTGTCAGTCAGTTAGTCATTCAGGAAAAAGCCGCTTATATATATATATATATATAGAGAGTGAGAGAGAGAGAGAGAGAGAGAGAGAGAGAGGGAGGGAGGGAGGGAGGGAGGGAGGAGATAAATAATGCAATAAAACTGAAATTAAAACCAGTTCGCTGTAGAGAAATCATGACACCATACTCTTCAGCATAAGGCCTTGAATCTCTCATTGAATTATTCGTTTATAAAAGAGGAACATAAAGATTCCAGAGCGATGCAACTCACCAGTATAGATGTTATGCAGGGCTTCCCTACTCCAGCGTCGCTTTGTCTTCCTCGCCATGGACCCCCCTCCATAAATCTTCGGGGCCCGTGACCTTCTCGCCACGGACCCCCTCCATAAATCTTCAGGGCCCATGACCTTCGTCGGGACGCTGTTTCGGTACTGACATCGATGAACTCTGCGTCTTCGGTCGGGTAGTTCGCCGATGACGTTCGCCGATGATGCTTGGTATCCTACGATGTTGTTGTCCTACGCCGGAACGCTGGTTCGGTACAGGCCTTGAAGATGCCCTCGTCTCTTCTTCCGGCAACTGCAACGTACATAAAAATGAAATAAAAACCAGTTCACAACCTGAATAGTTCAGTGGAGAAACATCGTGACATTATACTCTTCAGCATAAGGCCACGAATCTCTCATAATAACCTATTCAGATGGTAAAAAGAAGCATAAAAAAGCCAGAGCAAAGCAATTTACCAGTATAGATGTTATACAGGGCTTCCCTACTCCAGCGTCGCTTTGCTTCCTCGCCATGGACCCCCCTCCATAAATCTTCGGGGCCCGTGACCTTTCTCGCCACGGACCCCCTCCATAAATCTTCAGGGCCCATGACCTTCGTCGGGACGCTGTTTCGGTACTGACATCGATGAACTCTGCGTCTTCGGTCGGGTAGTTCGCCGATGACGTTCGCCGATGCTGCTTGCTAGCTTGTTTCCTTCTTAATGCTGACAAAACCAGTCTACGCCGGGATGCTGATTCGGTACAGGCCTTAAAGATTTCCTTATCTCTTAGGCCGGCTACTGCAACATATATAAAAATGAAATAAAAACCAGTTCAAAATCTCAATACTTCACAGGACAAAGATAACGACACCATACTCTTCAGCTTAAGGCCATGAATCTCTCATCTTAACTATTCAGTTATAAAAGATGAAGAAATAACTCCAGAGAGATGCAACTCACCAGTATTGAAGTTATACAGGGCTTCCCTACTCGAGCGTCGCTTTGCCTTCCTCGCCATGGACCCCCCTCCATAAATCTTCGGGGCCCGTGAGCTTTCTCGCCGCGGACCCCCTCCATAAATCTTCAGGGCCCATGACCTTCGTCGAGACGCCGTTTCGGTAGTAAGAGATCTGTAACATACCATAAAAAAATTAATTTAAAACCAGTTCACAATCAGAACAGTTCAGTGAAGAAAGATCACGACATCATACTCTTCAGCATGAGGCCATGAATCTCTCTTATGAACTAACTTATTAGTTTATGAAACTTGTGAGTCATTGTAATTATATTGTGTGTAGCATTTTTAGTTTTAATTTATAATATATCAAATCTTGTATTAATTGTAATAGGCTATGTATAGTTTTACTCCTGCAGTGGAAGAAAGGTCCTTATGGCCTTAACTTCGCCAGTATAAATAAATAATAATAATAATAACAATAACAATAATAAAACGATTTATTTATGAAAGAGAGACAAAAGACTCCTGAGCGATTCAACTCACATGTTTTAATTTTATGCAGGGCTTCCCTACTCCAGCGTCGCTTTGCCTTCCTCGCCATGGACCCCCTCCATAAATCTTCGGGGCCCATGACCTTTCTCGCCATGGACCCCCTCCATAAAACTTCAGGGCCCATGACCTCCTTCGGGACGCTGTTTCGGTACTGACATCGATGCATTCTGCGTCTTCGGTCGGGTAGTTCGCCGATGACGTTCGCCGATGCTGCTTGGTAGCTTGTTGCCATCTTAATGTTGACAAAACCAGTCCAACGTCGGGACGCTGGTTCGGTACAGGCCTTCAAGAAGTCCTTGTCTCTTCGGCCGGCAACTGCAACGTTTATAAAAATGAAATAAAAACCAGTTCACCATCCGAATAGTTCAGTCGAGTAAGATCACGACACCATACTCTTCAGTATAATGCCATAAATCTCTCCTCTGCACTATTCAGTTATAAAAGAGGAACGAAAAACTCGAAAGAAATGCAACTCACCAGTATTGAAGTTATACAAGGCATCCCTACTCCAGCGTCGCTTTGCCTTTCTCGCCATGGACCCCCCTCCATAAATCTTCGGGGCCCATGACCTTTCTCGCCATGGACCCCCTCCGTAAATCTTCAGGGCCCATGACCTTCGTCGGGACGCTGTTTCGGTACTGAATCTGATGAAAAATCGTTTGGCATTGATCTGCAACATAATATAAGAAGAAAATATAAGCAGGTGCCCGCGACTTGGTCCGCGATTATTTACTCAACTGCTATATATTTTGTTTAAATCATTTATTTATTAGAAAAATAATCAATTATCACGTTTTATTAATACTAACATCGTTTTTACATGAATTGCAGGAATGACGTTTTTATTCTGAATTATATTGTAGTACGCTAAAAATATAATTAAATAAACAAACCTTACGCTGCCATACGGGCATATATTTCGAAATGAAACGATTAAAATGAACCGTAGATTCATGAACCTTACCCAAATTGTGCATCAACAATTTTTATAACGATTGGATGATTTAAAAAAAAAGCTCTCTAGCCCAAAAAATAGTATTTCGTCTCCTCGAAAACGTATAACTTTGGGCATTTAAAATCAAATGTTGCAAAATCCTTTCTTAATGTGCACTTATATTATGAAACGAAGGTACTTCCTTTACCTATTATAGTTTAAGCTCTACGTTGATTCTCTGTTAGTCATTCATTGTCAGTCAGGGAAAGGCCGCTTATATATATATATATAATTATATAAAGGCCCAGAAGAGATAAATAATATAACAAAATGAAATTACGACCAGTTTACAATCTGAGTGGTTCAGTGGAGAAATATCACGACACCATACTCTTCACCATAAGGCTAAGAATATCTCATTCCAACTATTAGTTAATCAAATCCTTGTAATTTTATTGTCTGTGGCATGTTTAGTTTTAATTTCTAATTTACCACATCTTATATTACACTGAATGCCGTTTAATGTAATCGCGGATAATGTTGTCAGTCATTTTATTATGTCCCGTACGGATTAATACTGATACATTGAAAAAGTGCTGTTTATTGTGATCAAAGATTCGGCTTATATTATCACATTTTCCTTTTTTCGGCTTTATTTCCAAGTACTGTAAGCCATTCAAAATGTCTTTTATAAGGGTTTCGTGTCTAACTAAATTGTATTGTTTGCACTGGAGGTAGCAATTCTGTTCCCAGCTCACAGGATGACCAATTAAAGGGGGTTTACCTAACTTTCTTTTTTAAGCACCCCACAGATAAGCTGCAGCTTTTAATTTATGAAGATAACAGTGTTGATATGCAGTGATGACTAGTATAAAATGAAAAGACTTGAACAGACAGGCGTTAGATGTTTTTCTACGCGGTGTCCTCACCACAGATGAGTAGGCCTATAGACTACCAAAAACACTTGTAACTCGTAACTGAGCATGGAGTATTGATTAATGGGAAGTAAAAACATTTAAAATATTTGTTACTGGATGAAAAATAGTTGTTTGCAGTCTATTACTGGAATAGCCTATGAGTGGTTCAATGATTCACAGTTACGTATTTTTTATCTAAATGCTTTTTATTCTGTTTTGTACTGTATTATCTTATATATGAATAAATAACCTTCATTTAATTCCTTCGTCTACTGTTATCAGTCGGTTAATATTGTCAGATTAGTTGCATCCCAAAGTGATCACAATAAGCGCCGTGTACTGTATTTGTAATAGGCCTATGTATAGTTTTACTTATGTAGTGGAAGAAATGGCCTTATGGCCTTAACTTCGCCAGTATAAATAAATAAATAAATAATAATAATAAAATAATACATTTATGAAAGAGGAGGACAAAAGACTTAGCGATGCAACTCACCCGTATTGAAATTATACAGGTCTTCCCTACTTCAGCGTCGCTTTGACTTTCTCGCCATGGACCCCCTCCGCAAATCTTCGGGGTCCATGACTTTCCTCGCCATGGACCCCCTCCATAAATCTTCAGGGCCCATGACCTTCGCCGGGACGCCGTTTCGGTACTGACATTGAGGAACTCTTCGTCTTCGGTCGGGTACCTGCAACATAAATTTAAATATAAATTAAACCTAGTTCTCAATCTGAATAGTTCAGTGGAGATCGGTCGCAACTAATTACTCTCAATATAGAGCCGTGTTATAAAAATTATAAAAGTTGAACTTGAAGTCTCTCCTAACTCACCTGCATTGGATTTTATACTATGCTTCTTTAGAGCATCATTCGCGTCAATTTGCTCTCAACGTACTTTTCAATTTTGTTTCCATGGTTTTAATAAAAATCGTGACGTTGCTCAGCAAGCAGATTGTATGTTTCCTTAATTCATTGTATATGACTATTTTGATATTAAAATCGATATTTCGACCTGAATACAGTATATTAGCTTTCCGGATATACGAATAAGTCGCGAGATGCTTTGTAATCGCTTCTAGAAAGCCCAACTTTTTTCGGGGGTTTTGGATATCCATTCTGATTTTTTCTTCACTTCCCTTGAACTTGACGATCTGGCCTCAACTATAGTTGAGAACGCCATCCATTTTCACCTAATGCTCCAAAACTTTCAGGATTACAAATCTCTTTACTTGCTTTAATATCGGAGTAAGATTCTGGTTGAATGCTGAATTGTTTCCAATGTCTTTGAACCCAAATTTTGAATTACTAAACTGTGATTAATAACCTATGGATAATGGAAAATAATTACTATTACACTGACCATTATTAAAATATATTAAATAATAATACATTATAAAATAATTGACTCTTACATGACATCGAAATAAACTCACGGTCGGATTGGTATAAATTTTGAATTACATCGCTGCTATTTCGAGTTCTAAAAATCATCAAGGAAAGTGAAAGTAAATTGTTCCCTTAACAGGCCATGGAGGCCCTAAGTGTTCCGAGAGGATGAGACCACAGTATAAGTATTAATACAGTAAGGAAACTGTGTGTTAAAAGTCCTATGACAACTTGTTAGCTGGGCGACACTAGCGCTCCATGCGGCGGTTGAGTAAAACTGCATTCTCACCATATAAAATAACTTGGGAAAATGCATAAACACATAACAAAATATGTTATAATAAGAGAAAAAAAATCTTCTTTCAAAACTGAATTTTAAATTTAAGAAACAATGAAGCATGTATTATATTTTAGTTAAGATCAGGCACAATTTTTAAATGCCACTTACTGCAGTTCCTAGGGCTATTCTTATTACAAGTTTTAATAACTTCAAGATGATTCTTGGAAAACCAATTATAACTCATTTTTATTTTTAAAAGTAGCCTAATATTACATTAGAATAGAAATGTCATCATTTTACAAAAATAATACAATATTACATAAGATACAATACAAAATTCAAATAAAAATGTAGGTTTCTATCAATATTTCTCAATTTCTAATACTCCAAAACTGCTTTTAGTATACAGTCGGTACAGCAGTTTTAATTAAAGAGTTCTTATTGGAATTCATAAACTGGCTGTTTTCGAAGTGTTCCAAACATAGGCGGCAATTTACATTTAAATATTTTACAGTTTTTGTTAGTAGGTCTTCTCGCCGACTATTGATGACCCATTTTTTACACCTGAAATCATTACAACAATTGAAGGTAGATCGAAGCCGTAAGATACAGAAACAAAATACAATCTCAACAATGAAGTTGAGGACGAGCAGTGTGACAAACCTATATTCAAAGGTCACTCTTTAATATAATTTATAACTTAAACGTTGATTTTAAAGGTGGGAAAAACCTTGGACTAGATACGCTTCTTAACAGTAGCCTATTTTAGGTAAGCCTATTGCTTGCCTAGGTTTGGATAATGATGTCATGTTAGTTTACTATCGCAAACACCTTAATGGCACATGTATCCGAGAATTTATGATGTAAGATTATGTTTTCGTCATCTTTACGCCTACATCGTGTTCGAGAAAATAAATATCGTACCGCCTGTAAAATCGGCTATGTGCACTTTTTTACGAAATTGAGTTATGTGCACTGATATTCCTTAGCATTGATCCTTACAACCGGGCATGTGGATCTTTGATTGTCAGGTTTGTGCAAGCAAAGAAAAAAAAATCGGCTACATGCTGCAAAATGGCCATGTGCATTCAGGGGCGGATCCAGAGAGACATTTTGGGGGGGGGAACCAAAGTAGAGAGGGAAGTTTTTACTCATAAAAATTAATTATTCCCAGCATACAGTTGAAATCAAAATGAACACTTCGGCATTTTGTTACAAATGTACTTCAAAATAATGAATGTTGTTGCTTTAATTTAAGTATTTAGGTTATGTTGTCTTTACAAAATTTATTAGAAGGCTGAGCGTTTGAATAATCTGTGCTTAATGTTACAAATTTTGGGGGAGGAAATTTCCCCATTTCCTCCCCCGTGGATCCGCCCCTGTGTGCATTAGAGCTCACATAGCCATTCTTGACTGCCAACACGGCACACATGTTTGTATACATAACCGGCCCTGACATATACATTACAATGCACATAGGAAATAAGCTGCACCGCAGCAAATATTGTGTTATCTTAAGCGATCACAATACGGCATCCTAAATATTGTTATCTTTAACCGTGATATAGACTGCTGACATTTTCATTTCATTAGTATCTATTGTTAGAAATTACAACATAATTAAAGATAAAAATATTACATTAAAGTAAATGTAAACATAACCACACCAGAACATGTGTCAAGAGTAAGCCAGCAGGCATACAATAAATATTACGTATTTTTCTTCTTACCTTTCTGGATCTTTTGGGAAAGTGAAGAAATGCAATTCAGGATTTCTTCCTTTATTGTTACTGCAATTTATAGCAGAACAATAACATCCTTTCCAAACACGCATTGCTATAAAAATTCAAGACTCCTATTTATTTCCATTCTTCCCGCAGTAGTGATTGTAGTATTACTCAATGGCCGGTAGGATCGCATGGAATCTGCGCGCGCATGTCCGTATGGCAGAAAAACGGACTGAGTTTCCTTACTGTATTAATACGTATACTGTGATGAGACTCCCAGATTTTAGACATTCGGGACATGAAGGTGGTAAGGTTGTCAGCCTTACGTAACCGGCCGCCTTTACCCCCAGGATTTCTCCTGGTACTTATTTATGTTAGAGGCTGAGTCGAACCCAGGGCCATAGTGCCACCAGAAGGATTAAGCCAATTGAAAATTTTCAATGACCTCGTCGGGAATCGAAACCGCGACCATTCAGTTTGTAGCTCAGTGCCTCAACCACTACACCACGGCGTATCAAGAGAAATGGTTAATGAAAATAACAAGCAACTTCGAATAGAATGCAATACTACTAAAAAGGATTAGTATTATTGAATTTTCAAAAAGTACAGAACCCGCTGGTTTATTGTGGTTATAAATAAACATATATACAGAATATACAATACACTACGTATACATATTACAATTTTGAAAATACACTTTTCATGAATCTTGAAAAAACGCTATAACTTTGCTTATTTAAGAATAGACGACAGGTCGGTGTCGTCAAGTCAAAATTTAAAAAAAAATTAAATATAATATTAACTGATAACGTTCATGCGTAAGTAATGGATAATGAAATAAGGGATGCCTAACAGATTGGCTTTCCTCTTTACATTTACAATTTGTAGAGGTATAAAAAAGATTAATGGACTAAAAAGGGATAAGGAACCTTTATTTTGGACACATCCTATACTTGCAGTTAACCAATTCTAAGTGCCAGACCGCAATAGTTCTCTAAGATGGCATCTGTTTAATATGTCAGGGGATTGCAGGGTTTAAAGGAAATGAGTTTGCAATTAAGCCGATTAGCTGAGGTTCCAGTATTCAACTTGAAAAGCTTATCCTGCTTCGGTTTCTGCTCTAAACCCATTCTGTGGCTCATATCCCTTTCAGGACATCTAGAGTTCCTGCTAACTCTCGTCCGCGCTCCCTCTTGTGGTCTGATCGTTATCGGTACTCAGGGGTGGCTAGTAAAGTCACGAGAAGCCAATTTATTATTAGAGATCCTATTTCACGGCAAATAAAAATGTTACGGGGTGAAATATGCACCATTTTTTTTGCCAAAATTAGCATAATTTGTTTTTTGCACTCCTTAGCTACTAAGTGGTACTTACGAACGTTGTTTACATGGGTCGTAAGTTGACATTCCCACACAGTCTTGTTGCTAAGGGCGGTTGCGATGAGGTTAAATTACTTACGGTCCAAGCGCTACGTCATAATTCATTACGATACACTTCATAATACAAACCTTTATGGGCACGGCCCCCAGGACAAATATTCGGTTCCCATAACAACAAACACATGCGAATCACTTTCTGAAATAAACATCTATTTTCAAGAATGTATTTACATAATATTTTCAGATAATATCACAATTAATATAATTAAATTGATATAAATAATCATCATGCAAAAAATAGCATGCAACACACGGGCCGTAAAGGCATTTACGGGTCTCGAAAACTTAAAAACCCTCGGCTGCGCCTCGGGTTTTCAATCTGTTTCCTCGACCCGTAAACGTGCCTTACGGCACTTGTATCGCAATATACTATTTTGTATTATAATTCACTATACACTATTATCCTGCTGGTTGTATTGTATGGAAGAGAGACATGGCCGCTTACTCTTCGGAAAGAACATATTCTGTTCGAAAACAGGGTGCTTAGGAAAATATTTGGGTCTAAAAGAGATTAAAACGGAGACTGGAGGAAACTGCATAACGATGTTCATGGAGGAAGAAAGACATATCTCAAAAGTATTGAATGGGAGACCCGAAGGGAAAAGACCACTTGGAAGACCCAGACCTAGGTGGGAGGATAATACTAGGATAGATTTAAGAGAAGTGGGATTTGCGAGGAATGGTTGGGTGGAGTTGGCGCAGAATAGGATTGAATGGCGGGCTCAGGGAAGCGCGGCAATGAACCTTCGCGTTACATAAAATAGATAATATTCCTTTAGCTTGCTGAGTAATTGTCTGTTCCCATTGAGTAAGTAAGTAATACACTATACACCTTAATGTATATGTTGGGTAAGTTTCTGTGCCCAAAGACGCTTTAAAGTTTCCCTAATTACGCGATATTGAAAACTTTACACTCGTTAAAATGTTTAAATTTTATTGTGATGAAAATAAATAATTTTGACAAAATTAAACTGCCTTCAGGTTATCTCTAAAATGGAGAAATAATATTAAAGTTGCTTTAATTAAGAAAACAGCATCAGTTGTAAAACTGAGTTCTTCTGATGAGGCACCATATACATATTTTTTTATTTAAATATCATGAAAATCAGACATTTTACTGAAAAAATGTGCGGAAATTTCATTTTGATATATGCAAATTCTCCAGTAGTACGTTCAGAGCAAAATTTATTCCACAAATTTAACGCAAAGAGTCTGAACTTTTTACAGTAAGTTCTACAAAGTATGGCTAGCAATATATTGCATGGTTTTTTATGTCTATAGTTTTACAGTAAAAAAATTATATTTGTTGACTATGAATTTTTTCTTTAATTTGAGACTTGCATTGAATATTAATTTTCACTCTGTTTGTAGTAACGATACAGGAAAACCAGTGCGTGACATTTTTTAAACGCGCCATTTCTGGTATTTTTTTAAAAAATCGGTCAATTTACTGAAAAATTATGTGATAAGTTTTATTTTGATATACGCAAATTTTACAGTATTTATTTTTGAATAATTCAAAAATGTAATAAACTGACAAAAATGCCGACAGACACATGCATAATTTTTTTTATACTAAGCATGCATTTCTAATTATATCCCGATATCGGATTTTGTGAGCGATAGTTAGCCTATTCTCTATCCCATTTAAGAACGATCCTGTTCAAAACAAAGAGGCGTGGCTGTCATAGCCCGCACGTGAAAACGCACCTGTTCACCGTGTTTATGTTAGTTTGTTTATTCTCAGTACAACTGACCCGCAGGGTCGTCGTGAACAATTAATCCTTTGCTTTGTTTGCTAATTGATATACTATAATGATGACGATGCCAGTGAGAGTTTGTTATTTCACGTGTAAATGTTGATATTATTGTTGCATGAACTTACGAACACTAGTAAGCCACACGCTGGTAATGGAGCATGCTAATGACATTAACCAATCACGTTTTGTCACATGATGCGAATGTGAGTTCTCCTCCCCTTTGTTTTGACTAGGATCAACGCTACCACTGCCTTGATAGGTTTTGTGGAATTTCCCCCTGGCTAGGCGAAAGTGTAGAACCCATTTCTCTATTTAGGGAAATGCGTAAGTACAGTAACAGAATAAGCAGGCATTGCTTTTTCTGTAATAAAAATTTTGTTCGGTGGGTCTTTCAGAAATATATAGCAGTCATCAATGCTGTTCCCATTTTCTGAGCCATGACATTTGTCTCTATTTCCATTACATAGACCTCTCTCTTCTTCGCGTCATCCTCTCTCTCTCTCCTTTGACCTATATTCACTGACGTACAGGAATTTAATTTTACTGGACTGGAAAACCACTTAACCATTTATTAGATTTTTTCATAGATTCTTTCTCGGAAAATTATATTTCAGAAGAGATAGGAAACTTATGAGACTCCACTTAGGTAAATACCATTCTAAATTGAATTTCTGTGTCTAAATTTCTTTATTAAAAATCTGAAGGTAGAACAAAGATTATAATATAGTGTGGATAGATTCAGATATTGTTTTTTTCTTGTAGCGTAATAATGTAACATGGAAGATAATTTAGTAGTTAAATATACTTAACTTATTACAATATTCTTGATTTCATTTCCAGTTTTATTTTTCCTGGAGATAAATCAGAGAGAATATAATAAAATAATAATTTACTGTTAAACAGAGAAAAAGTGGTAGGCCTATAAGATTTTCTGAAACAAAAAAAAATTGCACGACTTAAATAATTAGTCGTAGGCCTACTTACGAATATTGCTGCCGTGGATCGTAAGTTGACATTCCCACACGCAATCTTGATGTGCGGTAAGAGTTTCCGTGCGGTAAGAATTTACTTACGGCACATCATAATACAAGCCTTTATGGACAAGGCCCCCCAGGACAAATATTCGGTTCCCTCAACAACAAACACATGCGAACCACTTTCTGAAATAAACATCTATCTTCAATAATGTATATAGGCTACATAATATTTTCAGGTAATATGTCAATTAATATAATTAAATTGATATAAATAATCATCGTGCAAAAAATAGCATGCAATACTCGTACCGTAAGCGCATAACGGATCTCGGAAAATTGAGCGCCTCGTTTTTTCAAACTCTTTCCTCGATCCGTATGCATCGCTTACGGCACTTGTATCGCAATATACTATAATGTAACAGTAAAATATAAGAAATATTAGAACATTTCTAACTTGGTGTCAAAGTTGGAGAATTATGCAGAGAAGGAGAAAGAAAAGAGAAAACTCAACAAATAACTTTGTAACTAATCTGGATAGAGATTAATTAAGGAGAAATGGGGACTATAATTAAAGGTAATTAAACACTAAAACTTTTGTCTTTTTGTCGTATTTTAAAAGTAGTTGGTTTTACGAAGAAAGGCAAAGATCAACTTCGACTTCCCCATACGCAATCGCCTGCCATCTATCGCAGAAGACAAGCACTACGATAACTTACTAATAGCTTTTGCTGTGCCAACCGTCTCCGTTTGTGTGATGAATCATAAAATCTCACAACTTAAACATTTAATTATGTTCGAACAAATACAATCGTAGGCAATTTGCCTACAATGGTACTTGAGAATCTCCTATGAAAATTGTGAAACTAGCTTTGCTCGTTGGATAATGTACTATGTAGTATAAAATTATATATTTAAACTTTTGTTAACAGACTTATATTAAAACATATATTTCTCTAAGTTTGACATTAATATATAGATATAAATAATAGTCGCTCAAAAATATAGCTATAGGCCTATAGATTATCAGACAAAACTGCAGATGAATGGATGTCTATTATGATGCCACAAATAGATGAACTTTCAGTAAACCTAAATTCTCTCTTATCTTAAATAATTTTATTAGAATCGCTTTTTAGTCAGATTTGCTTGCAGATTAAATTCGCTGATGCGCGGGCAAAGAGAGTTAAGTCCACTCTCTACTTACTGAGAATTAGAATGACTTAACACGCTTTACCCTCCCAACCTCGCTTTAGAGATGGATAAACCCATGAGGCACACATCCATAACTACCGTACAATTTTGAATATGACTTACTGGACTTAACACAAATGTAGAGAACATTTTTATCCATAACTCTATGGGCATATCTCAATTTTTGTGGGTGGTGGACTTTACTCTCCTTGTCCGCGCACCCGCGAATTAAAAATACTGCCTCCACGGATTTTATTTGTACATTCACGTAATGACGTACACTCGTATCTGAATGTAAGGGAGTTTGTGCGTTTGACAATTAACGAGAATTTAAAAAAAAAACATATTTCGACTGTAAGTGGGAGAAATTTGTTGATTAGTAAAAAAAATAAACATTATTGTTATTCTGAATTTAATCGAAAAAATTCCACTTCACCTGTCAAGTCTCGAATGGATGTCATGAGTACTACGTTATTTGATAATAATCACTCGAAATCGCAAATGTAGTAACACACAATTTCTACCCTATAGAGCTAATTAGACATGTGCATGAGTGGATTGTGCAATGGACAGGTTCTTCCCATTGCCGATAGAAATTGTCAGTTTTATGTAGAGTTCTCTGAAAACTCACTTATCTTTATTAAGTATACTCGAAGCTTCAGTAACAAATATTTTATATTCCATCTTTAACATTGATGATTTTCGGATTTATTTCTGTTTATTTTCATTAACACTCAGTTAAAATGCTTAAAAAGTATATTTCTTCAAACTCAGTGGCCTTCCAACTGAGTGATACAGACTTCAATCACCGTTTTCTTCGCTTCGGTTTCCATGTTATTTTGAAACAGTCAAAATTTATCTTCTTCCATAAATATACAGACACAGCATATATGTTTTTTTTTACAATATACATTATATTGTGTGCAATAAAATGTACGATTAGATTTTCTGTATTAAGTTTAGTTGTTCGTAAATATGTGTGTTTATTATAATGCCAGGACAGTTTCATTCATTTTTCTGGATAAAATATTTTTCTGCAAAAAATAAATAAATATATATATATATATATATATATATATATATATATATATATATCATTAGATATAATAAAAAATCCGTCTTTAAATTTGTAAAACAAGCATCAAATAATTTCATATAAAAATTCAGGTTTATATTCTCATAAGTGTCGTAGGAGATAGATTTCAATTTTGTTTTTTTAAAGTCAATTAATCCATTAATATGTCAAATAAACAGAGTTAAAACATTATGAATATATATACATTTTTCTTTAAAAAGGGTTTTCATTACCGGAAAATTAAAAATTTAACTTACCGTACATAAGGTTAGCGAAATTTATTTAATCCTTTAGAATTGTAATTATTCTGGGGATTTTCTTTTTTCGGATTTAATTATGTTTATTTTCTTTTACATTCAGTTAAAATGATTTAAAAAGGTATATTTTCTCAAGCTATGCCAATGAACATGCTCGTTGTGTACTCACATGCGTAATTTCATCAAGTTATACAAAGCAATATATTTGTTGTGTAGTCCCATGCCTAGTATACAAAAATAAAATGTTGCCTCCGCGGGACTTGAACCCGTCTAATCCCCTCCCTATCATTAATTATATAAGGTTATATGTATTGGATTTGATTGGTTTTTCTTGTTCGTGGGGTTGCCAACACGCTAACGGAGGGCTTACAATTAGGTCCGATTTTTTGAAGCTTTTATACTGAATTCATATTTCCGTAGCAACCATATGTGCAGCTCAGAATGTTTCTTAACGAATTACCTTAAGAATGGATGCCTAACCTCAATGAGAAACATCTACCAAACGACGGGCTGTTACCGATATTGGCCATATTTACTATTTTACGTTCAGTTTGTACAGGGATTTTAGGCTGTGTACATTCCTCGTATAAATGTTACCCGGAGATTATTAGTAATACTGTTAGTGAGTGATATATTATATTTATATTTTTCGTCTATATTTGCAATAACATGTTAAATCTGTCAAAATTATTTTGGCCCCTCTTACGGTTTCCCAAAATCATGTACCGTACATCAGTCTTCAACTATAATTTTACACAGACAACTGCATCGAAATTGAATGAAATATTTTCATAAGAATTCACTTTCTGTCGTCCGAAGTTATTGTCAATCTTGTAAATATTATCTGGTTTGTTGTTTAGATCAACCCTTACTGCAAACGGTGGCCAAATGTCGTCGCAGGGAAGGAAATTAATTAATCCCTTTTTAAACACATCGGGGCCGTTCTAAACAAAACCAAATTCTTTTGTCTATTTTTTTTTATAACTGTAACCCTCATCGCAAGGGGCGAATAAATTTGTTTAATTTTGCTCAAGGGTTAAATGCATTATGTATATGCGTAAAACGAAGTTTGGCTTTCTGTATCAATTTAGGCCTAAGAAATAAGAAATTATGTTTTCTAAATACTACCAAAATCTTACATAATATGAATCTACCCATATAGGACGATCCGATAGGGATTGTTTACATTCGCTTTACGTTTCTGTCAGGAATTGTATTACATAATATATATATATATATATATATATATATATATATATATATATATATATATATATATATATATATGAGGAAATTTCTAATTTAATAAAATAAATAAATATATATATATATTGTATTGCATTTTATATATAAACTAATATTTCTTTTGGACCGCCCATGTGGTTTCGTGGGTAACGTCGCTGACTACGGATCCGCAGGCCCGGGTTCGGATTTTTCTGAGGTAGGGAGGTCTGGAACGGAGTGCGCTCAGTCTCGTGAGGCGCTACTTGATTGAGAAGTAGTGGCTCCGGTGACGGAAACCATCATTAATGGCCGTGGGTGTCGGCATGCCCACCACGTGCCCCCAAACCAGCTGCCTATGGTCCTATGATAGATGATGCCGCGATGGGATGGTAGGCTTACTCCCTGGAGGGATGTAGCGCCAGTGAGTTTAATAATATTCCATTAGTCAATTTTCGTAGAAATTTTCTGATTGAATCTGGAACAGGTGAATGAGCTATAAATAAAGGCAGTGAAGAGAACAGCAGTCAGGAGAATATTATGGGTATATGTGATGCGTGTAGTCGAATTGCTGTTCAACAGGCGTTTTCAGTGTGTACGATTACTATTAGAGAGTTACTATAAATTACAAGAAACATCGATCATTTCACTGCAACTTAAATACAAATGCGTCACATCAAAACAGTGTTTGATGCGGAGATAATATGATTAATATAGGAATGCTTTATTTAAAATGGTGAAGATTTTCTTTCTCCGTTTACGTATGTCATTCATGGAAACCAGCTATTTTAGTGAAAATTTTCTGATGGATTTCAAGCTTGGTGTCCGCTGATGGTTTTACTTGATGATTGCTTATAAGAAAATGTCTTCACAATTTAAAAATTACTTAAGAGAAGGCAGTTCCAACGTGTATTTAACTGTCTTTACTATTAATCCAAAAAAGAGACATTGTATTATTGTAATAATAATAGTTTAAAATTAGAATATAACGTCATAATGATGGTTACTTCAAATAAGAGCCTTGTAAAAAGGAGACATTATGATAAATGTCTAGAAAACACGGTAATCCAAAACAATTTTGGAAAGAATACTAAGCAATTCGAATGTTACTAATGAAGTTTCAGAACGTTGTAAAGGCGGAATAAACCATCAGGGAAAAGATATTCCTCTATTGTTTAATGAATATTTTGTAGTTCTACAATAGCTGAATCGATTCATTGCGATAATACGCGTATATTAAATACTGAAAAAAGTATAATGTAAGGGATTTATTTTTATTGCTCCGGTTACGGAAATTAAAACAAAAATGTTATTGCTAACTTGAAAAATAAATGTAACGTAACAAAAGATGGATTAACCACTTTTCCTTTTAAAAAAATATATGCAGTCCATTAGTAGGTATATTGCAGGTTTTGTACATTACACGTTTCAGATGGGAGAAATCGCTCCAAAAGGTAAAATTGCACCTGAAATTCCAGCGTTTAAGACAGGTTATAGAAACAGCCCAAACAATTATCGACCCATTTCAATTTTACCAGTAATATCAAAGATTTAAGAGAAGTAAATGAAGGTAAAGTTAAAAATAGATTTTATTTGTAGATTTCAATTAGTGTTCAGGATAAGCTTACAATTCTTGCTGTATGCCGGTACAGCACGCGTGCCGACCACTTCTCCGACACATCTGTACTGCGTGCAGTCTAAACACTATTTTTAGGCGCTTTGTGTTTTTTATGACCATGTTTAGACTAATAAATTTTCCATTTACATTCAGGCAACCCGGGTAGTGTAGTTTGCTTGCCGCTCCAGTTATTTATGCTTCTTTTCTTATTTCGGTGTCTGAAAGAAGTTGTTGTCTTACATTTCATTCTGAAAAGAGGCATGAACATCAAATCTCATTTTGCAACCCAAGTGTATTTATAGAGATGTGGCTATTGATGAAACCACAGAATATTGTTTCTGATGAACATTACATGAGAATATTTTATCAGAAAAATTGCTCTGATAACAAGGTTCGAACCCGTCACCTCCCATTTTCACTTCTATGTTAATGTAAAAGACTAATGTCGTTCATGGTTAAGGGTTCAAGTCAGCAGTACAAAGCTAGCCTATCCCGATTGAAAATTTATTTTTCTATATCTATTACCGACTTGTTATTAAGTTTTATGCAGATAATTTTCTCTATACAGGGCACACAGGGCATTAATGTCAGGATGAGGAAGGTCTCTGCATTGCAACTTGAATTCTCGCCAATCCTAGTTAAATAAAGCAAGTTGTCACGATGTTGGAGCTTATCCAGTAGTACGAGGTATCATAGGGGTAGGCTACTTGATATGCAACTGAACTGGAATCAGTTTCCTGTTCTTAGTCATGAACTACGTATGTATTCCTTTGTTATAGTGAAGTTAAAGATAATGTACATGTTATGATGTACATAAGTACTCATGAAAACACAGCATATTTATTTATTCTGTTTATTTAAGCTGGCAGAGCTAAGGCTATTAGGCCTTCTCTTCTGCTCCACCAGTCAAACCCAATATAACAAATACATAATTTAAATATTTAAAACCTAAATACAATAAACTAAAATACTATTAAAATACATGTTAACTTAAACACTACACCCCTAATACAATTACTTAAAACTTAATTACAAAAACAAAAAATTATTATTAACATTAAAGCCTAAACACTAAACGTTGGATACATTCCTAATATAAATTTAAAGTACACTATTTAGAATTAAGCTATTGACTTCTCTCTTAAATTCACCAAGCGTTTGACAGCTTCTGATTGTGCGAGGGTTGGAATTCCATATGCGAACTACTGATACAGAGAATGAAGATGAATAGGATGAAGAGCGGTGTAAAGGGATAGAAAGTACAATACTAAACTCTGATCGTGTGTTTAGGGTGTGATGAGAGGACAGGTTATATTGTATCTGTTGAACAGTACATGAGAATACTTACGAGGAAATTTCTTTTGACTAAGGAACCCGGCCAATCACTAGAGTGCCTAAAACTACTGTATACGACGGTAAAAGTGAGGCCAGCCATTAAGGTTGGGAAGATATTCCATTTGGCGCCATCAGTCGACCTTCCTCTGGCCAGCACACTTGGGAGAGCATTGACACGGTAAGCCGAAGGTCAAGGGTTCGAATTCTGGTGTCGGAAGAATTGTTCTCCTGAAATTTTTAAAGATTTCATGTTTACCTACTAACTTTATTACCAGGGCCCGATTCTAATGACATGTCATCTTTTTGTTGATGCTGCTTAGACATTTCCAACTTGTAGGTGAATCCTAATCATGGTCCCTATATTAAAGAAATGCATTTTTGTTAGGTCATTTTTTGTAATTTCATGCAATTTTATATTTTTAGGGCAGTTATTTCAATTTTACGTCATTACTTTGTCATTTCCTTTTTTATTTAGTCATTTTCATGCATTTACATTCAGTATATTAACTTTTTGTCGTATGTTTTCTCATAGGATAATATAAATTACTAGGTTAGTATGTTGCAACATTTTTTGTAGGATCTATTTTAAAAACTACTTTCTTACTTTTCTTCTCAAATGCTCCAATCAAGAACAGAGTCTTTAGAGCTACAACATCCTTTCTACGTTCACAGTTTTTAGAATTACGTACAGGTCATTCTTTACAATTATTAAGTCATTTTCTTTAAAATTTAGGGTCATTTTATAGGTCATTTTTTAAACAATTTTAGGTCATCAGAATCCGGGCCTTGTTTATTACCATAACCTAATCTATAAATACACGATAGTAGTAATTTAATTTAACAGCCTGTTAAGTTCTTGTAACGGTCGAACGTTACAACTTTTATGTTATTTTGAACGTATATTTTAAAAGGAAAATAAAGTCAGGTTGCTTTTGCTTAAAACAGTAATTGAAAAATGTTTTGATAATTTCGTATGATATTGTTGGCAACAATTTGTTTTCAAACAAATGACTGACAAACGACAAATGACATACCAGAAACACAAACATATCCATGTATTAAATACATACGTTTTTAGGTGGATTTCGAAGAAAAACCTACCTATTGCAATCGATACCATGTCATGACTTTCGAAAAATTCTTACATTTCTTTACGTTTCATGCCTCCCTAAGTATGAAACCACCGCCCGTTCAAAAAAAATGTTTGTGATATTTATATATATATATACACATCTTTACACGTTAGCGGCCATAATCTTGAAGATATTTGAACCAAATGTCATTGTGTTATTTCTAGGCCCAATAGTTCGGACAAGTTCGTTAATGAGCAAAATTGGCCCAAGGGGGTGGTCGGGGGAGGGGGTTGAAATTTTGAAACATTTATAACTCGCCCCCCTATGAAGTATAGAGGGAAACTTTGTTACAATAAATTAGAGTACTCCCTATGGAGTTCACAGTGACACCAACGATTCGGAGGTTCTGGGGGTAAGAGTGGGGGTGGGGGGGGTATGGAAATTCGAAATTTTTGAAACCACGTCTTGTGGGGTGTCGTTAAAAATCTCTTGATGAGTGCTCTACAAATCAATAACTAGTTTCTCGATAGTTATCATATAAGGCGAGATTTGAATGTTTGAAAAAGTGCTCTTTCCTCTTTTTTGCAGTTATTGTTGCGGGTTTGTCATGCCTAGACTAAAGAAGAAGAGTGCTGCATAGTGATAATAAATTAAACCAAAAGCACTTCGAAATCTACCTCAGCCTGTAGGCCTGACTAAAGGGATTTTTATATTTCTCTTGAAATTAAAAATACGTGTAGCCTACTAAATTTGTATGTTGAAAAGTAATTTCAATAGCTTTGTTCAGACGGACAGAATATTCAGGCTGTGTCTGTTATTGAATGTTACGATGTATTGAATATTGGAAATGTTTATGTATAATACAAGTGCACTTGACAAAGCTGACATCTCTGGTGAAGACGTGAAGAATCTGTCAATTACACATCCCATGCAAAATGCGTTTCATAGCAGTGAGTTTAAAAACTAATTTTATGTGTACTTTCTACTGATTGAGTGGAAATAAATAAACTGCATACGTCATTCAAAACACGTTTCTCATTCAGTCACGTAATTTGATTGCAACATACACTCATAGGTAACAAATTCAACACATATATATAATTTTAATTAACATTAATCATGTGATAGAATGGTACTTTCGTAAGATTGTTGAATGGGAAAAGTCTGTCCATGTATTCTTTTAAATTACATTATTGATTATCCACACACACATATATATATATCCATCTCTGGTTGGTGGAAGAGAAGTCCTTAAGGTCTTAACTACATCAGAGCGAAGTAAGTAAATTAATTATTTAACAAATATTAATTGCATCTCCTCAATACAAGCTTTGCTCATGTGAAGGTTTTCAAACAAGGTTCGTAATATCTTAATGTATGTAATGGGGTACTCCATAGTGGCTGAGGCACCATGGCCTTCATAAGTCCTTCATAAGTTACTTTCCAATTACAAAATAAAAAAACCCGGGTGACGCCGGGCCTTTTAAGCTAGTATATTATATCCTGTCTACGTGTATAATGCAGATAGATTTTGGTATGCCTTGTTAGTTCTCTGACATACAAATAATACATTGAAGCAAAGTGCTATTTACAGTCTGAAATAGACACACGTTCTACAATCCAGAGGGAAATGTTACAAGCTTGCTAGGAATGGGCACTCGGTTTATATCATGAAGGAAATGGAAGCACGTAGCATTGAAGCTAATCTCTTTGCGATAACAATAAAAGCGCATGTAACACTGCGACACTTCGTGAACTCTTTATAGCATGTCAGCTGGTATCGAGTTATCTCTTGCTCACAGAGGATTTACTACTTCTCTCTGAATTTAGACACCCATTTCGAAGGATTTGCACGGAATTGGGATCGATGCTACAAAAACGCAAATAGATTCTATTTCAGAAATCATTCGATGTAAAAGTGAATAGACCAATTCCGGGGTGCGCGGGCAAAGAGATTTAAGTCCACCATCCTAAAAAATTGAGATTTGATCATAGAGTTATAGATAAAAATGTTCTCTACATTTGTGTTAAGTCCAGTAAGTCATATTCAAAATTATACGTAGTTATGGATGTGTGCCCCATGGGTTTATCCATCTCTAAAGATATGTTGGGCTGGTATAGTGTGTTAAGTCACTCTAATTCTCAGTAACAAGAAAGTGGACTTAACTCTCTTTGCCCGCGCACCCCGGAATTGCTATAACTTACGTCACATTTCAACTATAGCCCTAGCATGCGTTATGTTCATTAGGGCTTTACTTTTTTTGGAGAAACAATAAATAATAAATAGCCAAACAGTCAGTAACCAATCTTTATTGATGTCGTGAGCAACAGTTAGTGCAGTAGAAGTGTGTTTTAAATAATAAAATCAGGTAAATTGATATAACAAAGTGCCTGAATGCTCTTGTTTAATCAGTGATAATTGCAATTATGATATGCAGAAAATAAATTATTTTTGTAATCGATTTCCGAGTTAAGCTCCAGAACGATTCATTTAGCAGGGCTTGTGGAAGAACAAAGGTCTAAAGTTTGATAAGCATACGTGAAGGAATATATGGCTAGTGTTATTTGTCAAATCTAACTGTATTGCAACTTCCAAAGCCATATATATGAACACTGTAAAACAATATGTTGTCATGTCAACTGATCTCGTATTTTATCCATATATCAACACCGGTAAATTGAGGCCATTTTTCAGGTGTGTAATTATTTTCTGTACGTTAGGATGTATTCATAGCTATGGTCTTCATAGCTATGGTCTTCATAGCTATAGGAGTGTTTTCTTAAAGACTGTGGCTTTTTTTTTAATCTGTGAAGACCATTCGAGCGTCTTTAAAAATCCGTTCATATGTTTCCATCCATGAAAGAAATTATTGTATTTACATCATATGGGGGAATTATTACAGTTAAAACTTGAAAATTGTTCTAAATATCGCTATGCTTTACTAATGGCATTGAACTTAAATAAAAGAAAACTTCTAAGATGTACCGTTTGTAATACGTAATAATTATTAAATAATTTATTTTCAAATAGTTTTTACTACTACAGTTAGAATACTTTCAAATTTATTTTATTGTACATTTACGATTTATACATGAAGGATTACAAGATCATAAGTCAAACAGAGGTTGAACTGTATATCATGGAAAGTAAAAACTGATGACCTACAACGAACTCTTTTGTCGAACCCTGTCCTCCGTCGTGTAACCTGAGCAATCGATAAATTGTTGAAATGCTGTGCGACCTTCACTCCAAAGCGGAAATCAAATTTCCATCCTATGAAACTCACTTCCTGCAGCGAGATGAAGAGGCTACTCAACGCAGACTAGGGGCTATGGCCTGTCTGTAGTTAGAAATTTGATATTATCCCTCGACCAGTTTCTCTCTGCCGCTGTACCAATCGAGTATAAGATTATGTGGAATTTCAAACAATCGCAAGTGTCTATCGTCATTATTTTATTGTTTTATTTTTACCCACTTTCATTTTGTTTCATCTACCGTGCAATGGTTTAGGACTGAATACTGAAACAGCTTCATACTTCTTGTAGCTTCTTTGATCAGTAACAATCACTGACCATAGCGACTGCTTATGTGTGTTTGTGTTTGTATATATATATATATATATATATATATATATATATATGGAAATCAGTTATCATGACAACATATTGTAAAACAGTATGTTGTCATGATAACTGATTTCCATTTCATAAATTCTTTCTAATATAATATTACCATAAAATAGGCACTAAATTGGGCATTACTCCGGTACCGGTAAACCGATTTGGTCCAGTATCAATAGGTTTCATCCCAAGAACGTTAGGCTATAAACGCGTAGCCTATACAAAGTTTCATGAAAATCCGATAAAGCGTATTTGAGTTATCGCCTGTACAGGCACACGGACTTGCGAACAGACGGACAGACATTTTCCCGTCCCCTACACAATCTTATAAAGTACCATTCTGGCACTTAATATATAATAATATCAATAACATTAGATATTAGTAGTTGCACCACTGGCACCAGAGAGATTAATCTAGAGAAATAAACAGACGATATTCACAGAAAGTGTTTGTACGGGATATAACAGTAGGTACCTAAAACACGATATATCGATTGGATCGCCATATTTATCTCACTTACAGCGACAAATAGCGATGTGTTTTTATTCATTTTGTGAATCTGAGTTATTCTTTGCATGCTTAATGATGTAGGTATTCATCAGTAGAATTTTAAATCTCGTTTAATAATAAATACAATATTAATTACACCATATTTTTTTAGCAATGAGAGTAATCTGAAAAATTCAATAGCTCAAAGCTAACGAGAATCGCACGAAGCCCAACGATCGATATATCACAATATATCAGTTTGTCAAAGGCTATCTCGCTTACAATGAAACCAGAAAAGCGTAGTTTTTTTTATCATTTTCTTATTGTTCTTTACATAATTAACTCTGTGAGTATTCGCTACATAGTCACAACAAATATATCTCGAGGTGCGAATTTTCTCAAGATGAATTCCGAAACTGTCATGGTATTACCTAAGGCAATTTCCACAAATGTCAATATTTCTGAGTGGTTATTTTCTTATCGTAGGTAGGCTAATCCCACGAGAGTTGACGAGTTTATCGATAGATTCGCGACTGTGCAGCAGGAGCGAATTTATCTGATGCAACTCGTCAACTCGAGTTGGATTTATTAAGACTTCCATGAATAAAATGTAACGGATTACATAAATAGTAATTACTTTCGTGCTTTGTTGTATAAAAACAAAAATAACAGTTGTGAGATCACGGCGTACTGTGAATCAACCATCCATGAATCGATTCGAGCTACCACGGTGTAATCAGAGCTACCAATGGTGCATATAAGACATAGTTAACTTGTGAGATCACGGCATAATGTGAATCAACCATCCATAAATCGATTCGAGCTACCATGGTGTAATCAGAGCTACCAATGGCGCATATAAGACATAATTAACTTCATTCAGGTAAGCTAACAGCAGAACAGAATAAACGCGAACGAAATGGCCTGCATCGAATCGAAATTGTATTCTTAATCAATGTACATTTCTATTATTTCAATTTCCAAACAAGTTATGTTGTATAAAATAATCTGTTTTCGTGCCGCTTAGTGGCAGTATCTGGCTATTAATCACTGCACATTGTTACTCACGTCTCCAGTAACGAGCAGACGGTTTTATCACGATAAAACACCATTCTCGCGATTCCTACAAGAATATTGCAAGATAAACGGCCGTGATTGGTCTATATCCGAGGAATTGCTCAACGTTATTGGTCATTATCAAACACGCGGCGTATGAGTTGAATAGTCCTTTTAAAATATAATTTGAACAACACACATCTGCAATCATTGGAATATCTACAGGAGGCCTATAAGTGGTTTGAAATGCTTAGGCCTACATAATATGTAGTGGTGGAAGAATCTACATTCACGACATGATTGCCTGATGAAAATCATGAAAAACATGTATTTTTTGTCTCATATGCATGCATGATTTGTCGAACAATAATAAACACATGTATTGTACATAAATAAGATCTAAAACATGGAATAAAGGGTATTTACAAGACAGACTCTATTGAATGTAGGGGGAACCATGAAATTCGCGAATTTAACAGGAAATTGGCGCCACAAGTCTATTTTGTCGCCATAACTACTATTTCCAGCAATATACAGCTTTCTATTCGAAACGGAATCTAAGGGGAGGTGGAGTTCGTAAAGAAACTCCAATAAAGAAAGCTGAGCTCCTAGAAATAAAAACAAGACAAAGTTTCACACACAGACCGGAGATATCTAAGCAATAAAAAACATTGGGAAGAGGAAAACTTGTCTCAGCGTGGGTGTTCTTTACTCGTCTATATGAAAAGACTATTGGCTTCCTATACGTGTGTACATTCTCTCTATATTGCACATATTGCCATCTTTAATATTACGTTATCCCTTAACCATAACATCTTGGTGTTGGGCTAACAATTTAATTGTAAATGTCGATAAAAAAAAAAGCATGTCTGTATTTTAGTAATACTACCACTTCACATGAAATATGTTTTAAATCGAATGAGGTTATTTTAAAGCCCTTGGCTACTACCAAATTTTTGGGTATTAATTTAGATTGTAACTTAAATTGGAAACAGCAGATAGACCAGGTATGCAATAAATGAAAGAGCTTGTTTTGCTATTAGATGTCTGAAAGATTGTCTTGATTTTAAGAATTTACTAACAATATATTATACTACAGTTCAATCAGTTTTATCTTATGACATGTTAATTTGGGGCAGTTCCACTGAAGTATAGAGAGTATTTATTATTTTAAAAATAGTTCTAAGAATTATATTTAACATGAAGCAAGTAGCGAATTTATCTGACGAAACTCGTCAACTCGGGTTGGATTTATTAAGACTATTCTCTGAATAAAAATGTAACGGATTATACAAATAATAATTACTTTCGTGCTTTATTATATAAAAACAAAACTAACAGCTGCGAGTTCACGGCATACTATGAATCAACCATTCATGGATCGATTCGAATTACCATGTTGTAACCAGTGCTACCAATTGTGCATATAAGACTTAGCTAACTTAATTCAGGGAAGCTAACAGCAGAACACACGAACTGCCTTGTACTTAATTGGAATTGTGCTTTTAATCAATGTACATTTCTATTATTTCAATTTCCAAACAAGTCATGTTGTATAAAATAATCTGTTTTATGTGCTATTTAATGGCAACATGTGATGTATTATTCACTGCACATTGATGCTTTCGTGTCCAGTAAAGAGCAGACGATTTTACCCAATAAAATGTCATCCTCGCGATTCCTACAAGAATATTGTAAGAGAGGAATTGCTAAACGTTATTGGTCAATATCAAACACGCGGCATATTCGAGTGGAATGATCTCCCAAAACATGACCTTAAACACATAACGGCAGTAAGTTACCCAATTTAGTGTATATTTTAAAGACGTGGTAACTCAAATACGCTTTACCGGATTTTTGTGAAACTTGGTATACACATTTACAATGTCCATGGGAAGACGACTATTCATAATGGATAAAATCGGTTGATCTGTTTCGGAGTAATGCTCAATTTAGTGCCTATTTTATGGCAATATACGTATTCGAAAGAATTTATAAAAAAATGAAAATCAGTTATCTTGACAACATAGCCTATTGTTTTATTGTGATCTTATAAGGCCTTGGAAATTAAAATACAGGTAGCTATGACAAAAAACACTATCGTTTTACATGCGCTTATCCAACTAGACCGTTAAAATGACCCAGGTGGCCGAGATGGTAGACCTTTCTTCTTCCGTAAGCCCTTCTTAATGAATAAATCTGGAGCTTAACTTGGAAATCAATTTTAAAAAAAAACATATTCTGCATATCATAATTGCAGTCATAACTGATTAAACAAAAACATACTGGCACTTTTTTTACATCAGTTTACCTGATTTTATTTTAATGTTATTTTCTACCCCTTCAATCTTCACTGTTTTATCTCTTACACTCTGTATTCTTATATTCCCTTCTCTCTCTCTCTCTCTCTCTCTCTCTCTCTCTCTCTCTCTTCTCTCCTCTTTCTCTTTCTTCGTTTGCTTCTGTCTAACCCACACAGTTGCAGAGTACTAAAACATAAGCTATGTGTAGGCACAAAGAAATAGTACACCAAATAAGCAGAGGGTTGATGTAAAAGAGGCTGACCATGGTTTTAATTTAATTTAGAGACGGAATATAAATGAAAGTTGTTTTAGGGCTTGAATGGGACAAGAGATACGACATATGAGAGAATTTAAACTTTGTAAATGTGAGAGCATCTCTCGAAGCGTGTGAAGGAATGTAGTTAGTAAGTATTCTCAATTCAGAGGCTAAATAACTTTTATGCGTTTGTTGTAATAGAAAAGAGAATTTACTGTAAAAATACGGCTTGCTATCATAAACTGATGTATGTAATGGTACCATAACAATCAAGAGGTTACTCGATATACAGTGAAAACCGCTTATCACGGATAATGTTATCAGGCGGGTAATGTTATCGACCCCAGGGCCATAGTGCCACCAGAAGGATTAGGCAAATTGAAAAACTCCAACGAACTCATTGGGAATCTAACCCGCGACCTTCCGGTTTGTAGCGCAGCGCCTCAACCACTACGCTACGGCGTACCCCAAAATCGTCTGATATTACAGATAAATCTAACACAAGCATTTTTAGCTCGTTGAAGTAGGTCAATTCCAGTAAGGTTTGTAAACGCAATATGGCAGTAAACGAAATGAGGTAACAGTACCACATCGACTAGATTTTATTTTTTTAGTTGATGGTATAAGAAAATACAGGGAATCCATTATATGCGGAAACTTTTTAACAGCGTTGCTCCTGCTCACACTTTCCCCGCTGTTGCGCTTGCACCGGCCGGGACCGTGTTCCGTTACTACCGGCAAATCGGCAAATCAAGACTTTAGAAACAATACAAAATAGAATAACTCAACCAATTTATTATCAAAATAGGCCTACATGTAGAGGCTTATTACTCACCATTTTGTACGGATGGTACAGTCAGGATATTTACGAGAAAATCTCCGAACGCGCCTTCTATGGTTATTTCTCAATAAGTAACATTCCACCAAATAAATTCGCTGTTCAACCGTATACATTTTCGATTATACAATAGACAAGCGTCTCACTACAAGACACTACAAGACACCGAAGCAACTAACCGCTTGTAGGGTCTATGCTTTGTACAATGCTAGCGCGGCAATGCGGCAGTGATCCAGGTTTCCTCATAAAATGGACTCACTGTACGCTGATTCCAATCTTTATAAATCCCGGGAACAGATTGTGATAGTACGCAGTGTTGTAGCTTCATTGCATTAGTTTAGATTCATCACAGTTTTCAATCACAGAGTAATTATTTTTCTCTTTGTCAGGGCCTTTAAACAACATTCACTGGACACAAATAAACTCAGAGAATTGTTTGTGATAACCAGGGCCCGGATTCTGATGACCTAAAATTGTTTGAAAAATGACCCTAAATTTTAAAGAAAATTACCTAATAAAAAATGACCTAAAAACTGATATTTTATTTATAAAAAAATATTATTTTACACACAAAGTTATAGACTAGTTTGTACATAATTGTAAAAACTGTAAATAACTGTAATGTTGTGAATGTTCTTTTATCACGGAAATTTATACTGGCACTGAGGCACTGGCGAGTCAAAATTCGGCATTTCCTTTTGTGGTCTGCCGGATTTTATTGTTGTTTAATTGAGGGTAACCCGTAGTTTGCACTCTCAAATCCAAGCAGGTGGCAGACTCTGGTGCCAAGTCAGTCTAATAACACAAATAATACAAAATTTTGGCGTTTCTTTGATTCTCACTTCCGACTGAGACATGTCAACACTTTAACGCCGAATTTTTCCTTCTTGCATTAAACAAATAACACTTCAAAGACAGCGACGTAAAAAAAAGTTAATACACTCAATGTAAATGCATGAAAATGACTAAATAAGGAAGCAAATGAGACGAAAATGACAAAATAATGACCTAAAACTAAAATAAATGCCTTAAAAATATAAAATTGCATAAAATGAAAAAAAAATGGCCTAATAAAAATGCATTTCTATAATCTAGGGGCCATGATTAGGATTTATCTACAAGTTGGCATTGTCTATGCAGCATTAATAAAAATATGACATGTCATTAGAATCCGGGCCCTGGTGATAACAGTTTCCTCCAGTAAACAGTAGTAAAAGTATACGGGGAGTATACACGATAATTAGGTCAGCTCATAGAAGCAGTTGGAATAGTTCTTGCCTCAGGATATTCATGGGTTTGTGCTGCATTCACCATGACCTTCTGCAACTCACAGAACCTTAACAAACCTCATACAATACAAGATTATCTTCCCTTGTATTGCTCGCCCATGTAGTCTGCTTAATGGAGAATGTAAATTTAGCTTTAGGCTTTAGATGGAGAAGACAATCCATGAATACGGTTCGTATGTGATAATGCGATTTTCTAGCGGAAGATATCGACTAATTTCCGCTATTTCATTTATTTAGATTATTGTGAAATGATTGCCTCTTTTAGGTTACACAAGTCATAAGTTCTTTCTTTGCCAGAGTTTATTTGGTATTATTCGTATCACATCTTCATTGATAAATTGCAATACGTGTCATCTTGTGCCTAAAAATTCGACGTCTGCTTTCACTGGATATGCGACTAGTTGCGAGGCGATAAGGTAATCGACAGGTCGATCGCCACCAAGATTAAAATATTACTACCTACTGGTTAGTATCCCTTCCAACTGGAGAATATAATATTAGCAGTGAACACTTAAATCCTTTAAGTAAGGACGTAAGGTACAAGAAATAACCTATGGGCCTAATTATTGTGTTAATAATAGTTAGAAAACGATGCATATTTTGCGCTTATCTAACTATTATTATTATTGCGTTAACTGTTTTCTCTGCAGTCCGGCATGAGTTTGTATATTGTGTGAGAATATGAGTAGCATGCATATTTTAATGGTTGATAACTAGGTACTATGTGAGCTGCACTCAGAATTTGTATACAAGAAACCGAGTGAGGTAAGGTACAGTCGGTCAAATAAAAAATGTCGGGCGGTATTTGATTAAGTATCACGAACGAGCATCTGCGCATGTACAGGAAGACTTAAGGTTAGGTTCACACACGCCTCTTGTCTATCCATGTATTTTCTTGATTATTTAGTCAGTTTTGTTCCTAAACAAACATGTATAGAAGGCTCTGGCTATATGCCTCAAATCCGCCATATTCTTGGTTGCAAATTTTTATAATATTAATAATTAATAGATTCGCGAGGAATATGTTTATTCAAGGAGCATATTTTAAAGATTTTATTTTATAATACCGGTACTTCTAGTGCAAAATCAATTACTTACGCTCAGCATCTGCAACCAATCTTAGCATCGAAATACGCGTCCGGCCAGATCAACGTTTGCTATGAAAACTTCCGGTCGCATTATAGTAAAGTTCGCACTACTGCACTGAACTGCTCTTTCATAAATATGGAACCTTCTCGTTGCTTCAGAGGCCGAAATATGCAGGTCAATTACAGCCCTAACTACACTTTCTCTCACGTTAACATTTGTATGTGGCGATGACACAAAGCAAAATGAATTATGACAATGCATTAAGTTGAATATCGTGTGTTGGGCTTTCCGCGATCTTCATTTTTTTCCCTCCTTGTTCATATTTTCCCTCCTGCCGCATGGCCTCATATGTTCCGAAAATGACCTGTATTTTGTGTTTTTTATAGGAAACTTGTGAACTAATGCGTCAAAACTTTAATTTTAACAGCATACGAGTCCCGACGTTTTTTATTTGACCGACTGTACTTGAGTATTATTATTATTATTGTGTTAACTGTTTTCTCTGCAGTCCGGCATGTGTTTGTATATTGTGTGAGAATTTTAGTATCATGCATATTTTAATGGCTGATAAGAAATCGACTCCTCGTCCTATTCGTATAAAAAATAGGATGCAATAGCCATTCGTTTAGTGCATTGGAGAATATCGTAAATTTAGAAACTCTTCTACGATTCTCCTCTTAACTATCTTGTATCGCAATATAGGCTACTATGTGAGCTTCACTCAGAATTTATATTCAAGAAACCGAGTGAGGTAAGGTACTCTGGGTTTTTCTCCAGGGCTTGACAGTGATGAGTTCTAAAGAAGAGAGAGACTCTTGATTTAATAAGCGACTCGCTAGTAGCAATGATGTTACCAAGCTTCTCTGACGTCTTACATCCTACGAGAAGAATATTATATAAACGCTCTCAGGTTCTCATACTGTAATCTTTTTCTTACATGTAAAAATAACGTATGTTGCAAGGGCATAATAATTGATTGCATTGGTCACATTGAATAAAATCGAATAATTTTGTTTCTCTTTTCTCTTTCGTAGTTTTATAGGGACCTTTATGCGATCCGTGCCGCCCGGGCCTTAGCGGGCTGCGACCTGTCGGGAGAGGAATGAACTATGGATCACAACACAGACACGCTTTTTTGACCAGACAAGGACATGGAAGGCCTCCCCGGATGGGTGATCAGCCCAATGCCTGGGCCACCTCCGAGACAACACAAGCACATAAGGACGAGACACACCATTCACACACACACACACTCACTCTGAACAAGGCTAGGATGGGATGAAGATGATAATGACTGCCAGATGATATCCGGGGACCACAAGGGCCTAAAGTTATCTGACATTTGTCTCACAGGTGAGGAAAAACCCCACCTAGGTAACTTGTCCCGAACAGGAATCGAACCCGGGCCCGCTGCATGAGAGGAGCGAACGTATGCCACAGCGGTGGACATAATTGAGATAACCCGTGGCGCTACAGCCCTGCAGGGATTTGGCCTACCACCCGACTGCTGCGTCATCTATCATAGGCAGATGGCAGGATTGGGAGATGTGGTCAGCATGCCGACACCCACGGCCGTTAATGGTGGTTTCCATGACCGGAGCTGCTACTTTTCTATCAAGTAGCTCACTGTGAATCACGAGGCTGAGTGCACCCCTACCAGACCTCCCTACCTCATAAAAATCCTAGGAGGTACCGGGGATTGAACCCGGGCCGACGGATCTGTAGTCAGCGACGCTAACACCGAATTTAAATCATTTTTAAACCTGTAAGCTAGCTATAATGTAGGTTGCTTTCATTGTGTTGGGAAGAATTGATTGAACCTGTGTAAGTAAGGAACATAAAGATAATTTTAATGCGCGAGAGATAGTAATAAAAGTGAAATACAGCAGATATCGTCCACCATACGTATTAAACACCATTATGTTCAGCTTAGGTGTGCAATATTTATAATGTATGTTAGCAATCCTGTGAGATAAACCAGTGGTCTAGCATGCTTAACTAAAGCGGATCATAGACTATAGAGTATCCGTGCTGTAACAACGCTGCTTATTTCTACATCATTAACGCTCTTGAGTTTCATTAAAAGGGACATAAAAGTTTTATGTTTATGGTAATGCGTGGTTTGGAGGCTTCGTTTTAATACTCTAATAATCACTATAAAACAGTATTTGGTTCATTTTATTCTTGCATATATTCACTTTACGTTATAGTCCATAAATTTACTCAAGAATGTCCGAAATAAGCATATCTAGATACAAGCTGTAGGTGCAAACTGTTAGCTGCAAATCTAGGTACAACTAGTAGTTTTACTCATAGTGCTAAGCAATGATAAAAAAATTAGATGAGTAAATTTAATTCTTTACAGTGTTTTGCAGATGACAAGCCGTTTGTTCTTCTCCTTGCTTAGATACGCGGTCCAATCAGAGACGGCGAGACGGAGGAAAGACTTTCTGCTAGCGGTATTTCGTTAGCTCGTACACTTGATTGGCTGTGAAGGAATTTGCTTTTCATTTGAAAAATACTGTAGCTTTACCGTATGTCTAAAATCTGAGAGCCCCAAACTCCTGGAACCCTTAGAGCCTCCACAGCCTGTAAGACCTGCAGGAAATACTTTATTTTTTGAAGTGAAACTTCTTTAGGCGCGCTAGGAGTAAATCGAGAGCTAACCCAAAGTTGCGTTACGCCCTAGCGTTACGAACAAAATCATCACGAAAGTAGTGGGGGTAAATAGCAAGCATAGAGTTGTTGTCGAAAGAGTGGGGCCACGGGAACGCGCGGGGGAAAGGTATCAAGCATTGAGTGGGGGTATTACTGCTCCGTGCTAGTGGCGTGGTGAGCCCTTCAACATTAAGATGGCTCTACTCGTTCCGCGAGCATCATTTACACGTCACTAATGTTCTCGGAAACTTAACCAAAGCGTCCCGTTCGTGTAAACAAACACAGTGGCTGCGATCAGTGACAGTTTGGGCATTAGTTCATCACAACTGTGTTATTGTTTTATACGTATTCGATTTAAAATGCCAAAAAAGTGAATTTCTTATTTTATTTTTTATTCAGATGATTTCCTTCTTCCGTTCGATATAATTATATGTGTTCCTCTATTTCACTCTCGACGTTGCCAAAGAAGTTTCACCTTTGTCGCGTGGCGTTCCACGCAACCGATTTTTTACATATCTTCAGGGGCGGATCCAGGATTTATTGAAGGGAGTTTACAAATTACAAATTACCAAAGATTCGGAAATCTGATGGTGACTAAGCGAAGGGGATTGCTGAGTGCAGGCGTTTTGCTTCAACATGACAACGCCCGTCCTCATGCTGCTCGTGTAACCGTGAAAACCCTCGACGACATATGCTTCAGGTGCCTCCCTCATCTGCCATACTTGCCAGGTTTGGCACCATCAGATTTCCGCATCCTTAGTCCATTAAAGGAGCTCCTTGGAGGGCAGAAGTTCAAGTCTGATGAAGACATCCAATTGGCGGTGCATGAGTCAACCAGAATAATTTTCTCATGCGGTATCGAAGCATTTCCTATCTGATGGCATAAGTGCATTGAACTGGTAGGGGACTATGTAGAAAAATAATATACAAGCAAACGTTCTTCCTGCAGAAAAATAATGGGAAAAAAATTAATTGTGGTTTTCATTTGATTCTCTCTCGTACTTTCGACGAATAAAAAAGGTCAAATCAATGAAAAAGAAAAACCGATCCGCCACTGCTTTTGTCTCTATCTTCAACTAGACAACCTAATATGCCTCACTGATTGTGTCGTCTGCAACTCAATGCAATATTCGCATCAGTCCTTCCTCCATAAAGAAAGCTGTATGCACCTCTGGGTCAGATAAAATCGATTGAGGTCTCTACGCATGTGTCGTTTGGATTACCGTGCTTTCTCATGAAATCGCAAGTTCAGTACGGGTCCAGACAGCGACCAATGCCGATGCGCTGGCCTTTATGCCGCAGGGTGAATGTCATTTGTTACGATAGTCATCTGACAATATGAGTGTGTCGGTGAAAATCGCTAGTGTTTTCGTGGCGCTGCTTTCTCCTATATTGGCGGAAAGTTTGGCCAAAGATTGGGGTGATGGCAAAGGTAAACTAGTTTAATCTACATGTTATATTGTATAATTATTCTATTATTCGATGTGGCAAAATCGGGTGGGGAGAAGTTGCAAAGAAAGACCCTTAGCCCTTTGATTTCTCGTCAGATGTGCAAAATAAAAATTCGTTTAACAAAGCCTCTCGACTATTGTTTATTACTTTCTGAACTAGAAATTCCTGGTATGTAGTGCATCTACTCAGCCACAGTTCACCACAAAAATATGAGACGCATAAATGTTGCATTTCGTTGGCATAACATGTTTTTTTTTTCTTTCATTCTTTTCTTTTCTTCAATACATCGCGGCTCCGCCCGCGTTTAATAACTCAATTGTTAGATGTTTTTAAATTGCTTAAAAATTAAAACATTTATTAATGTTGACATCGTTTTAACATGAATTGTGTGAATTACATAATTTTATTTCTAATTATTTTGTTAAGACATAGTAAGTAAATAATTAAATCAACTAAAATGAATCATGTTCTGCTATTAATAAAGGCTTACAGATTTGAAACACCAAATCGGTTGGCCAGTACCGGAATAATGCCCAATTTAGTGTTTTTATGTTAATATATAAGAAGTCGCGATAACTCAAATATGCTTTATTGGATTTTCCTGAAATTTTGTATAGGCCTACCCATTAATAATGTACGTGGAAAGACGTCTACTGATATTGGACCAAATCGGTAGACCGGTACCGGAGTGAAACCCAATTTAGTGTATATTTTAAAGACGCGGTAACTCAAATACGCTTTACCGGATTTTTATGAAACTTGGTATACACATTTATAATGTCCATGGGAAGAAGTCTATTCATAATGGATAAAATCGGTTGACCTGTTTCGGAGTAATGCTCAATTTAGTGCCTATTTTATGGTAATATACGTATTCGAAAGAATTTATTTAAAAAAATGAAAATCAGTTATCTTGACAACATAGCCTATTGTTTTACTGTGATCTTATAAGGCCTTGGAAATTAAAATACAGGTAGCTATGACAAAAAACATATTGATTTACATGCGCTTATCCAACTAGACCGTTAAAATGACCCAGGTGGCCGAGATTGTAGACCTTTCTTCTTCCCTAAGCCCTGCTTAATGAATAAATCTGGAGCTTAACTTGGAAATCAATTTTAAAAAAAACATATTCTGCATATCATAATTGCAGTATTAACTGATTAAACAAAAACATACTGGCACTTTGTTACATCAGTTTACCTGATTTTATTTATATTACACAATACACAATTAAATACAAATACATAAAACAAAATATAACTAGCTTAAAATCCAACATCGAGAATAAAAGTAATAAAAAGAAGAAAAAGATGTAAAGTGGGAAGAACAAAATTGAAATCTTGTGGTGTAAGTAATAAAATGGGTATTTAAATATCTACTGAATAAAACTGTTAATAATTTAAAAGCAGATGCATTTCACGATTACAGTTCGTCGCGTTTGCGTTTTCGAAGCATCAGTTTAGTGTAATACATTTCAGTTGTCAAATCAATTGCAGATGGCTTTGCCTATTTTTGTCATACCTTGGAAACAAAAGCATCGCGATCGCTTGAATTTTGTAAGCTAAACCTGGTCGAATCATTTGTCTGTAATATCAAGGCACACAGACATCTGAAAATTTCACCCTAGACAGAAGAAGGATAATGAATGTAGGCCTAAATGAGCAAACATTGTTCGATTTGGACGAAACTCCCTATGCCAGGGAACTCGCATCTCCCATGCTGCACTTTCTAATCGTAGAATTCACTTCAAAGCCGGATTTATAGCTGTTTCATTAATTAGGCCTATCAATAGTTTAGTTTAGACCTATGAATGTTTTGCGTACAAAGTGTTAATAAATAAAATATTTCAATTATTTTGCTCTTAATTTTTAATCTTCCGTATAATTATCGTGGGCGAAGCCGCGGGAACAGGTAGAGACTTGGAATTTTGACAGTACCTTCGTTTCATAATGTAGGTGCTCACTAAGAAAGGATTTTGAAAAATTCTGATTCTAAATGCCAAAAATTAAATGTTTTTGAAAATACTTAATCCCTTTTTGCATAGAATTATCGAAACAAAATCACAGAACATATTGTTGCCAATGGTATAGGTGGGTTTGGATTAAATTAAATGGATGTTTGACAAATTAGAGAAGGTATCATTATAATTCATATTATCTATATTAATAAAAGGAATTGTCCTCGATGTCCAGCGAAATCTACTGAACGCAGAGATCTGAAATTTTAAACATAGGTGGGCTGAAGGGTTGGAAAATGCACCTCGAAGCCGGAATTTTAATTTTAGTTTTCGTTCGTGAGTTATGAGTGAAAAACGAGCAAAAAACGTGCATTTTTTGCGTTTTCAAAACATAAGTTTTCTGTTATACATTTCAATGTCAAATCAATTACAGTTGGCTTTGGCTATTTTTGTCATATCTTGAAAATAAAACTTTCGCGATCGCTTGAATGTTGTAAACCCTAAATATGGTCAAACGTTTTATTTGGACGAATCTCACTATACAGAGGTTTTCTGGGCCAAGAAACTCGAATCTGAGGTCGCTTTTACCAGGCGACGCTATCTAATCGTGGTATGTAGTCCACGTGATTTAGGTGTTAATAAATATAATGATTTTACTATTATGCTCTTAATTTTTTATTTTTGAAATAATTATCGCGGGCGAAGCCGCGGGCACATGCTAGTATCTATATAAAGACGTAGAGTTTGATAATCGAAAGTCCTTCATAAGTTATTTTCGAATTTACAAAATACAAAACCCGAGCGACGCCGGGCCTTTTAAGCTACTCTTGCAATAAATATTTCGTACTTATTAATGTTTTTGTTTTCCTTATCGACGATCGGTACTTACTTTCCGGACACGCCTCGTATGTTTTGATCCTCCCAAACTTGCTTTCGAACTCCACAATATCATTTCTTTCCCGCTCTGTCCCCGTCTCTTTCATTCATCGTGCTCCGAGTTATGTGGACAGTGTGTATAAGAGCGGTGAGCAAAAAGAATAAACCTACCAGGAGTTGTATATTTGAGTTTCATTTATTCTGTTTGTTAATTAGGGGACGGATTTGAAATGAAGTTTCTTGTTAAGGACATGAATGGGAAGAGAGGTACAGAATAACAGCGAATTGAAGTATCTTAGCATCCCTTTTATATACTGCGAAGTAAGTTAACCATTTCAGTGGAAGCAACATTCAGAGACTGTTTATATCAACAACTGAGAGTTAGTTTACACAAAGTTATAATTATAGTAGTCACGGAAACGGTATTCTGTTATTCAGAGAAACATTGCGAATAAGTTCTTGTGAAATTAAGGAAATTAGTTCTGTAGCTATACATATGTAATGTAGTATAGCGTAACTTTGATAAATGTTTTCTGGAATGTTAGAAAGCTATACAATTTGTGTACTTACTGCAGCAGTAGTTTATGTAATCAAAACCCCAAGTTGGCAGCTGAGACTTTTTATGGCAATAATAGCTCGGACTTTTTCATTTCATAGAGCTCTCTGTAAGTGAAAGAAAAAAGGAAGAACTGTTATTCAATAAACGTAATCTCAAGTGAACATTCCTATATTATTAGAGTAAGATATTTATGTTTTTTAAAAATAAAACCAACTTTGTATCCTTCATTTGGTATAATTAGGAACCTGATATTTTTATGGAAATAAATCTGTTGATTTCGGTGTTAATTTTTTTATATTTCGGTGGATATATTGTAGTCTTCTACGTTTGGATTGCAGAAAGGTTACTTTTTATTCAGGCCTACAATAATATTCAAATATCTGTATATGTTACCCTATGATCCCCAGGTGGGGCGAAGGGGCCTCCAATGGAGGTTTCATTACCTATACTAATTTTGATATGCTTATTTTCCGAGAGAGGGTAGAGGGACAGGTGGTAAGCCCATCGCCTCGCAACCCCCCCCCCCCCCTCTGGAAACGAAGTATTTTTTGGACGTGAAAGGGCCGAGAAATTTTGTCCAGAGGCTCTAATTTAGGCTTGGAGTTCTTTTACGTGCCGTAAATCTACGACACGGGACCCCCAGCTTAAAGTCCCTCCCGGAGGACTCCGTGCCCAGGATTTTTACGTCCTGAAAATTCCATGGACCGCGGCCGGGTTTGATCCCGCGCCCTGCGGATCTAGAGGCGGGCACGCTACCTCCAGACCACCGCGGCCGACAATATTCAAATATAGTGCACAAAAATACAGCCAGAAGTATTATAGCCTAAAACATTGTTTGGCAATGAAAGTAAATTTTAGTTTTATTCTTGAAAAGGATTTTTTAAATTTCTGGGTCATTGTATCTGTGATATTTCAGTTCTGTTGTGTGTAGGCCTATGTGTATATTGTATAATGAGCCTCTAATGAGGGAAATGTTAATATAAATAGCCTAGCAATTTTCAGACAGAACAGTCAACTATATTCCATGAAACTTCTCTGCAGTTACAGAGACAGAATAAAAGGAAAACATGTTCCTTAGATAATGAAAAATAAATTTCGAACACTAACAATATTATAGTCGATTGATGACCACCTGTGGTTCGTAAGCTGCACAACTATGAGATATCTATTGTATTCCTTCCTCCCCATTATAATCATACTTATTCTTAAGTTACCGTCATCTATTCACATGTATTAGAAGTCTTTAGAAATAAACTGGATGCAAAATGAAGGATTATAGAGAAATCAGGTTTTGTTAAATGAAATAATTTTAGTTGCATATACCTTGATATAAAACAGATAAAATAATAATAATGCATTTCAGTCAATTTCACATAGAGACGTATCATTCCTTAAAAACCAAAATGCCATAAAGCCCTGAAGTTAGTAAGCTTATTAAAAAATTCTGCCAATTGATTTTTTCAGTCATTTTTTCTAAAAGATCCATGAACTCTGGCAATTTAAATTTCACGTAATTGTTTTTATACATATGCATATATGAATTTGAGAAGAAATATTCTTATGACACTATTCTTAGGCATATTTAAAATACAAGGATAAGTAGATGAACTTCCTGAAGTTTCGTTGTGACTAAGACTCATTATTCCTGTATTTCCAATACTAAGACTTAAAGAATATCTTATTTATCAATAGCTTTAAAGGATATCAGTTTATTTTAACTAAAAACCTTCAAGATATTCAAAGGTATTAATAAAGCAATGCCTCTTATTCATATATTGCAATTCGAAGAAAGTTTCCAAACACATCGATAAATAAAAACTTGTGCGGCAACTGTAGTTTCTCGAACATAGAGATTTAGCTTCTCTTTCTTGCTTTACTTTCGTTGAACTGCTGTGAAATTTCTCACGGTACAACTGATAAAATTGTCCGTGGAGAATAAAACTAACTTACAGTACCTTCAATACAACTGATCTCTCAATGTAGATGGTGAAAATAACTTTTCGAACTTTTCAAATTTATGGAAGGAAAGGATCGCGTCGTAGTAAAGGAGGGATAATGTATTTTATTCTATAAGGTTCCCTTCTTCTTACAAGTACAGTGTGTTTCACGTATAGGTTGGCCAATGACGCGGGTTTCTGCGTCGCGGCGGCCACACCTCTAACCCCCGAGCGATCGGGTGAAATATATACGCAAATAAAGCCGCTATCTGTGTAATAATTCAGGTTCTCACGATTACAGTTAAAATTACAATGAAAATAACCACGCACCTCATCATAAGAGAAGGTGGAAATGTCCTCCTCTTGCATCCACACAACACTGGCACCTTTTTAGGATATTTTCTATCATACGCATATGTTCAGCTTCCGAGATAGTTAATTTCTCTTGTGATATAGTCTTTTAAGTTCTTCTAATATATGGGAGTTTTGACCTATACACTTCATTATTAAAGTTCCCCCATAAATAATAGTCACATATTGTTATAAGAACTTAAAGACAATACCACAAGAGAAATTAACACTATCTCGGAAGCTGAACTTACGCGCGTGATAGAAAATTTCCTAAAAATAGCCCTCGTATTATTGGCTGTGATAAAATCCCAGGAAAATGAAGAAAATTTATTTTTGCATGACGTAATTAATTAGTGGTACTTACGAATATTGTTGCCGTGGATCGTAATTTGACATTCCCGCACGCAATCTGGTTGCTATGAAAACAAAAGAAATCTCCATGCGGTAAAAATTACAAAAAGCACAAGTGCCGTAAGTAAAACCATCATAATACAAGCCTTTATGGAAGACCGGAACCAAGGCCCCCAGTTTGTGGCGACTTTAACAGGACAATTATTCGGTCCCCATAACAACCAACATATGCGAATCACTTTCTGAAATATAACATCCATCTTCAATAGTGTATAAACATATTTTCAGCTAATATCTCAATTAATATAAATAAATTGATATAAATAATCACCGTGCAAAAAATATCATGCAATACTCGTGCCGTAAGCACATAACGGATCTCGGAAATTGAAAATACTCGGCGCAAGCGCCTCGTTTTTTCAAACTCTTTCCTCGATCCGTATGCATCGCTTACGGCACTTGTATCGCAATATACCATAACGGTCCTCCTATAACATGTACAGTTCCTTTTAGACGTGAACAACGGGATGGATGAAATATGTCTTTTCCACGTAACGAAAAAAATTCAGGTGCATCGATGTTGTACCCTCACAAAACACTATGGTTTACAAAGGTCATTCTGCATAATATACTGTGTGTATATTTATGTTAACGAGCACATAAATCGCATGTTTCTGTGTTAATTAGTAACATGATAACATATCTCGGTGGTAATGAGGTTCCTGACCATATTGCGTAGGATGCCCATTATACATCTACGGATGACTGCTTATTGTAAATAAGAGCTATTCCCGTATTCATTGCACATCTACAACAAAACTAATTTACTAAACAATGCTGTACATGTTACTCGTGTTGTGGAGTTAATTTCCATGTAACGTTAATGAACGTTTTCTCAAAAATATAACAACATCCCTGTTAGCAACGTGAATAGGATGTAAGCTGTTTATTGTATAGGAGGTATCACAACATGAGTCGTATCTTCTTCTGATAATGGTTTCTGTGAGTCTGTTTATTCTTTTTTGCACTCCTTAACTAGTAAGTGGTACTTACGAACTTTGTTTACATGGATCGTAAGTTGACATTCCCACACAGTCTTGTTGCTAAGGCCAGTTGCGATGAGGTTAAAACACTTACGGTCCAAGCGCTACGTCATAATTCATTACGATTCACTTCATAATACAAGCCTTTATGGCCACGGCCCCCAGGACAAATATTCGGTTCCCATAACAACAAACACATGCGAATCACTTTCTGAAATAAACATCTATTTTCAAGAATGTATTTACATAATATTTTCAGGTAATATCACAATTAATATAATTAAATTGATATAAATAATCATCGTGCAAAAAATAGCATGCAACACACAAGGCATTTACGGGTCTCGAAAACTTAAAAACCCTCGGCTGCGCCTCGGGTTTTCAATCTGTTTCCTCGACCCGTAAACGTGCCTTACGGCACTTGTATCGCAATATACTATAACGCAACAACTACTCTACCAATATAATAGAGATAAAATTTTTCATCAACATGGAAATAATATAAGATTAATTGCAATTTACAATTTATTGTTCCAAATTACACGAAAAATACATACAAAAGTTGATACACCACCCGAAGAAGCAGAGCTTGTGTTCGGGGGTTGTTCAGTTCAATATATTAGAAAAACTTATATTAAATAATTACTTAAAACAATACATAATTTGGAGAAGTATGACAAAATATTATGTATGAAAGGTTAGAACATGTTCTATTTACAATACAAAGGTACGAGGTAATACAATAATAATACATAACAATTTAGTTGTTCAAATTTTATGAAAAAAAACAAAGAAATTAAGTTCAATCCAAATTTTAAAGTTTAATATGAAAAATGTTATAACAGTAGTCTAATAGTAGAAAACAAAAGTAATAATTATATAAATTTTCTAATTTTAGACCTAAATTGTTTGTTGTTTAAGCTATTTAGATCAGGATGGTTGGTAATAGTTGGTAATAGGCTATTAATAGCCTATATATTTATTATTTATTATGAGTAGGAGGCCCTTGCGCGCTAGGAATGTTACGGGCTTATGTATTTATTTACATATTTATTATTTATATTTATGCTCAGAATATAAGTCTCATTGCCCAATTACAATATTTTCTTACACTAATTACACCAGTTTTACAAAATGGGGTTACAACATCACTAAGCTTAATATTACAACTCTACAACATTAATATTAAATATTTAATTCAATACCAAAAATATTTAAACTAATCCTGCAACTAAAAAAAAAGGAAACAGAAAAAAAAGAAACAAGAAATATATGCAAAATGAAAATCACACAATGAAGGAAACAAATGAAAAACATAAATAAATAGGCCCATATCAATCATATCATATCAATCATATCATATCAATCTTTAATTCACCTTTAAAACTGAACAATACAGTTATGGCTTTGTCTTTACAAAAAAATAATAAATAAGACTACCTATATTACAGACTGTAAAAACAACTAAGAGCTAAATTACATCATAGCCTATAAAGTAGGTCTACACGTCAATAACACAAATAACCCATATGAAATGCAGGTGAACATGATGCGAAAGTGAAAATGTAACCTTGAAATTACTCGTGCTTACTGTCAAAACATTAAATTCACAGATGCATTAAAATATTCTTTAACGTCATAAAATGGATTGGCAATAAGCCATGATTTTAACACCTTTTTGAATCTGGTCAAGCCAATCGTGTGAGCCTCTCTGGGTAATCTGTTGAACATGTCCACTGCCATAGTGTACCACTGTTTAGATTTTGTCAATCTTACATTGGATTTGACTATCAAATAGTTAAACCTAGTAGGATAGCTGTGATGGGAATGTTGAAAACTGTAATTAGCTAGATTTGCCTTTACTGCGACCAGACAATTATAAATGTATTGGTTAAAGACTGTAAGAATATCTAAATTGATGAATAATGGACGACAGTGAGCATCAAATGATGCATTGGAAATTATTCTTACAGCTTTTTTCTGCAGAATAAGTATATTCTTAACATTTACACCATTCCCCCATAAATGGAGTCCATATGATAAAATACTATGAAAAAAGGCATAATATGCCTGTTTCAAGTAATCCTTGGGCACCGAATATTTCAAGTGACGGAGTAAGTATAGGACACGCGATAGTTTCTTACAGACATGAGCAATATGGTCATTCCAAGTTAATTTAGCGTCAAGTATGATACCAAGCAGTTTGCCATTTGGGAGCATTATATCATTCAGGGGCTTCATAGAAAAGACCAAATGCTGTGTTTTTTCGTTCAATTTAAAACCATTTGCCTCAAACCAATTTGCTGCATCTTGTAAAGACGAGTCCATATACTGGGCAAGGTCGCATAGGTCATGCATAGAGGACAATAGAGTGGTATCATCGGCAAACAGAATTGCGTCACAATTTATGCTAAGTGGCAGATCATTGATCATAATCAGGAAAAGAAGTGGGCTGAGAACAGACCCTTGGGGGACCCCGATATTAATCTCTGCTGGGTACGAGAAGGCTCCCTTAATACAAGTACTCTGCGTACGATTTGACAGGTATGACCTAATTAATTCTAATTCTTTGTTAGCAATGCCATAATAATGAAGTTTCTGACAGAGTAGATTATGATTAACACAATCAAACGCCTTCGACAAGTCACATAACACAGCCAATGTGCTACGATGACTCTCGAAGCCCGAGATAGCAGATTCAATAAGACTTTCAATGGCGTCCAAAGTAGAAAGTCCTGCTCTGAAACCAAACTGTGCTTTATTAAATAACGACTTAGTTTCGAGGTATATATTTTGGAGGAAATATATACGTGAAGAAAATGATATGCAGCATATTTTAATAATTACAATTTTAAAGTTTTCAAATTTTGATCACATTATTTATTTATTTTATTTTTATTTTTTATTATATTTTTAAACCACTTATTGTTAGTATTAAATATATCTATATTGTCCATTTTGTGCAATTGATTGTATAGGCCTATACGGCGCACATTATAAAGAGGAGAATTATTATGGGAGTCAGTGTTTGCTTTTGGGATGAAAAAGATTATGCAATTTATAAGATCTATAATGTAGAACATAAAAATATATTTATTTGAGAATATTAATATGTTCTATTTCACCTTGCAGCACCTTACGAATCGTTCCACAAACTCTGGATGGTGACCGTTTTAATGACTTGTGCTAACATCTGTATTAATTGTGTTCCATACCGATAGTCAACTTAATTGTGATGAAAACCGTAGCTCAAATCAGATTTAGAAACCACTGAAGTATTTAAATTAAATTTTCTACAGAAAGGTTTCTCGAAATTTTCCGTACCTCTTATACAGTTCCCGAGAGACTAACCGTTTCAATATTTTCAATGCTACACTTCAAAACTAAAATCGATATTTCAGAAACCATATAAAAGCAGATATATATATATAAACTTTGTAGACTAATGTTTAATGTAAAATATGAGGATTTTTTATCCTTGTGCCATAATTCATTTATGGATACCTTCTATTCTACTGAAATTTTCCACAAATATTTCAAGCTTAGAGCCCACTGATGGTTTCAGTTGATGACTGATTAAATTGTTGTATAAATTCATCACTTTAATGGTTTATGTTCTTCATTTTTTTTTTGCGTTTCTACAAACAAGACAGCTTGTCAGGCAATGTCTACAAAAGCCAGAATAATGCCATATGTGCGAGAAACAGTCTGATCAAGCCCGGCAACACAGATTGAAAGTTGCTGCAAGATATTGCCCAGCGATGTAGTGAGACATCCGAAGATCGTTAGAGGCATGCCTCCCAGCATCATTCTCAAACTCCGGAAAAAAACGTCAGGCGGACTGAGCAACGAAGTGAGGTTACATCCTCAGGTAACACTAAAGAGCATACGGAATACTTTTTACGGCACGAAAGACGGAATAATTATTTATTGCCAACTATTTCAAGTAATACGTTAGTAAAAAACCATACTATATTTTTTCCTGTGTCCACGTTTATTACATTTATCGGTTTTGATCCCAGTGATGTTTATTTTGTTTAACCCAATTAAACATGCAGTGACTGATCATCACATTAAACTTTCATTGATGTAAAAGGGGATTGACTCTGAAAAATGTTAACAGGAAGAAAGGTGAAAATGGGTACTGCAGAAAACTGTATAACGACAAGCTTCATAACCTGTACTCGTCATCGGAGATAGTAAGGGTAATTAAATCATGGAGGTTGAAATGGGCTGGATATGTTGCGCGCATGGAGGAGGAAAGACATAAAATGTAAGAAATATTGACTGGGAGACCCGAAGGGAAAAAAGACCATTTGGAAGACATAGACGTGGCAGAGGACAATATTAGGGATAGATCTAAGAGAAGTAGGATTTGAGAAGGATGGTTGGATGGAGTTAGCACAGAATAGGGATGAATGGCGGGCTCATGAAAGCGCAGCAATGAACCTTCGGGTTCCATAAAATAGATAATATACCTTTAGCTTTCCTAGGAATTGTCTATTACCATTGAGTAAGTATTATTATTAGTATTATTATTAGCCTACTATTATTAGGCTATATTGGGACATAAAATTTAGAGGAATATTAAACAGGATTCGCATTCGTGTTTTTAGCACTTTCATGTTATTATTATTCTGTCCAGTCATCGATTTATTATATTAAAACGAAAGCAACATACTGTCCTGTCAGGCTCTACAACTGCGGGCACATTTCTATGACGCAATATGAGTATAAACTGTCAACATGTCAGCTCATGACTAAATAAAACGTAATCATGGTGGTTATTCCAGTGCACTTGTCAGTGGTCAACTCTATTCTTTTTTTGCCGGAGCAGGGAATAAAATAACAAAACAAAACGCAATTGCGTTTAATGCGAATAGTATTACATTCGGTGAATTGTATTTCATTGCGTTATATGATGAAGAAAAAAATCAGGTAAAGTGACGTAACAAAGTGCCAGAATACTTTTGTTTAATCAGTGATAATTTCAATTAAGATATGCAGAAAATTATTTTTTTAATCGATTTGATTCATTGGGCAGGATTTACGGAAGTTAGTTTTTTAAAAATCAGATTAACATCGTCCAGCATCAGCAGAACTATAACTATTTGTAAAACCTTGATAATCGCACACGCACATAAAAATAAATAAATGTCAAATTGGCCGGCTACGGGATTTGCACCAGGCACCTCCAGAATGCAAGTTCACCTCGCTCAGTTTAACGGTCTAGTTTGAGAAATATAGCCTATGTGAAGGAATATTTGGGTAGTGTTATTTGTCAAAGCTAATTATTGCAACTTCCAAAGCCGTATATGAACACACTAAAACAATATGTTGTCATGATAGCTGATTTACATTTGATAAATTTTTTCTAATATATATCACCATAAAATAAGTACTAAATTTATATTACCTCCAGTACTGGCCAACCGATTTGGTCCAATATCAATAGGCTTCTTCCCATGGACGTTATAAATGCGTATACCAAGTTTCATGAAAATCCGATAAAGCGTATTTGAGTTATCGTGCGTACAGGCACACGGACGGATAGACAGACATTTTCTTGTCCCCCACACAATATTATAAAGTACCGTTCGGGCACTTAATAGTCTTAGATAGATTTAACTCGCTCGCTTATTGGGGACTCCGCCCCCCCCCCCCCCCCCCGAGGTTTCTCGGGAAAGGTTTTATAAAAGATCTATGGGAGATAGAGTGCGTGTATTTAGTCTGCTGTATTGGCTATTGCCTTTCAGAGCCCTATGTGAACACTGTTTGATAATACCGTTGCCATGGAAATCGAGCCATTTTTCGGGGTTTTTAGGGCTAAAAATGAAAAAAAAAAAAAAAAAAAAAAAAAACTTTTTGGAATTTTTTTATGGTTTACAGCCCAAAAGTTATATGTGTACCAAATTTCAAGTTTCTAGCTCATCTGGAAGTGGGCAAACACTAATGTCAGCGAGTGAATGAGTCAGTCAGTCAGCCAGCCATGTGGCTTTATACAGTACTAGCTTAAAAGGCCCGGCGTCGCTCGGGTTTTGTATTTTGTAAATGCGAAAATAACTTATGAAGGACTTTCGATTTTCAAACTCGAGGTCTTTAAGGTTTTTATATAGGTATTTAGAATTTGAAATGGGGAAGTACGACTTATCACACACAAACTATTTCCTCAGAAAACGCTAGATAAGCTACAGCTTATTATAGCTTATAGCAGATCCCCGCGGCTTCGCCCACAATAATTAATAGGAAGATTATAAATTAAGAGCAAAATAATTAAACTATTATATTTACTAACACTTTGCACACGAAACATTCATAGGTCTAAATTAAACGATTGATAGGCCTAATTAATGAAACAACTGTAAATCCGGCTTTGAAGTGAATTCCACGATTAGAAAGCGCAGCATGGGAAAAATAACCTCAGATTCGAGTTCCCTGGCCTAAAAAAACCCTGCATAATGTTTGTCCATTTAGGGCTATATTCACTATTCTTCTTCCGTCTAGGGTGAAAATGTCATCTGTCTGCGTGCCTTGACATTATAAACAAATGATTCGGCCATGGTGGGCTTACAAAATTCGAACGATCGCGATGCTTTTATTTCCAAGGTATGACGAAAGTAGGCAAAGTCATCTGCAATTGATTTGACAACTGAAAACTGATGTTTCAAAAGCGCAAGAAATGTACGTCCCAATCCCGTTTTCACTCATAACTCGCGAACGAAAGCTAAAATTAAAAATGTAGCATGCCTTTGCGGGAATGTATTCAACAACTTCCCAAAGTTTCATGGTGATCGGATGAATGGCATAGTCATGCATTTTTATGTAGGCTATATAGAAGATCTATATAGATTACCCGTCGAGCGTTGCTGCAATCTCAGAAGATAATGAGAATTGAAATCGATTAAACTCACGATGAAAAAAATGTGTGTAAATGTATTTGACAGACAGACATATATTCGTTTTTATTTATATAGATGAAGAATGGAATAAGCCTACTGAGGCCATAGTTTCTATATTCATTTGTCCAGACTTATAATTCCGTTACATTTCAGGCAGATTTAACGACCCCACATAAGAGATTTTACTTATGATTACATATTATAGAAATGTTGTAGGCTGGACCCCGAACTAAGCAACTTCCCCGGAATTTTCTGTAAACCACCTTTCATAAGAAGCATATTCCACGTTAAATAAATATTTAATATTATCTTATCATCACCTTATCATTAACTTCTCTGGCGTTTATAACAACATGAGATATCCATTGCCTTCCAAAGCGATCGCGATGCTATTGTTTCCAAAGTATGACAAAAATAGACAAAGCCTTCTGCAATTGATTTGACAACTGAAATGAATAACTGATGCTTCGAAAGCGTAAAAAATGCACGTTTTCTTGCCGTTTTTCACTCATAACTCGCGAACGAAGGCTAAAATTAAAAATGTAGTGTGACAGAAATCTTCCCGGGAATGTACCCAACAACTTTCCAAAGTTTCATGGCGATCGGATGAATGGTGTAGTAATGCATAAAGGACAACACACACACACACATACATTCATTTTTATATATATATAGATTATAGGAATTTGGTCAGTAAACTTTTCAATTAATAAAAAAGGCCTTTAATTTCCAAATTTGATTGGTATTGTACAATAAAATACATGTAAATTATATTGAATTGTGCTATTTCAAAATAATCTTATCAGAAAAATGGATTTATACATTCAAGGAATGGAGGTATAGTAGATATCAGAACCGTTGGCACCGACGCCAATTCAGAAACATCCTATGTAATACTAATAATAAAAATTCTGACGTCAATTACATATACTCTCCTTGAGATTAAGAAAAGCATGAGTGATTACTGGACGAATTGCAGCACCCAGAAGAAGCAGACAGGTGTGTAACAACCATAGACTGTTTAATCCTCTCCTGTAAGCCTTTACGATTCGAATCCTTGTCCATAGTTACCAGGACTAGAAACTCATTAGCAGTTACCATACAACTGTGAGACTTGAGCCGTTGATTATTATAGATTACTGATGGATATCAATACTGACACGCTATATTGCAGTACGGACACATACTAAATTCTGACGTATTAATCACCTCATCCTCCTCTGACAGTATGAATAGTGACGTAAATGATACGCCCTAACAAATACTATTGACGATTAGTTCGCAGTTTTTTATATGTTTTTAAAATATTAATCATAGTGCCAGAATGATTTTGTTTAATCAGTGATATTTGCAATTATGATATGCAGAAAATAAATTATTTTTGTAATCGATCTCCGAGTTAGCTCTAGATCGATTCATTAATCAGGGCTTACAGAAGAACACAGGTGTAAATTTTGATGCTTAACCTTAATTCATACTCGTATACATTGATATAAGAAATTCTTTTAAAAAACTTATTGTTAACATTTTCACAAAATTCACTGGCAGAGAATTCTGCTTAATGTAGAATACGTAGGTCTAATTATTTCACCTTCTCTCTCGTTTCAACTTGAACAGTGAAGTAAACAAACATCTGTCTGCATTGGAGTCAAGGCCCTCAATTATTAGCAAAGCGGATTTGTAGTATAGTCATGATTTCCCGTTTAAAAAGCATGTGAGCTTTAATTAATCGTTACTCCGGTACCGGTCAACCGATTTGGTCCGAAATAAATAGCCTTCTTGCCATGTACGTTATAAATACGTATACCAAGTTTCATGAAAATCCGATAAAGCGTATTTGAGTTATCGCGCGTACTGATACATGGATGGACAGACAGACGGACAGACATTCCCTCCCCCCTCATACGATCTCATAAAGTACTATTCTGGCACTTAATAAATATGCCCATTCCATATTTGTTCGAGATTGTATAACCAAACTGTATGTAAAAATATTTTATTTTCACTTTAAGAAATGAAATTACTTATCGTGATTAAACTAATAAACCTACTTTTGTTCAAAACAATCTACAAAAAAAAAATCTGATGTGAAAGTCACATAACTTCCTCTGCCCAAATAAAAGTTAGCAGTATTCACATATCCTTTTACAGAATCGCAAGACACAATTTTACACTAATTATCCTATAAATACGTCTTATTTCAATGATGCGACTAAAAGCGCAGGCTATATAACAAACTTTAAAAAAAAAACAAGTGACTGCAGACGTTTATTGAACTTTCCGCCGTAAAGAATAATTCCCGAAATTTGTCGAATATTTCCCTCAGATACTTATTTACTCTATACCTGGCCAACAATACATCTTTCTCACTTCACATTCTTATATAGAATAAGAGGCCGTGAAAGACCTCGTATTCAGTTGTTCATCATGCAAGACAAAATTTCTACAAACAGTGGGTGAACAGTGGGTGGCTTGTAACTACCCTCAGAGAATTTTTTCGAAAAAAAGTTTCAAATAAAAGTTTTAGCTGTCAGTAAAAGGAACACATGTGAAAATTTTAAAGAAAATCGTTAGAGCCGTTTTCGAGAAAATCGCGAAAAACGAAAATTTCTTCATGTAAAGTCCCCTTAAAAATAAGAGAAATTTGTCGCCAATCTTCGAATCACATCTTCAGAAGGTATCTGTCCCAAATACGAAATTTTGTTTTCATACGATTCTCCGTTTCGGAGCTAGCCTGTTCACAAACTTCCACACAGACACACAGGCACACAGACATGTTTCCAAAAATAGTATTTTTGGATTCAGGGGGCCTTGAAACGTGTATATATGCTAAAAACTCAACTTCGAATTTTAGGGTCGAAAACAATACTTCCTAACCTATGGTACGGGCAGAGGAAGTAAAAAGGAAACTTTAAGCGTTCATTTAGATAATGCCCGGTTAGGAAAGTAAGCTCATGTTAATGTCCTCTTTATATTCATGTAGTCCATTGATTCTCATTTCACGTTCATGCAACAACCCTTTTCCACATCAAGCCACATGGAGTGACTTTGACCTAACGTTTAGAGTGATTCAACGATATTACTGTTCTCATTATAGTTTACAAAACAAAAGTTCCCTACTCTAGAAACTACTGCGATTTTTTACTCACATATGTTAGTTTGCTGTACGTTTTATATAAATACTGTACTTAAAAGTATAATGGGAGCATATTTTACTATGATATTATATTCTGAAATTATATATACAGGGTGTTAATAAATAACACCGAAATATTTCACCTGTATATAGAGGGCACATAGACAATTAACTTTTATTAGGGGATTTTTGCTCTATGGCTCAAAATGTATATGTTACAGGGCATTAAAGTTAATACAATTTGGTGCTCATAAGTCAATAATTAGGCAAAATAGGGTTAAAATTGTCATTAAATTAACTTCATGCCTTCCTACTGATCGAAAAAAACCTGATTCTTAATCATTCATCAACAGCTACAGAGTTTTCATAATCTGCAAAATTCACAGACTAATCACATGACTGGCCTCCACTGCAGTAGTATTTTTTTATTCATAACTCCGGTGATAACGAAGTTCTTTTGTTTTGAATTTTTTCTAATGTTTGAAGTCAGTGGCGGCCATGCCCTGGGAGATTTTATGCTGTAAGAAGAAAAATTGAATCCATGGAGCAAAAATCTCCTAATAAAAGTTGCTTGTCTATGTCCCCTCTATACACACGTAAAATATTTCGGTGTTATTCATTAACACCCTGTATATATATATACACACATACACACATACATACATACATACATACATACATACATACATACATACATACATACATACATACACACTGAACCTTTGCTTTGCAATTAGTCGTTTTAATGAATTATTAATTTACTGTCTGCCTATTTTTAAAAAATGGACGTTTTTAGAAACTGAATGTGATCTAAGAACAATCTTAATTTATACAAAATCTAAAACATTAAAAAGACATTAAGGCAACATAATTTTTTTCTCTCTCTTTCGTAGTTTTCCCTCTCCTCCCGCGCCTCCCGGGAACATACTTATTTAGTAATTAATATAATCAAAACAAAGCACTGAGAATTATCTTACAAAGACCACTCATAACAAACATCAAACAATTACATGAAGAAGCACAAATAGAACCTGTTCAACAGTACATAGAAAACAATCACTACATCACAAGCTGCAAAACTACGTAATCATCCCAACACCTTGGTACAACAAATTGGGACCAGACAAGCTAGGTTTCGAAAACATAGGAGACCAAGCATTGTTGTTGACATTCAAGGACAAGCCAATCAACCATAGTATTAAGACTGTAAATAAGTGTAGTTATAGTATTAAGACTGTAAATAAGTTTAGTTATACCAAAAATGTAAATAGTCTGTAAATAGGACTAACTATAGTATTAAGACTGTAAATAAGGGTAGTTATACAAAAATGTAAATAGTCTGCAAATAGGACTAACTCTGATAAAAAGCAACCTTAAATAAATAGCCTTTAGGAATGTACGATATACAAAACGCAAATTATATCAAACCATAAATGTAGGGACAAGAGCCCAAATTGGGGCTCAAACCCTTGGAATAAAAGGGATATTTCCCTCGAAAATTAATGCCTTGCCTTGCCTGCCTTAAAATGCTGATCGTTTTCATAAACATTCTGATTTTCCACCATACTGAAGTTACTGCTAACTGCCTTATTTAATTTTTTCAGCAAGATATTGGTTGAAACTTAGCATACTTTTGCACATACTTGAAGGGCTAAAGAATTAATTAATAAACCAAACTCCATGTCGCTACATCTTTTTAAGGGACTAGGCCTGCCATAGGCAGATGGCACAATACCCAAAGGTAACACACATTTCTTACAAAGTTATGGAAATTGTAATAGTGTCAGTCTTCCTAAATCCACTTCTATTCAAGATGTAATACGATCAAGGGGCAATTACATGGTCGAAACTATGGTTTGAAATTGTATAACACGTGTATTGCTGATCACCAAAATATATAAATTACAATCTCAATCATTTTAAGAGGAAATTAAAAAAAATTATTATATAATATTATTAGCACAACTTTAGTTTTGTTTTGTCTTTCAATGTTTGAACCCAATTTATTCTTTTTTTTTTTTTGTAATTTCTATATAAACCACTGGTTAATGATGCAAAATTATTTTATATACATTGTACTCATACATTTATAATTTTCGTTTGTAGTACAATGTGAATTGATTTATAATTAGATTTGTATTAATCTATTATATTATAAACACGAGCTTTGCTCATCTAGGGGCATACCTTACATATTAAAATGCTAAGTTAGAAATAGTATTTTGTGTTGCTTTTTGTTTTTACTTGTACTAATGGTGAATATCTAAATAATGAAATGTAATAATGTGTGTAACAATAAACAATTCTTCATTTAGAAAAAAAAATTAAATCCAATTAAATCCAGGATGGATTTTATATTTAACAATCTTAAACCTTAGTATGGGCTAAGCACTAGATTATCGACCATAACTTCGAAAGTTTGATGTTCATAGAGCTTGTTATAGCAGCACCATATCTTCATTACATGGTCTGAAGTCATTCATACCAGCCGTTGTTGCTATCTTAGATTCAGCAGTTTGGGATAGTTGCAACGTTGGCGTGCAGAAGTCTCATAACAATCTCCAACACCTGGCGCTGGGGATCCCTGCTGTGATTCTGCGTCATTGTTCTCAAATTACCCCACACTCTAGTGTTTAGGTATTGCTCTTGCTATAAAGCGTTAGTTCACTGAATTGTATTAAAGGCTGTTGCTCAAAATAAGTCTCTGTATTTCACGAGAAATGTTATCATGGTCGGCCAATTTGACTTGCGTTTTGTTATGGTGTTCTCAGTTTTAAAGGAAAATACAGAATTGGATATTTACTTACCATGACTCTACGCCACTACGTCTATCATATTCATTAAATTTGAATATCATTTCAAATTTACACGAGCCATAATGCATTAACAATAGACAACAGATGCACATCAATGGTCTACTGGTGTATAGACAAAACCTGACTCGTGATATGACCTCGACGTTCAAACTAGTATAAAAATAGCTGAATTAAAAATGAAAAGTAACTAGAAGGATGACCTACCGAGCCAACCGCACACTTCCAACGAAGTAAGTTACCTAGGTATATAGATTGGGTATTGGTGTATAAATAGCACGTTGTGTTGTTTAATGTGTGTAATTGTGTAGTGTGTCATTGTATGTATATTTATGTGTAGCTGGTATTTATTGGCAACACTCCCACCGGGTTGTTGATCCACTTGCAGTGTAACAAAATAAGTAAAATAATAATAATAATAATAATAATAATAATAATAATAATAATAATAATAATAATAGAATTAACAACCGTAAACTGAAGAAAAACCCGCTGGTCCTCACTTGGACAGTAAAAACTCATCTGCGATCATGTGGCCTTCACTTCATTCAGTACACAGTCTGGTTCCTGATTGGTCGGTTCCCAGCAATTCCTTTTTCTCCATTATAGATGCCCCTAGCCGCATACACGTCAAAAGGACGTATGCAAATACTAAAGAAAATTGAAACCTCTAACCAAATACAAGATCAAGAGCCCAAAACTGGGGCTCATACCTTTTGCAGTCAGGGTCAGAAATGGCCAGTAAGTCTATCCTCCTCCTCCTCCTCCTCCTCCTCCTCCTCCAGCTCTACAAAAAGAACGCTATCCATTCCCTGTTCTACATTCTCCTTGGTAAAGGAGCTTCAGATTGGCCCCAAAACATCGGAATTTATCCAAGTTACCACCTAGTTAGAAGGGGGAAATCTATAACTAGAAGGGTTTTTCTTCTAAAATAAATATGAAATGGTGTTCAATACAAGAGGGAAGTTCAGACTTACTGTAATCACTAGACTTCGGATTTTAGGTAAAAACCTATTTTAATCCTTAAGTGATATATGGACGAAAACTTGTATATGCATGTTTCATAAGTGACTATGCCTAACACTGATACTTTTATAGGACCAAAAACAGCCTATTTTTACATTAGAACCTAATATTGCTTTTTTGCTTGTTTTTCCTCTAAAGTTCAAAATAAGTTAATTTTTGTTATAAATTCTAGGAATTTTTTCAGTTCGTACTAAATTTTTAGCTCGGAATGTGCAGTACATGACACATTTGTGACGTGATTAAATAGTAAGAAACGTTTAGTCTTCAGTAGAAAAATTCCTTGCAATTCCCACGAAAAAATAGTGTTTCTCCAGACTCCCACATCCAGTTAAAAAAAAGTAGTTCTCTGAATCACTGAGGGATACAAGGGGTTGAATATGCTAGCGGTCGTAGTAGCTTCTGGCCGCAGGGATTAGGTTTTCATTTTTATGGTAGTAATACAGGTAGTAATAGGTCTACATAATTCTGTGTACAATAGGCCTATACCTGTGTCTTATCATGATTATTGATTAATGGTGACTTCAATAAATATAATATTCTGCATTGCAATTGAGATATTTCAGAGAATTGGCAACTTTACGGTTCTATAAGAGACTATTTTACGATTTTTAGAACCTATTTTCTAATTTTTAGAGCCTATTTTAGGTACCTAAAACAGAATTTTTAGCGACCTAAAAGTCCGAAGTCTAGTAATCACAAATATTCATACTGCTTTTTCTTTTGGGCAATAAAGTGGTGAGTACAATAGGTGATGAGTTTGAAGGATGTCCTTTTGAAACAGCTAGATGTCAGCAGGGGCGTTTTGTTTACGCTCCATTTGTCCCCGCTCCCAGATAACAATAGCGGAAACGGTTGTGGCAAATGTGAATCCATTACAAGTTCATGACCTGATTCCCGCACTTCGCTGGAGGAAATCCAAATCTGAAATGTCTTTTGTGAATTATTGTTAACAATAGTGGCGAACAGAGTGATACTTAATCATTTCCTTCTTTGAAATTACTAAACTCTATACAGTAAAAGAAGAAATTAATCGTTAACAAAAAAGTGTGTCTTTTGTTTCTTTTTTATCTGCCTCGCACTTCCAGCTTAACCGATATTTTTGACCTTCTAACTAGTCCTCTGGGGTACGCCGTAGCGTAGTGGTTGAGGCGCTGCGCTACAAACCATAAAGTCGCGGGTCCGATTCCCTATGAGGTGGTTGAGATTTTTCAATTGGCCTAATCCTTCTGGTGATACTCTGGCCCTGGGGTCGACTCAGCCTCCAACAGAAATGAGTACCAGGAACAATCCTGGGGGTATAGGCGGCCGGTGCGTAAGGCTGACAAACTTACCACCTTCATGTGCCGAATGTCCAAAATCTGGGAGCCTCAATCTCCTGGAACCCTCTGGGCCTCCATGGCCTGTATAGGGATCACTTTACTTTTACACTTTAAGTAGTCCTCTATTGAATATCACAACCGAAGACGTGTGTTCAAGAATTAGAGAGCTCCCATTTTTCTGATTTTTCACTTTTTTTCGTTAAATTGATAGTATGAAATGAGGCCCTATTTTAACAAGCCCTTTCGACAATTCCACTGTTCGTAGATTTTTGTGTTACACATTTTTGACCAAACGGGTTGTTATATTTCCTTCAAATTTGACTTCAGCGTCCCTTGAAGCAATTAAAAACGACTAACAATAGAAACAATTGACAAGCAATATTTACATGACCTACCCTACTGTACAGACACAGATTCCGAACTCCTGATATGGCCTCGTAGCTAAAAGGAGTATAAATACAGCTGAAATAAAAATACAGTAATAAAAACATACTTTGGGGTGAGACAAAACTTGGGATTACTCAGACCTTTTGAGGTAGAAAACTGCGTCATGGTTGCCTGATCTACTTCGTCGGGTATTGAACAGCATAAGTAAAGGATACTGCATAAAAGAGGTATGAAACGTGTAAGCGAAATGTATGTCGAGCTTGCTATTCGTGATGCAAAAATAATATCCCTTCTATGTAGCCTATGTGTGTGTGTATTTTACTTAATGTAAACCAAGTGTGCGTTCTGTCATGAAATTATGTGTACATGAGGGTAATACAAGCCGGTGATTTTTTTTACTGTTCCTTTTCCTGCTGAAAGTAATTTAAGTTTCATTTTACAGTTCTGTGACTATCATAATAACCATTAGTCATCTTTATGTATGACGTATTCCGGAAGGGATTTATGGCACACTAAATACTCCAAGCATAAATTAAAGCCTCTGAACCAAATTCCCTGGCCTTTTCACGTCCTTTCCTCTTAATTGGTCGTTAAAAAAGATAGAAAATAAGCGTAAATAAATTAGTGTTCGGCAGTGAACATTTCCACAATGCTCCATGTGCGGAGAGGAAGAGGATTACTATTCTCCCATGTAGTTTATGCATAATAATTCAGGACCTTTGGATGTCGAACAAAAAAATCTGACAAATATCATAAAACTTTCTCACTTAGGATAAGAGGCCGTATTGCAGGGAATGAGGATTGTCTTAGCCTCATGAAATTACTGTGGGTGCCACTTCTTCAAGACTTTTTCCAAGAACTGCCTCTACCTGCTGCCACCCTAATCCTCTTCGACCTGTCAATCAGAGAATAGAAAGGCAATTAGGCGTATTCACACTTGTCTGCAGTCCAGTACAATGTTGCTAAATGTGTACCACGGCACGTTTATTTCACTTGTGAAGTAGTGAATGACAGCGGCAACTCTGGGGAAGTCCACGCGACTATAATAGCACCTGTTCTTTGTCGATGTAGTTTTCGGATTAGAGAGCAACGCTATTATATTATTTTGTAGATAGAAGATTTTTTAGGGCGAGGTCTTCTTAAAATGGTACGAACCGTATAGGCCTACATTGTTCGTCACGCAAATTCATTATGTATCCTATAGGATACAGTCTTTTGTCTTGAATTTGTGTTAAAAGGATGGAAAAGAAATTTGAAGAAACCTTTTAATTTCATATAAATTACAAATTAATGTCATGAAGATGACACAATCTTTATCTTGCCTAAATTACAGTATAATTTCGTGCCCTAATATCTTAGCTTCATAACAGTTACCCCTTCGTTGGATGTACTGATAAACAGTTAATGTTTATTATTATTTATTTGTTATTGTTTATTTTGTTGAGAATATAGCAGGCACATTGTCCAATTACAATATTCTCTTATTCTAATTACAACAATTTACAACACTAATATTATATGTTTAATCTAATATTTAAAATAATACTACAATTAAAAAAAGAAATAAAATCAGGTAAACTGATGTAAAAAAGTGCCAGTATGTTTTTGTTTAACCAGTTGTGACTGAAATTATGATATGCAGAATATGTTGTTTTTTTTTAATTAATTTCCAAGTTAAGCTCCAGATTTATTCATTAAGCAGGGCTTACGGAAGAAGAAAGGTCTACCATCTCGGCCACCTGGGTCATTTTAACGGTCTAGTTGGATAAGCGCATGTAAAACAATGGTGTTTTTTGTCATAGCTACCTGTATTTTAATTTCCAAGGCCTTATAACATCACAGTAAAACAATAGGCTATGTTGTCAAGATAACTGATTTTCATTTTTTTAATAAATTCTTTCGAATACGTATATTGCCATAAAATAGGCACTAAATTGAGCATTACTCCGAAACAGATCAACCGATTTTATCCATTATGAATAGACGTCTTCCCATGGACATTGTAAATGTGTATACCAAGTTTCATAAAAATCCGGTAAAGCGTATTTGAGTTACCGCGTCTTTAAAATATACACTAAATTGGGTTTTACTCCGGTACCGGTCAACAGATTAGGTTCAAATTCAATAGGGCACTTCTCATGGACGTCATAAATGGGTATACCAAGTTTCATGGAAATCCGTTACAACGTATTTGAGTGATGGCGCCTTTCTATGAGAAAGGCGCCATAATCTATTAAAATAGGCACTAAATTGGGCATTACTCCGGTACCGGTGAACCGATTTGGTTCAATATCAATAGGGTTCTTCCCATCGACATTATGAATGTTTATACCAAGTTTCATGAACATCCGAAAAAGCGTACTTGAGTTATGGTGCGTACAGACGCACGGACGGACAGACAGACAGACAGACAGACAGACAGACAGACAGACGGACAGACATTTTTTCGTCCCCCACACAATCTCATAAAGTACCATACTGGCACTTAATAAAAAAGAAACAAGAAACACATACAATATGAAAATTAGACATTGAAGGGAACAGATAGAAACATAAGGCATCGTATAATAGTTTTGGAGAAAACGAAAGACGTAAATAAATAAAATGACATGGAGCATATTTTAACTATCACTTTTTAATTATTACTATTTTTAACTTTTCAAATTTTTATCAAAGATTTTTAAATCGCTCATTGTTAGTATATCTATATTGCCCATTTCGTACAATTTTTTTGCAATGTACAATTTATTGTTCCAAATTACACGAAAAATACATACAAAAGTTGATACACCACCCGAAGAAGCAGAGCTTGTGTTCGGGGGTGGTTCAGTTCAATATATTAGAAAAACTTATACTAAATAATTACTTAAAACAATACATAATTTGGAGAAGTATGACAAAATATTATGTATAAAAGGTTAGAACATGTTATATAATTTTTTTAATTTTAGACCTAAATTGTTTGTTGTTTAAGCTATTTAGATCAGGATGGTTGGTAATAAATGAATTGAATAGTCTTGGGCCGAAACTTGAACAGTACTTAGCTCCAGCATTTGTAACATTTTTTGGTTCAAGTAATAAATTAAATTGATTCCTTCGCGTGTTGTATACGTGAGATTCTGACTTGTAATTGTCACGATGTTTATGAAAATAATCCAGTATGACGTACTTGTAAATTTGGTCTATGGTGAAAACGATAAATTCAGAAAATAATAATTTGGAAGAATAGTCAGGAAGCTTAGATAAACAAATCTTTATGGTGCGTTTTTTAAGACAAAGCAAAGGGCTGAGGGTCGTTTTTGCAACTCCTCCCCACCCAATTATGCCATATTGAATAATAGAATGAATTAGGGCTAAATAAATCGTACGTAAAACATGATTGTATATATAGACGGAGCATGTTATAAAGAGGAGAATTATTATGGGAGTCAGTGTTTGCTTTTGGAATGAATGAAAGAAAGATTATGCAATTTATAAGATCCATAACGTGGAACATAGAAATATATTTATTTGAAAATATTAGTATAATCTAGTTCTTTATTAAGTAATTTGTATAAAAACAACAATGCATGACTATTTCGTCTGTGTGATAATTCAGGGATATTGAAATACTGTAACATAGGCCTAGTTGAATATTATTCAAATTTAATCAGCGTTTCTCAATCCTTTTGAACCCGAGGACCTCTAAAATGTCTAAAAAAATTTACGGACCCCTAATTTTACATCCCATTTTTAAAATAAGGCCTATATGCTTAATATTTGGGGTATTAATTATAAGTCATTAGGCTATAAAAAATGTGAAAAAATTTTACTTCTTTACTTTCCACTTGCTTTATGATATTTTTTAATTATGTCTGCGGACCATCTGCACCATCTTCGCGGACCACCAGGTTGAGAAACGCTGCTATAGATGTTACTGTAGATTTGAAAACATGCGTTTTTTTATGTAGGAATTTCTGGGGATATCAGAGTAATTATAAACTACAACATGACAGATGATTGATACGTACTAAGCAGGCTTATTATAATCCTCTCCTACTTATGTTATCGTTTAGTAACATTTCCGGTTAACGGTAGATTTATCTCAACATGAGTACAGCAGAGACCAATAGAGAGGCTACGAAGTGCGTTGTAGAATAAATGTGGCTGGGCGATTTAGCAGGAAATCGGTGTTACTGGTCTCTCTCCCTTCCCTATCGCAAGAAACCGTATCTGTACAGAAAAGTTATAGTGGAACCGGAAATCTTTGGGAGGAAGGAGAAGTTCTTGAAGAAAGCTTTCAGAAACAAAGGAAGAAAAAGTTTTGTACGGACTACAAGGAGAATAAGATTTCCGAGAAAAATGTAAGAGCTTTACTAGAGTAAAACTTGTGTGTATGTGTGCATGTGTATCCTGTGTACGAATGAATCTGTGTATATAGGGCCTATGAGATTGTATGAATTTGAGAGTGGATGAGTGAGATAGATGATGGATAGGCTACAAAACGGGCTTATTATAATCCTCTCCTACTTCGCTTCCCTGGATTGTTTATTATTAGTTGTCTTACCTCATTTTTTAAGTGAAACTTCTTTAGCCGCGGTAGGGGTAAATCGAGAGCTTGTGTAACACTTTAAAATCTTCACGAAATTAGTGTAACGCTCAATATCGTCACGAAATTAGTGAGGTGTGGCGGAACGGACTGCACAGAAAACAATCAACTCAATGATTAGGCTTATCCAAAATTTAAAAAATAAAAAAACGAAAATGCAAAATTTAGAAAATCGAAAAATCAAAAATACAAATAATAAAAAATTTAAAGATCTAGAAATTTAAAAAATCCAAAATTAAAAAATTCCAAATTCCAAAATTAAAAAAATTAAAAGATCAAAACTTTAAAAAATCGAAAATCAAAAATTAAAAAAGTCCAAAAACTCAAATTAAAATGTAACTATCCGAAATTTAAAAAATCCAATATTCTAAAATTGAAAAAATCCAAAAATTAAAAGAAGTTTCACTTCTGTCGCGTGGCGTTCCAGGCACATTTTTTTTTTTTTTTTTTTTTTTTTTACAAATGTTTGCAGTTTTTTTGTCCCGTTTGATGTTCAAATTCGCCTCCTGTTCGCTGTCTGTCTGTATTCCTTCTTCACTGGCGTTCATTCTGAGCCCAATTTGCTACATCTGTTAACGATTCCTCTCATTATGCACTCTGCCTAGGACAGTTTGGAAGTTTTGAACTCCATATGATTACAGTTACTCCTGTTCTCCTTATTTGATGTTGAACTTTTTCATTTATTGAAATGCTTTACAAACTTCTCTGAATTACTAATTGGTTTACTTGTAATACTGAATCTTTTATTCACGGACATTTTTCTCAAACCAATTCAGCCAATTGTATACTTTTCCCGAACATAGTTTCCAAAAATAATTTTTCTATTCCAAAATTTCATGGGACCTTCTTCTCAATCCAATTTTCGAACATTTTCCCAGTCCATATTTCCCAATCGTCTTTCACAAACATCATTTTCAAAACAAAAATTATATAAATGTAAAAAAAAAGGAATCCATGATGGTGTAATTGCCTACCGCCTCTGCTGGAAGTTATTACTTCCCTGAAAATTTTGTTCATCCATCTGGGTGACCCAGTTAGTATCTCGCTGGCTTTCTCTGCCCAAGGTTGCGGGTGCGACCCCGGCTCAGGTCGATGGCATTTATGTGTGCATAAATATGACAGGCCAATGTCTGTGGATTTACTGTCACCTAAAATAACTCCTGCGAGTCAAAATTCCGGCACAGCAGCGACGGTCACAGGCTTAAGTTGCCGTACATCCCCGTCGTTAAATAGAATAATATTCTTTTAACCATAGTTACATTTCATTAAAACAAGTCATTGGGGAAAATGAACATAAAAAAATGGATTATCTAAAAGTCGGTTTTGGGAAAATGGCCTCGGATTCGTGTTAGAAAAAATAAATTGAGAATTAAAGTTTTCAAGAATACTTAACACTGGGTATGTTAGATTGAGAAAAAATTTTGGGACAAAAGTCCGGTTACTTAATGTTTTAAATTAACGAACCACGGGATTCCCTATAAGTTGTCAATGATTATAGCAAGGCATGTGATGATTTTGCATCTTTTTTTTATATGAAGATTAAAAGATAGCTCGAATATAGGCTATATAGACGTGTATCATGAAATGATTGATTAAATAAGAGAAATTTGTTTTTGCACTTGTTTGCTTTATTTTGCTTTTGTTTGTTTTTGTTTGTTTTTTTTTTGTTTTGTTTTTTCAAGAGGTGAGTCATTTTTCGCAATTTTTAGGTAATTTTTGGCATTTTAGGTCATGTTTCAGTGGAGGTAGAAGACAGGAACTTTTCCATGTACAAATCGTTACTTTCAGATAACAGACAATTGTTTTTATTTGAGAATCTCCGCCAAGTGTTCATAGTACATTTTAATTCAGGTTTATTATAAACACCATAGCAGTTTGTCCTGTAACAATAAAGATTTTTTCTTTCTTTTTAAGCGGCACATATTTGCTAGGGGCAATTTTATGAGCATGCCAGTTCAGAAAGCATTTCTTTTTCGCTAAGGATGTCCAAGTAGTATAAATTTACTTACTTCTTTGGTAACAAAATAAGTGTTTTATATTGTAAATTCATGTATAACGCCCTATCATCCATTAAATTGCTTTTAGCAATTCATTACTTTAAAACAATAATTATTAATGGTCAATTTATTTGTCATTTTTAAAACATTTTCTGTCATTTGTTTTACTATTTTTAGGTCATAAATGCATTTTGTTTTTGAATTTTTTCACTATTTTGTGGTCATTAAATGCCTTGCCCTATAATGATGATATGCAGTTATCAAATAATTTCTTTTTAGACATAGACTTAAAAGAGAGATTTATAATTATTAATTATATAACATTATTATGCACTGACTTGTAATGAATTCCTTCTGATTTCTGCCGCTTTGTTCAGTCATCCTGTGTGCTTTACACATTTATATTAAGTGGAGTTGGCACTTTCTCAGAGAATCCTGGGAAGAAAAGCTTTTCACTCCTGCAACCAATTTTGTCGCAGAAATCAATCACCTGACAGGCAATTTACTAGAATTGTTGCTCGCTTCTTACATCTCATCGATAGAGTGCCCTACCTGGCTTTATTCCATCGTGAATGGAGCCCCGAGGAGAAATATTTCAGGGAGAGAAAATTAAGTTTCCCTCCCAGTTTATAATAATTGATCTATGCATATTATTTGAATTTAGTTTTCAGGATATTGAAACAGGATGTGTATGATTTTGGTTGAGTATCAAGTATATCTGAGGGTAAAATGTATGTTTACTTCCTCTGCCCTTACCATAGGTACTAAAGGTAGTTGGAAGTATTGGGTTCGACTCCTAAACTCGAAGTTGAATTTTAACATACTTTCACATTTTAGACTCCTGAATCCAAAAATACTAGTAAAATATATGTTTACTTCCTCTGCCCTTACCATAGGTACTAAAGATATTGGGTTCGACCCCTAAACTCGAAGTTGAATTTTAACATACTTTCACATTTTGAGACTCCTGAATCCAAAAATACTATCTTCAGAAACATGTCTGTGTGTGTGTGTCTCTCTCTTTCTCTGTTCACCGACGTGTACTTGCTTTTTATATAAACTCGTAAAGACTGAAAGACTGAACAATGATCTTCATACCTCTAGCTTCCAGCATAGTTCTACACGTTTCTACTTACTTTCAGATACATTATTTATTCTCATGAGTTATTGAATACAACAGCGCAGAGTATATTTTCTTATTTAATAACTCTGCTATATAGAACTCTTTTTTTTTTAATCTATATATGAAGCGAAATTGCTCGCAAAAAGCTATAGCTGACGTTAGCGTAACAGATTGCATAGATGTTTAAAAAAAATGTGGAATATATGAAGTGGTTTATTCTTTGGTTTTTTCAGTTTCGTGTTTCAACCTTGTTTTATTTACGTAAAATCGTTTTACCGTAAAGTAGTATCAGTCAGCTGCCACTATTCACCTGCCCGCAAGGCTATTAATCTGTGGCTTGGTTCTAAAAGGACCAATGTAAATTTCTTGCAAAAATGATATTTATGCATTATTGAGCTCGCCTAGTCTTTATCTTTCCTATACTAAAAGTGCCCATGTCTGTTGCTATTAATAGACATAATACAGGAACCTTAGAGGCCAATGTCGGAAGTTCTCAGAAGAAAATGTTATTTCTATAAAGGCTTTAAAGTTTTATGACATTGGCCCTTTTAGAACCAACGCACAGATTTAATCTCTGCTATTTCACAACGATGTTTACATTTTACATGTTGCACGACTCATTGTGTCAGTGAAATACGTTTTTATTTTCAGACTAAACATAGATAGGAAGACATAATGTAAAATAATTCTGCACATCGTAGATTGTTTTATCGCCCTGGAGATGAAAATGTAACTGTAATTAATGACTTGCATTACCTGTATTGAATAAACATCTTATGTAATTTTCTCTACCTTAAACATGCACCAAAGTTGTATTGTTAGCAGTATTAAGTTTTCAAATGATGGGTGGCTTCTAACTATTTTTCAAAGGTAGTATACGAAATTTAAACTGTAACCAAGTATATGAAATTTAAACTGAATCGTTAGACCTCTTTTAGAAAAAAAAACAGCGAAAAATTAGTTTTCTTCATGTAAAATGTTAATGAGACTAACAAAAATGTCATTGCCATTCTTCGAGTCACATCACCGAAAGAATTACGTTTTGATGCGATTTTTCGTTTTCAAGTTAAGCTGTCGAAAGACACGTTTTCGAAAAATATGTGAAACACGTGTCTTCCAATTACCCTTCATATCCCAATGTTCAGTATACTATTAACTTTTATTAACTTATGGATATATGGATAAATGTTAAATAAAATGGTTAGAATTCTTTTAAAAATCACAAAATGTATTAATTTAAATTAATATTGTTATCCATTTTTTAGTGATGACCAGGGCCCGCATTCTGATGACCTAAATTTCTTTGAAAAATGGCCTATATAATGACCCTAAATTTTAAAGAAAATGACTTAATAATCATAAAGAAATTCCTAAAACTGATATTTTATTTATAAAAATTGTTATTGTACACACATACATAATTGTAAAAACTGTAAATGCAGAAAGGTTGTTGTAGGTCTAAAAGTTTTGTTCTTTGTTCTTCATGGGAGCATCTGAGAAGAAAGGTAAGAAAATTGTTTTTAAAGTAGATCCTACAAAAATGTTGCATTAATGTAACCTAGTAATTTATTTAAATATGTAAGGGGTATACTCAATGTAAATGCTTAAAATTGACAAAATAAGGAAGCAAATGACATGAAAATGACAAAACAATCCCGTAATAAATTCCCTAAGAGTATAAAAATGGCATAAAATGACAAAAAACTACCCAATAAAAATGCATTTGTTTAATCTAGAGGCCATGATTAGGATTTATCAACAAGTTGGCAATGTCTATGCAGCATCAATTTAAAGATGACATGTCATTAGAATCCGGGCCCTGGTGATGACCAGTTGAAATTAAGACATTTTTTAAAAAGTAGATTGTTAAAATTTTCCTTAAGTCTCTTGCTATTGTACTGATATTATTTTTTTCTTATTTTCAGGTAAGTCAGCCAGCAGAGCACATTTATTTTCATCTTAATGTAAGTAGTAAATACCAATCATTATTTAACGTGATACAGTATTAAACCGCAACATGAGAAATGCTTGAATGGGACCTAATTATCTCTTTACCTACACATTGTTTATATGCAATATTCAGAGAACATGTGACAGGCTCTTCACAAGCTAATTTTATTTCATGCTTTTTAATAAAAAGATTCGACATGTAATTTGAAAAACAATTTCTAAGTCTTTAAGAATGACAGAAATGTAGATTTATCCATTTGGGTTTTAAAGAATGCTATCTCTGGATTTCAATATAAAAATTCCAGAAAACCCTAAAGTGTAACTCAGTAAAATTTTATGCCGTTTGTGCGCAAGGAAATATGATGCTGACGTCATATTTAATGCGCAGTAAACACTTTAGGCACTCGTTTTCATTTATAATGCTATTTAGTCGATTTCAAAATCAGTGTGCTCCCACAAAAATAGAGATACAGATCTTAACTTATTTCACAAAACACTTTCCAATGTGTTCAATTACTAATCAGCTTTTTATATAAGCTTCGTTATTTTAAATATATATACCGTATTTTTTGGACCATAAAACGCATTTTCTACTTTGTAAACATAGTCTTGGGTGCGTCTAATGGTCCGAAGTAAACAAAAAATAATAATATTACGGTAAATATTGCCTGTAATACATAGGCTACCATAATCATAAATATGGTGTTGTAAAGATAAGTTATTGCAAATTTTGGCACAATCTATACATAGTGCATTTATCACAATCGGTAAAATAAGGATTTCGGGAAGTTAGGTATACAAGTTGAAAAGAAAGGAATGTTGGGTTCTTTCATACAAAAGGAGTTGTCTCTGTGGAGTGTTCTAAGTGAAGGCAATGATCACTAAACAGCCTGACATTGAGCACTGAATACGTTGTAGGAAGTCGTTTAGAATCACATTAATTTTTTCCTTCGATTTCCATGGTGCGTCTTATGGTCCGGAGCGTCTTATAGTCCGAAAAATGCTGTATGTATTATCATTATACATTAGTTATTTCAAACTTTCCATTTTCCTAGGTAAAATATTTTTAAAAGAAAAAGTAAATTTGTAAAGCAAGAATAAGTGAATATTACGTAAAAGATCATATTTTAATATCTGTCGGAAGATATCGATCTCAATTTTTATTTTTTAAAACAATTAAATTAATTGATATATCATAAACAAATGAATTTACTAAATTGAAATTTGAAACCATAATGTTTGAAATTCTATAACAATTTTATTGCTGAGCTCCCTGAATATGTAAATTACAATCTTAAACATTTCAAGAGGAGAAAAAAATTATTATATAATATTAATAGCACAGTTATAATTTTGTTTGTACTTTCATATTTCAACCCAATTTATTTTATTGTTATTCTTTTTTTATTGTTATTATTATTATTATTATTTTTTTTTTTTCTTAATTCTATATAAACCACTGGTTAATGCTGCAGAATTATTTTTGTATACATTGTACTCATGCATTTATAATTTTTCGTTTGTAGTATACCGTTCATTGATATATAATTAGATTTATATTAATCTACTATACCCCCTAAACACGAGCTTTGCTCATATAGGGGCATGTTTGGTTTTATTTGTTTTTACTTGTATTAAATGTGTAATAATAATAATAATAATAATGTAATGTAAGTAAGTAATGTTAATAAATGGTTAATAATAATAATAATAATAATAATGTCTGTTCACATTTGGTGAAGTGTGTAAAATTTCAAGTTCATAGCCCAAACAGTTTAGAAAATCACACTCCAGACCCTGAAATGCAAGGTTGCTCAGTAAAATGAAGTTTCGCCTTTCACTAGTCTCTTTTGTTGTGAAACGTGGAGATTAGTTGCCCGTTCTGTGTTGTATTCACTGTCCCTTGACAGTATTGTGAGTCGCTTTATGCTTCTCTCCTTGTATTGTGGAGTCGCCTTCTCTCATATCAAAGGCCTCCACAGTAGACCTGCTTGAAGAAGAATCTTTTAAGCCTTCCAGAAGGTTACAAAGAACAAGATAAATGACAGTGTATTCGCCCTTGTAGTCTATGTAAATAGATAAGCTTTGTGAAACCTGAAAATAGCCCTTGTATTCCTGAAGTACGGCCTTTTAACGTAAAGTAAAATTCCAGAGCTTAGTTACATTGCTACCTTAAAAGCTATTCCTGTGCGTGTTTTAGACAGCCGTTAGTATTAGTGAAATAATAATTAATATTAGAATAGATTATTCAATAGAATTACGTGCCGGGTATTCATAATGGAGCATCCAGCTGCCCTGCCGTCTACCGCCGCATTTACACATATACATATGCAGACAGAGTTATTGATTTTCTAGTACACGGCAGTCAACATACGGAATGGAGTCGACAGAGTTTTTCAACTACCAAGTATGACCATCTTTGCGTCCACCATGATGAATTTAACATTTAAAAAGACGTAATGTTCCACCGCTCTGGCATAGGGGTTTGTATCCTCGTCGGGACAAGTTACCTAGGTGGGTTTTCCTCACATATGAGACAAATGTCGGGTAACTATAGGCTCTTGTGGTCCCCGAATAATCATCTGGCCGTCATTATCATCTTCATCCCATCCTCGCATTGTTCAGAGTGAATGTTTGTGTGAATGGTGTGTCTCGTCCTATGTGTGTTGCCTCGGAGGTGGCCCCGGCATTGGGCTGATTACTCATTCGGGGAGGCCCTCCATGTCCTTGCCTGATTAAAAAAGTATGTCTGTGATCCATAGATAGACCTAATCCCTCTCCCGGCACGTTCTGGCCCTCTAAGGCCCGGGCGGCGTGGATCGCTTAAAATGTCCCTACAAGGGAGAGGTAAAACTAAGATAAAGAAAGAAACAGAGAAAAGGGCCTTATAAATTTTAACAATTAAAATTTTTATCATATTTTTAGCTAAAAAAGTGTTTTCCATGTGATTGAATTTTTTAGCATGTTAGAAGTACTATATTCAATTCAAGCTGTCTGAAAAGTATGCGTAGGCCTACTTGTAGTTTCATTTGCATGCACATTGAAATTGGTGCTTATGTGGTGACTTCATTAGGTTATTTGCATATCCGCACTACAAATAGTAGCGTTTCTCTGTCATGTAGTTTGCGTCAGTTTGCACTGTATCGGTTGTTAATTGCCTATAATTAGCGTCAACTCTGATGACAGACCAATTTCAGTTTGCAGAGCGAGTGAATATATATCAGATCTGACGCAAGGATTACTGTGTCGATTCATCATTGTCACTTCAATTTTATACTATTATCCTCCAAAGGAAGGTTCAAAAGCGAAATAATACGAAATATACAAATGAAAGGGCAGAGTATGGAATGTATGTAAAATGCAGATTAAGGGTACTAGATAAAGTATCGCGAAGGAAACAGACATCCATAAACATCCATAAGCGACTGCATCGTGCCACTCTAATGTATTGTCATAGTTGAAAGTATGAAAGCACACTTAAAGTTCGGTAGGGATAGGCATTATTCCCCAATGCTCCCATCAGCTCCTTGCGGTATTCTTTGAAATTCTCCCTCGGATAATGACTATTTTGACGCAAGGATGTTGTTCACATCTTGTCATATCCAATGTGCACGGCGGCTCACTCACAATTAAATTATCATCGCCTCTATTCGTATAACCGCACATCACAATTATAGCAAATGATGCTTTTGAAGTAAAACTTCTTTTAGCCGCGGTAGTGTCACACTCAAAATCGTCACGAAATTAGTGAGGAGTGGCGGAACGGACTGCACAGAAAACAATCAACTCAATGATTAGGCTTATCCAAAAATTAAAAATCCAAAATCCAAAATTTGAAAAATCTAAAATAAAAATCCACAACATAAAAAAAATTTAAAGATCCAAAATTTTTAAAATCGAAAATTAAAAAACCAAAATTCCAAAATTAAAAAATTCAAAGATCCAAAATTAAAAAGTCCAAAATTCCAAAATTTAAAAAATAAAAAGTCCATAATTAAATAATCTAAATACTCAAAATTTAAAATATTAAAAATTAACAAAATTCAAAAATCCAAATTTAAAAAAATAAAAATCCAAAATTAAAACATCCAAAATCCAAGATTTAAAAATATAAAATCCAAAAATAAGAAATTGAAAATCCAGAAATAAAGAATTCAAAGATCTAAATTTTAAAAACTCGAAAATTAAAGAACCCAAAATTCCAGAATTAAAAAAATTAAAAGATATAAAAAAAAATTTTAAATCCAAAATTAAAAAACCAATAAAAAGTCCAACAATCCAAAATTAAAAAAAAAAAAATTAAAACAAGTTTCACTTCTGTCGCGTGGCGTTCCACGCACACTTTTTTAAACTTTTATATCCTTTTTTGTTTTCCTTCTTCCTTATTATTTTCCTAATCACACGCCAACACCCATGTCTGAGGTGGGACTCGAATCCACAGCCTCCATACCCACTGCTACCGCGGCTAAGAGGACCGGCGCATTTTCTTATCCTAGAGATGCCACATTCTCCCGTCACAAACACCATCTCATAGTAGCATGGCCTTATTTGGAGAAAAATAGTTGCCATGACTTCCATCCCTCGTATTATAAACGAAAAGAGTAAAAGAATTACCCCAGATTCTGAAATGTGTAGTAGCAAAGTCTAAAAACAGTATCCTATGATACCTGCTCTCTTCATATACAGAATAGTGTAAATTTAACAACCGCCATTTAATTTCAATTTCAAATTCAAATTACGAGTTTAATTGCAATCCTCGAACTTAACCCTTTTTTTTAATCGGTTTAAAATCGGCCAGCAACATCAGTTCTTTACAGATTAGTGTTAACTTAACAAACACACACATAAAACAAACAAACAAACAAACAAACAAACAAGACCTGAGGTCAGCCAATGAATATTTCTGGCGAACATAACCCTTAGCCTACACTTATGCACGAGACTCACACAATAGCTTATACAAACCCATGCCGGACTGCAAAGAAAACAGCTAACATAATGATTAGGCTCATAATTTATTTCTTGTATTTTATTCTATAAGTTCTACATTCATTTTAAAATTTCTTTCGAGTTGTTTCCGTTATTAAGAGCCAGTATGAGATTGTGTGGGGACGGGAAAATGTCTGTCCGTCCTTGTGTCTGTACGTGCGATAACTCAAATACGATTTATCGCATTTTCATGAAACTTGGTTTACACATTTATAATGTCCATGGCAAGAAGCATATTTATTTCGGACCAAATCGTTTGACCGGGCCCGGAGTAACGGGTAATTAAATATCGTGACATTTAATTAAAATTTTGAGTTGCGCACTTAATTTTGTCTAGAATTATGCAATGGAAACAGTGGAATTATAAATTAAATTTAGATACTTAAAATGCATTTATTAAAACTGAATACTTTACTTTATTATTGACTGAAAAATTAATTCCATCTGTAATTTTTTTTATATAAACTTCGCGGAAAGTTGGAAACATCTATTCTAATGATTTGTAGTTCTAAACGTAGTAATTTTTAGTGCAAGGCATACGAATTACACCAGGTTAAATCTTTGAATCAGAACTATTGTAATAACCATTGAGCACAGAACAAAAAATTACAGTATAACTTTTCTAATCTCAGATCTTCAGAATGTAAGTATGACTATTTCATTTAACCAATTCAGTTTCAATCCAATACATGCAATATACATACATTTCCATTTCCATACTTAGCGGTATAACTGACGTATCCGTTAGTCATTTCTTTTTTATTCTGCCTTTTTTTTACAAATGAAGACCGCCTTTCAGTTCCGTATTCGTCATTCATTATTAATCCTGTGTTTGGAATCTTTTAATTAAAATTTCAGCTCGTTAGCAAGTTGTAAAAATGAAATCCGGACAGACAGAAAACAAAGGATAGAATATTTGAAATTCAGATGAGTTTGTCTGCTGGATGTGTGGAGTAATGGACTAATGGAGGACTCCCTGCAAGCCAAACGACATCGTAGATTACATTTCGCACGCCATTTTTCAATTAGTTTCTGTGTCCATATAGCCATGCAGGGTGTTTGCAAGAGTACGTATATTTATACACACACAACCATCGTGTACATAAAACCCGGTCATAAAACCACTATTTACATTAATAAGTAGGGCCAGATTCTTAGGTTTTAAACTATTTTGCTCCTTGCTAGATGACTGTGATATTTTAACATAATATCCATTTTATAGTCATGGCACTCATACAGTGCAATCTTACAAAACCTAAGACGTTAGAAACTAAAAATGGCTAAAACTGTTTTTGTAGTAAAATACGATAAAATAATAATAATTAATCTAACTGTAATCGTTCTACTAAAAATTACTTTTTAAATATTTGCCTATAGTTTGCATTTTTCTCATTGTTCCCAGTATATTCTTTTGTATGATAAAATATAGTATTGCGTTTTGTAATTTTGTTCCCCATTGTTTCGGTAAAGGAAATCTTAAGTGAACCGAAATCCCCGGTTTCTTTAGAAACAAATGAAAGGCATTCTTAAGAAGCTTACACTTGCAGTTTATTCGTAGTGTTTGCTCCAGCAATACGCCGAAAGTGAAGTATTCTAAAAGTTGATTGATTAATAAAAAAAATCGTTTTTTGAGTTTTTGGAAATGACATGGGTAGTTCTAAAAGTAAGGAAAAAGTATTCCCATAGTTTTGTGGTTCAGAGCCATGGAAATTTAGGTAAAAAAATGGATTAATATATTTTTTCATGTGTTTATTGCACTTATTAAAATAAAACTTTAAAAAATTGTCAAAAAATGGTGACAAACTAAAATAAAACCATTTTAATATGTTTAAAATCTAAACAGGGTTTGTAAAAACCTAAATATCCGGGCCCTCAAAGTACTGTATAGGCTATATGTCTTAAATGACTTTCAGTGAAACAGTTTTCCTGATGTTTGGCGTACTAAATACTGACATTAATATGTTCAGGCTCAATATTGTAGCCTGCCAGAATAGTAGCCGCTCACTGTATTTTCTTCATGGTAGCCTAGTAGTATTTTCACTGCCATCCTAGTATGCATTTCCAAGGGTAAAAATTAAATTTGAATCAGCCCTATTTGCAAGTTTTAAAACTAAGTGCCCGGTTACGTTCATTCATACACTCACACACACACACACAACACAAGGAAGATGAATCCTTTAGAGACATGCAACATGAAGACCGCAATGCAGAGCTTAGCTTTTCACGTCTTCTATACCATGAGCCTGCTTCCCTTGAAGAAAGAGAAATAGGTGGAAAGGAGAATAATCTTTGTGAGATGCATCTAAGGGATGAGAAAAGATCTGTAGGGATTTCGTGACCTCAGAGTACAATAAGGAGAAACTTTCAGGTTTTTCTTGTTCATGCACGACAGAAGCGAGGTTGAAAGGAAATTTTCAATTCAAAGAACAAAGAGTCTCTGAGACCTTTACCGTTAAGTCAATCTTCAATCCAAAAGTGACAAAAGGGAGAAGCGAAAAATCTAATCTTTCATTGAGATACCATGTATAAGGCATTATTTCTTTGGGTGACGTAATTTAGAGAATTCAATTTGTGAACTTCGTCTATATCTAAGAGATTTGAGTATCAGTAATTTTTAATAAAATTATGAAAGCAGGTGTTCATAGAGTTAAAACTTTCCGATCTATAATTCCGTGGCCTATCAGATGTTGTTCCAGTCTTTTTTACTACATCTCCTGTAGTCATCATAAGCGATGGGATCTAAATCGAAGTTTTCTTGGCGAAGTCTCGTTGCCTACTGAGTCATTAATCATCTATCATCAGTCAGCATTTAAACATTATTCTGAGTAACTTAAACATAATGCAGGATGCATGCATTTCTGGAAATTGGTGCATTGTTGCTTCAACATTTCGATACATACATCTTCGACTAGCCATTTATTTTGTATCTTGCAAGGGCAAGCACGTCACCCTTTCGACAACTAACATGACTTAGAATAAAACAAATTGTTCTTTATGGAAGAACTCTGCGATTACAATAACATCTCTAGTTTTGAAAGAAAGTATTTCGTAAAAGGTCCGCGTTTAAACCACTATCAAAAACTATATAGGGAAATAATTACTGAAAACGAGATATATATTCGTTTGAATAGTGCAGAAATATATTGTGAACCAAACTTAAATTGAAATAGTGTTTCAATAGTGTCCCCTAAAGTATTCATACAAAACAATTGGGGATTTTACAATATATAATATGCGTGTCCAGTATTCAGTAAGTTAAAATATTAGAATACTAAAAATTACACATATAACATTTATAAATATTTTTAAAATATACAAAGGTAATTGTGTTGCATAGGTTAGCACCAGTCAATTAGTTAAAAAACAATTTCTTAAGCCATTAATTATATACTCTGTTTTATGTTCCTTTGTGTAATTGTCATATTGTTTTGTGTTTGTGTTTTTCTTTTCTGTGTGTTTTTTTTCTTATTGTTGTAGCATTAGCTTAATTATTTTGAATGTCACTTGAATTTTTGAATCTGGTGTATTATGTAAGCGAGAATATTGTAATTGGGCATTAGCCTGTAATATTCTTAGTACAATAAATAAATAAATAAATAAATAAAATCTAGCATTAAAACATTCTGCTGTCGTTGAAATATTCTCTGACATAATGTTCACAGTCTATGTGTATTTCTTTTTCTTTTTTGCTAGAAGTGCAAAATTGGATGGCTTCGCTATTGCATGGGACTTGTGTTCTGCTGTAGTCTTGTCTATAACTCGTTTTCAGCGACGATTTTCCTGTCCCAGTGTTTAGAGATGCATTTCGACACTGGTATGTGTCATCATTAGGGACCGGATTCTTAGGTTTTTACCTATTTTTTTCCTTACTTCCAAAACAAAAAGCGCTCATACACTTTTTCGAATCATGTCCATAGGATTCACCCACATTAATTCTATGGCACCTAAAAATACCTAAATGGGGTATAAAAACCTAAATGTACCTAAATGGGATATAAGACCTAAAATATATAATTTAGGCTACTTTTTTGTATTTTTTGTTTGTCAGTTAAGAAATCGATATCTTGCGGAGAGACTAAACTTTGTAGAGTTGAAATTAATACCACCAGCGTTTCGTTCAACCCATTGTCTTCTAGGATGGACAGTAACAAGAGACGAAGTGTAAGAATACCGGCGTATTCCTTTTAAAATATGCGTACGAACAACCATTGTTGCCGTGTGTGAACAAGGAGATTTCTGTTTTAAAGCGGTTGTTTGTCTTTAGTACAGCCCTTTTATTCATACTGAGTGGTCACACTGTGAGTTTTAAGAAGACGTGTTAGTTATGCCGAAACAAATGAAATCGAGTTTATTATGGCAGTGGATTGGCGACGACCTGAATTTCTTCTTCTTCTTCTTCTTCTCAGGTTGTCATTCAATGCAACTCACAGTTGAGAATCTTGAAATATACACTGTGATATACTGTAACCAGGAAATGTGAGGCAATCTTATGTTCACTGCACCTTTTGATTGTTTACGATTTCTTTCTTCAATGGTGTAATATTGTCCTAAAGAAAGTTTACAGAAATTTAAGTCAATTTTTTAAAGTTAAACTTTACAAGTATTATGTATTGAATCCTATGTAGCTCATTTAAATTCATTAAACCAATTATTCTACCCGAAAACTACATTTTGGACAAAAAAACCTAAAAAAACTATTTCACCTAATGGAAAACCTAAAACAGTGTTTTTAAAAACCTAAAAATCCGGTCCCTAGTCATCATTCTGAACTGTTTTCAGATGAGAAATATCTGCTCAGTGTACTCATCTGAAGCGCTAAGAAGCCACCTTTTACGGACCTTTTACGAAATACTTTTTTTCATATATTCCCACTATCGGAGTGAAATTCATTAATATACGAGTATCTTTAGTTTTGTTTAGTTTGAGTGCTAAGATTAATTGTTACAAGGAATCGTTACATACACATGTCTTCTGGTTCTGACCCAATTCACCGTCCCTGCTGACATCTCTTGAAAATATAGAGCATAGCAAGTATTATTAGCGATCTTCGGAGCTCTGTTTCCCAGCACAGTCACGCTGTGAAAGCGGTATATTGGGATTCGTGCACAAAAATCGGTTTGTTGAACCTCGCGAAATAACAGTATTACGTATGAAAATTGTATATCAGTTTGCTTACCATGATTATAGTAGGTAGTTGAAGCGTTGTCCTTCTATTACCGAACCTTTCCAAATCTTCATAGAAAATTTGCATTTATATCTACATTCATACCCTCTTCTTCCGCAAATATTGTCTAATTCAGTTCTGATGCTCATGATTCTATCCTATTTCGTTTAATCTTATCCTCCGTAAACAAGTATTTTACAAATCTTTCTGATGGTATTACAAAAAACGTGATTGTGGAAAAGGGCATAGAAAGTTCTTAGGATAATATCCCGGTATTCCGATCCTGGACCGGAGCACGCTACGTAAAATTGTAATTAACGTAAAGGAATGGGTTCTGCGTCGAGTAAAATGCTTACTGATAAGTTTGATATAATAGCAAAGAGATTAGAATAGCATCAGAATTAAATAAGGCAAAATTCTCGGAAGAAAAACGTATGCATTGAGTCCTAAATGGAAATCTTTTACGATCTTACCAGTAAGCCGTGAAATACTGTTCATTTGAAATTTGTTTTTCTGTCATGGCTTGTGTTCATTTTCACTCGTAATTAATTATTAAGATAGGTGAAATGTCGAAGGCGAGTCAAAGATTATAGTCCTGTAACTTTTCCTTGTTATAAAATAATAATAATAATAATAATAATAATAAATAAAATCAGGTAAACTGATGTAACAAAGTGCCAGTATGTTTTTGTTTAATCAGTTATGACTGCAATTATGATATGCAGAATATGTTTTTTTTTTTTTTTTAAATTGATTTCCAAGTTAAGCTCCAGATTTATTCATTAAGCAGGGCTTACGGAAGAAGAAAGGTCTACCATCTCGGCCACCTGGGTCATTTTAACGGTCTAGTTGGATAAGCGCATGTCAATTAATATGTTTTTTGTCATAGCTACCTGTATTTTAATTTCCAAGGCCTCACAGTAAAACAATAGGCTATGTTGTCAAGATAACTGATTTTCATTTTTTTATATAAATTCTTTCGAATACGTATATTACCATAAAATAGGCACTAAATTGAGCATTACTCCGAAACAGTTTAACCGATGTTATCCATTATAAATAGACGTCTTCCCATGGACATTATAAATGCGTATACGAAGTTTCATAAATATACGATAAAGCGTATTTGAGTTAATGCGCCTTTAAGGTAGACACTAAATTGGGTTTTACTCCGGTACCGGTCAACAGATTAGGTTCAAATTCAATAGGGCACTTCTCATGGACGTCATAAATGGGTATACCAAGTTTATTGGAAATCCGATACAGCGTATTTGAGTGATGGCGCCTTTCTATTAGAATAAAATAGGCACTAAATTGGGCATTACTCCGGTACCGATGAACCGATATGGTTCAATATCAATAGGGTTCTTCCCTTCCAAGTTTCATGAAAATCCGAAAAAGCGTATTTGAGTTATGGTGCGTACAGACACACAGACAGACGGACAGACAGACGGACAGACATTTTTTCGTCCACCACACAATCTCATAAAGTACCATACTGGCACTTAATAAATAAATAAATTTAAAAAGAAAACCTTGATGTTTGATTTCGCCTCTATCAGAGTTTTTGCGAGAAATGGGAACAGACAGAGATGAACCATTATATTTTTATATAAGCACTAGCTGTTTACCCGTCCTTTGTTCGAGTGAAAAAGTATTTTGCAAGGTTTTAGACATTATTGGAGTGTTTGAGAATTGCAGCCTCTCTGCATCTAACTCCTTGCGAACCAGTTAGTTTATTTGCATACTATTATTTATTTCCCTTATCGTGTATATGCATATATCAAATATTTGATCTAAAGCCAGAGTAATGCCGTCTGTGCGAGGAAAAGATTATCATCAAGTTCGGCAACAGATGTTAAAATTAGATGCTACAAGACATATTGCCCAACGCTGTAGCAACACAGTGCACAATTTCTTCTGATATTTTTCAGGTAAGTTTAAAAACCATAAAAAATATTGTTTTACCCATAAGAGGGATGGGGAACTAACTGTCAATTATATACCTAATAGGCCTAACACAGATAATAATAGTGTGTAAAAAAATCACATAACTCTTAATGAATGTTTATTACTTCAATCGCTAGACTTTTAAAATAATTTATTTAACAGCTAAATTAAACTTTAAATTTGTTAATATTTACACATAAATCGTAGACAATTAATACTAATAATAATAATAAAATAAAAAATACGGGTTCTAGATGCAATTCACGATTGAAGTGCGATGCACGGGGAAAAGATCTCTGATTCAACCCCGCAAAGCGAGTTTCTTCCAAATCGTTATAAACCAATGAATCAAGCAAAGTGGGCTAACAAAATGCAAACGATCAACAGTTCTATGTGCTAGGTTGAAAAAAATATTTCCGCGATGCTCCTCTTTTCAGTTGCTACAAAAGAGCAAGGCCACCTATTATTGATTTCACATTTGAAAAGTAACTTATTACTGAAATCTGGTGCTTCGATAGCTAAAAAAAGGTATTTTCTGCCAGTTTTCGCTCATAATTCGCGAACGAAACTGAAAATTAATAATCTTGTTTCGAGTTGTATTTGGACACCCTTTTGTCCATCTACGTTAAAAATTGAAATCTTTGCGTGCCCTACATTTGGCTGAGAATCGCTCAATGTCAGGCATACAGACAGAAAGGGAAACACTTCCTCTTATTAAATAGATTACAATAAAAAAAATTACAAATAAAAATTCGGTTAAGTACAGAAAGACACACACAGAACTGTTTTTTTAATTCCGTTTTTGATTCAGGAGACCTCTAATGGGTTTGTATCCATATCGAAAACTGCACATGGAATTCCAGGGTCGAACACTATACTTCTGCTATCTGTAATACCTATGGTACGGGTAAAGGAAAAAAAATATAGGCTATATTCAAAATAGTTGGTCACCGAATTACAACTGGCAACTTCCCTCGATAATATTTTTCTCACGCTTCATTTTATTTATTAACCTTTCAAGAGTCTTCATTTTATTTATTAACCTTTCAAAAATCTTCATTTTATTTATAAACCTTTCAAAAGTCAAGTTTTATGTCTTTACATAATGTGGAGAAATGTAATATGATTATGTCTATTTAGTACCTGTCGATATTTCTTTATGACGCTAAGCATGTGCTGCCATCTCCATTTACAATTTCCAGATAGGGCAGCGGACATTTTAAGTCTAAAACTTTACAGGGGTTATGAAACAGAATGAATGGTAGAAGATCGATTCCAACGATTGTAGTAGCTTTATCGATCCGTATCGCTAATCGGCTGTAGTGGTTTTTTAATATGGCGGATGGTATTGAGTGAATTTGTAAGTTCGGGTGAATAAAAATGCTCGGCAATTAGGCATACGGGTTAGTGTCTTGTGGAAACAAGTTAAAATCAGTTATTTGTGTGTTTATCTAAGTGGAAGCATATTTGGTTGCTAAGAAACAAGTTGAATAGACAAGAGAGGAGCAACATATCGTTGGCAAGGCAACTTGTGGTACGTACAGCATGCATTCTCAAATAAATAAAGCTGTGTTCAATCTTTCGACTTCTATTATAAATATGGACTGTCACATCTACAGTATTACGAATTTAATTTTGAAGCTTTTTACTTTCTCTACCCGTACTAGGCCTATTTGAACTAACTAAGGTAGAAGTAGTACCACAGTAATACGTATAGGCCCTACTGTGATAGTACTGTCAGGGACAGTGGAATTTGATGTCAAGTTTTCAGTTTTAATAGGTATTTGAAGGTTAATCTAAAATGTTTTTTCCACCTCTGTACTAGTATTTTGAAAGACTAGGCTGAGTGTAATGCTGAATACAATTATTTATTTACTAGTGAATATGTATTGACGTGATGTCTATGTTCAGTTCAAGTTAAAAATAACCACTGATTCACTGTTGAAACTGTTGATGTTGTCTATATGATGAATGACTTTTTTCTTGTTATTTGGAATAGCACCAAAGTAAATGGAATGTGATATATTAATCCAGAATACCATTTATTGTTGTGGTAAAGAAATATATTAAAATTATTTAAGGTTTAAAACAATGTTCATATTATGTTGTGTTGTGGTTAAATTCTTCCAGACGTTAAAAGCACTTAATTATACAAGTTGATAGTGAATCGTTCTGTAATTGTCAATTAAAATTATTTTGGATTTAAAATAATGTCCAAATTATAAAATGTCCTCTACTTGGTAAAATTCTTCACTGTTAAAATCACTTATTTACAAATGTTGTTTGGTGAACGTTGTAATCAGCTATAAAATCAGACCTGTCGTAAAGATTAGATTATTCGTAAATGTACTAGTTGGAAAAATGATTCACTTCATAATGAAGTTTATAAATGAATATTTGAAGGTTGTCAGTGTTTTGAGTGTGTTTGTGTGTGTCTGTGTGTGTGTATCTATCTATCCTTTGAACAGCGTAGTTCGAAAATAAGGAACACGGGAGTAGTCTTGCCGAACCATTGGCATCCAAGAAATTGTAAAACAGTGTAGACATGAACAGAAATTAAAACTATTTATGTACTGTTAATGTGATAGTTAAATAGCTATACCGGGATGTTAATAATTAATAATAATAACTAAAGGAATAATAAATATAATAATTACACAATACCATTTTATGCGAAATTAAAAATAAATCACGTTAAGAAATGTTATTATGAAAAGACTCATCCACCTAACCACAAACCCCAATGGACCAAAAGTTCAATGGATGCAACGTCACTAAGCCCTATAATATTGTAATATTAACTGGATTTATGCACATATACACTCCTATTTTTATGTTTCACTTTTGTCATAAAATATATGTTTGGATATAAAATTATGTAATCACACAATATACACTTACATTTTAGATAGCAATATGCTATATGTAGGCCTATCCAATTAATAACCTAACCATTAAAAATATATACACTGATGCTATGCACTGTAAATTAATTTTTGAAAAACACTGTAATTAATTTACAGTGCACAGCATCAGTGTATATATTTTTAATGGTTAGGTTTTTAATTGGATACATATAGCATATTGCTATCTAAAATGTAAGTGTATATTATGTGATTACATATTTTATATCCAAACATATATTTTATGACAATAGTGAAACATAAAAATAGGAGTGTATATGTGCATAAATCCAGTTAATATTACAATATTATAGGGCTTAGTGACGTTGCATCCATTGAACTTTTGGTCCATTGGGGTTTGTGGTTAGGTGGATGAGTCTTTTCATAATAACAAATATTGATGTATAAGCTTTCATGAACCACAGATTATTGTCTCTGTTGGACATTACATGAGAATATTATAGGAGAAAAATTCCTCCGACACTGGGACTCGAACCCAGGACCTTTGGCTATTCGCGCCAATGCTCTACCAACTGAGCTAAGCCGGAGTTCAATTCACAGCGCCGGAAGGAACCTCTCTCCTATGACTGATTGCCCTAATGGTCTACCTCACAGACAGACAAGTTATGTCATATGCAGTACTGTGAGGCACACTAATTAGTGATTTTTGTGACCGGGCTCCCACTGTTATTGTACAGTTGACATTCAAGATAGATGTATAAGCTTTCATGAACCACAGATTATTGTCTCTGTTGGACATTACATGAGAATATTATAGGAGAAAAATTCCTCCGACACTGGGACTCGAACCCAGGACCTTTGGCTATTCGCGCCAATGCTCTACCAACTGAGCTAAGCCGGAGTTCAATTCACAGCGCCGGAAGGAACCTCTCTCCTATGACTGATTGCCCTAATGGTCTACCTCACAGACAGACAAGTTATGTCATATGCAGTACTGTGAGGCACACTAATTAGTGATTTTTTTTTTTTTTTTTTTTTTTTTTTTTTTTTTTTTTTTTACAATAACAGTGGGAGCCCGGTCACAAAAATCACTAATTAGTGTGCCTCACAGTACTGCATATGACATAACTTGTCTGTCTGTGAGGTAGACCATTAGGGCAATCAGTCATAGGAGAGAGGTTCCTTCCGGCGCTGTGAATTGAACTCCGGCTTAGCTCAGTTGGTAGAGCATTGGCGCGAATAGCCAAAGGTCCTGGGTTCGAGTCCCAGTGTCGGAGGAATTTTTCTCCTATAATATTCTCATGTAATGTCCAACAGAGACAATAATCTGTGGTTCATGAAAGCTTATACATCTATCTTGAATGTCAACTGTACAATAACAGTGGGAGCCCGGTCACAAAAATCACTAATTAGTGTGCCTCACAGTACTGCATATGACATAACTTGTCTGTCTGTGAGGTAGACCATTAGGGCAATCAGTCATAGGAGAGAGGTTCCTTCCGGCGCTGTGAATTGAACTCCGGCTTAGCTCAGTTGGTAGAGCATTGGCGCGAATAGCCAAAGGTCCTGGGTTCGAGTCCCAGTGTCGGAGGAATTTTTCTCCTATAATATTCTCATAACAAATATTACCACAAACGGAAAGAAAAAATGAAATTTATCAACGTTAAGAAATGTAGATTTCACATGCATTCCCTCTCAAGATTGCCAATAAACTTCTCTGTTTGTGTTGTAATTTCTGTCCTAGTGGCTACTGTAATATGCAAGATCAGAGGCGTAACGAGAGGGGTTGGGGGGTTTGACCCCCCCCCCATTGATTAAAAAAAGGAAAGTTGTAGAATTTTTTTAAGTCTGATTATAAATTACTTAATACAAGACGTATAAAGCGTGGGAAGCTTAAAACTCGTTATTGTGCATCTTAATTTTTTAAATTTTCCGGAGGAGGACCCCATACCCCCCACACCCCCCGGATGTTATAACCCGCCCCCATATGGTCGGCCTGGTTACGCCTATGTGCAAGATTATATCATTTGCCATATGCTAATTTTATTTCAACAGTGTATGAATAGTATTATATAAATAGCCTTGATTTCTGCAGTAGTTTTTAAAGTAGGCTAGAGAAATTGTGTTCCATAACTTGATTTTCTGCATATCATAATTGCAATTATAACTGATTAAGCAATATATATTCCGACACTTCGTTACATCAGTTTACCTGATTTTATTATTGTTATTATTATTATTATTATTATTATTATTATTATTATTATTATTATTATTATTATTATTATTATGGAATCTCCGAGTGTAACATCATAATTATACCAAAGTGTGCTAAGTCTAGAGCTAAAATATACAATTTTATAAAGTGTTAAATGCAAATTTCCTCGACTTTATGATAAATGGAGATATTTTGGTTACTTTTGGTATCTGCAATAAATTGATTACATTGGTGTAGAAAAATCTTGAAACAGTAATATAGGTTATAAATGGCATTAAAGGCAATACCTCAAAGATCGATTCCTATCTTAGTACTTTTTTAGCTATTGTGACTGTAATTCAAGTAGAACTCTTTTTTTTTTAATTCATTGTTATTTTGAGTTAATTAAACAGTTACTTGTTTAAATTTTAAGTAACCTATAATGCTATGTTGTTAAAAATATTATATTAAGTTTGGAAAATTGCCCCATTTGTCAATTATTAAAATGAAAAATTAGGTGCAGAACTTAAATCCCCAGAACTCGCAAATGGAATTCTCCGAAAGATTCAATAAATTACAACCGTCAGAATATATTGCCAACAGCAGCAATACGGAAATCTACACGCAATGAATACGTATGCGAAATTAGGATTCAAAAAGTTTTGCTTTAACTGGAATATATAATATATCGTTAAGCCATTTTAATATGTGCTTGAGGGTTGCATATTCTTATTTATAAATAATTTTCTACAAGTTAAATCAGTATTGCATGGGCTTGTACCTAAGTAGACAATCAAAATATCAAAGTCGATAACATAGAGGTTTTGCACGTTGACCTTCGATAGCCTATAATTTAGAATACATGTGTTTTTTTACATAATATAATATATGTATGTATATATAATAGTTATAGGCCTACATAATAGTAATTTAGATCCAATTTTATGTATTCAAATAATTATCTTAAATAATTTGTGTTGAATTGAAATGATTTTCAGTTAGACCTACATAATTTGCACGCCTTGATTGAAATTTTATCGCGATTGAAGCTCCAAAAACCTCAGAATGACGTCTGGAACTGTCTTTAGAATCAATATATATAATTTCATTTATTCCTTTATTTGACCGATATTTTCGCTTAACACAAAGTTAATGTAAACTAATAACTAATAGACCTACTGCGAATAACACTACATAATTTTTAACAGTTTTGTATATTTTTTGGGGGTCTGCTATTGGCTTTCCTGTTTCCATTTTCTATCACTGGCTACTCTTGTCCATTGCTTTACAGCTTTTTCGACCATTAAAGTTGACTATCGGGTTTCAGGACGACCCCACTTCTCGTACCTACCCTGGGGCCCCACACTGTTTCTGAGTAGCCCCATCTTTCTGCGTTCAATCGTGCTACATGGCCTCCCCACTCCCGTGAGCCGCCGTGTGAATGCAGTCTCTTTTTACCCTCTACTAAACTCAACTTCATATAGGTGACAGGTGACAGGTGACAGGATTTGGGGAGCCTGTGGTCAGCATGCCGACTCCCACAGCCGTTTTTAATGGTTTTGTTGACCAGAGCTGCTACTTCTTTATCGCGTAGCTCCTTAGTTGGTGTCAATAGGCTGACTGCACTCTGTTACAGACCGTCCTACCTCAGAAAATCAGAGGAGGTGCCGGGAAACGACTCATACGTAGTCAATAACGCTAACCACTAGACCACGAAGGCAGTCTTTCCCTCTATTATTTTGTTAAAAATGTATTGAAGACATCCATCGAATAAGGATGTAACCAACAACAAATATTGTACAGAGCATATGTAAACTGAAAACGATTTTTCTACAGAAGAAAGGTAGTTCCAATAACCACATGAATTTCATGGAATCCTGTAGCTATGAAGAAAATAGAACCATAAACAGAATCAAAATCTTTATCACCTTTGTAATAAAAAATTGATTCAAGACCTATGATTAGAAGAATAAATAAGAAATAAGAGAAAAAACTAATAGAAAATATCATGAGAAGATATAGCTTTAATCCTTACAGAAGAAGAAATTGTTCCACGCGCAAGTGGTTCCAATCCTACCCTGTCAACACGGTACTATTATAGCCCGTTTAACACAACACATCTGAAGGCAGTAAAGCTCTTTAAAGCAACATGTCAATTGCTACCAGGTTGTTGATGACGTACTTATGGTTCAATTTACGATACCCAGAAGACGTATTAAACCAGCTCTGGAAAGCTACAAGAGAAAGGAAACACATTTCCTTCTGACTCCCTTTTTCTGTGTAATTTATACACATAAACCGTTCGTTCCTCTGTTGAATATAATTGAGGATTTTCATTTTAAATAGGCCCTACAGTATTTATTTATTTTTTCTAAATAAGTTATAAAATTAATGTACAACCTCCAGGTTTAAACAGATTTAGGGGTCTTAACGAACTGTTGATAATACATTCTCCTTACAGGCCCGCGGGCCTCTAAATGTATAAATTACCCTCAAATACGGAATTTATAAAGTCAAAATACAGATGTTCCCTCTCTGATAAATCACTACTCAGTTGCTTCGTTTATCAACAACAAATATTAAAGTTAATATTGATGCATTAGTTAGTGAAAACCAACATCCTCAAATTTCCCACTAATTTTTTTTGTAATTTGATATTTTTTAATAAATTAAAATAACAATAAAAAACGCTTTTTTGCACTCCTTAGCTAGTAAGTGTTTCTTACGAAAGTTGTTTACATGGCTCGTAACTTGACATTACCACACGCAATCTTGTTGCTAGGGGCGACGGGCGGAAAGTGAATTGTTGCTAGGGGCGACGGGCGGAAAGTTACTTTACCGCCCGCAAATGCTTATTGCGAGCAGAAATGACCAAGGCCTCCCCGCTTTATAAATATTCGGTTGCCATAAACAATAACAAATGCGAATCCCTATCTGAAATAAGCACCATTCTTCAAGTCTGTATTTACATAATATTTTCAGGTAATATCACAATTAATATAATTAAATTGATATAAGTAACCGTCGTGCAAAAAATAGCATGCAACACACGGACCGTAAAGGCATTTACGCCCTTGTGTCGCAATATACTATTTTGTCTTACCATACCTATTAGAACTCACTGATAAAGTTGCGTACGAAGTGTTTTATAATGCGGCCCTCCGAACCGCGTTTTTTTTAAACGGCCCTTGGTGCACTTGCAGTTGGACAGCCCTCAACTGAATAACCATCCGTTTCGATTTCCTTTAGGTGAGATGGGATCTTCACATTAGGTTTGTTCGCAAAGTAAATCCCTAACTGTCACGGACCATTACGCATGCGCACATTGTCGGTCTCGCTGCGTAACGTATGCGCACAATGTCATATACCAGCATATTGAAAATGTGCGCATGCGTCGTGGTACCTGACAGTACATGATTTAGCTTTGCGAACAGACCTATTGAAAAATTTAACACAAATGCTATCTTCTATTATTAAGTAAATGAAACATTTAAATAATTTTATACCGACGTCCTATTTGAGATGTGTTTATTTTACGTCTTTTCAATCTATTTTGAGATAACTTATCTGATTATATTTTGGGGAGGTTAAGTATAACAAAGTATAAGTATAATCAAGAGGTGTAATATTCGGGAATATTGCAAACCATTATTTGTTGAATTAGAAATTTTGACTGTTGTAAATTTGTATTTTAGACCTTTTAGTTCAGGTACATGACCGCCGGCGTGGTCTTGTGGTTAACGTCGCTGACTACAGATCCGTCGGTCCGGGTTTGATCCCCGGCACCTCCTCGGATTTTTCTGAGGTCGGGAGGTCTGATAGGGATGCACTTAGCCTCGTGATTCAAATTTAGGAGCTACTTGATAGAGAAGTAGCGGCTCAGGTCATGGAAACCACCATTAACGGCCGTGGGTGTCGGCATGCTGGCCACATGTTTACCACATGGTAAAATCTATTAAACTATAGACAATTAAGCTAAATTAGTGTCACGATATTATTCATTTCGTTTTTACTTGCTGAAAAAATGGTTATATAAAATAAATGGGTATAAAGCTGCTTCAAGCAATTCGTACAATTTGTGAACAAAATAAAATCAGGTAAACTGATATAACAAAGTGCCAGTATGCTTTCGCTGAATCCAAGACGTTACCATTCGGTTAACTCGTCAATTTGACGATGTAGTTTGATAAGCTTATGTGAAGGAGTATTGTTATTTGTCAAATCTAAATATATTAGGCCTACAACTTAAAATTCTTAAAATACGTCAACATTTCACAAAATTCAGTGGCATATAACTCCGCTAATTATTTCACAGTAATAGTATTTGATAGTACTTATTTTGAACTACATCAGCCAAGTAAACAAACATCTGACTGCACTGCAGACAAAGCCCCCAAATGATTAAAAATGCGACATTGTTGTATGGATATGATTTTAAAAAATGTGTCCTTTAATTAGTTGTTACTCTGGTACCGGTAAACCGATTTGGCCCAAAATAAGTAGGCTTCTTGCCACGTACATTATAAATGTATATACCAATTTTCATGAAAATCCGATAAAGCGTATTTGAGTTATCGCACCTTTTGCTATATAATACCATAAAAAGGCACCAAATTGGGTATTATTCCTGTACCGGCTAACCGATTTGGTCCAATATCAACAGACATCTTCCCATGGACATTATAAATAGGTATTCCAAGTTTCATGAAAATCCGATAAAGCGTATGTGAGTTATGGCGCCTTTAAAATATACACTAAATTGGGTTTTACTCCGGTACCGGTGAACCGATTTGGTTCAATATCAATAGGGTTCTTCCCATTGACATTATAAATGTGTTTTCCAAGTTTCATAAAAATCTGAAAAAGCATATTTGAGTTAGAGCGCGTACAGACACACGGACGGACGGACGGACGGACGGACGGACAGACGGACAGACGGACAGACATTTTTCGTCCCCCACACAATCTCATAAAGTACCATACTGGCACTTAATAAATTTTGAAGCTCTACAAACAAACCAAATACATAATTTAGGATAATATTTATAAGTGTACATATGTAGATATTTTTGAGTAGTTAAGATAAAAGGAATGCATGTAGTATTGCTGCATTGCAATGGAGCATGTTGTTTAATAAAGATAATTAAAAAAAAAAAAAAAAAAAAAATTCCAATGATGAAGCGATAATGTGTACATTTCTCAGGTCTGAAATTTTAAATAATAGTCTCTATCTATATAAGCGACTTTGTCCAGACTGACGGACAGAGAATCAACGTAGTGCCTTATATATATATAATAGGCAATGGAATTTTTGCAGTAACTTCGTTTCCTAACGAAAGAATTTTGCAAAATTTTGATTTTTAATGCCAAAAATTAAATGTTTTCGAGGAGACGAAATACCTTCCATAAACACACGAGCAACCCAATTGTTGTGGAAAACCGCCTTACTAGGTTGCTATCTTGATTCATTTGTTTATGATTCACAAAGATCTGTCTTACACAGAAAGGGATAATTGAAAGCTCGCCTAAATGGGAAAACATTGAATAATTTTGACGAAACTCACTATGCGGGGATTTTTGAGCTAGGGAACTCGAATCTGAGGTCTTTTTTTTCTCCGGGCGTCGCACTTTATTAGTGAAATGTATATTGAAACTGGGATTTTAGTTCTTAACTATCAACCGTTACAATAAAATTGTTCATGGTTTGGGTAAGGTTCATGAATTTATTGTTCATTTTAATCGTTTTTCGAATTTATATACACATATGGCAATATGACTCATTTTGTTCGTTTAATTATTTATATTTTTAATGTTTAACAATATACCTAAGAATTAAATTATGGTATTCCCGCAATTTACGTTAAAGGATGTCAGTGTTAATAAATATGTTTTAATTATTTTTATTTAATAAATTATTTTCAGAATAGTCGAGGGGAAGCCGTGTTACCTGTTAGTAGAGTTATATAACTTAAGCAATCATCGAATGAAAGCATCGGTGGGCTCTAAGTTTGAAACAGTGGGGGAAAATTTCAATAGAATAGGTGGTTTGCACGAACGAGATCATAACATGCCAAGAAAAATCCACACTTTTTACAATAAAACATTGCTGTATTGAACGTAAGTTCATTTTATAAACTTTTTAGGTGACTCGCTTATACCTCAGTAGGAGTGAAAAGGTTAATTTTCTATAATTGAGATGTGGTGTTGGAGGAAAATGGATAAGATTCTGTGGACGGACACATTAAAGGAATGAAGTTTTAAGAAGAGTAGATGAGAAGAGATAGGCCTGTATCTTCGAAGTTGTAAGAACGTTAAATCTGTTGGAATAAAGTTCGATTAATATCTTTGGTCCAGAAATAACAATGGCTTAACTTATCTTTAATAAATAAATCTGAAGATTGAGATTTATATTTATAACTCATAGATGATGATATACATTGCCTTCTTAATAAAGCGTAAAAGAGTTCAATTAAGGAGGGTACAAGGGTGATAAATTAGATACTTTTTAATTTTTGTAATCGATTTGCGAGCTAAGCTCCAGATCGATTCATAATATGCTGAATTATTTCAGATTTTTCAATATTAACCAAAATATATGGCGCAGGGATAGTTAATTCCATTACTAAAATTTTCTGCTGAAAAGTAAAAGGAAGGGCAAAATATTAACTTGGTAGAAGAAGAATCTTCAGATACGCCTTGACATCAAGAAGAAAGGAAGATATAGAGAGTTAAATGATGCAACAGAAGGTCGAATTGAATGGAATGGGAATCTAATATGCTATTTCAGCTCGTGTTTGTGTGTAGATCCAACGCCACCTATTGAAGACACTATTCAATTGTAAAATTAATTCAAGGTGGCCTTGCTCGGTTTGCTTAGCAACAAAATTCATTTGTTATAACACTACAACATGCAAAGGACTGATTTTTTTAACATAGGTGGACAGAAGGGGTTAATGTAAGCTTGCCTAAATGGGAAGACATTGAATGATTGGGACGAAACTCACTATAGGGAGGTTTTATTTGTTTAATTATTTATATTTACGAAGTCCAGTCAGCCCTCGATATAATGCCACCATCCGTTCTCTAACATTTAGTGGCACAAAGCGAGGGTGGCACGAAAACGAAATTTAATTTCTAAAATAAAAATGGCAAAATACAGTGATGTATTCATTTACTGTATTGTATTATGAAAGAAAAATGAAATAAAAGGCAAATATATAACTTATCACAAAATAAAATACTGTACAGAATTTCAATTTATTACAAAATATGTCCAGTGCTACTGTACACAGAGGGGTTGAAAATCATCTGAGTAACTATAACTGTAGTGCAGTGTAATGAAGTGTAAGTTTGGAATGTCTGAAGGACTCTTTGTACCTGCTCCACCCTCTCGCAGGCTGTCTATCCGACTTCTTATTCCATAGCACTACAATTATACAATTAGTGGCAGGGGAATACTCACTTCTTGAAAATACAGCGCAGTATGTTTCTTAAATAGTCTTTCTAACATTCATGCTAGTTCTAAAAGAATTCTGCAACTGAAAAAAAAAAATCACTGCAAGCTACATTGTGTAAAAATCTTATCTTATATTCACTGGCACTAAATGAATTGGCACAGTAACGAGGTTTTTTATATATTTTATATTTTATAGACTAGGAATCTGGAGACTGAAGAGGATCGGTACCTAGGGGAATATGCCCATTATGTATCGAGGAAGAGGATGCAAAACATATAATTTTAGATTGTAAGGAAACTGAGAGGTGGAGGGTAAATTTAATCGGTGAAAAATTACTAAAAATTAATAAAGGGGTAGCATATAAGAAGCTTTGCATAACAAAAAATAGGGATTTATTGAAAAGAATGGGGAAATTTTTAATTGTAGTTAAAAGCAAATGGTTTAATAAAATAGAAGATAGTAGCAGTAGAAATTCAAGTGAAGTAGGAAATAATATATAGCATACTTGGGTGTTGTTTTAAGTAATAGATAGAATTAGTTATACCCAGTAGAATGTTTGTTTAGTAATCAAGGGACTGATTGGTAAAACAGAAATGTAACCAAAGTCCCTGTTGTATGAAGATGAAATAAACCTATGTTATATATTTTATATGGGAGAAGATCTGTTCACTTGCATTTATTGAAGCAGTGCGAGAGTGGCACTGTAAAGAGGGGCATTATATCGAGGGATGACTGTAAAACAATATAATTAATTATAAAATATTTATTCATGCAATTTATGTTATAGGATGCCAGTGTTAATAAATATTTTAATTATTCCTTTTAAAAAATGATTTATATAAAACATCTAAAGTTGAGTACTTTATTGGGGTAAATCCGCGGCCAACTGCTAGTGTTTTAATACCATGGGAAAAGTTTGAATGTGGTATCGGAGTCTAGTTTCGGGATTTCATATTATCTGTCATTTACTGTGTTATTGCACAATGTGCATTCACTGGTGATGCGAGGCATTATTAACATGTTTTGTGTAGTTTATCTGTCTCCTTTCATAAAAAAAACACCCATGCGTTTACTGCTTGAATTGTATCGAAAAAAATGATATTCCTATACCGGTAGTTGTATTTACAATACGTATTGTTTTATCCCTTCGTGGCTCCTTTCTCGCTAAGCGCCATCCTAATTTAACCGATAGGATACGAGATGATTACAAACCTCTTTCTTCCAAAGCCTCCGAAATAGACACATAGGGCCTTGAAATGTCAATAAAAGTTACTCTTTCTTACTGATTACATTCGACAGCCAACAGCCTGTGCAGATACGCTGATGACTGAATATAGTAATAGGTTAGTCCATCTTCTGTCGTATCATTCAGGATGCCTGGGCCCTATTTCATAAAACTCTACAGGTGTGACAAATACGACAATTATGCCAAGTCTGACAATTTTGTCAATATGTCACGACAATTGTATATTTCATAAATATTACAACTTTTCCTTACATTACAGGCAAATTAATGTAAATTGTCAGACTAAAAGAACCCATTTCATAAACGCGACAATTTTATGTCAAACCTAAAGATTACTTTAGTGCACTGTTAGATGGCTCTCACATGCGTGTCTCAACATCGAATATGATACCTAAGCAATCGATTATTACTATCGAAAATAATTGTATTAAAAGAGAAATATAATTCAAAGTCACTGAAATTGAAAGTTAGGTTAATCCATTGCCTAAAAACACTGGGTGGTTTCATGTCTATTTTTTCATCACTTTCACTACTACTAGTGTTTATTATTAACAAGACAATTTAGCAAGTTTATTAACAAAGTTTAAATCACAAGAAAGTTTGCCACACATTTACATAACCTACTTTGTTGGCCTACATATGAAAGATTGCCTGTCACTTCTGCAATGACAATTCTGCATTTTTTGTAAATTTGTAAATATGTCAGCAAAAATTAATGTTTCATAAATGATAGGTATCCTAAGATTTGACATTTGTCAGACTTTTACCTGTAAACTCAAAAGTTTTGAGAAACAACAATATGTAAAATTGTCATACAAATCTACAAAATTGTCATGACATTTATGTAAAGTTGTCAGCTTTTATGAAAAACACAATTGTCAAAATGTAAACCTGTAAGACAATTTTATGTCACCTGTCACCTGTAAAATTGTAACTTTTATGAAATAGGGCCCTGAATTGATTTAAGGACTTTTCAATGTGAACAAGTAGGCCTTCCTATTTTTGTTAATTTCTCATTTTACTACCAGATTGTCTAATCTTCTTCACTAAGTTTTGTACGATAGTATTATTTATTTATTTATTTTAACGACGGAAAATGTCATAATTTCAAGCTAGGTTTGTTCAACAAAGATTATTATTAATGTTTGGTCATTTTGTGGAAATTATATATGTGGCACACAAAAAAATCTATTCAGAAGTGTTTTGAAATATTAGTGACACGCTTCGGAAAAGTGTATCTTGCGGAGAAAGCATATAACATTGAGTTACTCAGGTAACTGACAGAAAAATGAAACTTCTTGCTTTTAAACTCATAGCTGTAAAAATAATGCAGATATGTAAATAGTTATTGCGCTAAAATTAACTTAAAAGGGTTCAGCCTTTAAAAAAAAATGATTTTTTTTTAATTGTTAAGCTTTATCTATCCCTTAAAACAAATGTCAACGTAATACTGCAGAGCAGAGCAAAGCCAGTGTCGGTATCGTGACCTTCATTGCAACAGCTGCACACGCCAAGTGGAAAAAACACCGCGCAGCTTGGTTCGTTGTTCATTATGTATCCCGGCTCTTATCAAGGGAGGCTTATGGACCATTTTGTTTCTGACAAAAGATTGTTTCCTACTTAGGACAAAAATAATATTTTAATTATGATAAAGGATTCTCGAGTTGATTAAAAACTCATTGTTATAATAACGCCGTCTTGTTAGTATTGTATTTATTGTTATACCTGATTTAAAATACTTCACCACACTTATGAATAGTTATATCCCATACTATTTTCATACCTTCTTTGAATTTGAATTGCTGGGAGAAACTTTTAAAATGTGCACATTTATACTGATTCTACCTTATATTTATTGGGTATGGTATTTTTAGTTAAGATAAGTAATAGCAATACTTCATTTTACGAGGGTTGAAATGTGGGGAAAGTAGCGTATTCCAGAGCAGTTAAGCTCAGTCCCATACTATAAACGCTTTGCGTGAGACGCAGAAGTAAAAATAGAAGTCCCCAGATGGCTATACTCCAACCGAACGGACTTCTATGAACAGGGTATTTTGAAACTGGTATCACGATGGGAGAAATGCGTTGAGAAACTTAGCTACTAGGCCTATATAGAAAAATAGACAAAAGATTACCTTCACGTGTGCATTTGTTTGTAATTGTACCTATTAAACTTTTTGTAAAAAAAAGAATTATCGTGCGTTACTTTTCGATCCACCCTCGTACAATGACAGCAAGAAATCACATTCATACAGTGAGAGAAAATATTTGCATAGGTTGTATTTTATTGTAACACGCTGTTCGGATTCTACCATAAGCAAACATTTATCTAAAGTAAACACATCCTTTGCCAAGGAAGTTTTTTGCTTTGCTTTCATCGCCTCACGCGTATCACTTTGTGAATGTAAATTTGCACGTTCTCTCTCTGTTTGTCGATTCTTCCGGTTATTCCTATTTTCAGAGTGTAACAGATTGATTATGTATAGAGATACGTAGTTTTTGCGAATGACGGCTTCGCGAATTGTTGTTATTACTATTGATAAAACAATAATCTTGTGTTTTACATTCCTACGTGGAGTTATTGTCGGTTTTTAACCGCGAAAAAACGCGACATTTTGTGTTTATGCGAAATTGTTGTTTTTTGCGCGAAATTCCTCTGTTTTTAACGATTTTTTTTACTTTCAAGGGAAATCTCGGGTTTCAGAAAAAATAACTAAATAATTTGTGCTCATTAATGCAAAAAAATTCAATAATCAATGTTAATGATAGTTCTTAAACATGTTCTGAATATAAAAGCATTTTTATTCTGGTGAATAATGTAGATGGTGAGAGAGCTTTCTCAGGATATTCAGACATTCTAACCGATAAGAGGACAACACATCTTCCTCAAAATGTGGAGACTGCTTTAAGTTTGTACTTTGGGGATGGGTGCAATTTAGAATAAAATAGGCCTATAGAAATACTCGTATAAACTTTATTTTTTATGGGTAATGGTGCACATTTACCATTCAGGTTTTCTTGATGATGCTCATGTGCGGAAATATACAATTATTTGCACCACAAAGGCTAAAAAAATATTTAGTTTTTATGCGAAATAATACCGAAATTTAGTTTTTTTGTGCGAAATTACACCGTAATTGACCCAATTTTTATACCGAAATTTAACATTTTTATTCACCGCAAAATAGCATTTCTAATTATGTACCATTATTCCTCAATACTGAAGTTCTCTACCGTATCTCCTGCCGTACTTTCCCTATAATACTCGTATCAATTCAAAACCTGTTAGTGAAAAGTATAGTTCCATTGAACTACAGTCGCTAGGGACGTATTAATCAGTAAACGCAGCCATAGGTGGTTACATCTCTTTCGCATTTATTCCGTGTACAGTAGGCTTATTAATTATTATTAAGTGCCAGTATGATACTTTATAAGTTCGTGTGGGGGACGGGAAAACGTCTGCCCTTCCGTCCGTGTGTCTGTACGCGTGATAACTCAAATACGCTTTATCGGATTTTCATTAAACTTGGTATACGCATTTATAACATCCGTGGAAATAAGCCTATTGATATTGGACCAAATCGGTTGACCAGTAACGGAGTAATGCCCAATTTAGTGCCTATTTTATGGTAATATAGTAGAAACAAATTATCAAATGCAAATCAGTTATCACAACATATTGTTTTAGTGTTCAAATACGGCTTTGGAAGTTGCAATACAGTTAGCTATGACGAATATTACTATTCCTTTACATACGCTTATCTAACTAGCCCGTTAAAGTGAGCGAGGTAGCCGAGATGGTAACGTCTTGGACTCGCTTTCTGGTGGTCTATGGTTCAAATCCCGAAGGCGGCCAGTTTTATTTTTATTTTTATTTTTATGTGAGTGTGCGATTGCCAAGCTACCAGAAATCTGTAGGCTATAGTTCTGCTGATGCTGCACTATTTTAATGATTTAATGAATCAATCTGGAGCTTTACTCGGAAATTGATTTAAAAAAAAACTTATATTATGCATATCATAATTGCAATTATCACTGATTAAACAAAAAACATTCTGGCACTTTGTTACATCAGTTTGCCTGATTTTATTTGTACTGGCACGGTTCGTTTTGCATTTCTTCTGTGTTCAAGTTTGTTTGTTTGTTTGTTTGTTTGTTTGTTTGTTTGTTTGTTTGTTTGTTTGTTTTTGTTTGTTTGTTTGTTTGTTTGTTTGTTTGTTTTTTTTTTTTTTTTTTTTTTTTTTTTTTTTTTTTTTTAAAGTTAAGAGTACACTGTTGTCCTATCAGATCCGCAATGCCCGCAGTCAGGGTTGGGCTTGACGCATAACGAAAGGTCTTCTTTTTGACGGGTACATTTTTGCATAAAAACGTATACGATTACCATAATTTGCGCAATCCCCCCCCCCCCCAAGGCAGATATGAATGCCCATGTCTTTACCTTCCTGGAGATACAAGCCAGTGACAAAAAGCTGCCGCGATAATCTTGCAGATAATGGCACTTTCTTTGCACTTAGTGGTGTGAACGGAACGTACATTCTGCTTAAGGAAACAACATTCTGGTGCAGACCAAGTTTCCTTACTGCATTATTCTTGAGTAGCAGAGAAAGTAATCTAGTTGCTCTGGCCAGGGTGTGCTGAAGGAATCGAAATGAATACAAGACACTGATGTATGGCCTCAGAGGAGTTTGAAGTAATTCTCTCCTTATTTATATTTATGGAATCCATTACACTGTTTCGTATTACGAGAGCTACGGTGCATCAGCTAAGAACGTAAGACCAAGATTTAGATTTATCCATTCTCCCCTATTAACTTTTCGCTGAATGAGCCAAAAAACGAGTTTAATTATGTTATAAATTACGTATACTTTCCTCACTACTACGTGGACTGCCTTGTTGCAACGCTTTCAACTGCATTTTGCAGCTATCTTCAACAACTGAGACCCTAGAAGCACACAAAAATTCCACATAAAGTGCTGTACTGGTCAGAGTCCTGAGTAGTGAATGGATAGGCTTGCCAGATTTGTGAAATGTTCAACCGGGACACCGGAATGCCCCCCAGCGTCGAGGGTATTCAAGGGTACATACCCTTGGCGGGTTTTTAGAGTGTTTTAGAGGGTAGTTTATTCTAAATGCTATGAATAAATGGTTACTGATTAGGAACCTAAACCAGGGGTAATAATAAATGACATAAGTATATAAATTTAAACATTTCATTTCTAACATGTTAATATTTAAAAGTTATTTAAGTAAGAAGAAACACTTTGAATGAGGAATAAAAATTTGAACAATATTTACATGTACTTTTCATTGGATAGGACTTTTTTTTTAGAAAGTCTTTTCACTTTTCGCTTTTCATACAGTACAGAAATAAATGACAAAGTAATTATTCTAAATAATCCTTCACGGTTAATTATTTTTAGACTATTTTGGTCATCTAGAAAATCAAATTTAATTTCTACCGGGACGTGAAGTAAACCGGCCGGGACACCGGGATTTTGTCTGAAAACCGGGACGAATGGCAAGCCTATGAATGGAACATATTGTAAAAGGATAAACCGAAGGTCTGGAATAACCGAAATATGAAAGTTGTTTTACAAAATCCCATACACCTAGACACCATCTATAAGGAAAGGTAAAATTAAATCTTATTTGTTTCCTAGGATACGATGGATGTGAGTTAAATACCTAAATTATACATAAACTAGCTGACCCATCAATGCTTCGCATTGTTAGATTTATGTATATATAGGTTAAGTGAACACAATTTAAAGTCGATTCGATGTACTTCTATAAATCATCAGCCGTCCAGGCAACACAGTGGACGTATTTATATTCCACATAACTTACTCCACCCGTAGTTTACTCTGATTATGTCTTAAAAAATTTAATCTTTCTGTTTCAATTTTGGCAAACATACAGTAAATAGTTGGGCGTAGGGGATGCGTTCGCTCGTCTCACGCAGCGGGCTCCGATTCGAATACTGGTCGGGACAAGGTACCTAGGTAGAGCTTTTCCCAGGATTTTTCCTCATCTGAGAGACAAATGTCTGGTAACTTTAGGCTCTGGTAACTTTAGGCCCTAGTGGTCTCCGGATATCATCTGGCAGCCATTATCATCCTCATCCCATCCTCGCCTTGTTCAGATGAGTGTGTGAATGATGTATCTCGTCCTATATGTTTGTGTTGTCTCAGAGGTGGCCCCGGCATTTGGCTGATCACTCATCCGGGAGGCCCTCCATGTCCTTGTCTGGTCAAGAAAGTAAACATGTGAGCCATAGATAATCCCTCTCCCGACAGGTCGCAGCCCTGTAAGGCCCGGGCAACATGGGTGGCTTAAATGACCCCAAAAGTTTGGGTAAAAACTAAGGTAAAAGATAGATAGATAATATGGTAAATAGAAATTAATAAGGAAATTATATCTATTGATATTGTATGAACTACCTGGGGGTAAAGGCGGCCGGTGCGTACCGCTGACCTTACCAACTTCACTGCCGATTGTCTAAAAATCCGGGAGCCTCAACTTCTTGGAACCCTCTGAGCCCCCATGGAACACTTTACTTACTATCTTTTGCAATGCAGTCCTAGGCTAGCTATAAGAAAAGAGTTCAACTCTTAAGAATAGAACCCAGGACCTTCTAAATTTACTTCGTGTCAAAAAATAGTTATAATAATTTATAGGAATTCTATTGATAGCCTTTCACATAATTTTATATCCATTAGGTCTACATGAAATCACAGTGTCATGCCAAGCCACCTGTGTAGTTTAAAAAAAATTATGTTGTCATGGGGATTGTATACATGCAGTATGAATTCCTTTTGGTGAATTTCATAACTTTACAACCCTATTTTGGCCCTTATAGGCCCTTAGAGGCCAAAGATTTTGAAATCCTTTCTTAGTGCGCATCTAGAGCCTAGTAGCAATATGTGTACCAAGTTTCACGTTCCTAGGCTGTATGGTTTTTGAGAAACTGTGATCAGTCAGTGAGTCAGTGGGTTTTGGCTTTTATATATAGAGATATTCCGTGATTCGTTGTAGAACGAGAGGGAAGTCTCTGTCAGCCGAGCATTAGCTCGAGGACTTCGCGGATTCAAGTCCCGTACAAGGCGCACATTTTTTACTAAATATAATATGTTTCACCAAAACATTACAAATGTAAAATGAAGTATCTTTTTGAAGTAAAACTTCTTTAGTGGCGGTAGAGGGTAAATCTGGAAAATCAGTCACACTAAAACCGTCACGAAATCAGTCACAATCAGTCACACTCTTACTTGTTTCGGTGCGGACTGCACAGAAAACAATCAACTCAATGATTAGGAGTAATCAAAGAAAATTTTTCAGACCTTACTTCCTCAATGGCAATAGACAATTCCTAAGCAATCTAAAGGTATATTATCTATTTTATGGAACCCGGAGGTTCATTACCGCGCAAATCCAAAATTAAAAATCTAAAATTAAAAAATACAAATTTCCAAAATTTAAAAAAAACTAAATAAAAAATTATAACATCCAAAAATCCAAAATTTAATAAATAAAAACATAAAAAAATAAATAATTTAAAAATAAAAAAATAAACAATTCAAAGATCGAAAATTTTAAAAATCCAAAATTAAAAATTCAAAGATCCAAAATTAAAAAGTCCAAAATCCAAAATTAAAAAAGTCTAAAAACCCAATATTAAAAAGTCTAAAAACCCAATATTAAAAAGTCCAATTATGCAAAATTGAAAAAATCCAATAATCAAAAACTGAAAAAATAAAAAAAATAAAATAAAGTTTTACTTCTGTCGCGTGGCGTTCCACGCACTTTTTTTTATCCAGTACTGCCATTTTAACTAATAGAAATACACGTACGTATTGTAAAAAAAGTACGTTCATCGCCTCTCAATTAAGTTTGGCATATTATTTTATTCACAGCGATGTACTTTCCTGCAACATTATAATCTGGCTTGATCTTTATTGAGTACTTCTACAATTATCATTCTCACAGTTTACTGTTTTGGGTATTTATCGTTACAAAATGGCAGCCATATTTCATACTGAAATGCCGTTTCGTTGATGAACACCACTATCTACAGTACAAGTTTAAAATATAAATCCATGAAGAGAAATGTTTTATATTTTTTACATTATTATTTTCAAATATAGACTATTAATATTAAACCAGTGATGGTAAATAGTGTTTTTCATATGATATTAACAATTAGATAGAAAAAAGAGTAATTCAGAAATATACTTATTTGTGGAAATCACCACGGAACATGCATTTCAGTGAACAAATCTTGGCAGCCATTTTGTAACCCGTAACTGTAATTATTTTACACTGGCAGTGGGCCAACAACCCGGTGGCAGTGTTTCAAATAAATTCCAGCTATACATATAACTTATACATACAATGACATACTACATATACAACATTAAATAACACAACAGGCGATTTATACACCAATGCCCTATCAATATATGTAATAATAATTTTTAAAAAAATCTCTGTCCATTAAAAACTCTAACGTAGTCTATAAAATATTTACAAGCATAACTGCATACTATTATACATTCTTATCACATACCCTATTCAGTATATTTTTTAAAAAATTCTGGCATTAGCAGGAGACATTTCTAAGGTTTCTGCAGGAAAGTCAATCCAATCCTGAATCCCTATATTTAAAAAAGAAAATTAGGTAATATTTGTTCTCTGAGGTCTCCCCCTGATTTTGTGTTCAATTAATTAATTTAATTAATTCTGAAAATAGTATACATTTGCAGAAGTAGTGTATAAAAATCATGTCAAATTACGAGGTTGTTGGGCAATTCATTGCTGAGAAAAATACTTAATTTCATTCATTTTTCAGTACTCAAATATGTATATCTCTCCTTAACTGCATACCTTATATTTGGGCCTAATTTAATCCTTACGAAATATCCTTAAAATATTGTATATAGTTGGGAGATAGATTCTTATCCTGTGGATTTTGCAATAGATACTTTTCTCTACTTTTAAAATCCTCTCTACTTGCATGACCCTTCTTGAGTTAAAGTGAAATGTAACAGTTGAAGGAGATTCGCTTCTTTCACTTCTATGAGTGTAAATCTCCGCTGCTTGAGAGAGCAAAGCTCTCCTCTATTGCTATCGCGTAACTCTCTTGAGACTTCCCTTATATTGCTGTCACCTTCATTTCCTTTACAATTCTAAAAATAATGCATTTTTCACAAGTCTACAGACTTGTCCACTGCCCCATGACATACTCAAGTATCATTCCACTTCTTTTCCTAGATTTAAGCAGTACAGTTATGATTTTTCGTTGGTACTTACTTTCAACTGTTTCCGACATCACTTTACAAAGTGAACAGTTTAGACGTTAGCCTTGGTGACTGAAGCTAGATGATATTATATATTGATTAGGAATGGGTCGATACCAGATTTTCTCGATACTCGATACTTCGATACTCAATACCGTCAACATTTCCAGTTTCAATAAATAGCTACATCAAAAATTAAAAGTTGAGATAACTGTGCAATACCAACTAAATTAATTAAGTGTGCATATTTAATGAGACAACATTTAATATATATAGCCTATAATTATTTTTAAAGTCTACATTAAAACTAAAATTAGTTTTTGAAACAGTCCACTTACAAGTTTTTGTTCAAAATTTACAGTGGGGTTTGGACAGTCATCTTGCTTGTTGGTTGTTATTGAAACGTTTGACAGGAAACGAAACAATTAAGAATCTCTTCTGTTTTTTAAAAGTCGGAAAGTCTTTATTTATGACTGGACAAAAGTCACAGAGTGGTTTTATCCATTTCAAGGAGAAATAGAAGTTTTTACTATATTTAGTAGACTACTAAAAGCAGTAAGAGATACCGCATTTCCTTCAATTGCAGAATTACAAAAGTATCGAAAAAGTATAGAGCGTGTTTTCTGAAGTATCGCTCGATGCCGATACCATGCAAGTATCGAAAGTATCGAGGACACATCCCTAATATTGATATTTATTCACGTCTATAGCCTATATAGTACAGATAGACCTTACTTACTTACTTTACTTACTCACTCAATGCCAATAGACATAATTCCTAAACAAGAAATATTTTTTATGGATCCCGGAGGTTCATTGCCGCGCTTATATGATCCCGCCATTCACCCCTATTCTGTGCTAACTTCGACCAACCGTCGCAAATCCCATTCTAATATTCTAATATTATCCCCCTTCATCTAGGTCTTCCAAGTGTTTTCCCTTTCGGATCTCCCAATCAGTATTTTTTATTTACAGTATATCTTTCCTCCCTCATGCGTGCAACATGTCAAGCCAATTTCATCCTCTGTTATTAATTTAATTATCCGAGGAAGTGCTAAACGTTATTGGTCAATATTAAACACGCGGCATATGTATGGAATAGACTATGTAAATCCCCATGCTTTGACCGAATTTTATCGTAAGCCCTAAGCATGTAAAAACAGATAAACTGGGACGTTTTTTAGTCCTCGTATGTGCGCAGTTATGTCCAGGATTTTTGGAGAGTAAAATGTCAAAGTGAGAGTTACAATATTCCTGAAAATGGATGGGAAATGAAGGGTCTTCTTTTCGGAGCTCGTGGAAACTGTTTTAAATATACGAGTGATTATTTGAAATGTGTGGGTCTCTTGTGGAGTGATACAGAGGATATCTCCGTACGCATTTTGAAGGACTCTCTATGTATTTTACATAATCATTTGTACGTACTGCCAGTATTGTTTTTTCATGTTCCGTTGTTTTACTATTTAAAATATTTGTTTTCTTAGGTAAGATACAATTAGTTTAAAAATCATGCCTAAATATTGTTAAGAATTTATCATGTATGTATATTGTATTCTGGATCTTTATGGTCACCTGAAATATCAGGCAGATGTCACCTTTGTGATATATATATATATAACATATATGTATGTTATGTTTTATTTTATGACTGCTGATTGTGAATTTACCCAGATAAACTAAGTGAAAGGCATAAGGTTGTGTTTTTTTAAATCAAGATTTTAACTGAAAGTGTGTTAAAACTCTGAATTAGGAGCAGTATTTCATTCGGGAAACATGCTGTAATCTCTATAATATACAAGAGGCTTTGTCCTGACTGACTGAATGACTGACTGACTGACTGACTGACAGAGAATCAACGTAGAGCCTAAACTATAACAGGTAGAGACTTGGAATTTTGACAGTACCTTCGTTTCATAATGTAGGTGCTCACTAAGAAAGGATTTTGCAAAATGTTGATTTTAAATGCCAAAAATAAAATGTTTTTAAGAATACTGAATCCCTTTATTGTTGCCACTGGTCTCAGATGGGTTTTAGAAATAAATGAAACGCACGAGTAATACAGTCTAGAAGGCAGTGATGAAACGTGACTTTGACAATTTAGAAAAGCTATCAATATAATAATGTTATAAGTAAATATTTAAGAATTAAATCCACGAAAATAATGCAGTGACATAACTTTCTCAAGCCTGGACACAAAGAAAACAATACGAGGTGTGGTAATATGTTTTGGAAAGATAAGTATGAAAGCTGCATTCCTGTTTAATTTCATCCTCAAAACGGTTTAATGGTAACATGAGAGTGAGAAATAGAATATTCCGCAAAAACAATACAATTTTATGTTACCGGAATTTCTGTTTCTGCTTATTTGAACCCCTATCAGGCTTGCTGTTTACCGTACAAGCGATAGGATGCAAAATTCTAGATCCTCTATGAGCCATAAAAAGCTATACCAAGCGTTTTCTGAGGGAATAGTTTGAGAGTGATAAGTCATTCTTCCTATTTCAAATTATAAATACCTATATTAGGTCCTAGAATTTAAAAATATAAAGTCCTTCATAAGTTAATTTCCAATTACAAAATAAAAAACCCGGGCGACGCCGGGCCTTTTAAGCTACACGTATATAACTGATTCGATCGAAGATGAAATAGAAACTAAAAAAACACATTCAATTTGTGACGGCTTTGTATTATAACCGATAATAATTAGTGAATTGATTACTACAGATTATGATGGATTCTGGATACATCAGACCAACTAGTGTGTTGCGACAGAAACTAGAACCATTAATGTAATCAGATATATATTAACAGCCCGCAACATATATCCCAGTTCTCTCTAACAGCCTGATTAGTGGTTGGAATCCAATAACGTTATCGATATAATCCGGTGTTAGTGGAGGTATCTGAATAGTAGCATTACTCACATCACATATATATGCGTTTTATTTTCCTGTATTGTTGCTATTCGTCTCCGTAACAATAAAATAGACATTTGTACTGTCCGGCAAAAAATTTCATCCTTAAGATGACCAACCCATGAACAAAAAAACGCAGATCTGTGGAGAAGATACCCAAAATGTCACACATATACTACCGGTATTCGACTGTCCACTATTTCATATTGAGAGATACAAACTTAGATTGCTGTTGGAATCTGTGGACTGCACACTTTCTAAGCCACTCACAGATGTTTTAGTAAACCGTAAATCATATAAATACTTTATATCATTTTTAAATACAATATTTCCAAAGATAAAATTGTACCAGTAGTTAAGTTCTACAGTTAGAAATGTATATCAGATACTGTATCAGCAACTAAGTTAACTATTAGCGTATGTTGTTAGCCATTTCATACACTATTTCTAAATTTATATATTTGTTAAAACTAGACTTTAACCAAATAGTGTTAGTCATCTCATGTTAAATTGTTAGCCATCTCATGACTCAATATTCTTGTACATATATTACTTTAATATTTAGATATGTTAAGTGATTGTTAATAACTATAACCTTAATATACCTTCGGGTAAAATAAGGTTTAAACTTGGATAAAAAATAAATTTAAAAAAAAATAAGTTTAAGAAAACTGTTTCTAAAATATCTGTACCTTAAAAAATCGCATACTTTATAATTTACATATAGGTAATATTCTATTTGCGAAATTGAGTTTTCCATGCGGCATTTTCAGTACCTGCATGGAGTTGAAATGCAAACAAACACATAAAATACGACTCGTATAATATGACTGCAATAATTTCTTATAAGGAAATAATAAATGTATTAGGGGAAATAAATATGGGGATTTACAGCTGTTTTGCTTAAAATGCCAATATTTAGAATTCATTGAATGTATATAAAAAAAATCTAACATTTTTTTAAACAACATGCTTCCATTTGACAAGTAATTTTCAGAAAACTTGTATGGCGTTACGTCAAAACTCAATTTCAAACTTTATGGAAAAAATAATAAAAATTTTAACATGAGCTATTTTTATAAAAAGTAATTTTTTTAATTCAACTAACTCCGTGGCGCTACATCCCTGAAGGGACAAGGCCTACCACCCGACCGCTGCGTCATCTACCATAGGCAGACGGCAGGATTGGGGGTTTTGTGGTCAGCATGCCGACATCCACGGCCGTTAATGTTGATTTTCCATGACCGGAGCCGCTACTTCTCTATCAAGTAGCTCCTCAATTTTAATCACGAGGCTGAGTGCACCCCGTTCCTGACCTCCCTACCTCAGAAAATTCCGAGGAGGTACCGGGGATTGAACCAGGGCCGACGGATCTGAAGTCAGCGACGCTAACCACAAGACCACGCCGACGGTCATTTTTTTAAAATTACCTGATAAAAATATGATTGATTTGTTTAAAAACTGCAAAGTTTTCTAATTTCAGTGGTCGGTCCCTTAATTCCCATTCGAATCACGAAATTTTGATTGTATAATATAGCTACTATTACGCTATAACAAAATCAGCTGCATATTTCTATCGAAAGGCTCCAAACCAAAGCTCTGAATCACGCATATTAATGGTAGAAAACGATATCAGAGACTGGTTGGATTAACTAAACTTTTTGTTGTGCAATAGCATAACAACATGCTCATCTCTATTATGCGAAGTAGAAATTCTGAATGTGTTCCTATGTGATATAGCCTAACATCATGGAGAAAATGTATTCATAAATATTTCTAATATCAAGATCTGTATCAATTATCACAGTATCTTTCTCTCTGTGTTGGAAATAGTATATTGCAAAATAGTGGCAAAAGCATCAATTGAGAACCGAGGAAGGGTTTAAAAGATGAGCTGTGTATTGCACACTATTTTTTAGATAAATATTGAAAGAATATTACTTACGTGAAATATTAGCAACTAACAGTTATTCTAGATGATGATCAAGTTCCAAGTGTACCAACCTTAAAAAGTAGTGGCTATTTTAATCTTGGTGGTGATCAATGCCTCTATTATTTTAGTACTGGCGCATTTCATTTCATCATACTTAGCTGCTGAATGAATTAAATCATATATCAATAAGAAATAAAATGCAAAAGCATGTAAGATTTAAACTGTAAAATTTAACTAACAAATGTAATTATATTCCATGTCCACAGCACTAAATATGTCGACAGTTAGATACTTTAGCACTGACTCAAATGTGCTGTAAGTACGCAAAAAGACGGAGGTAGGTTAGGTTACCGGCACTGAATACAGAGAATTTGCGTTTCCACCATAATAGCATGAATGGGAAATGGAACGGAAACGTTGATAAACGGCCATTACTTACGTTGTATAGTGACGATTAATTATGGTTATGAAGAACTACTAAAATATACTAGCATTGATTTCAGCCTATATGAAGAATTTGAGCCGTTATATATGTTTCAAAAAGGTCCTGTACATATTTTACTTTTGTGTTCTTAGTCCCTGAATGAAACACACGAAACGTCAGTTAGTTTCAAATATTGATATTGGACCAAATGGATTTAATGCCTTTGTCTTTTTTCCTGAAATTATTGGTCTCTGATAATCTCGTCCGAACACTCAGAACGTTCTAGATGAAGTTAGGTGACCACTTGACTACCAACCATTAACATTTATATTATATACTACTTTCATGTTAAAATTGTTGCTTTTGTATTAGTTTCATTTATTTTTATTTTATTTTTCTTCTTTTTCTACCTTTTATTATTTTTTCTCTCTAATTTGTCCTAATTACAATGTTGAATTTCCATTATTAGGCTATAGTTTAATATAGTTTTAATTATAGTTTTCACTAAAATAATCTACATCTATATAATATAATCATGTTTCTCTTTTTTATCATTACTATTATTTTTTTATTCTTAATTAGATTATTTAAGGATTGAACGTATCCACCTCTGGTTAGTGGAAGAGAAGGCCTTAAGGCATTAACTACACCAGAGGGAAATATAAATAATCTCTATATATATAAAAGGCTTTGTCCTGACTGACAGGAATCAACGTAGAGTCTAAACTATAACAGGTAGAGACTTGGAATTTTGACAGTACCTTCGTTTCCTAATGTAGGTGCTCACCAAGAAAGGATTTTGAAAAATTCTGATTTTAAATGCCAAAAATCAAATGTTTTTTAGAATACTTAATCCCTTTTTACATAGAATTATCGAATCCGAATCACATTTGACATTAAAACATATTGTTGCCAGTTGGTTTCAGATGGGTTTGGAATTAAATTAAATGGAAGTTTGACAATTACAGTTGGCTTTGGCTATTTTTGTCATACCTTGGAGATAAAACTTTCGCGATCGCTTGAATGTTGTAAGCCCTAATATGGTCAAACATTGTTTTATTTGGACGAAACTCACTATACCAGGCGACGCTATCTAATCGTGGTATGTAGTCCACGTGATTTAGGTGTTAATAAACATAATGATTAAATATTATGCTCTTAATTTTTAATTATTTAAATAATTATCGCAGGCGAAGCCGCGGGCACATGCTAGTTAAATATAATTTAAAAGAGTTTTTCGTACTTAATTCACATGAAGGTTTATAACAGACATGAACGCAAGTATAAAGTAGGAAACGCTACATAGCTTACATAAATCTGGTATAACTTTTTCCCAGTCTAATCCTGTAGTTTGAATTCCATTTTTTTCGATTAAAAAACATTAATCGTGCCTGTACTGTAAATGGGAGAGAAGTTGAATATTTTTCCGTTCATATTCAGCATTTTTTTTTGGTATAAAACGTCATTAAAATTCAGTTGGTCTGCATCGATTTAAACTCGTTAGGAACTTGTAAAAATAATTCTGGCCGGTAGAAAAACAGAACCCAGCGTATTTGCATTGTAAATGAGGTTTCACTGCTCAACGTGTGTATTAATGCCGCTTCACAAGCCATTCGACATCCTAGACTACATTTGCAGGCCATTTCACAATGTTCTTTGTCTCGCACAATGATATATACGTGTATTACTATGAAAGTCAGTAAAAACTAAGCTCATCGTACAGATACATCGCAAATTCAGACCTCATCTTCAGACAGAGAGAATTTTTAAACATGGTTCAATTATAAAAAAGACATAGGATTTGTATTGTTACGTTTAATCTATTCTTTTTTTTATTTAAGGCAGCTTTTTAAGCACTACGATAACCAGCGACCACAATATTTTATACATCATTTTTGGATAATTTACATAAAATATTATTGAGGTTGAACCGAATACGTGTGTTGTAGGTTGTTTTGGAGTGAAACTGAATTCCTCTTGTATAAGGGCAAAAAAAGAGTTTTAAACCAAGATAAATAAAATCAGGAAAACTGATATAACAAAGTACAAAATGCTTCTGTTTAATCAGTGATAATTGCAATCATGAAATGCAGAAAATAAGTTATTTTAGTAAATGATTTCCGAGTTAAGGGCCAGATCGATTCATTAATCAGGGCTTACAGAAAAACAAAGGTCTAAAGGTTCATAAGCATATGAAGGGTGCAGGGGAAAACCCCCGTCATTCATTTTTTCAAGGAAACTGAATAATGCCTTCTAGTGGTTGGTGAAGTATACTTTTCGAATAGTCTTATCATCTTTTCTTTCAAAAGTCTGACTTTGTAAAGGAATATGTTGGTATTATTTGTCAAACCTAACGGTATTGCAACTTCCAAATACGTATATGAACATTGTAAAACTATGTTGTCATGAGAACTGATTTGCATTTGATAGATTCTTTCTAATATATTACCATAAAGTAGTCACAAAATTGGGCTTTACTCCGGTACTAATCAACCGATTTGGTCCAAAATCAATACGTTTCTTTCCATGAACTTTATAAATGCGTATGCAAAGTTTTATGAAAATCCGATAAATCTTATTTGAGTTATCGCCCGTACAGACAGACAGATGGACAGACAGTCCTTTTCTCGTTCACCACACAGAAGTAGGCTACCTTTCTGGCACTTCATAAATCGAAAGAAAGTAGAGGATATTAGTGATCTTTTCAAATATGTACCTTTCATTTGTCATTAATTTTCAGGACATCTGATTTTTGTAACCGAGGCAGGTGTTGCAGGAATCGTATGGCATTGAGTTTTTCATGTATAGGCTATCATCGTGAACTTATAAACAAAACTGATAAAAGTTCATTCCTCTTAAAATGTTTCATTACATGCAAAAATCCAACATTTTATTGAAATAATTGTGTCTCCTCTGTATCATAATATTAGTAGAAAATTTTTGATACAGAAAAATATAGAGATTTTTACGAAACTGATCAAGAAAGAAAAATGTGGACTGATTTATTTCACGGATTTTTAATACTATACTTGTGACTTAAGCATTAATACAATCGTTTAAAGCAGTCTCCTTCTACTCGGTATAGATTGGTTCAATTAATACAAAAATAGTGTATATATTCTCACAATAATGGTATTAATAGGACATAAGTATCCATATTGGGTTCGATCCATCACTCAATGAGAGCATCATCTTCAATAACCTTTAAGGTTTCCCACTCAATCTTCGTGGCTTCCCTCCACTCCTCTTCTTCCTGTGCATATTTCCTGAAGGTTTCCCTTATTCATTCTTTTTATGTCCGAGGTCTCTCAGTTCAGATGTGCCAATATACTCCTCCTGGCACTCATATATTTCAACACACTTCATTTCGTATCTTATCCGTCTTATTCATTTCTAACTTCATATGACTCGATATCCAAGAAATAATATGCTCTCATTTATTTCGTTATTCGTGAACTCAAAATACTCGATACAAGAGAAATTGTTGAATTTATTAATAAATCCCTTCGTCTTCGAACAATCCTCTTTAACTGAACTTTTGTTTAGAGCCGTAAATTTAAATTTACTCCTAAACATTAGTTTAGTTTTATTTATTTTATATTTTTATGAATTTTTAACTTTATCTGAGAAATAATTTTTTTAAGGTATGCGTAAAATTCACGAAGTTATGCTATAAAATATATGTTCAGTACTCAAGTTCAATTTTGTTTGACCCATTTTGTGTAGCCAGTTAACTGTATCTCCATATAGTATCTTTAATGTAATAAATAAAAAAATATTATGAAGAAAATAGCCTACTTCAACCGTTAAATGCATAAAAATGTATCCTGTGTGATGCAATAAAGGAAAATAACCCGAAATTAAGTTCAAAATTCATGTAAAGTTCGCAGAACAGGGCACAAGAAGTAAACCATGAATCTAATAATGTTGTTAGCTGTTTCCTTCGCAGTCCGGCAAGGATTTATATTTTGCATGAGAAATTGAGTCGCACAACTTCTTTGTGTGAGCTTTAATTTCAAATATTAAGATTTTAATAATACTAAATTTTTAAACAGCGGTTTGGTAACAATTTCAAAATGTAAATTTCGAAAATTAAAAACGTTATGAATGTATGACCAAAACAAAACAGATATGATGCATCCTATAAAAAAATAGACTAACTAATAATAATAAAAATCTCAATACAAAAGAAACAATTTTTTGGTTATGTCCAAATGGCAGCCTTAATTTAAGCCAGCTATCCTATAAGGATGTCCTCCAATCCAATATGCCTTGGAAAAAGTATGGCAGTGCAACCAAATTATTATCACTCCATGTGTAAATATTAAAAGTCTTCATTGTTATGGTATAGTCTGGATTGTTGCCTGTATTTATTTATGTATATTTTCTAAATAGTTCTATTACTCTAGGTAATAATCCACCTGTGTCTGGTTTCTTAATATTGACAAAATCAGAACTCTAATTGTGTTGTCCATGACAATTTAAATAAATTAGAGTCAGAATGGTACTTTATGAGATTGTGTGGGGCACGGGAAAATGTCTGTCCGTTTCTGTTCGTGTGTCTGTAAGTCCGATAACTCAAATACGCTTTATAGGATTTTCATGAAACTTGCTATACGCATTTATAACGTCCATGGGAAGAAGGCTATTGATATTGAACCAAATCGGGTGACCGTACCGGAGTAATGACCAATTTAGTGCCTATTTTATCTCTATATATATAAGAGGCTTTGTCCTGACTGACTGACCGACTGTCAGAGAATCAACGTAGAGCCTAAACTATAACAGGTAGAGACTTGGAATTTTGACAGTACCTTCATTTCGTAATGTAGGTGCTTACTAAGAAAGGATTTTGATAAATTTTGATTTTAAATGCCAAACATTAAATGTTTTTGAGAATACGTAATCCCTTTTTACACAGCATTATCAAATCCAAATCACAGTTCACTTGACAACGGTATTGTTGGGAGTCTTGGGGCTTTGGAAATAAATGAAACGAGACTTGACAAATTAGAGAACTATCAATATAATCCATGTTATAAATAAATATTAAAGAATGAAATCCACGAAAATAATGCATCACATAACTTTCTCTACCCTGGACATAGAGAAAACAGTACGAGGTATTGTTATATGTATATTATTTTATCGCAGGTTTTTGGAGAGGGATGTATGAAAGTAATATTGCATTTCTGTTTAAATTCATCCCCAAAACGGTTTATGGTAACATTAGAGTGAAAATAAAATATTCCGCAAAAACAATACAATTTTATGTTACCGGAATTTCTGTTTCTTCTTATTTAAACCCCTACCAGGCTTGCTGTGTACAAGCGATGGGATCCAAAATTCTACATCCTCTATTAGCCGTAAAGAGCTGTATCAAGCGTTTTCTGAGCGAATAGTTTGAGTGTGATAAGCCATTCTTCCTCATTTCAAATTCTAAATACCTATAAAAGGACCTAGAACTTTAAAATCGAAAGTCCTTCATAAGTTAATTGCGAATTACAAAATACAAAACCCGGGCGACGCCGGGCCTATTAAGCTAGTTAGTAATATATTACAAAGAATTTATCAAATGCAAATCAGTTCTCATGGCAACATATTGTTTTACAATGTTCATATACGGCCTCGGAAGTTGCAAATAACACTACCTACATATTCCTCCACATATGTCCATCAAACTAGACCTTTGTTCTTCCGTAAGCCCTGCTTAATGAATCGATCTGGAGCTAAACTCGGAAATCGATTAAAAGACTAACTTCTTTTCTGCATGTCATAATTGCAATTACCACTGATTAAACAAAAGCATTCTGGCACTTTGACACGTCAGTTTACCTGATTTTATTTCTTATTGTTTACCACTTCACCACAAGCGTAGTAAATGAATATGTTGGTGGAGACTGTGACAAATGCCACAACGCTTAACTCCCCTAGGGGTTTGCAGTGAACCTGATGTAGAGTAACTAATTGTTTAGATCGAAGCGAACGTAGGCTATTAGCAGGCCTGCGAAAGTTAGATAGACTGAGCTATTTATTGTGACCTCACTGGGATGAACGGAAGGGTATCGATCTCTTTGTAAAGGCCTGGGAGCTGGAAATATTCTCATTTGCAGACTCAGGTTGTCCCCTGGTTTCAACAACAGTCTTTTATTCCTTAAAGTTTAGTTAGACAAAGTCATATTATCATTTGAACAGAATCACAACATTTATAGAACGTGACTGTTTAAAAACTTACCAGGGTGTATGGGTTGCCATGACTAGACCTGGGATTTTAAGGCAAATGCCTATTTTGTTCCTTAAGAAATAACATGGAGATTTTTAAATATGTTGACATTTCATGATAAATCACTTATATTTAAAGAGTTTTTTAGTGCCCTAAAATGCCTATTTCGACCTTTGGAGCGTATTTTTACTATTTTAGTGCCTAAAATGCATATTTTGTACATTTAAAATAAAATGCAACTTCTGTAACTTTAACAATCATTTAATGGACATCCCTGAATGAAGAGCAGAACAGCAGAGGGTGGGTTTTTCACAGAAACTTGATTTTCCCAAACAATTGTCGCCAAAGGAACGCTGACTGACGGGGGAGGATTCACTGAAAACAAGTAGCAGGTATATAGTAAGAAGCGACATACTGTGTCAATTTTTCATATAAACCAAAACTGTTTTTGATAAATGTATTTTTAATTCTTCTTAATTTTGCAATTATTTCTGTTGAGAATAAGTATACGTTTTTTTTTTACAGTAAAAAAGATCACGTTGAAGAGCATATTATAGTATTTTAAAGTCTATTTTCTGTCTATTTACCCATTTTAAAGCACCTTTTAAGTGCCTATTTTCTCTCTTAAAAGCCTATTCACTTGTTTAGAAGCCTATTTTAGGTGCTTAAAACTGATTTTTTTAGAGCCTAAAATCCCAGATCTAGTCATGACAAAATGCACACTCAAATTTTGCATGTCGGTAGGTGTTCGTTACAGATAGACATAGGCAAAAAATTGGCTGCCCATATTGATTGTAAGTGAGTGAAAACTTGTTTGTATTGTTGCGTAAAAGAACAACGGGAAAACTGGTGACTGCGGGATGTTGACAATATTGTCCACAAAAATCTCTTTCGGTAATAAATATTCGGATTAACATGACAATCACCGTAGCCCACTAATACGAACGGGCTACAGTAGCCTAATCCATCAAACAATTATCTTTTAATAGTGTTTAACACAAAATGCACTAAATGGGCAACATCTTAATTAAGAGAAAATAATAGATATGCATCAGATTTTATACAAACCATAGTATAGAGTCCCTTCTAGAATCTCTTACAATATAAATGAAATTTCAAACCTTAGTGACTACTGGAATAGGCTATGTATTACTTTATATGAGTTTATAAATAAAAGAGCAAAGAAATCCTTGGATACTGAGTTACATTTATTTTTTATAACTTATTTTTAAATGATTACATTACCTTCCTCTCATGTAGACTGTCTTACTTTATTTCAGAAAATATATTGCAATTCTTGAATTTCTTTCTCCTGTATGTTGTATCGGTATGTGTGTTTATATGTTATACAAATGGAAATTGTAATGTCTACAATTTATTGACCACTGTCATATCCATCTTACTGTCATCATTTTGTCCTATCCACTAGCATGATCCTACTATCTGTTTACACAAAAATAGTCCACACTTAACATTTTCGTTCTATAACAGCATCTTAAATTTTTCTTTCACTAATGAACACAAATCGCTCTATTTTGATTATTAAAAACCTAGAATTATTCAGGACAACATAATACGTAAGACATCGCTTTGGCAGCATTGAAAGGATCTTTGGCCATATTTCGAAACCATGCATATGGACCATATATTTAATTTATTTTGCTTGTGTTTGCTTACATGTGTATTCAAGTGAAACATTATTATGTTACATAGTCGGGTTCATTGGTTTAAGTTTATATTTGTTTATTTGCTTCTATATTTTTAATGTTTGGTACTCTTTGTCATAAGGCAATGTAAGTGTTACAGAAGAATTTAAAATATAAAAAATAACCCTTATATGTTTTCTCATACAATGTATAAAACCGTGCCGGACTGCTAAGAAAACAGTAAACACAGTGATTAAGCTCATAGTTTATTTCTTGTACCTTATCCTGTAATTTTGGCGACTTGGAATCATAGGCGTAGCGAGGGGGGGGGTTTTGGGGGTTTGAACCCTCCCCCCCCATTGATTAAAAAAAGGAAAATTGTATAATTTTTTTAAGTCTACCCATAAATTGCTTAATACAAGTATAAAGCGTGGGAAGCTTAAAACTCGTTATTTTGCGTCTTAATTTTTAAAATTTTCCGGGGAAGGACCCTCGGAAGCTTAAAACTCGTTATTTTGCGTCTTGATTTTTAAAATTTTCCGGGGGTGTCCCCGGAAGCTTAAAACTCGTTATTTTGCATCTTCATTTTTAAAATTTTCCGGGGGAGGACCCCCGGACCCCCCTCTTCCTGAATGTTATAACCCCCCCCATATGGTCGGCCTGGTTACGCCTATGCTTGGAATTATTAATTTACTTTCAGCCATTTTGTTAAACATTTAAGACTTTTGTGTCCTATGGGACGCAGGGAAGTTAACAGCGAAATAAAACGGTGAATTTAGACGTCCCAGCAAGGGCAACGGGACAACATATACACTCCAGTGCACAGAATCTTTCCGATATGATGCGCAGTGGTTTATGTTGATAAGGAATTCTAAACGCCGGCTCTGCCCACTCCCCTTTTGTCGCGAGCCTCTGGATTCGTTGAGAGATCATAATGATTTCAGAATTTTCAGAATTAATCTTAACCTCATTCCTGAAAGAAAATAACTTTCTGTTTGTTGTCCATGTCTTTTATTCACTTCAAATGACTGTATGTATAATATAGAAGACACTATTTACAAGGCTTTTTCATCATCCCTCCACTTTATGCGTGTCTTACTCCCCCAGTCTCTCGCTCCTGAACATGAAACCGAATTGTGTTCATAGGTTAATGTTTAAATGCCAGACTTATGACATCAAACCAATAAAGAGTCGGGTTCATCCAGAGGCTGGTCGACATTTGTTGTGAGGTCGCCCTTTTCACCGCTCCACTAGGCTGAGCGTTATTATAGGCTTCAACTCAAACCAGTAAGCTTGGGTCACCCAGAACTGATATTGAACACAAATGATAAGGAGATTCATTGCCAACTTTAAATAAAGAAAAGCACTAAAGGATGCCAGAAGCTTCGGAAAGTTTCCCTGCACTCGAGTATACAAGTTGTAACATTAGATAATAGTCTGAATTCAGTTAGGTTCAGTTTTATAGCTAGGAAAGAGGTTTCTGTGTTCATCAATAAACTCCATGATATATAAACCGATGTAACTACTGTTACGTCCAATATTCAATTAATCATTGGTTCACTGTTTAATTTTAATTTTACTAAAGCCTAATACATTAAGCACATTATTAGCACAGTGTTATTTCAATAATCATCGTATACATGATTAACCAAATTGAAAGCACAGATTTAATAATATTATACGCTAATCACTCTTGCTAATGGGATTTTACCACCACAAATACCATCAAATGAAATAATTGTTAGGTTTGTACAGTTACTATGCAGTTTTGCCTTCGTAAATAGTCATTAGTTTTTGCGTAAGGATTAAACCAACTACAATTCTTTTTTTACTTCTGACATTTTCAGTCCGTCAAGAGTTCTGTAATAATCGTTTTTGTTCGATCGTATTGTATAATACTAGCAGGTGCCCGCGGCTCGGCTTCGCCCACGATAATTGACTGAAAAATTAAAAATTAAGAGTATAATAAATATTAAAGCATTATATTTATTAACACTTGCACGCGAATCATTCATAAACTAAGCCATTAATAATTAATGAAACAGCAGAAATTTCTGCTTTAGAGTACATTCCACAATATGCAAGCGCCGCCTGGGAAAACGATCTCAGATACGATTATGCAGTTCCAAAGCGACCTGTTAACACTGATAATACGTATTGTTTCTTAACTGTTTGTTGACAGATGAATATGATGTGAATTTTATTTGATAAATTCAGTGTAATTATCAGAAATTATATAATTTTTCAAGTGAAGGAGATTGTCCGCGATACTGCCCGCGGCTTCGCCCGCCATTATTAATTGACTCCAGGATTTTTAAGAAATTTACACTGGCAGTTTATTAAAAATGTTTGTGGTTCAGAGCTATGAAAATTGTAAGTAAAAATAAAATTAGAATATTTGTTCATTGTGTTCATTTCACTTAGGCTTTATATAATAAAGAAACGGTTTTCCTAATTTTGTACTCTTTGTGAAAGTTTAGACTGCGAGAGACGAACATCGCCGAGTATACCCGATGTTTCACAAAGTGGGCGAGCGAGTGAGCACGCTATTTAGGGCCGTTGAATTGTATAGGAGTACATAATACGCTTATTACATGTGACGCATATCATTAAAGTAGGTACACAATTTCACTATAATATTGCTGTGGTATCGATTAAACTTATTATATTACCCCGCGGTTTCGCCCACGATAATTAATTTAAAATTAAGAACAAAATAATTAAAACATTATATTTATTAACATTTGCACGCGAAACATTCATAGGTCTAAACTAAACGATTAATGAAACAACTAAAAATCCGGCTTTGAAGTGAATTCCACGATTAGAAAGCATAGCTTGGGAAAAACGACTTCAGATTCGAGTTCCCTGTCCCTAAAATAAAACCTGTACAGTGAGTTCCGTGGAGTTGATCATGCCAAAAGCAGGCAAAGTCACCTGCTTCAATAGCGAAAAAAATCACGTTTTTTGCCGGTTTTTCACTCATAACTCGCGAACGAAAGAGAAAATCTAAAATCCGGCTTCAAGGTGCATTCGGCGACCCTTCAGTCCATCTACATTAAAATTTCTGATCTCTGCGTTCAGTAGATTTTGCTGGGTATCGCGTACAGACAAAAAGACAAACACTTCCTCCTATTAATTAGATGCATTAGCTTTCGTATAGAGTCGATGGTTTAAAATTATGTTAAAATATACATTGTCATCAAACTTAGAAACCAAAATTATGGCATCAGTAAAATAAAACTAGTCTTACTGTGATAGTTAAAAGTATAAAAATCGTTAGTGAATACAACGGGGTCCAGCAATCGCTTTGATATCCACACTAATGCTGAACATATGAAACGCCAGTAACATCAGAAGAATAGGACTTGTTGTTCAATCGTATTATACAATAGTTCACCTATCTTTCATATTTTCCGAGATAAAATTACGTTATTGTTTACGATTTAAGGGAATTCTAATGAAGTACCGGTACTTCAAATCCTACGAGCTCATTTTTTGTCTTAAATAAATTCACTAACTTTTAAAAACATTTTCAACGGGATTTTCTTTATTAGAACATTCTTCTATAGCTTCATAACCTGTACTAGTCACCAGATATAGTAAGGGTGATTCAATCAAGGAGGATGAAATGGGCTGGACATGTTTCGCGCATGGGGGAGGAAAGAGATATCTCAAAAGTATTGACTGGTAAACCCGAAGGGAAAAGACCACTTGGAAGACCTAGACGTAGGTGGGAGAACAATATTAGGGTGGATTTAAGGGAAGTAGGATTTGAGAGGGATGATTGGATGGATTTAGCACAGAATAGGGTTGAATGGCGGCCTCAGGTAAGGGCGAAAATGAAGCTTCGGGTTCCATAAAATAGGTAATATTCCTTTAGCTTGCTGAGGAATTGTATATTGCCGTTGATTAAGTAAGCAAGTATATAAAAATATTTGTATCATTTGAATTTTCCTTATTAACGAAACAATTATTTTCGCTGTATCATGACAGTACGATTATTGTCTAAATTATATTAACTTATAAAATTACTGTAATGCTTAGGAGTGATGTTTCTTTAAAGGGGTATGTAGAATTCCCAGAGGATAAAACTTTATTATGAGATGAAAACTTTATGATTAATAGCTCTACTACTAAAATTCTGGTTTATAGTTTTCATTTATTTTCCACTTTAACATTGATTTCTGTGTTTGTTGTAGGTAAGTTGGATGCATTTCTTCTTCCATGATCCAGGAGTGTTTCATAATACTGTAAGTTTATTTCGATTTCTTAATGTAAATATGTTTTTTAAGAATTGTATGTAAATTTACAAATTACATATTAGTATTTTCGTAAGGAATGTGCATTTATCTTTAAGACTTACCAATAGTATCTAATAATATCTGTAACAACCGGTCGATTGGCAGTAATGCATTTTGAGATTTTACACCCATTTTAACGTAGTTTGTTAGGAAAAATGGTTAGATATTTTACGGTGTCCTTAATAGCATGGTTCCTTGTTAGCAAGTTTCTTTTATTAATTTTGCTCACGAATACAGGTTTCTGAAATTAATTTGTTGAAATGATAAAACCAGATTTTTTCACAACATACTGCCGACTCAAATGTCTGTTCATAGATGGCACTGCAGAATACTGTCATCTGTTTCCCCGGGCAAGAACCTTATTACTAGGGCAAGAATTTAATGACCATAAATCAGTGAAAAAATGCAAAATAAAAAATACATTATTGACCTAAAAATAGTGAAAAATGACCCAAAATTTAAAAAAAAAATACCCAATAAATTTACTATTATTACTTATAATTAGTTTTTAAGTAATGAATTGCTAAAAACAATTCGGGACAGTGCGTTATATATGAATTTACACTGTAAAACAGACTTATTTTGTTACTATAGAAATAAGTAGATTTAGGCTACTTGGACACCCTTAGCGAAAAAAAAATTCTGAACTGGGATACCCAACAAATTGCCAATAGCAAATTAATATGTGCCATTTAAAAAGAAAGAAAAAATCTTTATTGCTACAAGACAAACTGTGGTGTTTACAATAAACCTGAATTAAAATGAACTAAGAACACTTGGCGGATATTCTCAAATAAAAACGATTGTCTGTTGTCTGAAAGTAATGATTTGTACATGGAAAAATCTCCTCTCTACCTCCACTGAAATATGATCTAAAAATGCCGAAAATCACCTAAAATTGCCAAAAATTACCTTAATATGCCAAAAATTACCTAAAAATGCCGAAAATGACCTATATATTGCCAAAAAATGACCTATCTCTAGAAAATGACGAAAAATGCAAAATCAAGCAAAAACAAATTGCCCTTATTTAATCAATCATTTCATGATTCACATTTATATAGCCTATATTCGATCTATCTTTTAACCTTCACATAAAAAATATGCAAAATCATCAAATTCCTTGCCCTACTATTACGTATGATGTTTCAGTGACGTCAGAGAGAGAGAGAGAGAGAGACGTGCAAAGCTAGTGTAATACTTACCAGGCTACACGGGAATTATTGGGGAAGATTTGGCCACGGTTTATGTAGAAAATACACGGTGATTAACCGTCAATCATTGAGCGCCCATATAATCAACTTATATTAGTAAATCCAAAAAATATATAATATATATTATATATATAAGGAATGGCCATTTCGACTTATAATTGTATAACCAACATTTCTGTTGCTGAGGGCTATAGCCTATAGAAAATTCTGTACAAAATAAGAAGAAATTTCTTCACAAATTCTCCCTACACAGTCAACTGTTGTAAATCCAAACAATATAACAAGTCACTGACGCTAGGCAGTAATAAATGACCATCACAGCCGTAACAAATGACCATCACAGCCGCGCTGAGAATCGAGGGCAAGAAATAGGTAAGAATACTCTAATTTTGTTAAAAATCTGTATAATTTGTCTATAAATATTGCCGACTTTCTAAAAAATAGTGTATGATAGTCGTAGTAAAATTATTTTAATCTCTTATCCGTCTATCATAATTACTATTTATATTTTATTTATATTGTGAGCTCCTGCTTAGAAGAGTAGTGTAAAATTGTTTTATTTTTGCACGCTATGTACTTCATAATTGTCTTGTAAGACAGAATTAATAAGCTGTGTCCAATGGCAACGCGGAGAGGCAAGCAGCTCCATTTATAAAATAAATTAACACGAAATAACATAAGCAGTGGGGCATGTTAAATAATTAAAATTGATAAAATTTTGACGTAAGTGGAGCATAAAGTGTTTTTTATAATTTTTTCAATTTTAATAAATAATATAAACAGTGGGCATGTTAAATAATTAAAATTTATAAAATTTTGACGTAAGTGGAGCATAAAGTGTTTTTTTATAATTTTTTCAATTTTAATGAAACTTCATTTATGTTTATAATAAATGATTTTCTTCTTCTTGCTTATTCCCAGTAATTCACATATAGTTACACTCTTTTCCGCATTTTTAAATTAAAGTCTGATGCTCTACAGTTCATTAATTTTAATTGTTAATTGTTTTCTTTGCAGTCCGACAAGGGTGAGAAATTAAGTTTCGCCAAAAAAAGACTTAAATCGCTACAAATTCAATTGGTTTTTCATGAAATCTTAGTTTTCTCATTGAATGTAAAGCCAGTTGCGTTTTCTTCTGTAGCTTTGTATTTTATTCGTTTCAAGAGCATAGTCATCATGGAAGCAATTTGTAACAGCCGCTACTGATGTGTTTAGTTTCAGCAATTTAAGATAGCTGTAGCATTGGCGTGCAGAAGTCTCATAACCATTCCAAACACCTGGCCTTTGTATCCCTGCTGTGATTCTGCTTCATTGCTCTTGCATTAACCTACACACTTCAGCTTGCATGTTACTCTTCCTCACGCCACGAAACTGAGTAATAGATAGGCCTAACTAAACGCAGGCCCGACGAGAGGGATACTGCAGCCCCGGCGACCAGGTTTTATTTTTTACTTTCTGAATTTACTCTAAAATAAAATTGGTAATAAGTCAATAAACAGCTTCAGTTATGTTTTATGTGTTTATTTTAACTGCATTGTCCTGTCCTATAACGGTGACACGGAATTATCAGTTACTGAAACGGATTAATCTTGAAGAAAAATTTCTATTCTTGAAAAGTAGAAGCACAAAGCCTTTTTTGCACTCCTTAGCTAGTAAGTGTTTCTTACGACAGTTGTTTACATGGCTCGTAACTTGACATTACCACACGCAATCTTGTTGCTAGGGGCGACGGGCGTAAAGTGAATTGTTGCTAGGGGCGACGGGCGGAAAGTTACTTTACCGCCCGCAAATGCTTATTTGCGAGCAGAAATGACCAAGGCCTCCCCGCTTTATAAATATTCGGTTGCCATAAACAATAACAAATGCGAATCCCTTTCTGAAATAAGCACCATTCTTCAAGTCTGTATTTACATAATATTTTCAGGTAATATCACAATTAATATAATTAAATTGATATAAGTAACCGTCGTGCAAAAAATAGCATGGAACACACGGACCGTAAAGGCATTTACGGGTCTCGAAAACTTAAAAACCCTCGGCTGCGCCTCGGGTTTTCAATCTGTTTCCTCGACCCGTAAACGTGCCTTTCCGCCCTTGTGTCGCAATATACTATTGGACTCAACAGTAGGCCTCACTAACGTTCGGAATTTAAAATCATAATTTTCGAAAGATTAAACTGGTAGGCCCTACATACAGATAAAATTGTTCCTAATTAAAACATTTTAATGTATTTTTCCGTTTCCTGCCCGGTATCAGTTAACCGATTTGGTCCAAAATCAATAGGCTTCGTCCCATGGGCGGTATAAATGGTATACCATGTTTTATGAAAATTCTATAAAGCGTATTTGAGTTATTGCGCTTACAGACACACGGACAGTCAGACAGTCCTGTCCACCAGACAATCTCATAAAGTACCAGTACCATTCTGGCACTTAATAATCATGTGATATCATTACATAATATTTTTGTTGCATACATTATACAGGGCGAGTTGGATAGTGAATTTAATATTTGACGGGGGCCCGGGAAAATTTTTCACTGGGGCCCTTGCTTTCTTTCCACGGCCCTGACAAAACGCATAAGAGAAGTATAACGAAGAAAGTTCAATTTTTATTATTTTTATTCTTAGAATTTGACGCTTCTATTTAAGCAAAGCGTGAAGTATTTTTAGGTTTATAGTCGTATACATTTTCGTTGGTAACGCTAAAGCCGGTTGTCGACCAAGAGCTAAGCTAACTTAGCTTAGCTTAGCTCACATACAGTGAGGGATTTCAATATATAGTTGTGCCGGATTTCATATGTAGTTTTGTCGACACGACTACATATGAAATCCCACACTGTATATGAGTTAAGCTAAACTAACTTAGCTTAGTTTAGCTCACATACAGTGAGAGATTTCAATATATAGTTGTGCCGGATTTCATATGTAGTTTTGTCGACACTACTACATATGAAATCCCACACTGTATATGAGTTAAGCTAAACTAACTTAGCTTAGCTTAGCTCACATACAGTGAGGGATTTCATATATAGTTGTGCCGGATTTCGTGTGTAGTTTTGTCGGCACAACTACATATGAAATCCTACACTGTATGTGAGCTAAGCTAAATTAGCTTAGTCTAGCTCTTGGTCGACAACCAGCATAAGGGTCCTGTTTTATTAGCGATGAACAATACGTAGGAAGATGGTATTCCGATGATAATTTAGGTATTTGATGGATTTTTTTTTTGTTACTTTTCTCCTAATAAGTGGAATTTAGTGCTTTCAAGTATCGTTTTAATTTGTTTTATATTCTACTGTTAAGGAAATCCAATAATAAGACATACAAGATAAACAGTCATTTTTATAGGCCTACTACATATTGTGAAATAACTAAGTATGGTTTCAAAGGTATATTTTCTCATGCAGTTAGCTTCTATAACTCAATATCTTTAACTTTTACTAATGGTCCAGATAACTCATTTAAAATTAGTGCATCAAAATGTTATATCTCAAAGTTTGTGAAATCTGATTTATACTCTAACTCTAATTTATATTCTAACTAGCTTGGTAGGTCCGTCACAGAATTCTGGGCTCCTAGATTAAATGTCAATTTATGAAAAAATCTACTAATTCACGTTCGTTTGCCCTAGGTAATTTTGTAATTCAAATGGCATATTTCAAAAGCAACCACAGGCTTTCATAAGAACATTCACTCAGTCAGTCGCGAAATATTTCATGGCATAGGCGTAACCAGGCCGACTATATGGGGGGGGGTTATAACATCCGCGGGGTCTGGGGGGTATGGAATACCTCCCTGGGAGAGGGGGGTCCGGGGGCCCTCCCCCGGAAAATTTTAAAAATTAAGATGCAAAATAACGAGTTTTAAGCTTCCGGGGGTCCTCTCCCGGAAAATTTTAAAACTTAAGATGCAAAATAACGAGTTTTAAGCTTCCGGGGGTCCTCTCCCGGAAAATTTTAAAAATTAAGACGCAAAATAACGAGTTTTAAGCTTCCGGGGTTCCTCCCCCGGAAAATTTTAAAAATTAAGACGCAAAATAACGAGTTTTAAGCTTCCCACGCTTTATACTTGTATTAAGTAACTTATGGGCAGACTTTAAAAAATTATACAATTTTCCTTTTTTTAATCAATGGGGGGGGTTCTAACCCCCAAACCCCCCCCTCTCGGTACGCCTATGTTTCATGGTACACCACTTGACGAGCAAAATTCCCTCTCTGACTTTTATGATCATGATTGATGGCACTGATGATGTGGTTTTGGACGCATAGCAATATTAACTTATACTAATAGTAGTTATTATTATATGATTATATCGTACGTAATATATTAGAGCGCCCAATTGTATATCGCACCTGTCATGAGCTCTGTTCCTTGATGCTGGTATATGTATATGTGTGTGTGTGTGTGTTTAAAATGTAGGTCGCTTACTCTTCGGGAAGATCATAATCTGAGAGTGATCGAAAACAGGGTGCTTAGGAAAATATTTGAGCTTAAGACAAATGAAAATGGGGACTGGAGAAAAGTGCATAACCGGTAATCGTCACCGGATACAGTAAGAGTAATTAAATCAAGGAGGATGAAATGGGCTGGACATGTTGAGCGCATGGGGAAAGAAAGATATATCTAAAAAATATTGACGGGGAGACCCGGAGAGAAAAGACCACTTGGATGACCTAGACGTAGATGAGATGACAATATTAGGATATATTTAAGAGAAGTAGGATTTGCGAGGGATGGTTGAGCGGAGTTAGCACAGAAAAGAATTGAATGGCGGGCTCAGTTAAGCGGGGCAATGAATCTTTGGGATCCATAAAATAGATAATATTCCTTTACTTAGGGATTGTTTATTGTAATTTAGTAAGTAAGTATATTTAATGGTACATGTAGAAAATAAAAGACGTACTTTTATGAAAGAGTAATTAAGTGAAGCCTGTCTGTGTTGTGCCACAGCTCAAGTGAAATGAGTTTTACGATAATTGTTTTGTACTTAACGTGAAATGGGAGGGAAGCAATCAGCCCTGGAGCGTTCGCTGTCACGGACGTAATAGTTTGAACTGGAATTACACATCTCAGTTCAGATGAAGCGTCCTGTAGCCAAATTCAATTCCGTCTTGTGTAGATATGAGCACTAGTATGCCCTACAGTGCCTTTATTTCAATTTATTCTTCCCGTTGTCGGCCTATTATACTTTGCTATATCCAGTTTATGATTGAGAACAAAAGATTGCATGGGCCTAAAAACGAAATTTTCCATTTAGGTTTGATGCCTTCTGGGGATGTAATTTGAAGATGATTTTCTCTTATTTTTACTATCGCTTTGACTTGACTTGTTCCTGTAATCCATATGGTGGGGCATTGGGCCTCCGAGTGGAGATTTCATCACCTATACTAATTTTTGTTACACTTATTTTCCGAGAGAGGGCAGAGGGATAGGTGGTAAGCCCATCGCCTCTCACTACTCTCAATTGACAATAAATAGTTCCTTGGCCTACCCTAGTATATAGACACACATCCCGAACTCCTGATATGGCTTTACATCTAAAATAAGTATAATCACAGCTGAATTAAAAACAAATTCTGGGTGTAGGTAAATGCATACAACTGTGCTTAAAGATTCTCTGCCTGAAAGCTGTAAGTATGGATGGAAACATACAAAAGTATAGGAAAAAAGAGGTGGATAGATACAAGGGAATAGAAAGAAAAATAAAAGAGAAATGGAGAGCGAAATAGACAAAGCAAAAGAGTGAGGTTGAAAACAGGATGAAAAGGGGGGGGCGAAAGCATTTACGAGAGTAGAGCACTCTCACGCTATGAGGGTTGTCTACACGCTCAGGTGCACACAATTTCCTGTCTCGTGATAGTGTACGAGTGCATTTTCGCCTTGTCCTGTCGGAGAGAGAGGGACAATTTGCAAGGTCCGCATAGCATTCTGCCAACTGCTATCAGATTACATGATCCTCTAGAAAGCTTAAGTTACATTTTCTATATCAGTTTTTAAAAACTCTGCAACGTGTAAAAAACATACCTAGAGCCCTCATAAATCTAGTAATAAGAAGAAATGTTTGTCTTTCTGCCTGCCTGTCTGTCTGTCTGTCTGGATGTGCGCGATGCCCAGCGAATTCTACTGAACGCAGTCTAGTTCTGACATTTTAAACATAGATGAACAGAAGAGTGGGTAAATGCACCTTGAAGCCGGATTTTAGCTTTCGTTCACGAGTTATAAGTGAAAAACTGGCAGAAAACGTGAATTTTGTGCGCTATCGAAGCATCAATTTTCGGTAATACAATTCAAATTGTCAAATCAATTGCAGGTGGCTTTGCTTTTTTTGTCGTAATGTGGAAATAAAAGAATCGCGATTTTTTTCAATGTATCGCATGGATCGTTTCGATTCTGTGAGTTCACCCTGGTCGATTCGTTTGTTTATAATGTCACATACATTAGAGGCGCTTTTTAGGTAGATTTCGAAGAAAAATCTACCTATTGCAATGGATACCATGTCATGATTTTCGAAAAATTCTTTCATATCTTTACGTTTCATGCCTACCTAAGTACGAAACCACCGCCCGTTCAAATATTAAAATAAAATTGTGATATATATATATATATATATATATATCTTTACACGCTAGCGGCCGTAATTTTGAAGATATTTGAACCAAATTTTATTATGTCATTTCTAGGCCCAATAGTTCGGACAAGTTCGTTAATGAGCAAAATTGGCCCAAGGGGGTGGTCGGGGGAGGGGGTTGAAATTTTAAAACATTTTTATCTCGGCCCCTATGAAGTATAGAGGGAAACTTTGTTTGAATAAATTAGAGTACTCCCTATGGAGTTCACAGTGACACCAACGATTTGGGGGTTTTGGGGGTACGAGTGGGGGTGGGGATGGGAATTCGAAAATTTTTAAACTACGTCTTGTGGGGTATCGTAGAAAAGCTCTTGATAAGTACTCTACAAATCAATAACTAGTTTCTTGATAGTTCTCAAATAAGGCGAGATTTGAATGTTTGAAAAAGTGCTCTTTCCTCTTTTTGCAGTTATTATTGTGGGTTTGTCATGCCAAGGCTAAAGAAGAAGAGTGCTACGCAGCGACAATAAATTAAACCAAAAGCACTTCGAAATCTACCTCAGCCTGTAGGCTTGCCTAAAGGGATTTTTAATCGTGGAATGCACTCCAAAACAGGACTTTTAGCGGTTTCATAATTATTAATCATTAAGTTTATGAATGATTCGCACGTAAGTATTAATAATAATGTAATGCTTTAATTATGCTCTTATTTTTTATTCTTCGGATTAATTTATTGTGTGCGAAGCCGCGGTCACCTCCTAGTAATTCAATATTCACCTACTCATTCTGGACAGGCGTCTATGAGCCAATGCTGGCATAAGCATGACAGAAATTTGGCTAGCAAAAATTTTGAAATCTGCAGGTAGGCTATACATTAACAGATGTCAAACCGAGTTAGCTCAGAATTTTCAGATTGAATCTCCTTTTAGCCTTATTTATAACTAAACTAAACTTCAGGCGCTACATCCCTGAAGGGACAAGGCCTACCACCCGACCGCTGCTTCATCTACCATAGGCAGATGGCAGGATTGGGGGCATGTGGTCAGCTTGCCGACACCCACGGCTGGAGCCGCTACATCTCTTATCAAGTAGCTCCTCAGTTTGAATCACGAGGCTGAGTGCACCCCGTTCCAGACCTCCCTACCTCAGAAAAATCCGAATATATACCGGGGATCGAACCCGGGCCTGTGAATACGTAGCCAGCGACGCTAACCACGAGACCACGCAGGCGGTTTTAGCCTTATTTATACATGTTTTAAATCCAGAGTCATATCACCTATTGATCTGCATGTTTTCCATTAGACCGTAATAGTTACCTATGATGTAAGGTCGTTATGTAGAACTAACATGCAAGCACAAGATTAACAAAACAAAACGAGGTCACCTTCCCAACAAATTGATTGGTTTTTCAATTCATTAAGTGACAAATGAAATTTGCAATTACCAATCTATATTTAAAGTAATTCTCAGAACAGTACACGTCAAAAACGTTATTGTGTTTTAATATAGAGAGAACGCTTTCGAGTAAGCTGAATAAATTGAAAGCTGTAATCACAGCATAGCCGCCGGATTTCATTTTATAGAGAGGCTCGGATTATGCGAAATATAATTGACTTATTACCTGCGTACAATGGAAAGCTTTTCATTCCACGTTCGTACAGCTTTTAATATTCGTATTGTTTGATTCCTTTTATGGGCTTTATTGGCGCATGAATATCATTTTGAAGAATGCTTTTATTTGAAAACTGTACAGTTTCCATAATAGTAGATGATTTTAATTAAAAGTGGCGTAAGTGAGATGTTTATAGTTTAATTCAAAAATAAAATCAGGTAAACTGATATAACAAAGTGCCAGTATGTTTTTGTTTAATCAGTTATAACTGCTATTATGATATGCAGAATGTTTTTTTTTTTAATTGATTCTAAGTTAAGCTCCAGATTTATTCATTAAGCAGGGCTTACGGAAGAAGAAAGGTCTACCATCTCGGCCACCTGGGTCATTTTAACGGTCTAGTTGGATAAGCGCATGTAAATCAATAGTGTTTTTTTGTCATAGCTACCTGTATTTAATTTCCAAGGCCTTATAAGATCACAGTAAAACAATAGGCTACGTTGTCAAGATAACTGATTTTCATTTTTTTTTTTTTTTATAAATCCTTTCGAATACGTATATTACCATAAAATAGGCACTAAATTGAGCATTACTCCGAAACAGGTCAACCAATTTTATCCATTATGAATAGACATCTTCCCATGGACATTATAAATGTGTACACCAAGTTTCATAAAAATCCGGAAAAGCGTATTTGAGTTACTGCATCTTTAAAATAGACACTAAATTGGGTTTTACTCCGGTACCGGTCTACCGATTTGGTCCAATATCAGTAGACGTCTTTCCACGTACATTGTAAATGGGTATACAAAATTTCAGGGAAATCAAATAAAGCATATTTGAGTTATCGCGACTTCTTATACATTAACATAAAAACACTAAATTGGGCATTATTCCGGTACTGGCCAACCGATTTGGTCCAATATCAATAAACGTCTTCCCATGGACATTATAAATGCGTATACGAAGTTTCATAAATATCCGATAAAGCGTATTTGAGTTATTGCGCCTTTAAAGTAGACACTAAATTGGGTTTTACTCCGGTACCGGTCAACAGATTAGGTTAAAATTCAGTAGGACACTTCTCATGGACGTCATAAATGGGTATACCAAGTTTCATGGAAATCCGATACAGCGTATTAAAATAGGCACTAAATTGGGCATTACTCCGGTACCGGTGAACCGATTTGGTTCAATATCAATAGGGATCTTCCCATTGACATTATAAATGTGTTTTCCAAGTTTCATGAAAATCCGAAAAAGCGTATTTGACTTATAGCGCGTACAGACACACGGACGGACGGACGGACAGACATTTTTCGTCCCCCACACAATTATCATAAAGTACCATACTGGCACTTAATAACGAATTAATATAGTTTTTTCCGTCTCCTGCTAGGAGGCAACTTTCTTCATGCATAACAAGAAATGAGTACCCTCTTAGACAAAGAGAAAAAGGCCAGATTGTATGTCCCAATCAGAAGACTTCGGGTACATTTCTTAAAGCATGATACACACGCGGACGAATCTGTTTTGTCGTTAATGTTTTCAACCCTCCAGTGTCACAGGAAAATTTGTTGTCTTCCAACAAAGTGTGGCCGGTAGCGTTGTAACCTTGTGTTGGGAAATTTCCTAGTTCGAATCTCGGTCTAACCTTTTTATTCTCATTTTTCTTGTTATGCTGATAAATAATCGGCAGTATGAAAGTTTAATATTTGCAAAGGACTTGTTAAATACAAAATAACATCTTTTCTTTTGTATATAAACAAACTAGTCTAAACTAAATTCCTCTCGGATGTCGCAAATATGATTACTGAAGTTAAGTCGGAATATATTTTGTAGACACAAGACATATGATGGAAAAGTTAATTATCCCCCTATTGCTGAACTAACTTGGAAAATATACTTTTAGTTAAGAATATTTGTATATAATTATTAAATAGGCTCAGTATGTACAAGTTTAAAATATTAAAATTTATACGTCTTTTTTAATGTTAAATTAACATTACATTGGGATATTCGTAAGAATCGTCACACTTAGTGTTTTCGACTCCATTCCTTATGTTGGCAGCCATGTGTAGAAAATCAGTAATTAAGAATGAAATTATGAATTCATGCAATGTTGTAATAATGATGTGTTAATACATATATAATGTTTTGATTTTTCTGTTAAATAAATTATTTAACTAAATTATCTAACAGTTGAGTAAATAATCACGGGCACATTCTTATGGTAATGTAGTAGTTATTTCCTGTAACAAAACAAAAAGTAGGTCCAATATTACACAATCAGATAATTGCTAGAGCATGGATACCCTGCCACTTTTTCATCCTCACTTTTAATGCTACTTTCATGATAAATTATCTGAACTACCCTCGATTTGCATGATCAGGAATTCTGTTTTATGTTCATGGGTGTAATTTACTGATGCCATTGCGACATCGTTCTCGGATGTCACTAGCGTCAGTTTTTGAACTTCGCTACATTAATCTTGTCAGTACACGGCATAGCTGTTATTGTCCTTGTATCGGTAGTCCCAAGTTCAGAAGGTTGACGTTTGATTTATGAGCGATTACAGTATGCTACTTCGTATTCGCTGAGGCGTCAGCTCGCAAAAAAGGTTACAATAGTCTGTAACGCTGTTTCTCATCTACTCTTATAATTACAATTCAACGGCCCTAAATAGCGTGCTTGCTCGCTCGCCCGCTTCGTGAGACGTCTGGTATACTCGGCGATGTTCGTCTCTCTCAGTCTAAATTTTCACGAAAAGTACAAAATTAGGAAAACCGTTTCTTTATTATATAAAGCCTAAGTGAATTGAACACAATGAACAAATATTCTAATTTTATTTTTACTTACAATTTTCATAGCTCTGAACCACAAACATTTTTAATAATCTACCAGTCTAAATTTCTTAAAAATCCTAGAGTCAATGAATAATGGTGGGCGAAGCCGTGGACACCAGCTGAAAAATATTGATGGTTTAACTCTTGAAATATCGCTGATAATAAAAGTCCAAACAAACCATTCCTTCCCTTGAAACATTATATAGGGCCTAATTTCTGAAAATTACACTGAATTGATCAAATAAAATTCACATCATATTCATCTGTCAACAAACAGTTGAGAAACAATACGTATTATGTGTTCACAGTTAGCTTTGGAACTGCATAATCGAATCTGAGATCGTTTTACCAGGCGGCGTGGAATGTACTCTGAAGCCGGAATTTTAGCTGTTTCATTAATTATTAATGGTTTAGTTTATGAATGATTCGCGTGCAAGTGTTAATAAATATAATGATCTAATAGTAATTATACTCTTAATTTTTAATTTTTAAATTAATTATCGTGGGCGAAGCCGCGGGCATCTGCTAGTAGAATACATTATTGCTATTTAGGAAAAAGTAATGGAATTATATTTTTTAATTAGTAGATAAAGAAGGGTTTGTTATAAAAACAGCCCTTATCCATTTTCTATAATTTTTCTGGAGATAAAAAAAAACTTGGGTTTCTAAAACCCTCTTTTCAAACTGAAAATATTATGGGATGATAATTCTTTCACACTGGCCGTGTGTAGGCTAAGTTGGACACGTGAAGTCCGAATGAAAAATGCAATGCCATAGCCGGGATTTGAACCAGGATCTTCGGCTCCCCGTGCCGATGCTCTAACCAAGTGAGCTACCATGGCAACGTGCCGGTACAACATTAAATTCTCCAACTGAAAATATTATGGTTGGCAATACTGTATTTATGTTAATATGGTCAGATAATGTAGTACAAGAATAAAACCAATAGATGGCGTCAAAATCTAAAAAAAAATGGACATTTTACACCCTGACCGCTGCTTTTCACTGTTACGGGGAAACGTGTTTACCGACTTATGATCGGGTTTCTTTGGCACAATCACTTATTCTTTTCTTTTTCACTTTTTCGCTCTCAAACCCCCATACAAAAACGTTAGTACGTCTATGAAAGCTTTTATCATATGTAACGTAAGTATCTAATCCACAACTTGTTTCCGAAATTCAATCAAGTCCCGAGTAAAGTTTTAACGCAATAAGAAGTTCCTGGTCATATTGTTAGCATTCACTCAAGTCTCTTCTCGAGAGAAAATCGAGTTCAGGAAATCTTCTCGACAAGGACTGTGGCTGAGAGCTCAAAGTACAAACTTACTTCCAAAGTTCGTTCCTCAGTGCTCAAGTGCTACAGCTGGAAGAATTTCGACCTCCGGACGGTTTCCAGATTCCTGTTTATAACATACACCCACACACTAAAGTTCTCAAAAGTTTCTAAAACTGTACCGAGTGCTTTGATATAAGGTTTTAACACTTATAAAATATAATATTCGTTTCCACCTTATACCCCCCTTTAAAATTGATGCTTTGCCTTTAACTCCAATTTTTTCTTGAGGTATAAAAATATATTATACAAAGTACCCTGGTTTATAATCATAAATTATTAAGTGCCAGTATGGTACTTTATCAAATTGTATGCGGGACGGGAAAATATCTGTCCGTCCGTCCTTCCGTGTGTTATAACTCAAATACGCTTTATCGGATTTTCATAAAACTTGGTATACACATTTATAACGTTCATGGGAAGAACCGTATTGATAATGGGCCAAATCGGTTGACCGGTACCGGGGTAAAACGCAATTTAGTGCCTATTTTATGGTGATATATTAGAAAGAAATTACCAAATGCAAATCAGTTATCATGACAACATATTGTTTTACAGTATTCATATACGGCTTTGGAAGTTGCAATAGAGTTAGCTATGACAAATAACACTATTCCTTGACATACGCTTATCAAACTAGACCTTTAAACTGAGCGAGGTGGTCGAGATGATAACATCTTGGACTCGCATTCTGAATGGTGTTAAAAGTGTATATGTGCCCTTGTCAATCTTTTTATAGGTAATATCTTTATTGCCAGTCAGTATTTATACGCCAGTATGTATGTGTAGGCCTATTATCACTTAGTGTATTTAGTCACTGTCTATTTTCATATAATTCATTGCACTTGATGTGATGTTGATGTTGTTCACTTCTACTCTTGTAGGCTATGCCGTGTTGACAGGCTTTACTCGCAGGGAGTTAATGCAAAACATCCAAGTATTGTTGACTTCACATTAGGAATAATATATTGACTGGTAATAGAGATATTACCTTTAAAATGATTGACAAAGGCACACAGGCCTTTACACTTTTAACACACTGTTTATTTAAGTATATTTTATTGATTTTAATATGTAGGCCTATACGTAAGGATTAGGCCAACAAACATTTTAGCATTTTATTTTATTGGAAAATCCAAGATGCAAGAAAGAAAATTAGGCCTAATTCAGCTAGAAATAATTTATTATTTTAAACCAGGGTACCCTGTATATTATAAGTTTATGCTTTAATACTTTTTAATACTTATCTTTTAAAGAATAATCTCTGCCTTGTACCCTCAAACATACGGCTCATCAGGTACCCTTACTTAGTAGGCCTAAGTATTTATTCCACATTATTACATGTTTGTGTTATAACCTCAAGTTCAAAGTTAAAATATTTGTGATGTTAAGTCATATTATCATAGGCAATCCCAAGAGAGATTACGAGTTTACCGATAGAGTCAACAGGAGTTGCCAGATTCTGACCAATGATGCCAATAGCGTATATGATAAATTGTTGACCTAATTCAGGTAAAATAACATCTGAACAGAATGAAAGTACACGTACTGGCTTGCACATAATCGAGAATGTGCTTTTAATCGATGCACATTTACATATTATTATAATTTCCAGACAAGTTACGTTGTATGAAGTAATGTGTTTTTATTCTGTTCACCGGCAGCATGTGACGTATTAACCAATGCATATGTATACCTTAAATTTCCAGTCAGTGCTTTTTGTCCGATACAATCGCATATTCGTGTTTCTAGCAAGCATAAACATATTATGCTAAACATAAGAATAGGTATGTAAAGACTTTATTTCTCACACTCATCTCAGTAACTCATGAACTCATTATAAAGATTCCGTGTTGTCGACATGCATTGTGTTCAAAATCCCCTCATTAATCATTTTCGTATCTAGCTCAACGTTATAATTATCGAAGATTCCTCCTCCAGCTCCCGTAGAAGCTTGTTATTTATACCTCTTGAGATGCTCATATTTGTTAAATTCATTCTCTAAACAACATCGTACAACTAATGACTTTATTTCTTTATTTCAGTAAAGTTCAAGAATTGTGTAACGCTAATTTACTGTCTTTTAATCACGATAAAATTATAGAAATTAGATTTAGTTTAACTAATATTGAAGTTTCAGATATCCAGACAAAATTTCTAGGCATCTATCGGGAACCGAGCTTGAGCTGGAACTCTCGTTCTGATTTTATTGCAGGAAAAATATGCAAATATATGATTAGAATACTAAAAACAGTGTATCTCCAGGAACTCTTGTTACTGTTTACTATGGACATAGGCCTATCCATAGCCATCTGAACTATGGTATATTACTGTGTAGCAAACACTTCTCTTCACAACGATTATTTATACTACAGAAAAGAGCTTTAAGGTTAATACGTGGAGTTAAGCCAGGTGACCACTGTAAACCACTTTTTATTAAAACTGGTATTCTTACAGTACCCTCAATGTTTGTTTTAGCCTCGCTTCTCTATGTCAGGACACGTGTAAACAGCTTCACAACTCATTCTCAAATCCACACGTGGAAATTCAGATTTATATATCAGTAAATGTAAATATACCCTTACTCAGAAAAGTTTTGAATATACATCGTTTAAACTATTTAATAAAATTCCTTCTCATATTAAACATATTTCTTTCCTGACATTTAGGAGAACGGTTTTAACAGCATTGAGATATAACCCTCTGTATTCTGTTGATGAGTTTTATAGTCTGAGTGTTTTTTTTTAAATATCTCTTATGAATTATGATTAGGGGGCGGATTTCTATGACCTAAAAAATAGGATACATGCAAGCATTTATGACTTAAAAAAACATTAAAATATGACCAATAAAATTTAAAATATGACTTTACCACTTACACATTATGTATATTTTTTTTAAGTTCCATTACAATTCATTTTATTAAAATATAATGAAAATTATTTAAAATATCTGTAAATTCTCAAAAAGTATCTTTAAATGCAAAATTTCTTAAACATGCACACAAATTTGCCGAAAATACGACCTAAATATGTATGTTCGTACGAAATATGCTACAATAGTTGAAAATTTCCTAAATATGCAGTTATATGCACAATAAAAGCCGTTCCATTTTCACCAGGATGCTTGGAATCGGGTTTAAATTAGTCGGATACCTGAAATAATGCAAAGGGGAAAAATATGACATGCCATAGAAATCCGCCCTCTACTTATGATATACAAATTTTATATCACTTGGCCAAATTATAGTATCTATCTATCTATCAAAGATGATTTTTTCATAGATTAAGTAACATTTAAAACCTCCTACAATTCAAACATTTTACATATGAATTTTATCCTCTTATGAGCAAGTCACAGCACGAGAATAAAGTAAGCTATAAATTCGTAACGTATGTGATGCATTTAGTTATGCAATTATAGTATCTATCTATCTATCAAAGATGATTTTTTCATAGATTAAGTAACATTTAAAACCTCCTACAATTCAAACATTTTACATATGAATTTTATCCTCTTATGAGCAAGTCACAGCACGAGAATAAAGTAAGCTATAAATTCGTAACGTATGTGATGCATTTATGAGCAAAGTCTCTGGCTAAATTTAAGCTTAAAATGTTCCCGGCTAAATCTCCGGCATGAAAACATGCCAAGCTCATATGCATGAGGATGAAGTTTACCCTAGCATTAAGGTAGTTAAAATTTTATGACAAAGGTTAAATTCTCCCCGGCACTCACACTCATTCACATACGCTTTGCTTGCATTACCTGTTTGTACTCTGTATGCAATGAAAACAGAGTACGTATCTTCTCTACAGACTATGGTCAGCCTTTCATGGTTCCCAGCTCATAACTCTCTTTACGCCCTTTTTATAGCAACACAGAAACATTACTTTTTTCGTATTTGCATGTTTTATGCTAAATGCAGCCTTTTTAGAGATATTTGTTAAGGATCTTTTTTTTTTCATTTTGTCTCTTAAGGTCGTTTTATTAAATCCCAGAATGGTACTTTATGAGATCTGTGGGGGGGGGACGGGAAATGTCTGTCAGTCCATGTGTCTGTACGCGCGATAACTCAAATACCCTTTATCGGATTTTCATGAAACTTTGTATATGCATTTATAACGTCCATGGGAAGAAGCCTATTGATATTGGACCAAATCTGTTGACTGGTACCGGAGTAATGCCCAATTTAGCGCATATTTTAAGGTAATATATTAGAAAGAATTTATCAAATGCAAATCATTTATCATGACTACATATTGATTTAGGGTGTTCATACACGGCTTTGGAAGTTGCAATACAGTTAGCTTTGACAAATAACAATATACACATATTCCTTCACATATGCTTGTCAAACTTGTTCTTCCGTAAGCCCTGCTTAATGAATGGATCTGGAGCTTAACTCGGGAATCAAAAATAACTTATTTTCTGCATATCATAAATGCAATTATCACTAATTAAACAAAAGCATTCTGGCACATCGTTACATAAGTTCATTTATTTCATAATGTTTGTCATTTTAGTTCAATTCTGGGCTGAAACCGCTACTAATAATGTAATTTCTTTCAGTTTTACTCCGGTATTTTCTATGTTCATTTTTTCCATTAAAATCCATTTTCGTACACATTTTAGTCGTTATTTTGTACTCTTCAAAACCCTCGTTTTAACTGCCGCCCCTTTGTATTGGAATAGTCCACCCACCCTTTCTTGTATAGTTTTGTCCAACTCAAAGTAAACGAAAACCAATGATAAAAAGGTATACCGGAAATTAACAAATAGTTCTCACGTAAGAAAAAAAAGTGTGACAAGATTTAGAGAATATTGTACGAAATAAAATACAGATTACTACATCATACTATCTTCAATATTTGTACCATAGCCTACTTAAATTCAATAATACTATAAATAATAACAAAAACAAAAATACCAAGCTAGGTGGTAGAGGTGGTAACGTCTTGGACTCGCATTCGGGAGTTCCCAGGTCCAAATCAAGGTGGCCGGCCAATTTGACATGTTTTTTTTTATGATTTCCGTAGTCGAAAAGGCAAATGCCGAATTGGATATTTACATACCATGAATTATCCTAACCATTTCATCCTGTATCATATCCATTTAAATTAATATCAGTTGAAATTTAGGCCTACTTCATTAAATAAACTAACAATAAAAAATAACTGACAAGAGTTCCATGGCCTGCCCTACTGTATAGACACAGATCCCGAACTCCTCATATGGCCCCATAGCTAAAACGGTTATAATTACAGGTGAAAAAAGTAAAATGTTCAAATCTTCGTTTTTCCTTAAACTAAATTTAGATTATAAAAGTTATTTTTATGTTTTTAAATGTAACCTTAGGATATTATTTAATGGTTTTTTGTCATAAACATCTAGTTGTAAGACGTTCTTCATAATTTATTGCTAAAAAAAATCCTATCACTTTGTTTACCAATCTCCAGTAAATGTTTAAATGTGTTCATACAAGGAGTTAATATTATGTCAGATGACATAATATTTCTTTGATTTGGCGTCTTGAATTGTAATTTTTTTAATTATTTTGTGTGACATCACATAATTTGCTCTACCTAATTTGATGGTGACAAATCTGGCAAGCATGGCGGATGTGGGAGGCACTTGAAGCTAATGTCATCGATGGTTTTTATGGGACTTCCACATCTTTGGTCCAATAAAGGAGCACCTTGGAGGGCAGAAGTTCTAGTCCGATTAAGAAGTCCAGTCGGAGGTGGACGAGTGGCTACAGCGTCAACCAATAGTATATTGCGATACAAGTGCCGTAAGGCACGTTTACGGGTCGAGGAAACAGATTGAAAACCCGAGGCGCAGCCGAGGGTTTTTAAGTTTTCGAGACCCGTAAATGCCTTTACGGCACGTGTGTTGCATGCTATTTTTTGCACGATGATTATTTATATCAATTTAATTATATTAATTGTGATATTACCTGAAAATATTATGTAAATACATTCTTGAAAATAGATGTTTATTTCAGAAAGTGATTCGCATGTGTTTGTTGTTATGGGAACCGAATATTTGTCCTGGGGGCTTTGTCCATAAAGACTTGTATTATGAAGTGTATCGTAATGAATTATGACGTGGCGCTTGGACCGTAAGTAATTTAACCTCATCGCAACCGCCCTTAGCAACAAGACTGTGTGGGAATGTCAACTTACGATCCATGTAAACAACTTTCGTAAGTAACACTTACTAGCTAAGGAGTGCAAAAAATATTTTTTCTCACGCGGTATCGAATCACTTCCTATCCGATGGCGTAAATGCATTGAACTTGGAGGGGACTATGTGGAAAAATAATGTACAAGCAAGCATTCTTCCTGCAGTAAAATAGTGATAAAAATTAATTGCTGTTTTTATTTGATTCTCCCTCGTTCCTTGTTTAGATGTTTCTATATGTGCCAAATTCATGAAATTTTTAATCATTTACAGTAATTGGATGATTCTGAATCTTTTCAAGTAGTAAGACAGTCTTCATAATAATAATTACGACACTATATGCCTCACCTAGATCTTACATAAAGATAACACGAACTCGGTCCAAATAATTGGCGCCTTGATTTTACTGTTATAACCGTCGAGCCAGAGTTTCTCTTAAAACAAAGGACAGTATGACAGCTTGTAACACGAAGGATGGAAATTACAGTGGCATTAATGTCATCACATTAATCCATTTACCTGCATGTCATTTAGATATTACTATAATGGGATTATACTTATAATATGTATGTTGACTTTCTGCAGTGTCAGACAATATCCTATTATCGTAATGTAGTATTGTATTATAATCTCTACCGACTGGAGTAACAGGCGAATTGACATAATCGGTTTTAAATACCCAGGCTGTTCCGGAATGTTATGTCCCAAAATATGTACGGAAGATCATCATGAACAAGTAGAAGAATCCATGAAGAAGAAAAAAAACATTTACACACATATAGTGCTGTATTATATTGAGAAATATAAAGTTTTATTATTTGATTTTGGGCGCACGTTATCGTTTTGAAAACGATCTCAGTTGGCCTACATGTCCATACGAGCATTAATGATTATAATTTTCGAAAAAAAAATAGGCCTATATATAAATACATCTCTGGAAGAACTTCTTGTGTTAGCATACAAAAATTTAGATTAATGCAAAACAGTACATTCATATTTATATTTAGGTCCCATATGTTATAACCAGAGTCCGGATTTTGATGACCTAGGTCATCGTACATACCCAGTACGTGCAGTTGGTGCCATTTTAAGAAGGCCTCGTCCCAGACCACCGTCTGTCTACAAAAAGAATATATTAGCATTGTTCCCTAATCAGAAAATCTGCACAGACTTCGACACCGACAAAGAACAGGTGTTCATGTAGTCGCGTGAATTTCCCCAGTGTTGTCGCTGCCATTCACTACTTCTTAAGTAAAGTACGTATTTTGCAACATTGTACTGGATTGCAGACAAGTGTAAATACGCCTAAACACCTTTCTATTCACTGATTGACAGGTCGGAGAGGATTAGGGTATCAGCAGGCAGGGAAAGTTCTTGGGGAAAAAGTTTTTAAGAAGTGGCTCCCACATTTTTTTTTTTTTTTTTTTTTTTTTTTTTACAAATTACAAATTAAGTTTATTACAAATTAAAAATACAAATTGATACAAAATTATTACAAATACAAATAATATACACACAATTTGTACAATTTGAAAAGAGTATTATTTGCCCCGCATGAGCATAGCTCGTGTTCGGGGTCAGTTCAGTCATACTAAAATTATATTTTGAAAATTATATAAAAAAAAAAATACATATTATTGTTTTAGGTAAAAAATAAGAATAAAAATAAATAAGATTGCTATATGAAATAAATGCATGAACAAAGATACGAAAAAATAAATTACGTAACATAACAGATTTACAAACAAAATACCCAATGTTAAAAATTAAAAATTTACAGTTGAGAATGACTAACATAAAAAAGTGGTAAAAGTACAATTACAAGTTAGATTTAATCAAATCGAGTACTCTTTTTTTAAACAATTTATTGTTTAGTGGTATCATATTAGGGTTTCTTCTAGTAAAATTGTTGTACAGCCTTGGTCCGAAATTTATACTATGCCTTAGACCTACTTCTGTAGCACACTTTGGTTCGAAAAGAGGACAAGAGATATTATACCTCCTTGTATTATAGTAGTGATTTCGTGTTATTACATATAAGTTTCCTATTTTATTTCTTTAGTGCGAAGAATTTTTTTTTTATATATTTAAATTTACATAAACATTAATCTAAAGTTCACGAATATTCAAAGATGTAGCGAGCTCAAAACTTAATACCACTTCTCGAGTTAGTGAACTTTTTCGTTCTCCCCATATTTTAACTCACACTTTTCACTGTGCCATATTCATTAACTGCCTCTTTAAACTCGTTTAAAACTGCAATGAATAATGACAGGGTTATATAAGCATTATCAGTATGTTATATAGGCATTGCAAATCCAACAAATATTTGTGAATAAAGTCCTCCCCTTAATCAGGTTGGTAATACGCCAGATAAATAAACCATGTGTTGTTTGAACTGTTAATTGGATACCATCGATAATTTTACATCAATTTGTTCATTCTGGAAATTGATTACAACCGTCAACCGTGCACATGATACGAAAATTAACAGAGTGCATAATTCATCTATACATTCCCATAGTACAAAATGCAGATCTCATTACCATCGGTTTTTATTTTTCAGTAATCCGTGTGTATGTTATGTTTTATTTCACTGTTTTACTATGTAAAGTTATCCGTTCAAAGCTATTTCGAATCAATTTAATCTAGACATTTTATCTGAATGTACATTATAGTCTACATTAGATTAAATTAGATTAGAGATCGTATTTTGATCCCTTAATACAGATTCCTCAGTAACTCACTATAAGCGGACTTATGCCCGGTTTCTATAAACTCGCGAAATACCTATGGGTAAATTATCCAATAGACAGAATTTACACAAGAATAACTTTTACAAACTCAAATAATTTAAAGGTAACATACACTTGTGGCGGGTTTCTAGATAAATGCCCTCTGGGTAAATATGAAAATGACAGAAAAAATGTTCCTACAAACTCGGGCTAGATCTTTCCAAGGGTAAATCGTCGGGTTAATTTATCCTTTCATGGATGGCTGGATAAAATTTAACCTGAAATAGAATAAAAAATAATTTAAACAATGCTAATCAAAGCCTTCTGAATTAAATTAACTGTTCAACTCCAAGGCCTTGCTCATTATATCATTGTGAGTGATTAGGAACTAATTTTCCCGTGGATAATTTACCCATAGGTATTTCACGAATTTATAGAAACCGGGCATAACTCACTATATTATTCCTACTATTAAGTATAGAGGATGATTTTTCATAGTCAATACTAAGACTTCAAAGTTTTAATTACCTTAATATTCACAGAGTACTTAACGTAAGCCTGTTTTTATATTTTTTAAAGCTTTCTTTAGTAGATAGGTTGTAAAAATAACAAATTGTACATATTATAAAATTGTCTGTATTTACCTTGAATATTTAGCTGTATTATACTGCAGGTTTTATTAAGCTATATGGATGTGAGGCATGGTCACTTACTCTTCGGGAAGAACATAATCTGAGTGTGTTCGAAAACAGGGTGCTTAGGAAAATATTCGGACTTAAGATAGATGAAAACGAGGACCTAGGAAAACTGCATAACGACGAGCTTCATAACCTGTACTCTTCACCGAATATAATAAGAGTAATAAAATTACGGAGGATGAAATGGGCTAGACATGTTGCACGCATGGGGAAGGAAAGACATCTAAAAAATTATTGACAAGGGGATCCGAAGGGAAAATACCACTTGAAAGACCTAGACATAGGTGGTAGGACAATGTTAGGATAGATTTCAGGGAAGTAGGTTGGGTGTACATTTTATGGTTATTTGACGACGGGGATGTACTGCAACTTACGTCCATGACCGTCGCCGGTGAGCCGGAATTTAGTTTCGCAGGGGATATTTTACGTGTCTGTAAATCTATAGACATAAGTCCATCACATCGACCTGGGCCGAACCCGCAAGGTTGGGCACAGAAAGCCAACCCGGTAATGAAGGTCGAGTTTCTTCACCGACAGTATTGACGGAAAATACATTGTAAAGCATTGTAGTATTTTAACATACATTTTACATTTACATTTGTATTTTAGAACAACTTAATGACGTGGAATGTTTTACTGCACCATAGAAAATTCATTGTTTGAACCTATGGGGGCCCAGTTTCTATAAACTCGCGAAATACCTATAGGTAAATTATCCAGTGGACAGAGTTTACACAAGAGTAACTTTTACAAACTCAAATAATTTAAAGGTAACAATCACATACACTTTTGGCGAGTTCCTAGATAAATGTCCTCTGGGTAAATATGAAAATGACAGAAAAAATGTTCCTACAAACTCGGGCTAGATCTTTCCAAGGGTAAATCGTCGGGTTAATTTATCCTTTCATGGATGGCTGGATAAAATTTAACCTCTTGTAGGATCAATAATAATTTCAACAATGAGAATCAAAGCCTTCTGAATTAAATTAACTGTAAAACTCCAAGGCCTTGCTCATTAGATTATTGTGGGTGAAATGGACCTAATTTGCCCTAGGATAATTTACCCATAGGTATTTCATGAGTTTATAGAAACCGGACATTAATAATGTCAATGTTTTGATATCGTGGATTGGTTCACGCACAGAGCGCCTGCTGCATGCGACTAGACTACCTGCACAACAAATTCTACAAAATTGTTGTGCGGGTAGTCTAGTCGCTTGCAGCAGGCGCGCTGTGCATTGGATTGTGAATTGACGGGCTGGCGCAATCACATAGAAAGTGACTGGTAAACGTTTAATTAAGCTGGGTCTCCACTACTTAACATTTAACACCACCATGTTGCAGTTAACATATGTTAAATGTTTATCGTCAATTAACAACTGTCTCCACTACAGTGTTATAGACTTAACATGGGTGGCGCGGTTACGAACAGAAATTAGTAAATAACATTAAAAAAGTAAACGCCTCTGAAAAGGGAAGCCAACATTGCAAAATGTGAGTAATTTTTTATACTAGTTATTATCTTCTTCTTAACTGTCTATGACGTTCTTGAATACTAAAATTAAATACTAATTTTGTACAGATATCTTGATCTTTTCGTTAGAAGTTCCAGAGTTTTTTCTTTGACCTTTCCTTCGCAAATTAGCAAAAAATATAACAAAATGGATGCCAGAAGTGTTGAGGAAGCTGTCGATTGCTTTTTTGTTTAGAGGTACCGGAGAGCGAACTCGGACCTGCGGATCCGTACCCAGTGACGCTAACTAGGAGATCACCCAGACAGACTCATCATAATCGGGATATCCTTAATAAATAAAGTAACTACTTTAAACAAACAAAAAAAAAAACACTCAAAACCTCTTATAACGCGGAAATTAACACAATCGTAGTCATGTCCCGATTTCAGGTACTTTGCATCCTGGGCAAAGCTTTGTATAACCGCTCCTTTCTTTTATTTTACTTCTACCCCACCCCAAAGTTATTATTTTAGTGTTAAGTTTGAGTTTTGCCGAAGTATCTACCAATAGTATTCCCACGGCATTTTATCCTTGCAAGTATACCTAGGCTGCACAACGAAATTTAAAAATATTTTTCTAGAATAAAAGTAAATACGTTTTGGCGAAAAATCCATAAATGCTATTGTAATTTCACTTACAGAGATTGCCCAAAAGTCTACAAATATTTATAATATGTAAATTAATATAGTCAATCTTTGAAATTTTACAAAAATATTTAATGTATTAGGTAACTTAGTTCAAAACAAATGCTATATTAGACCTATACGTAATTATGTTCATAAAAATGTGTATTACAGGTATAATAAATTCAATATTAGGTAGATTTCTAAGAAAAATCTACCCATTGCAATCGATACCATGTCATGACTTTCAAATATTATTTCATATCTTTACGTTTCCTGCCTCCCTAAGTACAAAACCACCGCCCGTTCAAAAAAAATTGATATATATATATATATATATATATATATATATATATATATATATATATATATATCTTTACACGCTAGCGGCCGCAATTTTGAAAAATTTTATTATGTTATTTCTAGGCCCAATAGTTCAGACAAGTTCGTTAATGAGCAAAATTGACCCAAGGGGAGGGTCGGCAGAGGGGGTTGAAATTAGAAGTATAGAGGGAAACTTTGTTTGAATAAATTAGAGTACTCCCTATGGATTTCACAGTGACACCAACGATTCGGGGGTTTTGAGGGCACGAGTGGGGGAGGTTGGTGGGGGGATGGAAATTCGAAAATTTTGAAACCACGCCTTATGGGGTATCGTTGAAAAGTTCTTGATGAGTACTCTGCAAATCAATAACTGGTTTCTCGTTAGCTCTCATATAAGGCGAGATTTAGCACTTCGAAATCTACCTCAGCGTGTAGGCCTGCCTAAAGGGAATTTTTTTATTACTTCTACTTTACATTTTTCATCGTTTCAAGTTTAATTCGTTTAAATTCAGTTGGTACAAAGTTTATTTAAAAAATATATATATTTCTCCCTCAACAATTTGCCGCTCTTTCTAGGTTTGCCGCCCCGGGAAAATGCCCAGGACCTGTTTGTAATGCAGACCTGTAGTTCTGCTGAATGGGTACAAGCAAGTTTCCTTTTGATGTGACAGGATGTTGCTATTTACTCTTCTCAGCCACGCCAGTGCTCACTTTCTCTGGTGAGGAATGGTACTTATGCCTCTTTGTTTCCCTCGCTTCTCGTCTCTTCTTTGTCTGTTTCAAATCTGCGTATAATGAAGCCCTATTGTTCCTCAGATACCATTGTTCTCGTCACAGTATACAGTCCCGTTGTTATATAATATACAGCTGTAAAAAATGTGGATTACACATTACCATTAAGTACTTGAGATTGTGTAAAAAAAAGTCCCTACTGGGCTAGAAACAACTTCTCGGTGTTTCATGTGACAAGCAGGTACAATAAAACTACATTTTCGCATTTGGCCTCCTTTGAGAGGTGCTGAGGAAAACTGGACATTAGTTAATTAAATTCGTTCTTATACAATCGTATTCATTCATATAAAGAAGGCTTAAAAATATATATTCAGATTTCACAGAATGTAATAGGAATTAATGTTATTTTGTGTATATGACACATTTTTTAGATTGTTCGTATAGGTTAGAAATGGAGAACATCGTAACCACATTTTTGCAGGACTTAACTAATTAGTGGTACTTACGAATGTTGTTGCCGTGGATCGTAAGTTGACATTCCCACACGCAATCTTGTTATGTACGGTAAGAGTTTCCGTGCTGTTATGAATATTACGCCACACCTCATAATACAAGCCTTTATGGACAAGGCTCCCCAGGACAAATATTCGGTTCCCATAACAACAAACACATGCGAATCACTTTCTGAAATAAACATCTATCTTCAAGAATGTATATACATAATATTTTCAGGTAATATCACAATTAATATAATTAAATTGATACAAATAATCATCGTGCAAAAAATAGCATGCAATACTCGTGCCGTAAGCGCATAACGGATCTCGGAAAATTGAAAAAAAACTCTTTCCTCGATCCGTATGCATCGCTTTAACGTTAATGTAGTTATACATTTCAATAACTACACAATTCTATCATTTGCCTCGACTGATAAAAATCTACCTATAGGCCTATCTATATAGGGGACTTTAATACCGGTATATTAAAATTGAATACTTACTTCTTTCGAAAATATGGGAACAAATGGAAATTTTGAGATATTCCAATCAAAGGGCAGGGTATGGAATGTTCGCATAATGCAGATTATGGGTACTATATGAAAGATAGTGAAGGAAACAGACACCCATATATATATATATACATACGCGACTGCATCGTGCCACTCTAATGTATTGCCGTAGTTGGATGTTCCCTTAAAGTTCGTTTCGGTTGGGCATTATTTCCCATAGCTTCCATCAGCTCCTTATGACCTCCTCTGACATTTCTCCCTCGAATAGTGACTATTTTGTCGTAGGAATATTGTTCACATCTTGACATATCCATTCTACACGGCAGCTGACTCACGACTAAATTACCATCGCCTCTTTTCGTTTAACCGTAGGCCTACATCACAATACTACAAAATGGTATGTCCATATACTAGAGATGCCACACTCTTCCGTGATGCAATATCTCATGATGCCATCACCTTTGAGAAAAGATAGTTTCCAAGACTTACGCTCAATCCCATATATATATAATTAAAATATCTGAAAATATATATTTAAATAAATAATTACTACCAAATGATGTGTCCATATACTAGAGATGCCACACTCTTCCGTGATGCAATACCTCATGATGCCATCACCTTTGAGAAAAAATAGTTTCCAAGACTAACGCTCAATCCCAAATATATATATATATATATATATAATTAAAATATCTGAAAATATATATTTAATTAAATAAGAATCGATGAATTTTTATATGATGTATTTGCCCTAGCGTCAAGTATTAACTCCTGCTTATAATGCTAATAGATTTGGTTTAAGTCTGAGTAGGATAGAGACGGCTCTAGCGAATAAGCAGGCATCTTACACACTCCGAGATTTTTAATTAATTGTGATAAATTGTCCCGGTTCCCATCGGCAGCATGTGTCTCCAATACCGGTCACAACTCTCCCACAAGCCCGCCTTCCTGTCTTCATTTCAAGAACAGACGGGATTGCCTTCAAATACTGCTGGATATTTCACAACTGCCTCGACAGAGTTGATGCTGAACAAGCAGATTTTCTAGTTATTCAAAGCCGTTGAGAAGTCATGCACTAGGTCTGTGCACTACCATTACTAGCAAATACTAAAGAGGACAATACAGGACACTTTGCGATGTATCGAGGGACAATATTTTGAGCACCATCTAGCGGCCCAACCTGCTACTACTGAATACAGTTGCAGTAACTAGATACAAAGATATCAACCAATTTCTATTAGAGAAGCCGAAATAGCCAACCTCGGCATGTTATGCATAAGGGATATGATTTTTCTGTCTATCTATGGTCCAGAATAATAAGCTGGTTTGGAAATAAATGACCTAAGAAATTAAAACATAAAAGTAACATTGAAAAAAAGAGAAAGTAGTTGTTGTTAGCAACCGCGAAGTTGAAATATTTGTGTTTTCGTTGATACTTTGATAACTATTTTGGAAGTTCTGTGTTTTGTTTGCTCATTATTATTCTTATAATTACTTAAAGAGTGTTTTGGTCCGTAGTATTTGGTGAAATTGCAGTTTATATGTGTTTTGAATATTTTAATTTGCCCCCAAGTTTGCAGGTTGTTCCACGAGGAGTGCTGCAAAATCTGTCCCCCATTTTTCCATTGTCAAAGCAGTAAGTGTCCGGTATTGTCCTCTATAGTATTTGTTACTAGTTTAACTGATGCGAGATGTCGAATGACTTGAAACAAAATGGAGCATTTGCCTGTGGAAAATCACTGAAAACTTTAGTAGGCTAGCTAAGGGTTTTGAACTTGCGACATCCCAAACGTGAGCTTAATCACACTTGAACAATTAATTATTGTCTTATTTTACCCTGAAACTCATTACAATGCCAGGTGGCTTGATTGGTGTGTCATATCTTGTACAGTGCTTTATGTTGGTAAGGGAATTCTAAACCGGCACCACCATGACCACTCCCCACCCCTGCTCCACCTCTTTTTTCGCGATGGTGAATACGGCTAAGAGCCTCTAGATTCGTTGAGAGAACGTAGTCATTTCAGAATTAATGTTAAACTTGTTCGATAAGGAAAATAACTTTCTGTTTGTTGTCCATTTCCATTGTTTACTTAAAATTACTATATGTATTATATCTGTATCTGTATCTGGTACCCTATGATCCCCAGGTGGGGCGAAGGGGCCTCCAATGGAAGTTTAATTACCTTATACTAATTTTGATATGCTTATTTTTCGAGAGAGGGTAGAGGGACAGGTGGTAAGCCCATCTCCTCGCAACCCCCCCTCTGGAAACTAAGTATTTCTTGGACGTGAAAGGGCCGAGAAATTTTGTCGAGAGGCTCTAATTTAGGCTTGGAGTTCTTTTACGTGCCGTAAATCTACGACACGGGACCCCCCGCTTAAAGTACCTCCCGGAGGACTCCGTGCCCAGGATTTTTACGACCGCGGCCGGGTTTGATCCCGCGCCCTGCGGATCTAGAGGCGGGCACGCTACCTCTAGACCACCGCCGACATATGTATTATACTAGGAGGTGCCCGTGGCTTCGCCCAAGATAATTCATTTAAAAATTAAAAATTAAGAATATAATAACTATTAAAGCATTATATTTATTAACACTTGCACGCGAATCATTCATAAACTAAGCCATTAATAATTAATGAAACAGCTAAAATTTCTGCTTTAGAGTAAATACAATTCCACGATATGAAAACGCCCCCTGGGAAAACTATATCAGAATCGATTATGCAGTTCCAAAGGAACCTATGAACACATAATAGTATTGTTTCTCAACTGTTTATTGACATGAATATGATGTGAATTTTATTTGATCAATTCAGTGTAATTTTCAGAAATTGGGTATAAGTTATAATGTTTCAAGGGAAGGAATGGTTTGTTTGGATTATTATTATTATCAGCGATATTTCAAGAGTTAAACCATCAATATTTTACAGCTGTTGCCCCCGGCTTCGCCCGCCAATATTCATTGACTCCAGGATTTTAAAGAAATTTACACTGGTAGATTATTAAAAATGTTTGTGGTTCAGAGCTATGAAAATTGTAAGTAAAAATAAAATTAGAATATTTGTTCATTGTGTTCATTTCACTTAGGCCTTATATAATAAAGAAACGGTTTTCCTAATTTTGTAGTCGTCATGAAAGTTTACACTGCGAGAGACGAACATCGCCGAGTATACCCGATGTCTCACGAAGCGGGCGAGCGAGCAAGCACGCTATTTAGGGCCGTTGAATTGTATAAGAGTAGATAGGAGACACTATTTACAATCAACTTCATCAACCTTCCACTTAATATGTGTTTTATTCCCCCCAATCCATCGCTTGAACCTGAAACAGACCTGTGTTCGTAGGTTAATGTTTGAATGCCAAGATTTTGACATCAAACCGATACGAGTCGGACTCATTCAGGGGCTGGACTTGATTTCAAACCATTAACGGATTGTCTCACCCAAGGCTGGTATGGAACACAGATGCGGAGATTCATTGCCAACTTTAAATGAAGAAACTAGAAGTGACCATAAGCGTCGAAAAGTTTGCGTCCACTCGACTGCTCTCTATGGTATTATAACAGTTAAAATTCCTCATTTGGGTAAATATTTATACACAAGTTTGTGCAATTGCTTGCATTTCAAATATTTTTTGCACGACTTAACTAATTAGTGGTACTTAGAATATTGTTGCCGTGGATCGTAAGTTGACATTCCCGCACGCAATCTTGTTGCTATGTGCGGTAAGAGTTTCCGTGCGGTAAGAATTTACTTACGGCCCATCATAATACAAGCCTTTATGGACAAGGCCCCCCAGGACAAATATTCGGTTCCCATAACAACAAACACATGCGAATCACTTTCTGAAATAAACATCTATCTTCAATAATGTATATACATAATATTTTAAGGTAATATCTCAATTAATATAATTAAATTGATATAAATAATCATCGTGCAAAAAATAGCATGCAATACTCGTGCCTGAAGCGCATAACAGATCTCGGAAATTGAAGATACTCGGTGCGAGCGCCTCATTTTTTCAAACTCTTTCCTCGATCCGTATGGATCGCTTACGGCACTTGTATCGCAATATACTATGACGGTATGCAAAACTGTTGCCCTCTGAGATAGCATGTGGCATTACAAGAAGAGAAATCCTATGGTCTCCTCAGACTCACAGAACCGAAACAAACAGCAAACATTATACTACAAAGTTAATTGTGTTTCTGTTCCGTTCTCATTGTGTTAGAATAAAACCATGATCTTACAGCTGAGGTTGAAACCCACAGTCCAGGTAGTTACTGTTTGTTTTGTAAGTTAAATGTTAATATGGTTCATTTTAACAAACATACGTAACGGCTATGACGTACGTTGTTAGCATACAAAATGAAATTAGATGGTAAAGTGGGATATTATCAACAACACTGATGCCTTTGTGTACCCTGGATATACCCCATCTACGGTGGAGTAGAATATGCACTAACTAGGGAAGTAATACTATTGTCATTGCTTACAAAAATCTTAAAATTATTCCTATTAGTGAGAAAAAATATGGTACTTAATGAGATTGTGTGCGGGACGGGAAAATGTCTGTCTGTGTGTCTGTACGCGCGATAACTCAAATGCGCTTTATCGGATTTTCATTAAATTTGTAATAGGCTACACATTTATAATGTCCATGGCAAGAAGAATATTTATTTTGGACAAATCGGTTGATCGGTACCGTCATTATTTAAATGGGAAATCATGATTATACAACGCCGCGTTGCTAATCATTGAGAGCCTTGACTCCAATGCAGTCAGATGTTTATTTCATTGATCAAGTTGAAATGAGTACTACATGAATACTGTATATATACAGAAGGTATATTACGGTGAAGTAATTAGACCTACGTGCATTAAGTGGAGTTCTTTGTGAAAGGTGGACATATTTTAAGAATTTCTTATATCAGTGTGTAAGAATATATAATTAACGTTAAATATCAAACTATAGACCTTTGTTCTTCCGCAACCTCTGCTTGGTGAATCGGTCTGGAGCTTAACTCTGATGTGGATTACAAAAATAGCTTCTTTTCTGCTTATCATAATTGCTATTATCACGTATTGAACTAAAGCATTCAGGCACTTTGTTACATCAGTTTACCTGATTTTATTTATATTATCATAATATTACGGTTCATGGACGTACTGTAAGCATGTAGTTTCGAGCTTGGCTTTTCTTTTACTCACTGCTTACAATTTCTCATTTTACAGAGAAAAGCGGTATTAGCTACATTGCTGTAGTGTTTAAATTGGAAAACCTTGAGTTTCTGGAAGCGTATTATAATGTGCAATATTCAGGAAGGAAAAGAGCGCAGATGTGTTTGTTTAGCTTTATTTCTGGAACAAGGGCAAAGCATACGCATCCATAATTTATGAAGTATGCCCATGTTGTTACGTTGAAGTACATTTGCTTCAAGAAATGTCAAGGCAATGCTAACGTATTACATTGACATACTACTATTAAAACAGGTAAATGCAGAGTGGAGATAATATTAGAAGTCTAGCTTTCGGATGTTTATGACATGTCATATTTTTATCCCGACCTTCGTTCTCGCCGGAAACACAAATTAAACACGAACTGCACGCTTGTTATCATAATCGAACAGTTTTTATTGTGCATATAAAGTCATATTTTGGTCATTTTTATGGTCTTTGTCATATTTTGACCATATTTTTAATTTAACGACATATTTCAGTTATAACCAATGTTGCATTCTCGTTGCTTTCTCGGTTCGGTTTCATTCGGGAGTTCAGACGTTCTAGAAAGTTCGCTCGGGCCTTTCCGTCGGCCATCTTCGGGGGTCTTGGGTTCGTGATGGCTTGACTGTTGTGTCTCGTGGAGTTGATTTTCAAGTGTCTTGCTGTTCAGTTGTGTGGGTGAAATAGCTCTTCTGATGGGTCATATGCTCGGTAAGTAATGTCATGATTCAGTATAAGGAAACATATGCCATAGCTGTGTAATTAAAGATACACATTGCAGTCTAAATTCATTGCCCTAGCGAATCACATGTAACGATGATTATCTAGCAAGCTAGCCAGAAACCATGTTTGTTTTACGTGTACATGGCATGCGTGTCTATTTCCGGATCGGAGTTATATGTTGTTATGGTGTCTTATGCGTTTTGCTGAGGGTGTAGTATGCCTGTAGATTATTGCTACCTTCAAAAGAAACGTGGGATCTATATTCTTGTCTGGACAGGGAATGTTACGAATGTCCACCAATATCACGATAGGATTGCGGAATGCCACATTTGCTCTTCGTGTCGTATAAATAATTATGTGTATTCACGGAAGTCGTGAACAGTGTCATGGCTACTTACTGTATTATATGTAGGGACCGGATTCTTAGGTTTTTACCTATTTTGTTCCTTACTTCCAAAACAAAAAACGATCACACACTTTTTCGAATCATGTCCATAGGATTCACCCACATTAATTCTGTGGCACCTAAAAATACCTAAATGGGGTATAAAAACCTAAATGTACCTAAACTGGATAAAAAAGCATAAAATATCTAATTTAGGCTACTTTTTTTTGTCTGTTTTGTTTCTGAGTTGAGAAATCGATATTTTGCGGAGAGACAATTTTTGTCGGGTTGAAATTAATACCACCAGCGTTTCGTTCAACCCAATGTCGTCTAGGATGACATTATCAAGAGAGGAAGTGTAAGAGTACCTGCATATTCCTTTTAAAATATTCGTACGAACAACCATTGTTGATGTCATGTGAGGTTGAAAGGACATTTTCTGCTTTCAAATGTATTCTAAGAGATAACAGGAAGAACTTCACAGTTGAGAATCTTGAAAGATATTTAGTGATATACTGTAACCAGGATATGTGAGGCAATCTTATTTTCACTGCTCCTTTTGATTGTTTATGCTTTCTTTCTTCAATTCTTTAATATTGTCCTAAAGCAAGTTTACACAAATTTAATTCAATTTTGTTAAGTTAAACTTTACAAGTATTATGTATTGAATCCTATGTAGCACATTCAAATCCATTAAACCAATTATACTACCCAAAAACTATATTTTGGACAAAAAACCTAAAAAAAACTATTTCACCTAATGGAAAACCTAAAACAGTGTTTTTAAAAACCTAGAAATCCGGTCCCTAATTATATGTAAAGATTTCTGTTTAGTTGCACTCTTGCCCCTAGTATTTTGTGTTCTAAGCAGTATGAGTAATGTTTTTATAGTTAGATGGGATTAAACAACAGTGGGTCGCGAGTCAAGTGTTGTAATATATTTCACACACAAAAAAAGTAATAAACCATTACTTGTAATAGTTTGCAGTTCTTCTCGGGTCTTTCCGGTAAATTTGGGCTTGGAATGTGTTTGTTGAGTATTTAATAAGAATTGCGTAATTGAAGGTTAAAGTCTTCATTCTTGTTTTATGCCGTAAGAATTCTTGAAGATATTCAAATATTGCATTCAGTATTGCAGTAGTTGTATTGGGGAAAAGTTACGTAAATTCTTCAAGTGATCTGTGCAGATCATTTCCTTAAGAAGTGTATAAAATTCCGCATGTATAGTTTCACTGGTGCGTTCGTATCTACCTAATGATATTGTCGCTACTCATGTTATGACGTTTGTTTATTGGTTTATTGAGAGGTGTGGCAATCCGAATCGGTTATTTAAAATTTGTACAATTAATTAAGAAAAAAGAGTTACTAAATATACTTGACATATACTCTAGTTCTGTAGTATATAATTTATTTCATTAAGAAAAAGAGTTACTAAATATACTTGACATATACTCTAGTTCGGTAGTATATAATTTATTTTCATTATATAGAACAATTGATTAAGAAAAAGAGTTACCAAATATACTTAAAATATACTCTAGTTCTGCAGAATATAATCTATTTTCATTATATAGAACATTTGATTAAAGAAAAAGAGTTACTAAATATACTTGACATATACTCCAGTTCTGTAGTATATAATGTATTTGATTAAGAAAAAGAGTTCCTAAATATACTTTCCATTTATTTAAGACGGGGCGTAATATCCAAGAACTAGGATTAATTTTGGCGCCTCTGTAAATGTTAAGTTGATTACTTTGTAAATATAGTTCATCCAACTCTTTCTGAGGCCTATTTATCTTTACCAGAAGTTTTCCTACCTCTGTCCGAGTGATCTCTGGATGGGGCCTAGTATAACATCCGTTACAGGAGAAAGCTTATATATTGTATACACTACAACATGGTCGAGTTAAATTTTAAATTTATTTCATTAATTTAATATTTAATGTTTATGTAACGCACATTTTAAAATTAATGAAATTGTTCAAATTTTATAGGGACTCAAAATATTAGGAGTATAACGAAGCGAGCAAACAGGAGCAAATTCTTTAAAAATAAAAATTTATTACAAGTAAAACTGTAAATCGCCAAAATTTTTAAAAAGTTATTACCTGAATGAATTCATGTGATGTAATATTTTAGTCGTATTTAGTCATTTTTAATGGCATATTTTCAGTCTTATTTTCCACTCTTTTTTTAGGTCATAAACATCCGAATTCCCAATTATAACACTACAGATTTTAGGAGCATGTTACTTCCGAAGAAACAAACAATTCAGATATTATGTTTTTCCCATGTGGGTATTTTCCCTCACACACCTGAGGGTAGTTTTATCAATCTAAATAAAATTTTAGGCTGATGTCACTTGTACCTCTTTTTTTGAACCCTTCAGTGGACGGGTAACGGGTCGTTCCATTGAAAAGATCGTGCAAGTTTCTGTAATTCTCCACACCATATTCGTAAAATAATTAAGAGCCCTGAAATTAAAGTTTGAGATGGATTTTTAATGTCTGTGTGTAATCTCGTTTATGACTTGGAATATTCACTTCGCACGTTATAACTATTATAACCAGAATATTATCATTTCAAGTAGCTTTTCACGATATGAGTATTACTTAGTTATTATAATTTTATGGCCCATTCGGCTAATTAGGTCGTTCGTGAATTCATGAACGCGAAGAAAATCGTATTTTATAACATTATGCAGAGTTTTTGTGGGTGGAACATTTGATTAGACACTAGCTATCTGTTCAGAAGTAAGCAGGTTCTATCGGATGGAATTGTGTATATGTTAAGGGGAGACATACAGCTTTCGGTGAAATTCATAGGTGAGAAATAGATGCATTTCGTAATTTTTTCCACAGCAAAGAATTGCTCTACAATCTTCCAATCTGACATACTCGTTATTGACTACTTCTACAATTGTATATACTATTTTCAAAATTAATAAAATTGTTACAGTTATGGGTAATTATCGTTACAAAATTGCAGCCACGGTTTGTGCACTAAAATGCCGTTTTCCTGATAATTTCTACAAATGGCAATATTTTTTAGTGATCCATTTTCTGTCTATCTTGAAACGTTATATGAACATCATCATGTACAATCTTTGGTATATAGTATAAATATTTTTTAAAATCAATATTTTAAACATTTTAAATAAAATATATTTTTACAAACTAAACTAGATTAATAATGTTATATGATTCTAGATAGTGTTATTCGTATTATATCAACAAATCCACAGAAAAATAATCACTCATAAATATTGATATTTGTGGAAGTTATCAAGGAAACGGCTTTTCAGTTCATGAAGCATGGCAAACGATAATTATCCGTAACATTAACAGTTTGATTAATTTTGAAAATAGCATGCAATTGTAGACGTAGTTAATAAAGAGTATGTCAGATTGCAAGATAGCAGAGAAATTCATTGCTGAGGAAAAATAATTAAATTCACATATTTCTCACCTATTAATTTCACTGAAGGCTGTATGTCCCCCCTTAATGCGACAGTCTCCAGATTTACAGTAATCGGATAAGGACGTGTACAGACCTAAGTAGCAGTACACAACCACCGTTAAATAACCATAACTTTCTGAAATATAACATCTTTCTTCAAAAATGTTTATACATAATATTTTGTGCTAATATCTGAATTAATATAATTAAATTGATATAAATAATCATCGAGCAAAAAATAGCATGCAATACTCGTGCCGTAAGTGCATAACGGATCTCGGAAATTGAAAAAACTCGGCGCAAGGGCCTCGTTATTTCAAACTCTTTCCTCGATCCGTATGAACCGCTTACGGCACTTGTATCGCAATATACTATTTTGCACGACGTAACTAATTAGTGGTACTTAAGAATATTGTTGCCGTGGATCGTAAGTTGACATTCCCGCACGCAATTTGGTTGCTATGAAAACAAAAGAAATCTCCATGCGGTAAAAATTACAAAAACCACAAGTGCCGTAAGTAAAATCATAATAATACAAGCCTTTATGGAAAACCGGAACCAAGGCCCCCTAGTTTGTGGCGACTTGAACAGGACAAATATTCAGTCCCCATAACAACCAACACATGCGAATCGCTTTCTGAAATATACATCTATCTTCAGTAATGTATATACGTACATAATATTTTCAGGTAATATCACAATTAATATAATTAAATTGATATAAATAATCATCGTGCAAAAAATAGCATGCAATACTCGTGCCGTAAGCGCATAACGGATCTCGGAAATTGAAAAAACTCTTTCCTCGATCCGTATGAACCGCTTACGGCACTTGTATCGCAATATACTATTTCTGTTCATTAAAGTGTGCACGAGAAATATTAAAACTCTTGCCGCAATAGAAACTTTCAATAGAACATAGAGAAACATTATCCTTTGCCCACACGTTTAATTAACAGCAAGAAGCCTGTTAGCTCCCGAGGAGAAACAATTCGAACTCAGTGTGTCTGGCAGTTTCCTGCTGGTTTCGGTTTCCGATTCTAATCGCCGAGTAAAGTTTTAGCGAAAACCGCATCCATTAGTTCTCAACACGTCTGGCTTCGAAGTGAGCTGAAATTTTAATTAATGCACTGCGGGAAAAATGAAACTATTTCATAATATCGTTAATGATAAACTGAGTGCCCGTTTACTTTTATAACAATTCCAAACTAATTATTTTTTAATACATGAACTTTTTGAGGCAGTTAAAAACTGCATAGAACAAATTTTCCTTGGCAGGAACCGAACCCTGGGTTTCAGCTGACTCCGAGAACACCATTGTAAACCACTATTTATTCAAACGGGAATTTTATCCATCATTATTTTGTACATATATGATGTTTTAATCTATGTTTAAAAAAATCTACATTTGTATGAAGCAAAAAAAACATACACGGTCATCACACAAGGTATAGTAATAATTTAGACTTACCAAGATGTAGATTGCCTACAACTATGAGGTACCACCATTATCTAGGATTAAGACTGTATAATAGATTACCTTTAGCCTGGCATAATTTGCCTTTTAATATATATGCAAATACGTTACATGAATGGCTCTCCAGGAATCCTTTTTATAAGATAGACGAATATTTCACAAGAAATATTGTACAATAGGATTAATTTTTATGTTTTTATGTTTTAATGTTTTATATAGTAGTTCTCTGTTTAATGTTTAGGACGATGTCTATTGCTGGTTTGTAACTGGCTGAACGAAAAATAATTTATTATTATTATTATTATTTGACCAATATAATTAAAATAAAACTGACTAACTAGCCGAGCGACTGAGGGGGAGCAATAAGGAAATCGTAAAGTAGAGAAATTAAACGAAAACTTCTTATTGATCGAAAGGAAAAAATTGAATTTAATAGTAGGATGATATGTGAAATCGTCCCTTTTCACAGCCAATACTTTATACGGGAGCGAGAGAGGCCAGTAGGCCTACTGGTTGCCAAGCGTAGCTAAGCTGTAGAGCATATATGGGCAACACCCGGCCCGCGGGCCGGATGTGGCCCGCCCCGACTTTTGATCTGGCCCGCGGAACATTTTAAAATCGCGCTCAAAAAAGTAAATATTTTCGGTTCTCGCCAACAAGAGAGTGAGAGGGGGGAAACAAAAGCCTGAACTACGAGGGTGTTCCTTCCGGTCAGCACTAGAAAAATGCTGCAATAGGCCTAAATAAAAGTATCGACCCAGACTTACAGATGGAAATTTGGAAAACACTCTGCGCTTGTGTATTAGTGGGATTGATGCCAACATTGATTATCTTGTTTCTCAAGTTCAAGCTCAAGCTTCTCATTAATTTCTGCTGATTGTAAGTAAATACCTAATCAGTTCGATATTGTTCTCATTCATTTAATTTTAGCATTATACTTTATAAATACAAAAAACCGTAACATGATTATTTTTTCACAACTATCTATTATCTACGGCCCGCGACTTCATAAATATCGTAAAGTATAGCCCGCATCATTCCAAAGGTTGCCCATATCTGCTGTAGAGCTATACCTACTGAAGTTACGGCATTGGGTCTGGATTTCCATGGCCTCTGCTACTTTACGGCCTCAGTAGTATCTCAGCCCCCCCTAGGATTTAAGTCTGTAATTACTAGTAAAAAGGAATGGAATATTTTCTTCCTCCAATTAATTATCCATGTCAGAAAAATCATTAACCACTTTCTGTTACATGTAAGAAGTATGAAAAGAAGGTTTGCATTGATTTTTTAATAAGATATATTAAGATTAGTTTGCATAATTAATATGTTATAAGTAGACTTCGGACTTTTAGGTCGCTAAAAATGCTGTTTTAGGTACCTAAATAGGCTCTAAAAGTTGGAAAATAGGTTCTAAAAATGGTAAAATAGTCTCTTAAAAAATCGTTAAGTTGCCAATTTTCTTAAATATCTCAATTGCAATGCAGAATATTATATTTATTGAAGTCACCATTAATCAACAATCATGATAAAACCCAGATATAGGCCTATGGTACACAGAATTATATAGACCTATTACTAGGGCCTGTATTACTACCATAACAGTGAAAACCTAATCCCTGCGCTCAGAAGCTACGCACGCTAGTATATTAGACCCCTTGTACCCCTCAGTGATTCAGATAAGCTTTTTTTTGTTTTGTTTTTTTTTTTTTTTGTTACTGGATGTGGGAGTCGGAATAAAAACACTACATTTTCTTGGGAATTCCAAGGAATTTTTTTACTGAAGACAAAACATTTCTTAAGTTACTATTTTACCACGTCACAAATGTGCTATTGCACATTCCGAGCTAAAAATTTAGTACGAACTGAACTTAAATGCTATAATTTATAATAAAAAGTAACTTATTTTGAACGTTAGAGGAAAAACAAGCAAAAAGGCAATATTAGGCTCTAACGTAAAAATAGGCTGTTTTAGGTCCTATAAAAGTATCAGTTTTAGGCATAGTCACTTATGAAACATGCATATACAAGTTTTCGTCCATATATCACTTAAGGATTAAAATAGGTTTTTACCTAAAATGCGAAGTCTAGTTATAAGTGAGCACAGGTGGAAGAATTGACATCAACACAGATACACAATAGCGCAACTGGAAAATGAAAATACTTGAAATTTACAAATTCCAGTCTAGTTTACTTAAGAAACTCAGTTTTTTTACCTGAAATACTGATACTTGATATAAGCAAAATAAAAATTTAAGTACTTTTAAAAAAGTCTTAAAAGAGACACAGTTGTACGTGTCTTTATTTACATTTTGTCAAATTTTATCCTAAAAAATGTGCGGCCCGCCAATAATCTTCTAGACATGGAAAATGATTCAACTTAAAACTGAACCACCTAAAACTATATAATTAATAAACCAATTATTCCCCTCGATTGGCCCTTGAAACTCTCGAAGTTGGAAACGTCTGATAAATAAGGTTAAAAAAGAATAAGAAATTTTAGTGATTTTTATACAGTATTAGATGCTTTGAGGATGTAACACCTAATCAATTCAAATTTATTCCAATATAACCCCACAAAGTGGAATATACTTCAAAACTGCAAGAGATACCAGGATATATGAACAAGTTACGCACAAGTTTGTTATTGAATTTAGAGCATGCCATGTTTTAGCATAATATTCCTGAAACTGTTAGCTGAACTCCTAAAGTTACCCGAAGTAAACTTTTAAGAGAAGTGAAGCTAGTAACAGGTATAAGCTGATGCAAGATAACACAACAATTTATACAGAAGTAGCAGGTTAAATCTTGTTACGCAAGTTCCTCAAGAACTTCAGGTGATGGAAAAGTATCAAGTGCAAGATTTCAAAAGAACAGAACTTCGAGGAATAAATGTGAATCAGAAGTGAATGCAAAAAAATCGAATACCTGTAGGAATGTAGTTACACTAGGAGGTGCCCGCGGCTTCGCCCACGATAATTAATTGGAAAATTAAAAATTAAGAGTATAATAATTATTAAAGCATTATGTTTATTAACACTTCACGCGAGTCATTCATAAACTAAACCATTAATAATTAATGAAACAGCTAAAATTCCGGCTTCAGAGTACATTCCACGATTAGAAAGCGCCGCCAGGGAAAACGATCTCAGATTTGATTATGCAGTTCCAAAGGAACCTGTGAACACATAATACGTATTGTTTCTCAACTGTTTGTTGACAGATGAATATGATGTGAAGTTTATTTGATAAATTGTAATTTTCAGAAATTATATAATTTTTCAAGGGATGGAATGGTTTGTTTGGATTTTTATTGTCCGCGATACTTCTTGGTTAAACTATCAATAATAAACTGGTACCCGCGGCTTCGCCTGCCATTATTAATTGACTCCAGGATTTTTAAGAAATTTGCACTGGCAGCTTATTAAATATGTTTGTGGTTCAGAGCTATGAAAATTGTAAGTAAAAATAAATTAGAATATTTGTTCATTGTGTTCATTTCACTTAGGCCTTATATAATAAAGAAACGGTTTTCTTAATTTTGCATTTTTCGTGAAAGTTTAGACTGAGAGAGACGAACATCGCCGAGTATGCACGATGTTTCACGAAGTGGGCGAGCGAGTGAGCACGCTATTTAGGGCCGTTGAATTGTATAAGAGTAGATACATTATTTTGTAGACGGTCGTTAAACTTTGTGAAACAGTAATTGGAGCGTGCAGACCGCTTTTATTAATTTTCTAGAATAGCGCTGCCAACTAAAAGACAGTGCTTTTCACCCATTAGGTATGCTGATTTTTAAATCACCGTGAGAAATTTCTCATTTAAAAGGGCGTGAATTTTAAAGTTTTAAATAAGTATTAAATAATCTTGTGCAAATATTTTAAATTAAGAGAGTATTTTCCATGTAAAGCAATCAAAATTGGTTATCCTGAAGTGCTGTAATTTTATACCACCCAATGGCATAATTTTCTTCTTTTAGTTAAAGTCATCTGCCGTTAAAAGTTCTTCTTTTATCTTCTTCAAAAGAATATATATTCATATCAGACTTAGTCGTTGATTTTATTTAATAATTGCTACTGGTTTTCAAATTCTCCACTAGTGTTTCTTCATTGTGTTTCCAGCAATGGATATTTTCTAGTTATATTTGCATTTCTGGATCAGGTGCTTACACAAGTCGCGGTTGAACCCTCGTGTTGAATCTGTACAGTCGGTCAAATAAAAAACGTCGGACGGTATTTGATTAAGTATCACGAACGAGCATATGCGCATGTACAGGAAGACTTAAGGTTAGGTTCACACACGCCTCTTGTCTATCCATGTATTTTCTTGATTATTTAGTCAGTTTTGTTCCAAAACAAACATGTATAGAAGGCTGTGGCTATATGCCTCAAATCCGCCATATTCTTGGTTGCAAATTCTTATAATATTAATAATTGATAAATTCGCAAGGAATATGATTATTCAAGGAGCATTTTTTAAAGATTTTATTTTATAACACCGGTATTTGTAGTGCAAAATCAATAACTTACGTTCAACTTTTGCAACCATCTAGCATCAAAATCCGCGGCCGGCCAGATCCCTGTGAAAACTTCCGGTCGCATTATAGTCAAGTTCCCACCTCCGAGCTGCTCTTTCATAAATATGGAACCTTCTCGCTGCTTCAGAGGCCGAAAAATGCAGGTCAATTACAGCCCTAACTACACTTTCTCTCACTTTAGCATTTGTATGTGGCGATGACACAAAGCAAAATGAATTATGACAATACATTAAGTCGAATATCGTGTGTTGCGGTTTTGGCGTTGTTCAATTTTTTCCCTTAGTTCTTCATTTGTTCCCTCCTGTCGCATGGCCTCATATGTTCCGAGAATGGCCTGTATTTAATGTTTTTATAGGAAACTTGTGAACTAATGCGTGAAAACTTTAATTTTAACTGCATACGAGTCCCGACGTTTTTTATTTGACCGACTGTACATTAAAACATGCTGAAATGGATGCTATGCATATAGATCGGAAATAGAGTTCCGAGAAATGGTGACCGTGCGACGATATTTGTGATGTATCCTACTGAATAAATCTATGAATATTCCAGAATCGTATCTGGTAACACTGTGAACCTCACGATCAAATCGATGCACCAGAATATAAGCTATGAATTTAATACGATGTACGGGTCGACTCAGTAGCTTGGGATACAGTATTTCAGCAACTATCTTCTCTTTCTGTACCAATGTACCTAAATGAAATCTATCGCAAAATCAGGGTAGGGAAACTTATATCAGATATGCTTGAAGTAAGGAGATACATTATCGCCTTTACTTTTTATTTCCCTTTGAAATGTACCATTATGAAAGTTCAGGAAAAGAAGTTAGACAAATGGCAATCACCCGATATTGGCTTATGTAGATGATGTCTGTCTATTAAGCGATGGCATAAATACAATCGAGAGAAATGCGAAAAATATTTTTGATACCTGCATGAATGTTAGATTGTAAATGAATACAGAAAACTGAGTAGATGGTCATGAAACGTTAAAAGAATGTGCACAAAATATTACAATAGCTCGTCAAGTATTCGGACAAGTGGAAAAACTCAAATATCTCGGAGAAATAATATTACAGATTCAAATAAAATCAGGTAAACTGATGTAACAAAGGTCCAGAATGCAATTGTTTAATCAGTGATAATTGCAATTATGATAGCCTATGCAGAAAATAAGTTACTTTTGTTATCGATTTCCGAGTTAAGCTCCAGATCGATTCATTAAGCATGGCTTACGGAAGATAAGCATATGTGAAGGAATAAGTGGATAGTGTTATTTGTCAGAGCTACCTGTAGCGTAATCCAACTTCCAAAGCCGTATACGAGCACTGTAAAACAATATGTTGTCATGAGAACTGATTTGCATTTGATAATTTCTTTCTAATATATTACCATAAAATGGGCATTAAATTAGACATTACTCTGGTACCGGTCAACCGATTTGGTCCAATGTCAATAGGCTTCTTCGCATGGACGTTATAAATGTGTATACCAAGTTTCATCTGAAAATCCGATAAAGCGTATTTGAGTTATCGCGCGTACAGACACACGGACGGACAGACAGATTGACAGACATTTTCCCGTCCCCCACACATTCTCATAAAATACCATTCTGGCACTTAATAACAGGCTATTAAGGAAGAAGTTACGTGTCAACTGAAATCTGAAAAACCTGGTTCACATTTTGTAAAATGAAATTAGGAAGTGTGGACATTATGAAATTCCTGGATTTGTGTGTGGTGCAAATATGTTAATGGGACTTCAAGGGCTTGAACTACACAAATAAGATGGAACGTACAGCTGCATTGGTTTTGTTCAGAAGGAAATGAGTGCTATTAATTTCACGAAATAAGTTTCATGAAGGTAGTTGTGAAATGTAGTAGCTTTAAATGCCAAGAAATAAACTATGGGCCTATTTCTTTTAATTTCACAACTTCCCTAGTCGATATAAAACATGAAATGAAATATAGGCTATTAAGGCCCGTTCTTACGATGTCCAGTTAACTAGGAGTAAATGATAACTGGTAGTTTATTTTACTGTCGGAGTAAAGTTCCAGTAAACGCTTCTTTGTTCTTATCATCTCCTAGTTAAAGTTTACTCCCGGTTAACGCAATCAGACAAAAGTCACAGCAGTTGGTACGAGCGTTTCTCAGTTGTTTGCAGCAGTTTTTCAACTGTTTTCATTGTTTCGTGTGATTTTGCAATGGATAATGCGGTTATGGCTGATATAAAAGAAATAAAGAGACACAGCAATTTCTTTTCAAGTGAAGAATAATTGTTTCTGAATGATATCGACGAAAAGCGTCATATAATTCAAACTAAATAAACACACAGTAAGGTGTGGCCATAAGAGCAAAGCTCAAAAAGACGTATCAGAAAAACCTATTGTGAAATATGTAACTTCCTCTGAATTTAATTATAGTTTACAGTATAATACACAGTACGGGCAGTAGTGTGCAAGTCGGATAATTTGCGAGGCAAGACCTAAAACCTAATAAGTTTGTGTATGAAATGTGTAGCTAATAACTACAGGATATAGCCTATTACGATATGTTTTCAAATGAAATTATTAGCTCTTAGCATAACATATTAAAATACATTATATATAGGCCTATATAGTTTATATATTAGGCCTACACTTATACAATTCCTGTTAAATAAGAATAAAATCCTCAAGTAAAGTGGTTGTAAAAATGAAAAGAAAGGTACCACGTTTCGAAACCCCATCCCCGAAGGATGAAAAACCCAAATATGATCTGATGTACGGGTAGGGGAAGCAAATAGTAAAGTAATTGTTTGTCCAAACTTTCATAATAATTTGATCTAGTTTTCAATATATTTTTTATTTATTTTTACATATAGGCCTATTGGCATTGTTCATCACCAGTGACATTACGAAAGCAGCTAAATAGCTTCATCTCTCCATTTTAATTCAGTTCGCGAGAAGTATAACCTCAAAAAATCCTCCGGTTAGGAGTTTACTTGTACATTTTCCTACAGTAAAGATTACTGCCAGTTAAGAGCTTTTTACCAAGAGTTAACACCTAACCAGATATTGTAAAATCGAACTGTCAGTAAAGTAACCGTAAAAGTAGCCGTAAATATTTTACTGGAGGTGGTAATAACGGGCCTAAAGTGTTAAATGAATGGTTTCTTAAAGTGGCCATTCATCCTTTAATTGCAGCAACTGGGATGATTGTGTTAATTGTTTTCTTTGCAGTCCGGCATGGATTTGTATATTGTGTGAGGAAATGAGTACCGTGCATTTAACGATTAAAACTCTAGTTTGCTTTGGGGGTCGAATAGAGGCCTGGTACCTATAAATAAAAATCATTAAAAATAAATAAAGAACTATTAATTCATTTGTTACAAGCACACAGTGGTAGTAATTTATTATTTGAAAGTGTCGTAAAATCCTTGGGTTGATACGTTTATAGGCTCAATGTTGAATTATTTCCATACACATTTATAGTTCCTTTAGAAACATCTGTTCTATATAAATCTCTTTTTAAAATGCTTATTGATGCCTATTCAACAAACATGAGCAATAGAAAACCGTTTAACAGTCCTTCATGTTTTTATAATGACTACGTTTAATAGATTCACTATTAACCGTTTCCGACCTGAATTTATATTTCAGTGCAAGCATTCTTTAAGTAAAATCACTAGTGTGTCATGAGTTTGAGATCAACTAGGAACATTTTAGTGGAATAACTGGTTTCCATAAATGACAATTTTAATGCTTGGCTAAATATTTTTATATTTTGAGATTCGGCTTTATTATATTTAGTTTATATCTCAGTCTTTATGCAATTTTTGGGGCAACGCAAATGTAGCCTACGTCATTGTCAGTGAAACGGTTAATAAAATATTCATTTTTTTTTATTTTTCCTGCGTAAAACATAATTCAATCATTACTGGAGCCCGAATGAACGAAAGCTCGTGCTCGGGCACTGTTCAGTACAGTAACAGAAAAAAATAACGAATATTGGAATTAGAAACAAAAAATTAGAGAAAAGTTACTCTACATACAATGCATACACATACATACGTGGTAGGCCTACATACAAATATACATGCCAACAAGGTAAATAGTACATAATATAAACTAATAGTAAAGTAAACATATTAAACATTATGTATTTTTGAGAGAAATGATACATATAAATAGCGAAAATGAAAAGCAAAACATTAGGATAATGTAAAATGAGTCATACATTAGGTTGTGTAAATTTTATAAGTTTGTATCTTGAATCTCCTTAAATTTAGTTCATATAGTTCAGGATGAGCTCTTATTAGTGAGTTGTATATTCTTGGGCCGAAATTTATACTGTGACCTAATCCAGCAGAGATAATACATTTGGGTTCATATAGAATAGAATTTGGTTCTGTCAGGTAGTGATGAGGATTGTTGATTTTGAAAGTATTTCTTTTTTTATGAAAGTAAGCCAGTAATTTGAGTTTGTAGGCCTATATTTGTTCTATATTTAAGACATTAAATTCCGAAAATACTGTATTATATTTGTGGAGTAATCAGCTGTTTTACTTAGACATCTCTGTAAATATTTTTAAGGAAATTATGCTGCACACTGTATAATCCGATAAAATGTATTGTTCTTGCAATCAATAATATAATCCCTCGGGGTTCCATTTCTCTATCATCAAAGACTTCGAACAATACAAAGGAGAAGACTGGAGAACAGGATGAGGTTGAGAGTTAGAATATTGACAAACTACATTTCTGTAGCATGCAGAGTGTCCAAATGGGGTCTGGATTTTGCGTCCCAAATCCACTAAACTAGGACTTTGCGTCCATAGATCCTCAGATCCAATGACCCGTTTGCGTCCCGGGTCTCTCTTAGAGTCTAGAGCAATGACCAAAATGCATCCCATGAAATACAAGTAAAATTAATAATTGGTACCATACAGACCCAGAGTGCACCGCGAGGAGGCGAACTGCTTCACACCCCAAAAATTTTAATCCTTGCATTACTGTCAATATTAATAAAAATTGAAGCGGAGAATAAGTTACTCTTTGTCTTTTGGCTACCAGTTTACTTTCTTGTGGTTGGTAGGAACTTAAATTATACTGTTCGCACATATTCCAGTCTGCTGTTTGCTTCAGTTCTATATTCAACCGTTTTTTCTACCAAGAAGGCCGCAATAGTAATATTTCCCACAACCGTCAGATAGATGTATCGATCTTGTTCAAGACGGGACGAACGAGGGTTGTTTACGTCAAATTGCACCGGACGCACGAGGGTTGTTTTGATGAAGCGACCACTCGCTTTGGGACGCAAAAAGGGTACGACCCGTCCAAATATGTGTTACTGCATTGATCCTGTAGATAGAACCTGCGTTTTTTCAATTTGCGATAAAACCACCCTTTATTAAAATACTCTGCAAATGTTGGGCTTTAATTAACCGGGAACAAAATTAATTTGTTTAATGGAATAACGTGAAATCAGATTATAACGTTAATTTTCCACATTTATGAACTTACTCAATGGCAATAGACAATCCCTAACCAAGCTAAAAGTATGTTATATATTTTATGGAACACGGAGTTTCGTTGCCGCGCTTACATGAGCCTACCATTCAACCCTATTCTGTGCTAACTCCATCCAACCATCCCTCACAAAGCCTACTTCCCTTAAACCTATCCTAATATTGTCTTCCTACCTACGTCTATAGTCTTCCAAGTGGTCTTTTCTCTTCAGGTGTCCCAATCAATATTTTTGAGATATGTCTTTCACCCCATGCGCACATCGTGTCCAGCCAATTTCATCCTCCGTGATGTAATTGCTGTTATTATATTCGGTGATGGGTGCAGGTTATAAAGCTCCTCATTATGCAGTTTTCTCTCTCTTAAGCCCGAATATTTCCCTAAGCACTCTCAGCTTGTGTCCTTCCCGAAGAGTAAGGGACCCTGTGTCAATTCCATATAATACAACCGGCAGGATGATTGTCTTGTATATTCTTATTTTTAGATTTCTGGAAATAAGACGATAAGATAATAGTTTCTGAACTGTATAAAACAAGCATTTCCTATTTCAGTCGCCACTTAACTTTTGCCTTAATACATTTATCGACTTTATGCGAAAGATAACGCGAAATCAAGATGATGTGTGTTTTTTCCTGCACTTTTTTATCACCACTTTTAACATCATTTTATAAATCAATCGTCTCGCAATTCTCGAAGATGAGTCTATTGTTCTTTCCGTTCACGATTTTTCCTAAAACTATTTGAAAAATTACACACGCATTCTTTTAAAAACATAAACATCTTTAAGAAATAACGATCATCCTTAGGAATAATGTGAAATACTTTAAAAAATAACCGAAATCTTTAAAATTAACCCCTTTTCCACTAAACAAAAAATAAACGATAAACGTAAGTCCCCTGTAACCTATTGATAATCTGTCTCGCTTCTAATTCACCTAAAAATTGTTTGAAAACAGAAATATAAGATAAGTGGAGCAATAAATAGTACATGTAAAATGTCAATATTTTTATTCTTTCATTTAGATTGGCATTCAAGAAAACCAGCTGTTGCACTGAAATTTTCCTAATGTATTCCAAACTTATAGCTCACTGATGATTTTGCTTGATGATTACTTATATTGATAAATAAATTTAACCATGTAGAAGATAAATTTAAGCAAATCGTTCCCTTTTTTTATTTTTGCATGAGAATATAGGCCTAGGTCATGTTTACGCATCCGAATTATAACGAATATATAAAAAAAATACTTTGGGAAAGAATATTGTTTAAATAATTTACTCTTGTACAGAATTTTCCACTAGGTGGTATTTGAGTTGTCATCCAAATTTCTAATATTTTGTAACTCTAATTATTGCTTAAGAATATAAACTTACTTGATAAACCTCTTTCATTTTCCTTGTATCAGGAAAAGTACTAAAACATCCAATTACAAATTTTCATCTTTGTTACAAAATTTCATTATGCCTAAGTTGTATACCCGGAATCTACACAATACAGATTGCGATATAAAAAATGTAAAAAAAAACAATTAAAGTGTAAGCGTTAACGTATTTGATGGCATAAAGCTATGAGATGATTCTTCACTGACACAGCATCCAATATCTGTATCATTTATCACTGCCATTTCTGCCGACATTTAATATCATCAGCTTGACGCTACCAGTGGCCACAGGGTCAAATGGTAGCCTGTGTTGCTGTGAAGTCACGTATAATCCTATACAACAACAGCCGTATCCCTAATAGCCACTTTGATATTGTCTTTCCAAGAATAATGACTGATTACATCATAGTAATACCAGCATTAAATCCACTCCATTAACCCCCACACAAAATGCCGCTAGAGTACGCTGTGTACAGTCCATACCATGACTGGACAGGACTGTATAAAGCACAACAAATGATCGTGATACAAATTTTAAATATTGACCGAACAAGATGTCAGGATGAAATTTGAGATTGTCATTCCCCATATCCGCAACCTGAGGACGCGCCATTCCATGGTGACAGAGACCCACCCCTGACGTGTAATCGTACTGGTAGCGATAGTACGATACCGCAAATATTAATTTCTTCTACGTCAAATATTTATTTCTTCTGTGAATTCGGCTTTCCCCTTAGTCCAGTCAAAAGAAGGTTTAACCTCATAAAAAATCCGAAAGTTTTGAAACTTTGCACACTTATTTAAAGGTACCTAGGGATGAATATACCAAAAGTCCTCATGAATATGAGGCGAGCTCTAGCGGCAATTAGCGAAAACAGGGCACTTTTTTGTTTTTTGTTAATATATCGAGAACCGTTGGTCGGAGGTAAACGTTTGCTATATACATAATTAAAGCTTATTACATTTGCAACAAAAATGATTATATACATTTTTCTTGTATTCTCAATGGTTACCGAGTTATAGGGCACTAAAGGATAGCGTTTTTTAAAAAAAAACACTCTAGCGCGGTACAATATGGCATTTCTAATAATATTTGACAATGGTTTACCAACTTTTTTGGATACCAAAGATGATTGAGGAGATAAACTTCACAGCTTTGTATAAAAAGAAAGACATGATGTATATTAAACAATGAAATACATTAACAAAAAATGCTGAGGATTTTCCAAGGAAAAGTGTGTACAGAAAAATCAATCAACTCTTGATCGCTTCGTGATAGAAGGCCCTGCAATCTGCTCATCTTGGTCAGCTTTTGAACTTGCTGCCTGAAGCACAATAAGAAGAGGTAACTATGCATGAGATGATGATGTGAGAGAACCTTTATACAGATAAGAACATGAAGGTAAAAGAAAGTAGGTAAGCGAGCAGTAAAACAAAGTATGAACATGACGACTGATTTATGCATACTACTGCAAGGTAAATGAATAACAAAAAAATACACATGTGCAATCTCACCTGACTTCTGGTTAAGCGTCCAGCAAGCACAGTGTTTGGATCTTCATGTACTAAATGTTCAGTGTTTGTTCTTTGCACTGAATGGTCTGTTTCTTCAAGGTTTATGTCATCGGGATCATCAGGGTCATCAAAGTCTTCTTCGAGGGTGGAAGTAACACCATTCAAGCATTCGCCATGGCAGTTGTGACAAATGCTTGTACACATTATTCCTGACTTTCGACAGCCACATCTGTTCCCACATCCACCAGTACATTTGCAACAAATGAGGTTGAGGACAGCTTCAGGTGCTGCTGGATCCTCTGTTGTCACAGGGATCAACCGATCGCTTTCCAACTTCCAACCCCACTGTACAGGAGGAAGTTCATTCCCAAGCCAAAATTGAATTTGGTGGTACACTCGAAATGCGTGCTGTTTTGCTGCTCCTTCTGTGGGCGGCAGAACAGAAAGGTCGGGTTTAGCATTGGATACAGATTTTGTGAAAGCATTGTAGCGGTGCATGTTAAGAGAGGTTTGCTTCTTGGGCGCATTGTACAATGCCAGGAATATTTTGTTTCCAGCAGCAGCTACAGTCTCACGGGATGAACATGGGCTGTTAAATATATTAGCAATACCTTGCAGTACAGCTTGCTTCTTGGACAATTTGAAACAGGAAAGTTTCCCTTTTCGATATGCAGCCGAAGTCGTGTCGCATCCGCTGAACGCATGCTGTCCTTCATTCCCAAAGTTTGCAATTGCTGGCTTGAATATACTTTCCTTCCTACTTTGCGATGGCTTGGTTTCACAAACAATATGTTTTGTTCACTCGGAGTTAAGGCCATGAGGAGAATAATAAGATCTCCATCTTCACAGACTATTGCTACTTTGTCACAAGTGAAGGATTTGACGAGTGCTGTTCGGACGATCAAGGTGTCCGCATCACTGGACGCTTGTTCTGTTTCAACTCCATGGCTGGTGAGGGCAGTTATGAGGAATGAAATTAGTCTAGATTTATTATTTTCGTTAGAAAGAAAATCATCCTGTTTGACTGTTACTACTGTTTTCTCTCCAAAGTTTATGCCCACTGACCTCTTTGTTTTGTACCTTCGGCTCTGTTTAGCTCTCTTTGTACTGGATGGGGCGGCTGAATAACCATCAAACACCACTGTGCAGCTGTTGCCACCATAATGCTTGAGAACATAGGCTACATAACACTGGCAGATGGTTGAGATTGTTGGTGAATCTTTGGGCCACACCACCTTGTGTAATAGTAAGCCTCCATCCAAAACAATGTCAAATAGCTTATGTTTATCTCTTCTTTTAATGGAGTAAAGGCATCGTACAAGGTAGATTTCTTGTTCTTCCGCATCCCTGCTTCCTCAAATAAACACAATGGGTACGGGGCAAGCTCATGCTGTAAATAGAACTTCAAATCCTCATCACTCCGCTTGTTGATGGCAATCCTCTGAAAGATTGTGAAAGGGTTAATCACCACACTTTCACCATGAACTCGGACTGAATTTGACATGCTTGCCAAAGGGAATGCTCGGTCTTTTAGTGACAGCTTAACTTCCGAAAAAGGCAGCCCTATTGTTTTGGTAATGTATTTCATTGTTTAATATACATCATGTCCTTCTTTTTATACAAAGCTGTGAAGTTTATCTCCTCAATCATCCTTGGTATCCAAAAAAATTGGTAAACCATTGTCAAGTATTATTAGAAATGCCATATTGTACCGCGCTAGAGTGTTTTTTTTTTTTTAACGCTATCCTTTAGCGCCCTATAACTCGGTAACCATTGAGAATACAAGAAAAACGTAAATAATCATTTTTGTTGCAAATGTAAAAAGCTTCAATTATGTACATAGCAAACCTTTACCTCCGACCAACGGTTCTCGAGATATTAACAAAAAAACAAAAAAAATGCCCTGTTTTCGCTAATTGCCGCTAGAGCTCGCCTCATATTCATGAGGACTTTTGGTATATTCATCCTTAGGCACCCATAAATCAATGTGAAAAGTTTCAAAACTTTCGGATTTTTTAAGAGGTTGGGTCATTTTTTTATGTTTTTTGACTGGACTACCTTGAGAAAAGCTAAGCTCTTGAATATCAGCTTTCCTTGTAGATGTAGTCTAGTTGTTTATTTGAAGCACTGAAGTCTAGATGAGGAGAGTAATTAATTACAAAAAATAAAATCAGGTAAACTGATGTAAAAAAGTGCCAGTATGTTTTTGTTTAATCAGTTATGACTGCAATTATGATATGCAGAATATGTTTTTTTTTAAATTGATTTCCAAGTTAAGCTCCAGATTTATTCATTAAGCAGGGCTTACGGAAGAAGAAAGGTCTACCATCTCGGCCACCTGGGTCATTTTAATGGTCTAGTTGGATAAGCGCATCTAAAACAATAGTGTTTTTTGTCATAGCTACCTGTATTTTAATTTCCAAGGCCTTATAAGATCACAGTAAAACAATAGGCTATGTTGTCAAGATAACTGATTTTAATTTTTTTTATAAATTCTTTCGAATACGTATATTGCCATAAAATAGGCACTAAATTGAGCATTACTCCGAAACAGATCAACCGATTTTATCCATTATGAATAGACGTCTTCCCATGGACATTGTAAATGTGTATACCAAGTTTCATAAAAATCCGGTAAAGCGTATTTGAGTTACCGCGTCTTTAAAATATACACTAAATTGGGTTTTACTCCGGTACCGGTCAACAGATTAGGTTCAAATTCAATAGGGCACTTCTCATGGACGTCATAAATGGGTATACCAAGTTTCATGGAAATCCGTTACAGCGTATTTCTCATAGAAAGGCGCCATAATCTATTAAAATAGGCACTAAATTGGGCATTACTCCGGTCCCGGTGAACCGATTTGGTTCAATATCAATAGGGTTCTTCCCATCGACATTATGAATGTTTATACCAAGTTTCATGAAAATCCGAAAAAGCGTACTTGAGTTATGGTGCGTACAGACGCACGGACAGACGGACAGACAGACAGACAGACGGACAAACATTTTTTCGTCCCCCACACAATCTCATAAAGTACCATACTGGCACTTAATAAATACGAAGTATTGACGTGATGAATAATAGAAGTTCTATAGTTTATTCCAATCAAAGTATACAGAAAGGAAGATTTGACAGTAGTCAACTGTCGACGTTCAAGTTACATTGTGCCCCCTGAATAACAAAAATCCAGAGTTTTTATACAAAATAATACGTCATTGATGACATGGTATTTCCTGCTTTGTTAGAGAAATGGGAGAAGATTAACCTTCATATCAGCAATAAAACTGCTTGTATAATTAGTATTATTGTCTTAAAAATGACTTTACTAAAAGAATCGATTAATCGGGTCTGCTGTAATGCGATATTATGCATGGTATTTCATCCGCTTTCCTGGTCATATGAGACACTAAGCAAGCGACTCGCATACTTATCAATGCGTGCAAAACTGACTCAATTACATTAACTTTTTTGCACTCCTTAGCTAGTAAGTGGTACTTACGAACGTTGTTTACATGGATCGTAAGTTGACATTCCCACACAGTCTTGTTGCTAAGGGCGGTTGCGATGCGGTTAAATTACTTACGGTGCCTGCGCTAAGTCATAATTCATTACGATACACTTCATAATACAAGTCTTTATGGACACGGCCCCCAGGACAAATATTCGGTTCCCATACAACAAACACAAGCGAATCACTTTCTGAAATAAACATCTCTCTTCAAGAATGTATACACATAATATTTTCAGGTAATATCACAATTAATATAATTAAATTGATATAAATAATCATCGTGCAAAAAATAGCATACAATACACGTGCCGTAAGCGCATTACGGATCTCGGAAAATTGAAACCACTCGGCGCAAGCGCCTCGTGTTTTCAAACTGTTTCCTCGATCCGTAATCATGCCTTACGGCACTTGTATCGTAATCTATATATATAAAAATGAATGTATGTGTATGTGTGTGTGTGTGTGTGTGTGTGTGTGTGTGTCCTTTATGCATTACTACACCATTCATCCGATCACCATGAAACTTTGGGAAGTTGTTGAGTGCATTCCCGGAAAGGTTTCTGGCATATTACATTTTAGGTAGATTTTCGAAGAAAATTCTACCTATTGCAATGGATACCACTTTATGATTTTCGAAAAATTCTTTCATATCTTTACGTTTCATGCTCCCCTAAGTACGAAACCACCGCCCGTTCAAAAAAAAATTTTGTGATATTTATATATATATATATTTATATATATATATATATATATTTATATATATATATATATCTTTACACGATAGCGGCCGTAATTTTGAAGATATTTGAACCAAATTTTATTATGTTATTTCTAGGCCCAATAGTTCGGACAAGTTCGTTAATGGGCAAAATTGGCCCAAGGGGGTGGTCGGGGGAGGGGGTTGAAATTTTTAAAAATGTATATCTCGGCCCCTATGAAGTATAGAGGGAAACTTTGTTTGAATAAATTAGAGTACTCCCTATGGAGTTCACAGTGACACCAACGATTCGGGGGTTCGAGTGAGGGTGGGGGTGGAGGTGGGGGTGGGGGATGAAAATTCGAAACTTTTGAAACCACGTCTTGTGGGGTATCGTTGAAAAGCTCTTGATGAGTACTCTACAAATCAATAAATAGTTTCTTGATAGCTCTCATATTACGCGAGATTTTAATGTTTGAAAATAATAACACTTAAAAGAATTATTATAATATCATAATTTTGTCTTGTTTAGCGGCTTTGCTAATTTTATTCATTGCTGATCTTGCACACGGCCTCCCAGAATATTATATCCTATTCTTGTTGTCAAAACAAATGATTGTAGGCTCTTCCTCTTTACCGAATTCAGTTCTTTATACTGTAGGTTTACCATGCCAAGGCTAAAGAAGACTATGCTACTACTAAAGAAGGCTATGCAGCGACAATAAATTAAACCAAAAGCACTTCGAAATCTACCTCCGCCTGTAGGCCTGCCTAAAGGGATTTTTTAATTTTTCCTTTCGTTCGTGAGTTATGAGTGAAAAACGGGCAAAAAACGTGTATTTTTTGTGTTTTCGAAGCATCGTTTTCAGTAATACCATTCAATGTCAAATCAATTACAGTAGGCTTTGGCTATTTTTGTCATTCCTTGGACATAAAACTATCGCGATCGCTTGAATGTTGTAGCTCACGCTGGTCGATTCATTTGTTTATAATGTCAAGGCACGCAGACATATGAAATTTTCAACCTGCACCGAAGAGGATTATTATTATTATTATTATTATTATTATTATAAAAGGGATAATCAATAAAGGCCTCAATATGGTCAAACGTTGTTCGATTTGGACGAAACTCACTATACAGGGGTTTTCTGGGCCAGGGACCTCGAATCTGAGGTTGCTTTTACCAGTCGACGCTATCTAATCGTGGTATGTAATTCACGTGATTTAGGTGTTAATAAATATAATGATTTAACTTTTATGCTCTTAATTTTTAATTTTTGAAATAATTATCGCGGGCAATCGCTTGATTTTGTAAGTCCATCCTTGACGATTCATTTGTTTAGAATATCAAGGCGCGCAGACGTATGAAATTTTCAACCTACACGGAAGAGGGATATTCAATATAGGCCTAAATATGGTCAAACATTGTTCGACTTGGACGAAACTCACTATGCAGGGGTTTTCTGGGCCAGGGAACTCTAATCTGAGGTCGCTTTTACCAGTCGATGCTATCTGATCGTGGTATGTAGTCCACGCGATTTAAGTGTTAATAAATATAATGATTTAACTATTATGCTCTTAATTTTTAATTTTTGAAATAATTATCGCGTGCGAAGCCGCGGGCACACGCTAGTATACTATAACATCCAATCGTCACAAAATATTACTTAAAATTTCCTAAAATAAATGTATTACAGAAATGTCTCTATATTATACTATTATATAACACTGTTACACGACACCCCTTTTATATATATATATATATATATATATATATATATATAAATTATATGTCTATATGTATATTTATACTTATACATACATACGAAGCATGGTTCTTGGGGAACGTATGATGAAAATTTCAGACCTCTAAGACAAAAGTTCTCGGATGAGTAAGCGAGCATACACACATTTCATGGTGCATTTAGTATAGGCTAGTATTAGGGCAAGGCATTTAATGACCATAAAATATCGAAAAAATGCAAAATTAAAAAAAAATCATTTATGATCTAAAAATAGTGGAAAATTACACAAAATAGAAAAAAAAATTACCAATAAATTTACTATTATTTCTCGTAATTAGTTTTTTAAGTAGTAAATTGCTAAAACAATTTAATGAAAATGGTTGACATAGCGTTATATATGAATTTACAATAGAAAACATACTTATTTTGACACTGAAGAAGTAAATTTATACTACAGTACTTGAACACCCTTAAAGAAAAATAAGTTCTTTCTGAACTGGCAAGCCCATCAAATTGCCCCTAGCAAATATGTATCATTTAAAAAGAAATAAAAAAAAATATCTTTACTGCTACAAGACGAACTGCTATGGTGTTTACAATAAATCTGAATTAAAATGAACTGAGAACACTTGGTGGAGAATCTAAAAAAAACGATCGTCTGTTGTCTAAAAGTAACGATTTGTACATGGGAAAGCTCCTCCCTAACTCCATAGAAACATGACCTAAAATGCCGAAAAAGACCTAAAAATGCCGAAAATGACCTAAAAATTGCCAAAAATGACCGATCTCTTGTAATTGACGAAAAAAGCAAAATAAAGCAAAAAAAATGCAAAAACAAATTGCCCTTATTTAATCATTTATTTCATGGAACACATTTATATATATTCGAGCTATCTATCTTTTAACCTTCATATAAAAAGATGCAAAATCATCAAATGCCTTGCCCTACATATACTTGCATCTTAATGAATTCATTATAGGCATAGGTTATTGAGTGCCAAAATGATACTTTATGAGATTGTGTGGGGGACGGGAAAATATCTGTCTATAAGCGCGATAACTCAAACACGCTTTATCGGATTTTCAAGAAACTTGGTATACGCATTTATAACGCCCATGGGAAGAAGCCTATTGAGTTTGAACCAAATCGGTGTACCGTTACCGGAGTAATGCCCCATTTAGTGCCTATTTTATGCCAACATATTAGAAAGAATTTATCAAATGCAAAACAGTTCTCATTACAACATATTGTTTTACAGTGTTCATATACGGCTTTAGAAGTTGCAGTACAGTTATTTTTGACAAATAACACTACCCACATATTCCTTCACATGCTTATCAAACTATATGATGTTCTTCCGTAAGCCCTGCTTAATGAATCGATCTGGAGGTTGACTCAGAAATCGATTTAAAAAATAACTTATTTTCTGCATAACAAAATTCCAATTATCACTGATTAAACAAAAGCATTCTGGTACTTTGTTACATAAGTTATTGTTATTGACTAACACATATTCGCATAATTAATTATGATTAGGGGCGGATTTCTATGACATGACATATTTTTCCCCTTTGCATTATTTTAGGTTTCCGACTAATTTAAACCCGATTCCAAGCATCCTGGTGGAAATGGAACGGCTTTTGTTGTGCATATAACTGCATATTTAGGAAATTTTCAACTATTGAAGCATTTTTAGTATGAATATGTATATTTAGGTCATATTTTTTGGCATATTTGTGTGTATATTAAAGGAATTTTGAAGTTCCATATCATATTTTGTAAATTTTGCATTATAATGATACTTTTTGAGATTTACAGATATATTAAATAATAACACTATATTTTAATAAAAGTATTGTAATGAAACTTAAAAAATATATATACACAATGTGTAAGTGGTAAAGTCATATTTTAAATTGTATTGGTCATATTTTAATGTTTTTTAGGTCATAAATGCATTCATATATCCTATTTTTTAGGTCATATAAATCCGCCCCCTAATTATGATGCAGCGTATAGAAAGAAGTCAGTGAAGAAGTTAAAGTCTACATTATGATCGTGTACGCTTGGATCTGTTTCTTATTAAATGTGGTACGAGTAAAGTCCCAAGAGATTCATTTAAGTATGAAAGCGGAGACGCTTTCTGTAGCTTTCTGAGAAGTCCTTTGATATAAACCTAGTACATGAGGCAGACCAAACTCTGGGTTGTTATTACATTCCAGAGTACATATGCTGCAAGATGAAAGCGAGAATGGTCTCAGACAAGGAAAAATAAACGGAGAGTTCATGGAGGCTTGTAGAAGGTATATAGCCTATGTATGCTGAAGCTTTGGCCTCCTCAGGTAGCTATGCTCAATCTAGCGGCAGTAAAACGACGGTAAATGACATTAACAGAGCCCTGATTTCTTATAAAAATGCATATTTATTTTTAGTCTCTTATATATAAGCAGAAATGTTATATTTCGTAGGACACTCCTTGACAAGCAATTTTAACTTTATTTGATAGTGCTTATTTTGCTTATTTTGAGAGAAAAACTATTTTTCTTGCTTATTTTATGATTTTGAATTAAAATAATATATTTCACTTAACTCTGTGGCATTAAAAGTGTTTTTTTCACTCCTAGACATTATAACTGGTTTCCTGTCTTTTTGTCGATTAATAGCATTACTTAGCAATCCAGGTTTTAAAACACACTGTCAGATGTCTATTAAAAACTTTCGGGTTAAGAAACAGATATTAGAAAATCAAGTGCGCCTGTGAAATCCTACGACGTTGAAAGAATATTTTCACTTTCGAAATCGTTCTTCACTGACAGATGGAGGAGCTTCACACAATACCAGAGTAATGTCCAGTTTAGTTCCTATTTTATGGTAATATATTAGAAAGAATTTATCAAATGCAAGATCAGTTCTCATGGCAACATATTGTTTTACAGTGTTCATATACGGCTTTGGAAGTTGCAATACAGGTAGCTTTGACCAATAACGCTACCCACATATTCCTTCACATATGCTTATGAAAGTAGACCTCTGTTCTTCCGTGAGCCCTTCTCAATGAATCGATCTGGAGCTTAACTTGCAAATCGATTAAAAATAACCTATTTTCTGTACCGGTCAACCGATTTGGTCCAATATAAATAAGCTTCTTCCCATGGACGTTATAAAAGCATATACCAAGTTTCATGAAATCCGATAAAGCGATTTGATTTATCGCGCGTACAGATACACAGACAGACATTTTCCTGTCCAACACACATTCTCAGAAAGTACTATTCAGGCACTTAATAATAGAGCTACAGCATTTGAGGTCAAATTGTGCAATTTTGTTTGAAATAAAGGAAAGCTATTGCGGAAAAAAATGAATACTTGTATTTAGATTTCTTTTTTTTTAAGTTAGTATGAAGTGGAAAGCTTTCCTTCCAGCTATAAGTCATCTATTGTGCAGAGGAATATTCCATATCCACTAATACGTCTATTCTTTACGAAATTCTATCTTCGCTTCACAAGAGAGGCTAATCCTATTGAAGGAGCTCTTCGTCGATGTTGAAGTCAGACATTGTTCTTTTCAAAATAAATCTGTCAATAAAAACACAATTTAATTCCGCATAAAGGAAACATCTAAGCCGTAAAAAAAAGAACAAAAGACGTAACAATACAGACCAAACGAATAGACTGCTCTTGTTCCGTAGAATCCTTGTTTCTGGGAACACGAGTGAGGTATTGCCTGTCTCAATCTAAGCTTCTTTCTATCTCTTCTCCGGTCACGTCTCAGATCACGTGACCTGATTGGATCGTGTTCTCTGTGCAAGCTCTAAATTCGAGACTTCGTTACCAGACTTTGGAGTGGCGCCAAACTAGGCAATTACTAATACTCCATTGCCAACAAGGCTGTGATATAACATTTTACCTCCATGCCTGCCTATCCTTGTCTGTCCAGAAAACTGGCTAGGCTTACTATATAAACAAGAGGAAATTTTGTCCTGAGCGGGAATCGAACCCGGTTTTTCGGTTGTAATAAACAGTGATGAGTTCAGGTGGTGGCGCAGGTTTCAATTTCAAAAAGGTTCTTCGGCAAACTCATATTTCGGCTCTCCCTACCTATTCTTGATCCAAGATGTGTAGGCCTACGGAGCAAAAGTAAACAACAGACTTGCCTTGACTAACTGTGTCCTGTCGTTTCATTGGTTAATCGCACCAGCGCATACTTCACGATAGTGCGACAAGCTCTGTCAGATGTTTACTATCATTCCGCACACATCGTAAAATTATTTATATCTTATGTAATTGTGAAAACATAAGTTATGTTAATAAGCTCCTTACTTTGATATTTACATGTTTTATAACATATATCTAGCAAACGAGATTTAATTTGTTTTTATCCTTGCCTTGGCAATTTTGTTGATTCTGAAGAAAAACAAGTGACATAAATTACTAAATGCAAGACATATTTCATAACGTAATTAATTAATTCTTTGTACTTTTCCTTCACATAATGTGTGGTGAAATGCACATAAGTAAAGTAGGAGTCATGGTCTCTAATTTTATAGAAGATTCTTGCGAGCCAGGGCCTTCAGAATTTACGTCACCAATAAAGGAACGTGCTAGTGAAATGTTTGTCGAGCGGCGAGAAGATTCAGATTGTAAATATATACAAAACATTGGCAATCGAGCCCGGGACCCTTGGCGCTTAATCTAATAAAGAAATCTCAATTGACTTTACTGTATGTAATGGTCTAAACCAGCTGTTCCCAACCGGTAAGTCGCGACTCGATCCTAAAACTATCAGAAACTATCGAATAAACCATCAGAAAAGATAAGAAAAATCGAAACAAATCAAATTGTATTTTGATTGCTTTCTTTGTTCTTTGTGTACTTTTATAATTGTAGTTTTTATCTTCACCTAGGAACACTTGTTAGTGAGTATGAAACCACTTGTTGCAAACATATATCTACAAAGTGCTTATATTTTGTCAACCCTTTTCAAATCAGAACACAAATTGTTTATCAATAATCAATCTGTATCTTCAACAAGTATATATAAGCTTATACACGGTATATTTGCAATATTTGATGGTAAATTATATATACATAAGGAAGGGATACGATACAAATAAGGTTTTTTACTCCACCATGGAGCGATGGACCGTGGAGCTATTCCGATAAGGAAAGGTGGGTCGCCAGCTGAAAAAGGTTGGGAACCACTGGTCTAAACAGTCTCAAAAACGCACTCTTGTGAACTGCACTTTGTACTTTAACTTTCGGTTGTTTACGTTTGCTCTCCGCACACATCTTGTTTCAAGTATAGACATTCTCACGCTGTTAGGCCTAAAACTTTGTGCTGTTGAGTCTTGAGTTTGTTCTGTCGTGTCAGTTGCTTGTTGCCCTGCTGATGCCAAAAGTTTCAAATGTTCTTAACAAATATAAAGTATAGGCTATCTTGTATTGGATATAAATTTCTCCGATTTGCTGAAAATGTTGGCAGGCCTATTGCTGCTAATCCGCTATTTCACAGTGGTTTACTAGCATTCATTATAGCGTAGGACTCATGTAACATTCTTTCATAACCACGTGCAATGTTCAATTAGGTTGAAGTTGATAGGCTGCGGTCCTGCTTTGTGACTGATTAAACGGAATTTTTGCATAATTGCTAGCACATAGAAGCAATATGCGGTTTCGCGGAAATGTCACCAGACCCTGTAACCATTGAACCAGCTTCAAAATGAAGCTAAAATTAGAATATTAAAACTCTGCAATAGTGGCTCAATGTGTACAAAAATTGTAGGTATATATTTTTGGTAGTATCGGCAGAAACAATATTACTGAATTTGTATCCCATGTCGTTATAAGTAAACTAATGTACCGGTATTTGTTAATAATAGAGGAGAAAAATTCCTCTGACACTGGGATTTCAACTCAGGACCTTTGGCTATCCGTGCCACTGCTCTACTAACTGAGCTAAGCCAGAGTTCACTTCACGGAGCCACATATAACCTTTCTCCTATGACTGTTCTATAATAGTCATAATCATAATCTTAGTAATATTTATGACTAATTAATTGTTAGTACACAAGTTTTGTATTTCTAGACTAGTAGTTTATGCTACCGATGTATGTTAGACTAAAATAAGATAAGTTATTTTTTTTAAGCGGGTTAGGTTTCTACAGCTTTAAATACTGAAATAAACACGTGGAATAGGCTAATAGGTGGAAATTATTTTTTTTAAATCTCAGCTTTAGTTCATATGAGAAGTTATGGAGATAGTCCACTTGCTGTGACGTGTACAGCGGCCGCGTTCTGGAAAATAACGAAATTTATTATCGCTCTATTCCTCTTTTACACTTTCGCAATAATTGCGAATTATTAAAGGTGAAGTATTATTGCAAGAAAAACTTCTCAGTCTCTAGGCAACCCTTTATGAGATTTGTAATCGTTCGTCTACCCTTTCAGGAGGGGACTAGCTAAGCACTTAAGTTCTGAGCAGGAACTTAACTTCTCTACTTGTTCATTGATACAAAGTTGGCAAGTTCTGAGGAATAGAATATTGTGACAAAGCTCCACTCCGTATTCATAGCCTACTCATGAGCTCATGAAGAGGAAGCGGAAGTGTATCACAATTGCGTAATAGGGGTGATGATATTACCTTGCTTCCTCCTTTCTACAGAACACTTTATTACAATTTGGTCGAAATGCATATCTGAATCTGAATACTGGGACAGGAAAAACGTCGCTGAAAACTAGAAACTAAAAGAAGGCAATACAACAGAATACAACAGCAGATTACAAACAATAGCATAATATTATAATAGTGAAGTCAACCAATCTTGCACGTTATCAAAGATATATAGACAGTGATGGCCATTGTGCACAATGTTTTATAGAGTGTTTTATTTCAACTGTTACATAGTTTTATTTCTATGACAAAATTAGCCTTTAATGTTTATAGTTTAACTAGCTTAAAAGACCCGGCGTCGCCCGGGTTTTGTATTTTGTAATTGGAAATTAGCTTATGAAGGATTTTCAATTTTAAATTCTAGGTCCTTATATAGGCATTTATAATTTGAAATAGGAAGAACGACTTATTACACTCAAACTATTCCCTCAGAAAACGCTTGATATAGTTTTTTATGGCTCATAGAGGATCTAGAATTTTGCATCCCATCGCTTGTACAGTGCACAGCAAGCCTGGTAGAGGTTTAAATAAGAAGAAACAGAAATTCCTGTAACATAAAATTGTAATATCGAGGCGGGAAATTTCCCACTCTTATGTTACCATAAAGCCTTCATACTTTTCTCTCCAAAAACCTGCGATATAATATAATAATATACACATTACCATACCTCGTTTTGTTTTCTCTATGTCCAGGGTAGAGAAAGTTATGTGATTCCATTATTTTAGTGGATTTCATTCTGTAATAATTATTTATAACATGAATTATTTTGATAACTTCTCTTATTTGTCAAAAGTGCATTTCATTTGTTTCTTCCAAGCCCACCTGATACCATTTGGCAACAATATATTCTGTGATTTGGAATTGATAATTGTATGTAAAAAGGGATTAAGTATTTTCAAAAACATTTAATTTTTGGCATTTAGAATCTGAATTTTTCAAAATCCTTTCTTAGTGAGCACCTACATTATGAAACGAAGGTACTGTCAAAATTCCAAGTCTCTACCTGTTATAGTTTAGGCTGTACGTTGATTCCTGTCATTCAGTCAATCAGTCAGTCATTCATTCAGTCAGTCAGGACAAAGCCTTTTATATAGAGAGAGATTATTAAATTGAGAAAAGGTGTTATACATATATTTTTTAGAGGTAATTGTGATACACTCACTAACATCAATTTCAAAACCACCGGATATATTTTGTGGATACTCTGTATTTTATTATAACCAGGGCCCGGATTTTGATGACCTAAACATACTTAAAGCGCTATAAAATGACTGCAAAAGAACCAAAAAATGACCCCAAGACAAAAAAGAAATTACTCACATATTTGCATTAAAATACTAGTTTATTCATGATATTTGTGTCTATTCTACATATATGTTGATTTTTAATTATAAGCTTGTAATTAATTACTTAATTGGTACATACAGTTAAATGCAAACACCGTATTTATCTATCAAATTAAAATTATAACAAGCTTTATTTCTTTATGCTTATTAAGAGTTCCAATAATATTCAGTGAAAGTAAATGAACAAAAAAAATCCCTATAGGCAGGCCTACAGGCGGAGGTAGATTTCGAAGTGCTTTTGGTTTAATTTATTGTCGCTGCATAGCACTCTTCTTCTTTAGCCTTGGCATGGCAAACCTGCAGTAAAGAGGAAGAGCCTACAATCAATTGTTTTGACAACAATAATAGGATATAATATTCTGGGAGGCCGTGCGCAAGATCAGCAATGAATAAAATTAGCAAAGCCGCTAAACAAGACAAAATTATGATATTATAATAATTCTTTCAAGTGTTATTATTTTCAAACATTAAAATCTCGCGTCATATGAGAGCTATTAAGAAACTATTTATTGATTTGTAGAGTACTCATCAAGAGCTTTTCAACGATACCCCACAAGACGTGGTTTCAAAAGTTTCTAATTTTCATCCCCCACCCTCACTCGAACCCCCGAATTGTTGGTGTCACTGTGAACTCCATAGGGAGTACTCTAATTTATTCAAACAAAGTTTCCCTCTATACTTCATAGGGGCCGAGATATAAATTTTTAAAAATTTCAACCCCTTCCCCCGACCACCCCCTTGGGCCAATTTTGCTCATTAACGAACTTGTCCGAACTATTGGGCCTAGAAATAACATATTAAAATTTGGTTCAAATATCTTCAAAATTACGGCCGCTATCTTGTAAAGATATATATATAAATATCACAAATTTTTTCTTTGAACGGGCGGTGGTTTCGTACTTAGGGGAGCATGAAACGTAAAGATATGAAAGAATTTTTCGAAAATCATAAAGTGGTATCCATTGCAATAGGTAGATTTTTCTTCGAAAATCTACCTAAAACTCTATATAATGCTAGAAACAATATAAAATAAGAAATTAATTACTTTATCTTTTTAAAAATCACCTAAAAAACATGAAATGTGGGAAAAAATACCTTAAAATGACCAAATAATGCAATTATGGCCTACCCTACTGTATAGACACAGATCCCAAACTTCTTATACGGCCTCGTAGCCAAAAGGAGTGTAAATACTGCTGAAAAAAAGACATTGGTTTTTAAATAAATCTATGCATTCGAAAGAAAAATAGAACTAGATGTGATATTTATGTAAATTTCACGGCAATATAAAGCGCAAATTTTCCATTTCAGTACTTTCCAGAATTTACTAGTCCCATGAACATTTCGGATTAGCAAAGCATTCAGTTCGTAATTTTTTCCATTACTGGTTAAGCAACCTGGAATTATTTTGAAATAACATTGTAGTTCATGGAATATTTTCAAACCGTTTATAGGCAAAACAAATATTTACAAATGACCTAAAAATAAATAAGGAGTAATTACCAAAAACGCCCTAAAAATAATCTGGGAGTCATGATCAGAATATCTGCGTTAATGGGCAACGTACATGATGTACCAGTTAAAAGATATGTCTTTTTCCTCGCTGTGTATAGTACTACCCGCGCGCCATATCTTGAGCGCTGGATTTACGGGGAAGTGAGGGTCGGGGGGAACAAAACATAGCTATTCCTTCAGTCTTTCTGCAGTGTTGTCAACTAAAGAAATAACGTTTCAGCAGAATCGCGCGTATGGTATTTTATGTAGTGACTTTAATATACAACGATTTTAATGCAGTCCAATAATATAACGTGGTGACGGTATTGCGTAACAATTAATTACACGTCATAAGCCTTTGGTTATCAAATAAGTCATCAAATAAGAATATTATGCATAATATAGGCCCAATATTTTTACACTGGATGACGAATTTTAAGCATAAAGAAGAGTCTTAGCAGAACATGCTTCACCATTTCGTGTTTTAAAACGTAAGAGAGGTAAGGCATCTAAAAGTGGAGAAGGCTATAGGCCTAATTTTAAACGTATTTGATACAAATTGTGAAAAGTTCGCTCAACTTTCAGTCCATGAAATTGACATCAGAGTTCACGGGATCGTCAGAAATTAGCACATACGGAATTCTTAAAGAGGAGAGGAAAGTGTTGGATGTACAATGAAGTGTTTGTGAAATCAGCAGTTCGAAAGATTGTATTTTTCCCCATAACGCGATGCGTCTGAAAAGATAATGTCAATAAATAAATAAAATCAGGTAAACTGATGTAAAAAAGTGCCAGTTTGTTTTTGTTTAATCAGTTATGACTGCAATTATGATATGCAGAATATGTTTTTTTTTAAATTCATTTCCAAGTTAATCTCCAGATTTATTCATTAAGCAGTGCTTACGAAAGAACAAAGGTCTAGTTTTTTTTAATCAGATTAAAATCTTCCAGCATCAGCTGAACTGTACAGATTTGTGATATCTTGACAATCGCACACTCACATAAAAATACGAAAAAGAAAGTGAAATTCTCTCGTTTCGGGATTTGAACCATGGAACTCCATAATGTGAGGCCAAAACGTTACCATCTCGGTCAACTGGGTCAGTTTAACGGTCTAGTTGGATAAGCGCATGTAAAACATTAGTGCTTTTGGTCATAGCTATCTCTATTTTAATTTCCAAAGCCGTATAATATAAAATCAGGTAAACTGATATAACAAAGTGCCAGTATGCTTTTTTAATCAGTAATAATTGCAGTTATGATATACAGAAAATAAGTTTTTATTATATTTATTTTTTTTTTTATTTTTTTTTTTTAAATAGATATCCGAGCTAAACTCCAGATCGATTCATTAAGCAGGGCTTACGGAAGAACAAAGGTCTAAAGTTTGATTCTTAACCTTAATTCATATTGGTATACACTGATATACTAATTCTTAAAATATGTAAACATTTTACAAAATGCATTGACAATGAAATAGTACAGTAAGCCAATAAGAAGAGGATAGTTCCACCTAGCGGTATGCAGTTTTGTTCTGAGTATAGGCTTATGCAATTTTAACGCAACGCAATAACTTTAAAGCTAGTTTCTGTTCGTGAAATAACATTTATAGGCTTATGTTATTCTTTAGGAATGATGTAGGTCAATGAAAGACAATGAATTCCCATTTTTTTAAAAGAAAAATGTAATACTTATTTAAGCACATTGACAAAATAGGACACAAGATTGGAATAGGCTCAATTTAACACAATTGATAATAATAAAAAAAAAATGTTTGCTTTAGGGTGGACTCGAACGTGATATCTCTTGACAAGCATCTTACCCCAAGACCAAACTACACTGCGACTTTTCAGTGTCCAATACCAAAGAATACTAATTCGTCGTAGCTCACAGAAAAGAAAAATCACCGTATTTCGAAATTAGGCTATATTTCGAGCCTTCTAGTTTTCTTATGTTACAATATAGAATAATTTCATTCAGTGGTAACATAATATTCGCAATATTCGAGTCATAAATGCGAATTTGGCCCTCACTAAAGCAGAGTACCAACTTAAACAAATTCTCAGAAGTTAATGTTTTTATTTATTAAGAGGTCAGGGATTATAAATCTGACATAGGCTGAAGTAAAATTCAATGCTTTAATCTAATTGTAATCAATTTTAGCAAAATAATTAGTCATTATACAACAGCATTTCGTCTATAATCGTACATATGGGAACATTTGTTTTTCATGTAGGTGTCAACTGTCCATGGCAACTGAAGGAAGCTTTATAAGCTGTCATTCATTGATGACGCTATAAGAAAGAACCGAGAATTTGATTTTGCATTTGAAGAAGGTGCCTTCTTTTTACCATCCTTTACTAAAGAAGGTTTTGACAGGAATTGAAGGGTTGTTCAAGAATTCCCCTTTATTTACCTTAGTTACGGGACTCGCCCGCTGATTGGTTGGCCGCGAGCCAATCAAAATGCTTCGAAATGAACCAAAATATTATAATTAATTTGACTGATAATTACTCTTTATTTCGGTACTGGACAACCGATTAGGTCCAAATTCAATAGGCTTATTGCCATGATTGCTATAAATAAGTATACGAAGTTTCATGAAAATCCGATAAAGCGTATTTGAGTTACCGCGCCTTTTCTTATATGATACCATAAAAGGGCACTAAATTGGGTATTATTCCGGTACCGGCCAACCGATTTAGTCCAATATCAACAGACATCTTCCCATAGACATTATAAATAGGTATTCCAAGTTTCATGAAAATCCGATAAAGCGTATGTGAGTTATGGCGCCTTTAAAATATACACTAAATTGGGTTTTACTCCGGTACCGGTGAACCGATTTGGTCCAATTTCAATAGGGTTCTTCCCATGGACATTATAAACGCGTATACCAAGTTTCATTAAAATTCGATAAAGCGTATTTGAGTTAGAGCGCGTACAGACACACGGACGGACGGACGGACGGACAGACGGACAGACATTTTTCGTCCCCCACACAATCTCATAAAGTACCATACTGGCACTTAATAAGAATCCTGAGACAGAATGAAAGCTTAGTATTGAAGCCACTAGATGTCAGGGTGTATAGCGTACTTCGTGTTTCAATGTTGTCAGCTTAACCTACGAAGTTGAACGAAACCTACCGAATGAGGACTAGGGAGCCGAGCGCTCAAGAAATCGCGCGCGGGTAGTATGCTCTCGTATATTGAACTACTCTTACATATTGCAATATGTAGGTCATGGTCAACTTTAATGTTCTTGGCACCCATTCAGTAATGTGGACAAGAAAATGAAAAATAGTTGGGAAGTTGCCAGGCAATAGAAAATACTACATAGAATCTGAACTGGAATGATGGTTAGCTAAAAAGAGAGAATAAAAATAATGACCTACCATATCAGTCCTGATGTTTCGTCCTTTACGTCTTTCTACAGTATACCCTCGCATACGTAGCTGTTTCAAAGAATTTATTGCAGATCGTTTATGGGTCACTAAAACAGACTATAAAAGTCTGATGTGATATTTTAGAGGTAAATGTGATACACTCACTAACTTCCTCTCCATAAAGCATGGACAATACAATTTTTTTCATATGAAATAACTTAGGCCTATTTACAGATAAGAGGGCGTATTTCGGGGAAAGAATCAACTTGAAGGAAAGATTAACTTTTCGCCATGCAAGACTCAAAGCCAGAGTTTGTATAAAACTATCACTTTCTTACAACTAACATTTAGCAACTGTTTACAAAAAAAGTCTCAAATAAAAATTTTAGCTCTTAGTATAAGGACTTTATTTACAAAATTTTAACAAAATCGTTGGAGCCGCTTTCGAAAGAATCACAAAAAATGCAATTGTTTTTTGTTTAAAATGGCAATGAAAGTATGATATTGATAACCGAGCGAGGTGGCCGAGTTGGTAACGTCTTGGACTCGCATTCGGGAGGTCCCAGGTTGAATTCTCGTGGCGACCAATTTGACATGGGTTTTTCATGGTTTCCCCAGTCGTAAAGGTAAATGCCGAATTTTTTTTTAATTGACTTATTTATTTTAAAATCACATAAATACGTAGATAATGTATAAGGTCCTGAAACTCTGAAAGAGCAGTAGCAGTTCCATGCTTATATTTAAATGTTTTATATTATTTAAATATAATCTTAACCAAAAATTACCTTAAAACTAAATATACGAAAAATTAGGGGAAAAGACAAAAGCTGAGAGAAAAGGCATGATTCTATTGATGAAAAAATAATTATAATAACGGAAAATGGATTATCATGATAGTAGTAGGTACCAAAAGTTAAAACTATTTTGAAAGGAATGAATATCTAAGTTATATGAGTTTTTTATTATTTTAGGTTTAGTCTAAATACTCCAATTATATTTGGCTAAAACTGGATTTAATATGATTTTAGAATCATATAGACGAATATCGAAACTAGAGCTTTGTGATAGACCAGCTGAAGTGAAACATTTGGGTTCTACAAATGTACTAGTTTTATTTGGTGAAGTGCTGTCTTCAGCACTATTGTGAATTGAATATTTACGAGTATTGCTGAATTGGATATTTACATACCATGAATCATCTTCACCTTTTCATCCTGTATCATATCCATTTAAATTAATAACCAGGCTTTAAAACTTAGTGCCCGATCGAATATGTTAACAGCAACCGTACTGTACAGACTTTGTTCGGCGTATGCCCTAGCTACCATATGCTAGTTCACGTGATAGTAAACAAACCGCAATACAGATATAGGAAGACCACAAAATAACTTCTCATTATCTAAACTCACATTACACGCATGTAAAACGATACTTTCTCCTGTTTGTGTATAATAGTCCCTCCCAAATGTTTCAATATATGTTTGCGTTTTAGAACACTTTACTTTCGGCATTCCAAACACGTATTATAAATTTAAACAGGCACAAGGTACACTGTTGACCAATTTGAGAGGCACCGTATTACGAGCGAATTCACTTCTCGGTACTACTATCAATGACTGTTTTATCAGCCTACGCAATCACTCTCCACCCCCTATACTCAGGATGTTGGTAACCGGAATCAACTCCCTCTGTGGGTTCGGGCACTAAGTTTTAAAGCCTGTTAATAACAGTTAAAATTTACTCCACAAAATACATTAACAATAGAAAATAATTGACAGTCAATAGTTCCATGGCCTACCCTACTGTGTAGACACTGATCCCGAACTCCTGATATGACCTAGTAGCCAAAAGGAGTATAAATACTGCTGGGAAAAAAAGTAATTGATTTTGAAATAAATTTATGCATTCGAAAGGAAAACAGAACTAGATGTGATATTTGTTTAAATATCCTGGCAATATAAAGCGCAAAATTTCCATTTCAGTACTTTCCAGCATATACTTGCCCCGTATTCATGAACATTTCAACAAGCATTCAGTCCGTAACTTTTTCCATTACTGGTAAGCAACCAGGAACTATTTAGAAATAACATTGTAGTTCATAGAATAAGTAATTTCAAACCTTTTATAGGCAAAGCAAATATTTACAAACTAAACCTAAAGTGAAACAACCAATGTGAAATGTGAAACCGCTCTCAATTATAATTCAGTGTTTGTGTTTGCATTAATTCAGCCAGTCATGTTTACCTTGTGTATTGTGAACATACCGGTTTATTGTGATTGTATATTCTCACACGAAACAAACACTGGTAAACAAGCTATGAAAATCGCGTTTATAGCTTACATATGAAATAGGCCTAATATAGCGTACCATTTCTTTAGCAGTTCTTGAGAAATAATTTCATTGCGTACCATGCAGTCATTTTGGGAGCCACATACCTGTCCTGCCACGTAGTATGCACTTGCGCAGACAGGCTATCGATTTTCTGGTGCATAGCTGCCAACGATATCAGCTACCAAGTGACTTTTTTTTGCGATTATCGTGAGAAAATTAACATTTAAAAAGGCATAATGAGTTTTGAGATTTTTCAGTTTTTATCAAACTGAGTCTATGCAAGCATTTTTAACTAAAAGAATATTTCCCATGCGACTGAAACCGTGGTTGGTGACTCCGAAGTGTTATAAGGTTATGCCACTAGTGGCATAATTTTCTCCATTTAATTAATATCATCTACCGTCAAAAGTGATTCTTTTACCTTGGACTGTTTAAAAAGTAATTTAAGGCTAGTTTACACGACGAAATTAGGTTTCGTAAGTAAGTTTCGAAACTTTTTTCTTTCTTTCTTTCTTTCTTGAATGCGCAAGCGCAAGATGTACTGGCGACAATGAGTTACGTAACTACGCAGTTTCGGCTGATTCCAATTTTCATGAAACTATAATAGTAATTTTGATATTTTACGCTTATTTAGCTTGTTCGCGTTTCGTAAAATGAAATGGGGAAGTGAGGAAATTGTTAAATGCCTGTATTCATACGTGTTTCAAACATTTATATGGGATTTTAATAACTTGAACTACAGGAATAACATGAAATGTGTGGTTGCATTGGAAAGAAAATGTGTGTAATTAGTTTCACGAAATCACTTTCATGAAAGTGGTTACGAAACCTAGTGTCATCATGTAAACTAGCCTTAAGTTATCATTCTTCATTAAGACTTTATTTGGGTAGACAGAGAGTTTTTCTTGTGACTATGCAATAGTTTGTTTACATAGGGATAAATCAAAGCTAGAACAATAGACTGCGCATATTGATTCTCCGTTTGTGTAGAACGCAAACTGCATGAAAACTTCTGATACTATCTAATACAAGGAAATGCTTTTTGCGTCACACAAATAACATTAGTGTCAGATGCCACATGAAATCTCCATCATCGTTATTAGACCTATAATTGTAAAGCAATCCAAATAAAATCACATTCTTATCAGTTAAAACAATGACAACATGTAATGTAACTTAGCTTATGTTCTAATTTCTAGGTTATGAATGAAGAAATGCATTAATAGCTATTTATGTTTTATGTACCGAAAATAACGAGTGAAAAAGATATTATAATAATTTAATAATACTGTATAAGTATTTTCGGTCTTCGCAGCATAACTGTTCGAGCAATTATAATCTCATCTGTGTCAAGTGTGGTTGTGAATACGGAAACAGAAATAAGCCCTTCTTATGTACTACAGCATAACAACTATATGTGTTGCCCGTATTTAATTTTTTCTCGAAAAGTAACAATGAAAACATTAGGCACCTTGTTAAAATTCCAGTGGGACTTCTGGATGGGTTTCTAAACCTGTAGACCTTTTTTCCAAATTGAAAGTACTATGGTCGGCAATCCTGTCTTTATGTTTGTTGTTATCGGAGAATGTAGCACAAGGATGAAACCAATAGATGGCGTCAAAATCTAAAAATTGACAGCTGTTTTCTATTGTTACGCGGAAACTTCTTTAACGACTTGCGGTCGGGATTCCGTGGCACATATGTAAACATACTCTCTTTTAGTAATTCAGAAATTCTGCTAATATTTGTTGATCCGTGTATTGTGATTTCTATACAGTCGAACCATAATGAAATTCATTATGGTCGAACGTTAAAGCAAAGAAAGCAGTCTTCCCTAAGGATATTAACCTCGTCACTTTTCCTGAATTAGACCTACTTTTTATCTGTCATTCCTTTCAAAGTAGCGTAGTCACCAGGGAGTAACAAATGAACCATTTATCACAGCTGTGTGTAAACAAAACTAATTGCAGGGAGCGAGACAGCTTTCCAGTATCTAATTCCTCTGACAGGTAAAAAGAATTCCACTAAAAAACTGCTTTTCCACACTTCTTTCTGACGAATTGAAACACAGAAATCATTTACCTAATATCCCATGCGGCAGGAAGAAACGTCAAGTATAACTTTAATGTAAATAGGATAGCTGTAATTTACAGGGCCGTGGAAAGAAACTAAGGGCCCCAGGGACAAATTTTCCCGGGCCCCCGTCAAATATTAAATTCACTGCCCAACTCGCCCTTTATAGTGTATGCGACAAAAAAAATATGTAATGATATTGCATAATTATTAAGTGCCAGAATGGTACCGGTAATTTATGAGATTGTCTGGTAGATAGTACTGTCTGACTGTCTGTCCGTGTGTCTGTAAGCCCGATAACTCAAATACGCTTTATCGGATTTTCATAAAACTTGGTATACCATTTATAACGCCCTTGGGACGAAGCCTATTGATTTTGGACCAAATCGGTTAACTGATGCCGGGCAGGAAACGGAAAAATACATTAAAATGTTATAATTAGGAACAATTTGATCTGTATGTGCCAGTTTAATCTTTTGAAAATTATTATTTTAAATGCCGAACGTTAGTGAGGCCTACTGTTGAGTCCTATGGATTTCTGCTTCTACTTTTCAAAAATAGCAATTTTTCTTTAAGAATAATCCGTTCCATTTTAACTGATAAATTCCCTGTCACCATTATACGACAAGACAATGCAGATAAAATAAACACATAAAACATAACTTAAGCTGTTTATTGACTTCTGACCAATTTTGTTTTAGAGTAAATTTAGAAAGTAAAAAATAAAACCTGGTCGACCGGGCCCCGGGGTTACAGCCCCGGCTGCCCCCCCCCCCTCTTGTCGGGCCTGGTAATTTATACAAGAACCACCGGAATAAAACGTGAGAGTTTCAAGTTGCATATGTTTTTCTTCATACTTCACTTCTTGTAGAACTTGTTCAATATATATATGTATTAATTATTGTGGTCGCTGGTGACCCTGGCAGTTAAAAAGCGACCTTAAATAAATAAATTTAAAAAAAAAATAAAAATAAAAAAAACGTGAGAACTAACAAATGTCTTTTCTTATTTCCGCTTTCTTGAATTTGTTTCAGTTTTTACCTTTTCACTGCTGCAGACGTATAAATGCGTCACATCAAAGAACAATATTTTAAGCTTATGTTTATGACTAATAGAGTAAATCTGTATGTAAAATGTGAGGATTTTTATCCACGTATTAGGATAATTGCCTCTGTTAGCTAGCAAATCTAATGATTATTTTTTTATTAATCTCAAACTTAAAGCTCACTGATGGTTTCTCTTAATATCTGCTTATATACCTATAAGATATTCAGCTCTGAAATGTTATCAAAATGTTCTTCGGCTCACGAATAGGTTCTTAAACGGTAATAGGGGCTGGACTATCACATGATTTTTATACAATTTCCTTAAGACAAAAGATAGATTAAATTTTATGGCATTCTAAACGAGCGAGTTGGCCAAATTGGTGGCGTCTTGGACTCACATTCGGAAGGTTCCGCGTTGAAACCCGTTGGCCGGCCAATCTCACTTGGGGGGGGGGGTTCATGGCAAGTAATTAATTATCCACACACAATTTTTACTTTAACGCTAGCAAAGGCCTTAAAGTTGTATTATTTTGCTATATGTTCCCCATGCTTCTCAATAACGGTACATTTCGTTCCACTGCCTTCTGTAAGCCCGCCGAAAAAAGTCTTTGACTGAGCAAAGAGCATTCATGCCCCGCCTTAATTTTTCAACGTAGTTCGCGTGCTTTTCAATAGCTTCTGGATGCTCGCAGAAAAAAAATGTGTATTTGGTTGAGCAACAACCCATTCATACAAAGCCTCCATCAAATCTTCGTCTGGGATGAATGGACGGCCTCTTATTGCAACCACATACAATGGTGGGCCGATTGAATTAATCGGGACTGAATGTAGGATTACCAAAAACTAACTTTTACAAGAGTTGGAACTGTATGGCTGTCAGAATGTGGGTGGTAGAAAAAATAGAAAATATTAGTTTTAATTATATTAGACAGGCTGAAGACCTTGTCTCTGACCGCCGGCGTGGTCTTGTGGTTAGCATCGCTGACTAACGGATCCGTCGGCCCGGATTCGATCCCCGGTACCTCCTCGGATTTTTCTGAGGTAGGGAGGTCTGGTAGGGGTGCACTCAGCCTCGTGATTCAAATTGAGGAGCTACTTGATAGAGAAGTAGCGGCTCCGGTCATGGAAACCACCATTAACGGCCGTAGGTGTCGGCATGCTGACCACATGCCCCCAATCCTGCCATCTGCCTATAGGTAGATGACGCAGCGATCAGGTGGTAGGCCTTGTCCCTTCGGGGATGTCGCGCCACGGAAGACTTTGTCTGAAGTAGTTTTAAAGAGATGAAGGAAAAGATAGAATCAAATATGGAAGTCTTAGGCGGATGTCTTTCGGCTAATTCCTAATAACAAAGTATTTTTAGAAAATACCTTCACATTATTCTTTAGTATTCTGAGTAATGTACAGGCCTATTGAGAGTTGAGGTTGGACCTATGACGTCACCGTGAACATAGACCAAAAAAGTGTTTAAACAATGTAGATTTAACTGTTACGATGCTGAGTAGTTGATTGCCATCCAGTTCAAAATAGCCATGAATATGGGAATTTAAGTCACGGTTGAATTTCGTTCTTCCATTCTCTCAAAGGGAAATATTTACATTTTTCAGTCTCCAAAGTGAAATAACTTGAGACCATATTAAATATATGGTCATGAAATTTACAGAATGTTTTTTAAGATGTTCTAGTACAAAACTAGCCGTTTATTTAATAACATTTTAACCACTGTGTGACAACCATCTCCGCCTGTCTGTCATTCTCTGTCATTTCTTGAGGTGTATGAAAATATGGAAATCACTGGGAGCGAGGTCCGGGCTGTAGAGTGATTGTTTAAACATCTCCCAATCGAACTTCTGTAGGAGACTTGCTGGGAGGTGTTTAAAATTCCACCCTAGAGTCCGGATCTCGCTCCTATCACAATTTCCATCTTTTCCTACACCTCAAGAAATTACAGAGAATTATAAAGAGGCGGACATGATTGCCACACAATTGGTTCATATCCCAGGCGGCAGACTTCTCCGACACAGGTATTCAAACGTTGGTCCCATGGAATGAAAAATATCTCAATTCCGGTGGCGAATATGTTGAGAAATAGCTGAACACTTGCTGTATCTGTTGCAATAAACATTTCCATGCAATTATGTTTTGTTCCTGTAAATGAACCCAGGGAAACTTACTTTATGGACGGTTCTCGTAACAGGATTTAAATAAGTCCTCCCCTAAGGATGCTTAGAATCATCAGTAAGAGTTGTGAAATGAGAATTGATGATGCAATTTCTATAGGGTTCGCTATTGATCTTGATAAAGTGTCTATGGAGCGGCAACTTGTCACGATAAAGACTTGGATCATAGAGAAGCCTCGTCTCATACCTCTCATTTAAGTCGATCTCATTAATCATTCTCATATCTGAAGATAATATCTTAATTATACCTTTCCAAACTTTTCCTTAAGACTGTTCTACACACCATTTCACACATTATCTGTTTTATTCATCAACTAAAGTGTACGAGATGATATTCATAAATTAAGTTCAGATTTCGGTTATTATCTTAAGGGAACATTATTTCCTATCGTATGTGATGTGTCTTAACATTTATTTCTAAAGAATTTTCCAGTTTTCTAGCGGCTGTCTTAAACTGTTTCTGAATGCATACATCCATATTTTCACTCACACTTACCGTATATGCCTATAAAATAATAAATTACGTAATACCTTTATTCTCAACTTTCCCCTAGGCCGTTCGGTTACATGAAACCAACATCATAAAATCTGTAATTTATAATTATTTGTTTTTGTTATCTCCAATGTTTTATAAACCTTACAAGTTTATCATTAAGTCCTTTATATAAATTTACATTTCTTTATTTTCGTATTACAATCGTATACTCAATTCTGTTGTCAATGTGTAATATTCTTTATCTAAAATTGTTATAGTGTAAATGAATTAAAAACCATATCATTAAGAGAAAGAATAAAAACACAAGAGAGCATTAGGCTAATATGAATCCTAGAATATAAATGTACATATCACTTTTAATCTCTATCTATTAAATATCTACTGTACATGAATATTTTGTGAAATTTACTTGATAAATTTGTTTGTACACACGCTTATTACTCATGAACGTAAGTAATTATACTTATATGGTTCCACAAAAATGTAGATAATTTAATAGTACACTTGTCTAAATTTTCACAAAAAGTCGACTTATCACCTTATTCAGAGGTGTCCAAGTTCTGTTATATAGAGCTTTTACATTTTTTACAATGTAAAACTTTTAGATAAAAATTATTATAGATTGATAACAGAACGGATTATATGATAGTAATATTAAAAAATAGAAATGGACTTAAACGTAGGTATAGCCTACTTGCGAGGTTTAAACAACATTCTAGATGAAAGGCCAGAAAACAAATATTTATGAATTACAGATGCCCTGGAGATGGTTCCATATAGGCCTAACCGAAAGGTCTAGAGGCAATAAAAGAAGCACTATGTAATTATTTTATTTATCGAACTCAAAGATAGGCCTACATCCCAGAATAATAAAAAACATTTTTTAGGTCTGTGACTCTTCTTAGCAGTCCGGCATTCACCCTGTTTTTGTCTTCTTATTCAGGCACTTCGCTTAAAGTAAGTGGACATTGATATGTCATTGTTATATATTTATTGTTGAATGTTTATATTTGTGCAGTAACTGTCAACGGACGTCAATTATGCTATTTCAAAAAACACTTTAACTTTCCTGGTACTACATCCCATGAGGCACTAAACCTACCACCCATATCGCTGGATCATCTACCTCCAGCTTCGACGTTGGCAGGTACAAAACATACAGATGATCATCTTACAGAGTAATTATATATAGTAAACCATGGGGATTTGCGGTTTCATAGAAATGCTATCAATTAAGGCAGGTAATTATGATACATGTGGTCAGTTTGACAGGTTTTACTGCATTCTAATATACGTGTACGAGTGAACAAGATATTATAATAATTTAATAATACTGTAGGTCTATAAGTATTTCCAGTCTTCGCAGCATAACTGTTCAAGCAATTATAATCTCATCTGTGTCAGTGTGGTTGTGCATACGGAAACAGAAGTAAGCCCGTCTTATGTAAAAAAAAAAACGAATGTCAGGATAATGAGGAAATTATGACTTCATTTCCATAGAGGAGGACAGATGCTGAAGCTATGCTTAAAATTCCCCAGGTACAACGTAGAGGTAGCATCGCCATCTCCATATGCATGAGCGTACAGTTTATCCTGGCATTAAAGTCGTTAAAATTTTGTGTCGTCCATTACCCTCTTTCACGTATTCGCTATTAATCTTCTGTATAAAACCCATAGATAGTTTAAAGGTATATTTCTTTTTTCTTCGATCTATCTTTGTTCTAGTCTTTCACTATGGGAGAATAATGTATTTTACGTATAATACAGAATGAACAGCATTTATACTTTCATTTCAATGTTATAAGGTTTTAATTCAATTACAAATTCATACATTTATGTGAAAAGATATTGAAGTTATTTCATATTGCATCCGCATCTACTATTTAATTGCTTTCTTAATGTGGGTCACGAACAGGCAGTTCTAGACTTGATATTAAGGTATTAATCCTGATTTTTATACTATTTTAATATTATCATACTTTAAAATACTTCCTATGCACAAAAAGTAACAGAATAAGATTTTCATAGGTCCTCCCTTAAGGATGCTTAGAATGTTCAGTAAGAGATGTGAAAGTAGAATTGATGATGCAATTTCTATATTGATCTTGACAAAGTGGCTATGGAGCGGTAACTTGTCACATAAAGACTTGAATCATAGAGAAGCCTCGTCTCATACCTTAAGATCAATCTCGCCTTGAAAATTTAGATACAGAACTGATACTTCTGTGACCAGAAACAAAATAAAATCTTATGTGAAACGTACTTTTTCTGCCCAAATAAAAGTTTTGCCTCTTAGAAGAGCCTAATATATATTATGTATGTTAGTCTCTTGTAAATTTGTTGTAGAAATGAAAAGAATGTTATTACCACATCCCATCGCATCCCCAAAGGATACACAGCCCAAATAAAATCTTATTTATTCGCACACGCAACTTCCTTTACCCAAAGCATGGGCAATACTCTTTTCTCACTTCACATTCTGATACAGAATAAGAGGCTGCATTGTAAGGACCGCGTATTCAGATGTTTCAACTTGATGCAAAGCTTTATTGTTCACCAGGCAAGACTGAGTTTCTACAAATAGTTGGTAGCTTATAAGTACCCTTCAGATATATTTTTTAGAAAAATCAACCAAAGTAGTAGTAGTAGTAGTCGTCCTTTATTTCTTTCATCCTGGCATCTTTAATAAAAGCCAGGACTTACTCGCATGGCTTTTATTAATTGCCTTTATACAAATGTTCATTTTACAATTATTATATACTAAGGACAAATTGTTCTATGCTTTGAACAGTATTCTATTATTCTATATGTCCTTTTATTAATAAAGAAGAAAAGGAAAAAGAAAAAATAATAATAATAATAATAATAATAATAATAATAATAATAATAATAATAATAAAACCTACTCTACTTGCTCCTTCTACTGGAGACCAGTAGTCGGAACTTAAACTACACTATACTATACTACACTATAAATGAAATAAAAGATAAAACTATTGCTTCTAGAGCTATTTTACTAACACTACAGCTGAAGCTCACCGGTATTCATTTAAATTTACATTTCAATGTTGTTCTTCGGTGTGCTCCAGCTTCTACTCTAGTTAAATGAAAATGAAAATTTCTACTCCTACTATAATATAATTTCACATTTTACACTTTCACTTGCAAATATTGTCTATAGTCTTCCTCTTTCCTCTCCCGAAGTCTTCTCGCCGCCCCCACTCTTCTCATCTTGCTGTGGATTCCCAGAGTTCCCTCCTCCTGTTTATGGCTTCGGGTTCCGGTAGCTCTTCCACATGTGGTTGAGCTTCCGGCTCCCTAATCTCCACAGGGTTCTGAAACCAAAGTAGTAGTGTGTTTTTATAACGACACAATCAATATGGTTAGATTCATGACACTATCTATAATCGTAGCCCTCCCCCCATAGGCGCAACCAGGCCGACCATATGGGGGGTTATAACGAGTTTTAAGCTTCCCACGCTTTATACTTGTATTAAGTAATTTATGGGCAGACTTAAAAAAATTATGCAATTTTCCTTTTTTTAATCAATGGGGGGTTTAAACCCCCCTCGTTACGCCTCTGCCCCCCCGCAGAGTAACTAATTTTACTTCACAGAACAAAACTTACAGTATTCATGCTAAAAAATGTATTAGGAAGATTAGCTTTTTCTTTCCTTCCTTATTCTACACCCCATCTGCATGTCATCTGGTCTTCACTTCATTCAGTCCACAGTCTGATTCCTGATTGGTGTGTTCCCAACAATCCTTCACCAACCCGGATGCCCCTAGCTGCATCAGCTCTAAAAATAAATAAATAAGAAAGAAAGAAAAAACAAGAAAAATAAAGAAAGAAAAAACACACACACATCATGTAGTCTCAGTGGCACTTCATTCTCCTTGACAACGGAACCTCAGATCGGCCCCGAAACGTCAGAATTCATCCAAGTTACCACCTGGTTAGAAGCCCGGGAAAATATTATATTAGTAACTCTATGTCCACTTTCTGCAGATTTTTGTGAACCTTTCTAATCCTTATAGTTTCAGTGAACCTGTCATTTGTATGCATGACCATATAAATTTGGTAAACATGACAAAGGTTCATTGTGTACAGAGAAACAGGAGGCAGGGTTTCGTGTATGTTGCTAGAGTGTAGGCTATGCAGGAAGGAGCCCTCTACGTGTCCTGACTGAGGAAGCAGAGACTATGCATTCTATAGTGTGGCATTACCCGACAACAGAATAAATAGTTCCCATTAATCATCAACAGCGTTTGTTTCGGTATAAAGTTCAATGCATATTTTATAAGGGATCCGAGATAAATTACATCGTTGCAAGGCAAACCTTTAACAACGAAAGACAAAGAGATATGGTGTTGGCCTACAAAAACATATCATTTACCTTGTGAGCACTTGCCAGTGGTCTGTTTTTAAAAAATTACCGTATTGAGCCGATGTCCCACGATCAGGTTTTTTATTTATTTTTTGTTCAAAAATTTATCACTAGGGACGGATTTCTATGACCTAAAAAATAGGAAATATGCATGCATTTATGACCTAAAAACATTAAAATATGACCAATAAAATTTAAAATATGACTTTACCACTTACACAATGTGTATATTTTTTTCAGTTTCATTACAATTCATTTTATTAAAAATATAATGTTAATTGTTTAAAATATCTGTAAATTCTCAAAAAGTATCATTATAATGATGGTCACTGCTAGTATTGCCAATTGTAGCTACATGATAAACTAATTCGTCATTGCTTCTGACATCTCAAATGGCAGGTCGACATTCCAAATCACTTATAAAATCTTCAGTATTAATCAAATCTAATCTCGTGGCTGGATAACTAGTTTCGCTGAGCTCGATTATACAACTGAATGTTACCGGCAATGTGTGAAATCCGGCATTCTATAGAATGCCTAGGTAATGTATAGAATGCCTAAAATCGAACGTCTAAGTATGAAATGATTGATGTTTTATACATTGCCTAGGCATTGTATACTTTGCCGGATTGTTTGCCGGCAAAGTATATAATACGCCTAATCCCGCCACTGTTTAATAATAAAGACAATGATGATAATTGATTGATAATTGATTGAACTCAGATCGGAAGGACAAAATAGACTAAACGCATAAAGAGGAATTAATATGTTGATGGACTAGAATTGAGGATAAATTTGTATAACAGTTTAAAAAAATCTGATGTGAAAGTCACATAACTTCCTCTGCCCCAAAAAAAAGTTAGCAGTATTCACATATCAAGACACAATTTTACCCTATTATTATCCTATAAATACCTCTTCTTTCAATGATGCGACTAAAAGCGCAGGCTAGCCTGTATAACAAACTTTAAAAAAAGATCAAGTGACTGCAGACGTTTATTGAACTTTCCGCAGTAAAGAATAATTTCCGAAATTATCGAATATTTCCCTCAGATACTTCTTTACTCTATACCGGGCCAACAATACATCTTTCTCACTTCACATTCTTATATAGAATAAGAGGCCGTGGAAGAGCGTAATTCAGTTGTTCATCACGCAAGATAAACTTTCTACAAACAGTGGGTGAACAGTGGGTGGCCTGTAACTACCCTCAGAGAATTTTTCGAAAAAAAAGTTTCAAATAAAAGTTTTAGCTCTCAGTAAAAGGAACACATGTGCAAATTTTAAAGAAAATCGTTAGAGCCGTTTTCGAGAAAATCGCGAAAAACTAAAATTTCTTCATGTAAAGTCCCCTTAAAAATAAGATAAATTTGTCGCCAATCTTCGAATCACATCTTCAGAAGGTACCTGACCCAAATACGAAATTTTGTTTTCATACGATTCACCGTTTCGGAGCTAGCCTGTTCACAAACTTCCACACAGACAGACAGACACACACACAGACACACACACAGACATGTTTCCAAAAATAGTATTTTTGGATTCAGGGGGCCTTGAAACGTGTATATAGGCCTATGCTAAAAACTCAACTTCGAATTTTAGGGTCGAAAACAATACTTCCTCTACCTATAGTACCTATGGTACGGGCAGAGGAAGTAAAAATGCAAACAACAAAATACCCCGAACTGAAATTATTAAGAAAATCAGTTTGTACGAAATAATTTCTACTTTATGTCACAAATATTTAGTGTAGAATAACTCATATCTTTAAAATGTATTTAGACTTTTTGAAATAGGAGAATTAAATAGCCAGCTAAATTTGCTATGCGAGATTCTGATAAAATACGTTTTCGTAAAAAAAGAAACACATTTTCTGAAATTAACATTCTATTTTGATATATGGTGTAGTAAAAAATTACAACTGTGATTATGTAGTAGGACTTCTTTTTATGAATAAGACAGGCTGTTGAGAAAATTATATTGCAATATCATTGGTAGGTGAGTACTTACTGTAACAAGTACTTTAATATCAGTTCTGCTATCATTGTTTTCCGGTAAGATTATCCTGTGTTTTATTTCGTAGTTTTGTTTTTTCAGTGTCAAATGCGTATTAATTACTAAAGGCTTTTCATCTTGTTCCCTTTTAACACTTTGCCTTACGGTACTGGTCATTCTGTATAATGCCTAGGAATTGTATAGAATGCCTAGGAAAAGTATGTAACATTTTCACAAAAAAACTTATATTTCCTAGTTTGCCTAAAACCAATAGGCATTCTATACATTACCTAGGCATTGTATAGAATACCGGGATTTCACACATTGCCGGTTACATATATACAACTTGCATTGTTTGCTATCCGAAAATGCGGTGACCGCCACAAGTGACCCAGTGTGAAAGCTCCCATTTAAACCAATGCTTCTTCGCTGGTGACCGTCAACAAGTGACCCAGTATGAAAAGGCTCTTAATATTCTTGGCTCTAATATTTCATTTCATCTTCTTGGTTAATGTTCGCTGATCGAGCGCAATGCTTCAATAGTTTAAAAATTTCAGTTCTCTTCGTGCTCTAGATTTGGCTATGCATTGTACACAGACAAATAGGCAGACAAGCACTTCCTCTTTTTATGTAGATACGATTACATTATATGCGTAAATGTAGATCTTCATGGTCCCTATTATCCACTTTTCATTTTTTCATCATATGGAGATTTCAAAAATCTGTACACCTACTTGTTTTACATTACGACTAGCTTAAAAGACCCGGCGTCGCCCGGGTTTTGTATTTTGTAATTGGAAATTAACTTATGAAGGATTTTCAATTTTAAATTCTAGGTCCTTATATAGGCATTTATAATTTGAAATGGGAAGAACGACTTATTACACTCAAACTATTCCCTCAGAAAACGCTTGATATAGTTTTTTTTTATGGCTCATAGAGGATCTAGAATTTTGCATCCCATCGCTTGTACAGTGCACAGCAAGCCTGGTAGAGGTTTAAATAAGAAGAAACAGAAATTCCTGTAACATAAAATTGTAATATCGAGGCGGGAAATTTCCCACTCTTATGTTACCATAAAACCGTTTTGGGGATGAAATTAAACAGAAAGCATTATCACTTTCATACTTTTCTCTCCAAAAACCTGCGATATAATATAATAATATACACATTACCATACCTCGTTTTGTTTTCTCTATGTCCAGGGTAGAGAAAGTTATGTGATTCCATTATTTTAGTGGATTTCATTCTGTAATATTTATTTATAACATGAATTATTTTGATAACTTCTCTTATTTGTCAAAAGTGCATTTCATTTGTTTTTTTCAAGCCCACCTGATACCATTTGGCAACAATATATTCTGTGATTTGGAATTGATAATTCTATGTAAAAAGTGATTAAGTATTTTCAAAAACATTTAATTTTTGGCATTTAGAATCAAAATTTTACAAAATCCTTTCTTAGTGAGCACCTACATTATGAAACGAAGGTACTGTCAAAATTCCAAGTCTCTACCTGTTATAGTTTAGGCTGTACGTTGATTCCTGTCAGTCAGGACAAAGCCTTTTATATATATAGAGATTTTTAATGCAAGCCCAGCTAAATAATTTCTAACTATAGATTAACAACACACTAGAGAATGAAGCTTTAAGAGTTGAGTGATGTGCCCTTTATTATGGTAATGCCTCATCGGGGATGCGAGCTGATATTAATGGCCTCTTTGTATTCATGGACATCATCATCTCTGGTCTCCCATTCAGGATACACTTCGTGAGAATAAATAGGAAAAACTAATTCCACAAACGGCTTATTTTAATGAAATGGCAGACATCGCAATATCCTCTCTAGTTGATCTTTTTACTGTTCATTTTATTTCTTTATTTCTTGTTTCCATTCTCGTGTTTTTCTGCCAAGTAACCTTCACTTCCATGCACTGTTTCTGTCTTCATCTATTTCTCTTTTGCTTAATCTACCTTAATTTATATATCTTTCTGTGTCGCAATATTTATGTTTTTCCTCTCTCATTCGTAGCAAATAAATTTGAAGAGGGATTTAGGCTGTAGACGGATCTTTCGCCCATACACGACCGTACTCTTTCCTAGGCATTTTGAAAGACTTATATGTAAATCCAAAAAATAATGAATAAAAAACATCGTGCATATTAATATGTTGTAAAATATATTATTCAGTTGACAGTTATTCATGACGTCAGATACCCTCATTGTTATCCATGTAACAAAAAAATACAAATTATGCCTAACAATGGTATTCGTTGGATGCATTCATGAACCACAGATTTTTTACTCTGTTACACATTATATGAGCATATTATAGGAGAAAAATTCTTCTGACACTGGGATTTGAGCCCAGGACCTTTGGCTATCCGTGCCATTGCTCTACCAACTGAGCTAAGTCAAAGTTCTCTTCACATCGTCAGATGGAACCTCTCTCCAGTGACTTCTTGCCCCTAATGGTCTACCTCACTGACAGACAAGTTATGTCATATGCAGTATTGTGAGGCACACTAATTGGTGATTTTTATTACCGGGCTTCCACTGTTATTGTAGAGTTAACATTCAAGATGTATATATATATGCATTCATGAACCACAGATTATTGTCTCTGTTGGACATTACATGAGGTAGACCATTAAGGGCAACAAGAACTATGGCTTGCTTTTTCTCTAAACTTTAAAAAGGTGCTCTGATCCCCTCAATTGTACTGTGGAAGAAGTCTAATATTTTAATCTGAGATTTCCTTCAAAGTACAAAGACCGTTATTTGAATCTATCAATGTTCAGTTGTGGTATAATTATTTTTAACGTCCACAATTTCAAATAACTTACGTAGACCTCACCGGACCCGGATATTCTTTAGAACATAATATCATTAGTTTCCAGATTGTAAAATGCTTCTCGATTTCTGTGTTTACCTGGATTTTTATTTTTAAGGAAAATATAGAGTTCTTGCATTTCCTTGTCTTAAAATAATTATCTTTTTAGATAGCTTGATTTAAAAATATAACTTCTAAGAGCATACGATGAAAAAGTTGCACATTGCCACTCCATTGTCACCAATTATGATTTCAGTCCGAAGTGGCTCGTTTAGCAAACAAACCTACTCGCAAAATAAAGCCTCGTTTTACCACTTGTTTGATAAATAACTATTAATCTGAGATTTTCTATACAGTACCAAGGTCATTTTTTTTATTTTATAAATTACCATTGTAGTATAATTGTTTGAGCGTCCATTGTTTTTCCCTAGCTGGATGAATAAGGCAGTATGGCCTTAAATCTTCCAGGTTAAATAAATAAACTATAAAATTAGGTAAACTGATGTAACAAAGTGCCAGAATACTTTTGTTTTATCAGTGATGATTGCAATTTATTGTTATATGCAGAAAATAGGCTAAGTTATTTTTAATCGATTTCCGAGTTAAGCTCCAGATCGATTCATTAAGCAGGGCTTACGAAAGACCAAATAGGTCTAGTTTGATAAGCATATTTGAAGGAATATGTGGGTAGTGTTATTTGTCAAAGCCTCCTGTATTGCAACTTGTACAGCCGTATATGAACACTGTAAAACAATATATTGCCATATGAGCTGATTTGCATTTGATAAATTCTTTATAATGTATTACCATAAAATATTCGCTAAATTTAGCATTACTCCGGTACCGGTCAACTGATTTGGTCCAATATCAATAGGCCTAGGCTTCTTCCCATTTACGTTATAAATGCGTACACCAACTTTCAAGAAAAATTGATAAAGCGTATTTGAGTTACCGCACTTAGGCAGCGTTCACACTGAGGCGATAAGCGATAAGCGATTTATCGGAAGGAATTTGTTGCGGCGATATATTGCTAGGAAGGTTCACACAGCGAGCGATAAATCGGCGCTACCTGGGCAATAAAAATTCCCTTTAGGCAGGCCTACAGGCTGAGGTAGATTTCGATGTGCTAAATATCGCCTTATATGAGAGCTATCGAAAAACCAGTTACTGATTTGTAGAGTACTCATCAAGCGATTTTCAACGATACCCCATAAGACGTGGTTTCAAAAATTTCGAACTTCCATCCCCCAACCAACCACCCCAACTCGTACCCCCAAAACTCCCGAATCGTTGGTGTCACTGTGAACTCCATAGGGAGTTCTCTAATTTATTCAAACAAAGTTTCCCTCTATACTTCATAGGAGCCGAGATACACATATTTCAAAATTTCTACCCCTCCCCGACCCTCCCCTGGGGCCAAATTTGGTCATTAACGAACTTGTCCGAACTATTGGGCCTAGAAATAACATAATAAAATTTGGTTCAAATATCTTCAAAATTATGGCTGCTAGCGTGTAAAGATATATATCACATTTTTTTTTGAACGGGCGGTGGTTTCGTACTTGGAGGCATGAAACGTAAAGATATGAAAGAATTTTTCGAAAGTCATGACATGGTATCGATTGCAATAGGTAGATTTTTCTTCGAAATCTACCTAAAATGTGGTGGGAACACAATCTTCACTACAAAAGTTACAATATCGTAAGCAACAAATCGCTCAGGCGACCAGAATGATGCACTTCGAGCGATATATCACTTGCGATATGTTGCGCTATCGCGTGAGTGTGAACCTTTTTTATCGCCTCCCTTTTGATTTCAAGTATCTGTCCGTGCGTGTCGCGTATCGTATATCGCTCGCGATATATCGCTTATCGCTTATCGCCTGAGTGTGAACCCTGCCTTACAGATACACGGACAGACATTTTCCCGCAAGCCACACATTCTCATAAAGTACCATTCTGGCACTTAAATAATTTTAATTAACTTTCCTAAACCGTACCGACCAGACTGTACTTTAGAACATAATATAATGCGTTTTCATTATATATTTTCAATTTCTGTGTTCACATAGAATTTTCCTAGCCACATCATAGGCGTAACCAGGGGGGTTATAACATCCGCGGGGTCTGGGGGGTATAGAATACCCCCCAGGCAGAGGGGGGTCCTCCCCCGGAAAATTTTAAAAATTAAGATGCAAAATAACGAGTTTTAAGCTTCCCACGCTTTATACTTGTATTAAGTAATTTATGGGCAGACTTAAAAAATTATACAATTTTCCTTTTTTTTAATCAATGGGGGGGGGGTTCAAACCCCCTTCGGTATGCCTATGAGCCACATTAATATATGCTAGACCTGGGATTTTAGGCTCTAAAAAAATTAGTTTTAGGCACCTAAAATAGGTTTTTAAAACAAGTAAATAGGCTTTTAAAAGAGAAAATAGGCACTTAAAATATGCTTTCAAAATGTGTAAATACACAGAAAATAGACTTTAAAATACTATAATATGCTCTTAAACTGTAACATGGTCTTTTTTTATTGTAAGAAACGTGATATACCTATTCTTAACGGAAATAATTGCAAAATTAAGACGGAATTAAAAATACATTAATCAAAAACAGTTTTGGATTATATGAAAAATTGACACAGTATATCCCTTCTTGCTATTCACCTGCTATTTGTTTTGAGCTAATCCTCCCCCGTCAGTCAGCATTCCTTTGGCGACAATTGTTTGGGAAAATCAAGTTTCTGTGAAAAACCCGCCCTCTGCTGTTCTGCTCTTCGTTCAGGGATGTCCATTAAATGATTGTAAAAGTTACAGAAGTTGAATTTTAAGTTAAATGTACAAAATAGGCTTTTTAGGCACTAAAATAGTAAAAATAGGCCCCAAAGGCCCAAATAGGCATTTTAGGGCACTATAAAACTCTATAAATATAAGTGATTTATCATGAAATGTCAACATATTTAGAAATTTTCATGTTATTTCATAAGGAACAAAATAGGCATTTGCCTTAAAATCCCAGGTCTAATATGACTTAGTTTGCCGAACTATATGATATGATGAGAATATTATAGGAGAAAAATTCCTCCGGCACTGGGACTTGAACCCAGGACCTTTGGCTATTCGCGCCAATGCTCTACCAACTGAGTTAAGCCGGAGCTCAATTCACAGCACCAGATAGAATCTCTCTCCTATGACATAACTTGTCTGTCTGTGAGGTAGACCATTAGGGCAATTAGTCATAGGAGAGAGATTCTATCTGGTGCTGTGAATTGAGCTCCGGCTTAGCTCAGTTGGTAGAGCATTGGCGCGAATAGCCAAAGGTCCTGGGTTCAAGTCCCAGTGCCGGAGGAATTTTTCTCCTATAATATTCTCATGTGGTGTCCAACAGAGACAATAATCTGTGGTTCATGATTGCTTATATATCTATATGATATGATGTTAAGGAGTATTTCTATTTCCGATCCTCTGCTGCATTGATATAAAGCTTTAGTATTCAGCATCCTGCGTAGGCATAATTTGAGAAGTCGTCAAGAATCCATTTCCCCAGCGACTGCACAGAATGCGTGAGGATATGACCTAATTTGAATGCCAAGCATCTCCCATCTGGAACTCATGATCGTCCTATTCCGCATCAGAAAGTCATATCACATTCAGCTTTGCACTGATTGATTTCATGTCATGCTATTCTGCTGACAGTTTCATCGAAATTGAATTTCAAGCTCTTATAAAACTGCTAATAAAATTCTGTTTGAAATTACAGTAGATTTCGCATCCTCAATAAAGTTTCACAGAATTGCTGTATTGATCTTTTCACTCCTACTGACGTAAAAAAAACGTCATTTCAAAAAAATTGTATACAACAGAGATATTTTATTATTTTCTTTCTGTCACCACAGATTGCAAAACACAAAGAATACCATTCAATTAAACAAACAGGGAAAAACAAACCACAGTAGAAAGATATGTAGTACAACAAACTCAACGAACTGAAACAAAATAAAACAGTATGCAAACTATGAAACATGAAAACATTAATCCTAGAAACACACTCTATTAGAAAATTAAATAAAGTACTTTTGTATGTAGTTTCAGTATAACCTACATTACGTACGAGAGTGACCATATAGATGGTTACGCATCATCTGCACAGAGTCCCTCAATACGAGCAGACTTATTTCAGAATACAGATGTTTGTGTAGGCAGAACGATCTGCAGAAGTCCATGAACATCTTGGTGATTGTTCCACGACTACCAATCATGAGTCCAATTACAGATATTTCTTGTATACGGTACTTTTCTTTCAAGTATTGGACCGTGGGTTCATAAATTTCCTTTTCTTCGCAGTCTACTTCTTGTGGCTGCTCGGAATCCCGTTCAAATCGAACAGTTGGATCAATTATATAGTCCAGGTCTTTCTTTCTGTCAAGAGCAATGATGTCTAGTACTTAATTCTTTACTTTAAAAAACATTATTTTTATCCACGGTTTACAGTTGTTATTCATGGAAACCTGCTGTTTTAAGTGAAATTTTCCATGTTGATTTGAGCATAAAGCCCACTGACGACTTTTCTTGATAACTTATTATTGCTAAACGTGGATTTGCCTAAGTAATAATGTAATTATTTTCTTCTAAATGCCACGGCACAAAGCATGCTTCGTCAAAACATTTAACTTTGTAACGTGATTTTTTTATTTATTTATTTATTTATTTATTTATTTTTTACTTTTAACCCTTAAAGGCATAATGTGTCCTACAGTATACAGTAGTTTCACTTGAATTCGAAAAAGAAAAGTCGACAGAAAACATAGTGTTAGAGACAGTTTCCTTAGGAAGAACCTGTAATAAATACACACAAATTATGAATGATCTTTTTTATCTGCCTTTCGAACCGAGCACTCTAAATTTTTGAAGCCATTCCCACGTACACCCGCCCACGTGGCAAATATTTAGAACACCCGTCGAGGTATTAATCCTTTCAGATCTTAATTTGTATGTTAATATAAGCAATCATAAATTCACTCGCTAATGGACACATTCTTTGCTTTTATACATTTTTTTTAAATTTAGTAGCAGTGAAAAGGTTATACCCATTCGAAAGGAGACTTTGATACTTAGATTTTACTTCATATTCTCATGTGCCTTGTCGTTCCAATCCTGTCCTCGCAGTTGTCCAATATTTAGGTTGCATATTATTAATTATGTTTAAATGTGACTCCCTCTGTTTTCATCTGCATTTATGTCAGCCAATGGATTACATCCTGAGTATTTCTGGTTTGCAGACAGTTTCCTTTGGAAGAACCTGTAAAAAATAAACACAAATTATTAATGATCTTTTTTATCTGCCTTTCGAACCGAGCACTCTAAATTTTTGAAGCCATTCCCACGTACACCCGCCCACGTGGCCAATATTTAGAACACCCGTCGAGGTATTAATCCTTTCAGAGCTGAATTTTTATGTTAACATAAGCAATGATAAATTCATTCGCTAATGGACATAAGATTCTTTGCTTTTATACATTTTTTTTTTAATTTAGTAGCAGTGAAAAGGTTATACCCATTCGAAAGGAGACTTTGATACTTAGATTTTACTTCATATTCTCAGGTGCCTCGTCGTTCCAATCCTGTCCTCGTAGTTGTCCAACATCTGGGTTGTATATTATAAATTATATTTAAATGTGACGCCCTCTGCCAATAGATTCCATCCCGAGCATTTCTGGTTTCCAGACAGTTTTCTTTGGAAGAACCTGTAAAAAGAATTAACACAAATTAGGACTAATGTATTGTTTTCGTCTGCCTTTCGAACCGAGCACTTTCTCAATTTTTCCAAGCCATTCCGACGTACACCCGCCCATGTGGCCCATATTTAGAACACCCGTCGAGGAATTATACTTTTCAGAGCTGAATTTGCGTGTTAATATAAGCAATCATAAATGCAATCACTAATGGGCATATAATTATTTGCTTTTATGCAGTTTTTTTAGTTTAGTAGCAGTGAAAAGGTTATACCCTTTCGAACAGGAGACTTGGATACTTAGATTTTAATGCATATTCTCTGGTGCCTCGTCGTTTCAATCCTGTCCTTGGAGTTGTCCAACATCTGGGTTGCATATTATAAATTATATTTAAATGTGACGCCCTCTGCCAATAGATTCCATCCTGAGTATTTCAGGTTTACAGATAGTTTTCTTTGAAAGAACCTGTAAAAAATAAACACAAATTATTAATGATCTTTTTTTATCTGCCTTTCGAACCGAGCACTCTAAATTTTTGAAGCCATTCCCACGTACACCCGCCCACGTAGCCAATATTTAGAACACCCGTCGAGGTATTAATCCTTTCAGAGCTGAATTTTTATGTTAACATAAGCAATGATAAATTCATTCGCTAATGGACATAAGATTCTTTGCTTTTATACATTTTTTTTTTTAATTTAGTAGCAGTGAAAAGGTTATACCCATTCGAAAGGAGACTTTGATACTTAGATTTTACTTCATATTCTCAGGTGCCTCGTCGTTCCAATCCTGTCCTCGTAGTTGTCCAACATCTGGGTTGTATATTATAAATTATATTTAAATGTGACGCCCTCTGCCAATAGATTCCATCCCGAGCATTTCTGGTTTCCAGACAGTTTTCTTTGGAAGAACCTGTAAAAAGAATTAACACAAATTAGGACTAATGTATTGTTTTCGTCTGCCTTTCGAACCGAGCACTTTCTAAATTTTTCCAAGCCATTCCGACGATCGCCCGCCCATGTGGCCCATATTTAGAACACCCGTCGAGGAATTATACTTTTCAGAGCTGAATTTGCGTGTTAATATAAGCAATCATAAATGCAATCACTAATGGGCATATAATTTTTTGCTTTTATGCAGTTTTTTTAGTTTAGTAGCAGTGAAAAGGTTATACCCTTTCGAACAGGAGACTTGGATACTTAGATTTTAATGCAAATTCTCAGGTGCCTCGTCGTTCCTGTCCTCGCAGTTGTCCAACATCTTGGTTGCATATTACAAATTACATTTAAATGTGACTCCCTGTGTTTTTATCTCCATGTCAGCCTATGGATTCCATCCTGAGTATTTCTGGTTTACAGAATGTTTTCTTTGTATAAACCTGTAAAAAATAAAATACTATTTATGATTGTTCGGTACTGATTAATCACTGAAAAGCTGCAAACTACCAATGAAACTCCCCTTAATTGGTCATGTATAAATGAGTATATGCCATACCTTACTTTCCAAAAATGTAAAAAATTAAGAAAATTTTCTGAGTTGGGTAGGAAGAGATTTTTACTTTAATTTGAACAGGTAGAATGTATTTTAATAGAAATGGGAGTGGTATATGTAATAAAGGAAGAAGCTTTTACTAAAAAGAAAATTTATGGAGTAAAGTAGAAAAGTAATTGTTTTATTTCTGACAGTTGCCTGTGCTCAAATTCTGTGTAACAAATATGCCATTAACTTATAAGTAAACTTATAATATTTTAAGTTATTACTCACAGGCTCAGGCATCACTACAACTGCCAAATCTTTATTTTCGTCAAACAAAAAGTCACGCGGTAAGAAAATCGAACCTGCAACAAGCTAGTTTTAATACAAGTTTACAAATGAAATTATTTAAAATTTAATTACCCAAGTCTCTTGTTGCTAGGCAAAATACATCTTTGTTTCATTGTTGCATAAATGGTCTAAGTTGTAGCATATCCTCATGAGGTGCAATGCATTTTCAGTTATTGGTAAGAATATAATATATTAATATTAATATATATATAATATATAATTTTTTCTCATATTATGAGAAATGACTTAACTTAATAAATTTCAAGAATTAGGATTGTTTATTACCATACCCTATACGGACATATTGTGTTACATACAGTAAGCAAAAACGTATAAAATAGTTGTTTGTACAAAGTCAGATAATATTCCTTTGACAGGGGATTATCCTGTAATTGTATAGGAATATTTTAGGTTACAAATGCTATATATGGATATATTTCATTAATATAATGGATTTATCTAAAAAATTATTAATCACTTAAAGTGAGAAAGTCAAGATAAAACAATCATCAACCATAAAAGTCCACCTCATTAATTTCTAATAACTGCAACTGTAAAATTATATGGTTATTCCCGATTTTTAAATAAACTTATATGAAGAGAGAGAGAAAACAATCATTCACACACACACATACACACACACGTGTGTTGTGAAAAATGTGAGTTATCAACTTTTGTTGTGTAAACTTCAGTAATAACATACTGTACCTATACAGCACATGATGTAATCTCATATACACAAATTGATTACTATATTCTATAGTTGCAATGTCACATAAACTTGATAATATATTTATTGCAATGTAGAAGTATCAGCCAAACTTATTCATCCAGCTGTATATTTTATAGGTTTTTTACTTACTCCATGTAACGCAATATGTCTGAATATGCTATGGTAATATTCAGGGCCCGGATTCTGATGACCTAAAATTATTTGAAAAATTACCTATAAAATGACCCTGAATTTTAAAGAAAATGACTTTATGATTATAAAAAATGACCTAAAAACTGATACTTTCTTTATACAAAAATATTATTGTAATCACAAAGTTATAGAATAGTTTGTACATAATTGTACATAACTTTAAATAACTGTAATGTTGTGAATGTTCTTTTCTCACGGAAATTTATACTGGCACTGAGACACTGGCGAGTAAAAATTTGACATTTCCTTTTGTTTTCTGCCAGATTATACTGTTGTTTATTGAGGGTTAACAGTAGTTTGCAAGCAGGTGGTAGACTCTGGTGCCAAGTCAATCTAATAACAATAGTAATATAATACAAAATTTCTGTGTTTCTTTGATTCTAATTTCCGACTGAGACATGACAACACTTTAATACCGAATTTGTCCTTCTTGCATTAACAAACAACACTTCAAATACAGTACCGCTAGCGACGAAAAACGTTAATACACTCAATGTAAATACATGAAAATGACTAAATAAGGAAGCAAATGGCACGAAAATGACAAAATAATGACCTAAAATTGAAATAAATGCCCTAAAAATATAAAATTGCATATAATGACAAAAAATGACCTAATAAAAATGTATTTCTGCAATCCACAGGCCATGACTAGGATTTATCTACAAGTTGGCAATGTCTATGCAGCATCATTAAAAAGATGACATGTTATTAGAATCCTGGCCCTGGTAATAATTAATAAACTTATGTAACATCTAATAACCAATGTAATTTTTCAAAGCAATCCCAAATATTGACCTTTTTTTTTTTAATTAAGTCATTTCTTCTATATTGTGCCATAAGATTAGGAGTATCAGAATTTTTTAGGGACTAAGGTGGTTAAATTATAAATCATTTCATTGACTACCCTCAAAGGAAAAATGAAGTTTATAAAATCACCTGCTGGTATTACTTACTTACTTAATCCGTCTGGTGTCGAGGATTAGCAGAGCTCGCCATTCTTTCCTGTTTAGGGATGACTGCTTGGCTTCCTCCAACACCGGTTGTAACTTGGAACTCTTTAGAAGTGTTGCCTGCTGGTATTGCTAAATATATTAATTAGATTGGTCTAAAAGTATGAAAAGTCCTTTTACTTAGGCTGGGGTTTTTAAATTCCAATTAAATGTACTTCACTTATACTAGAACCGAACAGTAGTTCATAACAGTGTAGAATAGTACATAATACCATTGCTTGGGTAATTTTTTTTCCAGCAATTCACACACTTGTTGCTAGGCAAAGCATACCTTTTTTCATTCATGCAAAAATGGTCTAAGTTGTAGCGTAAATGCTCTTTGAGGTGTAATGCATTAAAAATATATTGTAGCTATATAGCACATGAAATAGTCTTATGTACACAAATTGAAGATAACTAACTACTTTCAATCACTTACACGTCAAGGCAGTGTATTAGTCTATAGTTTGCAATGCCATATGCACTTGATAAATATATTTATTACAATGTTGAGGTAGCAGACAGACGTATTTGCCCAGCTGTACAAAAACAATTTTCATAGGTTTTTTACTTACTGTATGTAACACAATATGAATGTATGTGGTATGGTAATAAACTTATGTAACATCTAGTAACCAATGTAATTTTTTTCTTTTTCGTTAAATTATACATATTTAAAAAAAAATACTTATACTGAAGATATTTCAAAGATCCTAGATTATGTTGTTCACATGATATTAACAAACACACAGAAAAACAATCACTCAGAAATATCTATATTTGTGGAAGTTATCAGGGAAACGGCTGTTCAGTGCATGAAACGTGTCAGCCATTTTGAAACGATAATGACCCGTAACTGTAACAGTTTGATTAATTTTGGAAATAGTATTCAATTGTAGAAATAGTCAATAAAGAGTATGTCAGATTGAAAGACTTTAGAGAAATCCATTGCTGAGAAAAAAAAATGAAATTCACATATTTCTCACCAATGAATTTCATCGAAAGCTGTAAATAAAAAATCTAGCAGTTTGGTAAATAATAGCCGCGGACACCTACTAGTCTGTAACAAAATAAAATCAGGTAAACTGATATAACAAAGTGCCAGTATGTTTTTGTTTAATCAGTTATGACTGCAATTATGATATAAAGCATATGTTTTCCTTTAATTGATTTCCAAGTTAAGCTCCAGATTTATTCATTAAGCAGGGCTTACGGAAGAACAAAGGTCTAATTTTTTTAATCAGATTAAAATCTTTCAGCATCAGCTGAACTGTACAGATTTGTGATATCTTGACAATCGCACACTCATATAAATATACCAACAAAAAAAAAGCCAAATTGGCCGGTTTCGGGTTTTGGACCATGGACTCCAGAATGTGAGGCCAAGACGTTACCATCTCGGCCACCTGAGTCAGTTTAACGGTCTAGTTGGATAAGCGCATGTAAAGCAATAGTGCTTTTTGTTATAGCTAACTCTATTTTAATATCCAAAGCCTTATAAGATCACAATAAAACAATAGGCTATGTTGTCAAGATAACTTTTTTTTATATATAAATTCTTTCGAATACGTATATTACCATAAAATAGGCACTAAATTGAGCATTACTCCGAAACAGGTCAACCGATTTTATCCAATATCAATAGACGTCTTCCCATGGACATTATAAATGTGTTTTCCAAGTTTCATGAAAATCCGAAAAAGCGTATTTGACTTATGGCGCGTACAGACACACGGACGGACAGACGGACAGACATTTTTCGTCTCACACACAATCTCATAAAGTACCATACTGGCACTTAATAATCTGTATTATAAAGAAAAGTCTATTTTTTGTGTCAAGTTATATTCTTTCTATGCTGTACCCTAAAATAGCATGAAGCGCCATTCTAATATTAGCATAAAAGAGACATTTATTTGCCTCATTGCAATGCAGTTCTCTGTGGAGTTTCATAAAACTTTCTCTTCATTGTTTCTAAAGAGAAAAAGACGAGGCGGGGGACTTTTACGACAATCATTACGTTCCACATTGGACTGGTTTATCCAAACAGAACGGAAGATTCGCCTTAGTGTCTGTGTCTGTATGCAGCCCGCAGCTCTTGATATATTAAGTTGCCAGGATGATGGCCGGTGAAACGTGAGTTGCAGTCAAAATGCGAGAAAACGCTGCTTTCAGTAAAACTGCGGTAGTTTGAAACAGCCACAACATTTAAAAATTCATCCATAGATTCATATTTTATTATAGGTAATCCCACGAGAGTTGGATTTATTAAGACTATTCCATGAATAAAATGTAACGGATTATATAAATAATAATTACTTTCGTGCTTCGTTGTATAAAAACAAAACTAAAAGTTGTGAGATCACGGCCTACTAAGAATCAACCATCCATGAATCGATTCGAGCCACCTTGGTAAAATCAGTGCTACCAAAGGAGCATATAAGACACAGTTAACGTCATTCAGATAATCTAACAGCAGAACAGAATAAAAGCACACGAACTGGCTTGCACAGAATCGAAATTGTGTTCTTAATCAATGTACATTTCTATTATTTCAATTTCCAAACAAGTTATGTTGCATAAAATATTATTTCATGCCGCTTAGTGGCAGCAGTGACTATTAATTACTTCACACTGATTCTTGCGTCTCCAGTAACTAGTAGCTGATTTTACCGCGATAAAATGCCATCCTCACGATTTCTACAAGAATATTGTAAGATAAACGGCCGTGATTGGTCTATATCCGAGGAATTGCTCAACGTTATTGGTCAATGCCAAACACGCGGCGTATGAGTGGGATAGTCAGGTTAAAAATTAGAGTTTGTGATAATACTAAAATTATGGTATAATTGTTGGTGGGAAGATGGCCTACTCTATCTTACAGGTTTATAGCTGTAGTTGTAAATTTAACTTATCTCTATTAAGATAAATATTTCGGTTGGAAAGTAGTAGCATTAATTTTAATCTATGGTTGCTGGTTGTATTTTTTCTTATTATTATTAAAAAACTCTTAATTACTTTTTTTATACAGGATTGAGGCATAAGTCATGGAACAATTTTGCTTCTGAAATTGTGGGACAATTTTAAATCTCTAAATATACATATGAAAGAGCGGGGTATGGAATGTAAGTATAATAATGCAGTTTATGGACACTAGATTTGGGATAGTGAAGGAAACAGACACCCATAAACAAACATACGCGACTGCATCGTGCCACTCTAATGTATTTCAGTAGTTGGAAGCATAAAAGCACACATACGCACTCCATGATCCCTTAGGCACGGACGGGCATCATTCCCGAAAGCTTCCCTCAGCTGCTTGTGGTATTTTTTGGCATTTCTCCCTCGGATAATAACTATTTTTGTGTAAGAATGTTGTTCACACCTTTTCATATCCAATCTGCACGGCTGCTGACTCGTAACTAGGTTACCATCGCCTCTCTTTGTATAACCGTACACAACAATGCTACCAAAGGATGTATTCATATACTAGAGATGTCACACTCTCTCGTGACATACCATGATACCATCTCTTTACTTTGAGAAAAGAATAGTTGCCATGACTTCTGCTCCATCCCTCGCATGTTATTTTATAGTTCACTAGCATGTGCCCGCGGCTTCGCCCGCGATAATTATTTCAAAAATTAAAAATTAAGAGCATAATAGTTAAATCATTATATTTATTAACACCTAAATCACGTGGACTACATACCATGATTAGATAGCGTAGCCTGGTAAAAGCTACCTCAGATTCGAGTTCCTTGGCCCAGAAAACCCCTGTATAGTGAGTTTCGTCCAAATAAAAGAAAGTTTGACCATATTTAGGGCTTACAACATTCAAGCGATCGCGAAAGTTTTATTTCCAAGGTATGAAAAAAATAGCCAAAGCCAACTGTAATTGATTTGACATTGAAATGTATAACTGAAAACTGATGCTTCGAAAACGAAAAAAATGCACTTTTTTTCCCGTTTTTCACTCATAACTCACGAACGAAAGCTAAAATTAAAATTCCGGCTTCAAGGTGCATTTTCCGACCCTTCAGCCCACCTATGTTTAAAATTTCAGATCTCTGTGTTCAGTAGATTTCGCTGGGCATCGCGGACAGACAGAAAATTCCTTTTATTAATATAGATAACATGAATTATATTGATACCTTCTCTAATTTGCCAAACTTCCATTTCATTTAATTCCAAACCCATCTGATAACACTGGATACAATATGTTCTGTGATTTTGTTTTGATAATTCTGTGTAAAAAGGGATTAAGTATACTCAAAAACACTTGATTTCTGGCATTCAAAATCGAAATTTTGCAAAATCCTTTCTTAGTGAGCACCTACATTATGAAACGAAGGTACTGTCAAAATTCCAAGTCTGTACCTGTTATAGTTTAGGCTCTACGTTGATTCCTGTCAGTCAGTCAGTCAGTCAGTCAGTCAGTCAGTCAGTCAGTCAGTCAGGACAAAGCCTCTTATATATAGAGAGAAGAGATAAAGCACATGACAATTATAATTGATAAATTTACAGTTAATTAACCCTGATATGGGGCAAGAAGGTAAATAAATAAATAGAACGTTTTGTTTTATAAGGGTATAAGAGCCAAAATCATGATTTTTCAGTTGATCATTTTAAATGGATCTATGTACTCAGACAAATACGAGTTCATTTCAGAAGGGTCCAAGCTCCAGGGAAAGCCACGTTGTAGCAATAAATTCCAAGATGTCCAGCACGTCTTGCAGTGGGTCTATGCCTTGTTTTATAAACAATCACGGTTTTGACACTTAGACCTTTATAAAACCAAACACTTCAAATATTATAAATGTTTGAAAAAAAAAGTATCGTTAGTAGAAGAGAAACGTCAGCAAGTTTATGGGAACTGTCAATACTCTAGTGCAATAAATTGTGGATTGTAAGCAGAATACTCTGAATCACGCATTATAAAAATGTGCATAGACCCCTTTTCTTCTACAGTAAAATTTCAAACCAGTACACTGCAATGGCTATGCACCTTCATTTCGAGGTGGATAACTTAGTGTGAGAGCTTATTTTACCTATTGTTACCATTATATCAGTTTTAACCAAAAAGTGACATTCCTTCTCCTCTTCCTTTGGTCTTCAAAATGGTCCTTTCATTATTCTCAGTCATCAAGAACTCAGCGATCATGAACGCAATCATGTAAGACTCATATTAGCTGTAATAAATTTTTATTTATTTTATTTTTATTTTACCTTCGTTAAACATAATAGGTCTACAATCATTGCTCGGGCACAGTTCAGCACAATAACAGAAAATATAATGAATATTGGAATGTCAAACCAAAAATTTAGAGAAAAGTTACTCTACATACAATGCATACACATTCATATATGCTACATACAAATTTACATGCCAACAAGGTAAATAGTACATATATAAATTAATAGTAAAATAAACATATTAAAAATTATAGATATATATGCGTTCATGAACCACAGATTATTGTCTCTGTTGGACATCACATGACTTGTCTGTCTGTGAGGTAGACCATTACGGCAAGTAGTCATAGGAGAGAGGTTCCATCTGGCGCTGTGAATTGAACTCCGGCTTAGCTCAGTTGGTAGAGCATTGACGCGAATAGCCAAAGGTCCTGGGTTCAAGTCCCAGTGTCGGAGGAATTTTTCTCCTATAATATTCTCATATTAAAAATGATGTATTTTTTAGATAAATGATACATATGAATAGCGAAAATGAAAAGCAAATATTAGGGTAATGTAAAATAAGTCATGCATTAGGTTGTATAAATTTTATAAGTTTGTTTCTTGATTCTGCATAAATTTAGTTCACATAGTTCAGGATGAGCTCTTATTAGTGAGTTGTATAATCTTGGGCCGAAATTTATACTGTGAAACTTATATGTAAACTTTATGTACGTATGTATATATATCGTGATCATAATTATCATAAATCATTAATCACAGTCACCATGATCATCATCATCGCAAACGTCATTATAATTATGTGGAATTTACTTTATATGTTCTTTTGTTCCAGGTAAGTACTGACAGATTCCGTAGTCGTTAATAGTTGCGCTGTTCAACTGTGGTGAGTGTAATCTTCATACCTAGTATTTTCTGGCTAAATTAATAAGGATTTGCATTTAATAACACCCGTTGAACTTCTATTCTATCTGGAGTTTTGATATCACTATCTTATTAGTGATTTAGGCCTCGTGGACAAAGTTTAACAAATATTACAGAAAACGGGGGCTATACAGTGAGTTCATACGGAATATATAAAATGACTAGACTTCGGACTTTTAGGTCGCTAAAAATGCTGTTTTAGGTACCTAAAATAGGCTCTAAAATGGGAAAATAGGTTCTAAAAATCGTAAAATAGTCTCTTATAAAATCGTTAAGTTCCCAATTTTCTGAAATATCTCAATTGCAATGCAAAATATTATATTTATTGAAGTCACCATCAATCATTAATCATGATAAAACACAGATATAGTCCTATGGTACACAGAATTATATAGACCTAGTTCTAGTACTAGGTCACTATAACAGGAAAACCTAATCCCTGCGCTCAGAAGCTACGCACGCTAGAATATTCCTCAGTGATTCAGAGAACTACTTTTTTTTTCCTGAATGTGGGAGTCGGGAGAAAAACACTACAATTTCTTAGGAATTTTTCCTTTATATTTAACAACGTCACAAATGTGTCATGTACTGCACATTCCGAGCTAAAAAAAATTAGTACGAACTGAAAATAAATGCTAGAATTTATAACAAAAAAATGACTTATTTTGAACTTTAGAGGAAAAACAAGCAGGAAGGCAATATTAGGCTCTAACGTAAAAATAGGCTATTTTAGGTCCTATAAAAGTATCAGTTTTAGGCATAGTCATTTATGAAACTTGCATACACAAGTTTTCATCCAAATATCACTTAAGGATTAAAATAGGTTTTTACCTAAAATCCGAAGTCTAAAAATGACTATAATAACTAAACGCCAACGCTTACAATACTTAACATTTATTATGCAAATAATAAGGAACGAGGGCCATCCATAAAGTAAGGTTCCCTAGGGCTGTTTACAGAAACAAAACACAACTGCAAGGAAATATTTACTCCAACAGATAGTGTTCAGCTATTTTCAACATATTCGCCACCGGAATTGAGACATCTGTCATACCGTGGGACCAACTTTTGAACACACATGTTGAAGAAGTCTGCCGCCTCGGATTTGAACCACTATGTGACAACCACCTTCGCCTCTCTGTCATTCTTTGTCATTTCCCGAAGGGTAGGAAAAGATTAAAATCACTGGGAGCAAAGTGCAGATTGTATAGTGGACTTAAACACTTCCCAGGAGGTCTCCTGCAAAAGTTCGGCTGGGAGGTGTTTCCACATCCACTCTACACCCCGGACTTCACTCCCGATGATTTCCATCTTTTCCTACACCTCACGAAATGACATAGAATGACAGAGAGGCGAAGGTGATTGTCACACAGTGGTTCAGATCCCAGGCGGCAAACGACACATGTTCAGAAGTTGGTCCAAGGTATGAAAAGTGTCTCAATTCCGGTGTGAATATGTTGAAAAATATCTGAATACTTGCTGTATCTGTTGCAATAAATATTTCCATGAAACTGTGTTTTGTTTCTGTAAACGGCCCCAGGGAAACTTACTTTATGGACCCGCCTCTTGCAATAAACAGCAAATATATATAAGTTACCGTTGCTGGTGAATTTACCGATAGTCTGGATCTCTCTTGGTATTAGCTACAAATACTATAAGCCTACCTACTGTACTTATTGTCAGACAAATTACTTTGGTTAACAACTGTTCAGTTCGTTGGTCGTTATCATTAATGGTTGTTCATTTGACTGAAACTACAAGTAAAAATAATTCTTTTTGTCTATTGTGAACCCATTATAACGTAGCCAACGGTAATATAAAGTAGAAAATTCATTATTTTTCTGATGAAGGGTATCCTACAGAATACGTTCATATATAGGGTGTTAATGAATAGCACTGAAATATTTTACCTGTGTATAGAGGGGACATAGACAAGCAGCTTTTATTGGTTTTTCTTCTATGGATTCAATTTTTCCTGTTACAGCATAAAATCTCCCAGGGCATGGCCGCCACTGACTTCTAACATTAGAAAAAAATTCAAAACAAAGGAAGTTCGCTGTTAAGACTGTAGTCAGTAGTTATGAATAAAAAAAGACTAATGCAGTGGCGACCAGTCATGTGATTAGTCTGTAAATTTTGCAGATTATGGACACACTAAATTATGATTGATTATGAAGTTGACGAATGATTAAGAGTGAGGTTTTCATCAATTTAATGAACATTTTAACCCTTTTTCGCTACATCATTGAGTTATGAGCACCAAATTGTAATGACTTTAATGCCCTGTAGCATATACATTTTACGTCATAGAGCAAAAATCTCCTAATAAAAGTTGCTTGTCTAAGTCTCCTCTATAATGCAGGTAAAATATATCTGTGTTATTTACTAACACCCTGTATATGGATGTTGTATATCTGGGATTTTATTTGAATTCCTCTTTGGCCACTAATATACCATAAGCATTCCTATCAGACGATACGCAAATGTCATACAGTTTTGCAAATGCAAACGTCGATACTAAAGAGTTTATTTCCATCTGCTAATCCACTCATCTGTTATTTTTTTCTCTCTCTATCTAGTCGGAGAACAGTGTTTTGTTATTATCTTCATTCATTGCTTTACTAATGTTTTGTTTTAGGTTTTAATATCTCTTTATCGATACCGCTATGATTTACGATGTCGATTAGGACAAAGCATATATATCGATCTTTATAAAAGCAATTCTATTCAGACAAAGCTCATACATTTTCAATTGTAATTCGGCGTGATAACTTCGCAAATAATGTTCTGATGTTTTCCTCTTCTTTATGGATTGAATATTGTTTACGAGGGAAATGTGTTCCAATCCGATTTCGATAATATTCTTTCGGTGAAAACTGAGTTCAAAACTCCCGTAAACAAAAAGTCCTGGTTATTAATTATCTGTGCTGTATATTAGAAAAACCTATTTTGAATGTTTACATGTTATAATAATGACTTCCTAGGGATAAAGCCATCACAAGCCTTCTCTTCCCCTGTATCACGTTTTAAAACATTTCAGCAAAAATTACAGATATGTTAGGCTACAATATAATTATATTGAACCCTTTCAAAGTTTAATAAAATCAGGTAATCTAATATAACAAAGTGCCAGAATGCTTTTGTTTAACCAGTGATCATTGCGATTATGATATGCAGAAAAGAAGTTATTTTTGCAATCGATTTCCGAGCTAAGCTCCAAATCAATTCAGTAAGCAGGGCTTACGGAAGAACAAAGGTCTAAAGTTTTATTAGCATATGTGAAGGACTATGTGTGTTATTTGTCATAGCTAACTATATTTCAACTTCCAAAGCCGTATACTGTATGAACACTATAAAACAATCTTGTCATGAGAACTGATTTGCGTTTGATAAATTCTGTTTAATATATCTAATATATAAAGTCGAATGTGTGTTTGTGGATATGTGGGTATGTATGTATGTATGTTCCTTATACAAATCTACATTTCTTTACCAATTTACACGGAATTTTGCACACATACCCAGTTAAGCCCGGGAAGTATAGCGGTCAACATTAAAATTCAAACAAAATACTCCTTCCCTTGAAAATTAGCCTATATAATTTCTGAGAATTTTATACTGAAAAAAAAAGAAATGCTGTTTAGTTCACATGACAACAGTGAATTGTTTACTGTGATGACATAGGGCCTTGGCGACTATATAATGCTGGACTTTAACGAATTATGATTCCATTGATGTAATATATTGGCGAAAATAATCACTGAAATTGAAATCCACGGAAATAAAGCACAGTGTGATGTAGTCACATAACTTTCTCTACCCTCGACATAAATATTTTCTCACTTCACATTTTGATGTAGAATAAGTCGTATTGCAGGGATAACTTAAGTGTGTGAGTATGCTATATCAGAAGTCTGTAAATAATCCTTTCCGCTGATACGTTATCCATAGGCTTTGTATTAGTTGAGATTTATCATAGGCCCTAAGCATGGGATGGAACATTTTGAGTCCTATGCTCGCAGTATATTATGTCCCGGGTTTTAGGGGAGGAAAGTATGAAAGTGATACTGCATTTCTCTTTTATTTCAGCCCCGAAACGGTTGTAACATGAGAATGAGAAATAAAATTTTCCGTCAAGCCAATACAATCTTATGTAATTTATGTTTGTTCTTATTTCAACCCATCCCAGGCATGATGTGTAGAAGCAACGGAATGCAGCATTCGACATCCTCTATGAGCCATAAAAAGCTATATCTAGCGTTTTCTGATGGAATAGTTTGATAAATCGTTTTCTTCATTTCAAGTTCTACATACATATTATATATAAGGACCTAGAGTTTCAAAATAGAAAGTCCTCCATAACTTAAGCTAATTTCAAATTAAAAAATACAAAACCCGGGCGACGCCGGGCCTTTTCAGCTAGTTACCATATAAAATAGGCTCTCCAGTAACAATTCACCGAAATGATCCAAAATCAATAGGCTTCGTCCCAAGGACGTTATAAATGCGAAAATCAGATAAAACTTACTCGAATTATCGCACGTCCAGATACACGGACGGACAGACATTTTCCCATCCACCACACAATCTCATAAAGTATCATTCTAGCGCTTAATAAATGTATTAATATAAGGAATCGCCAAATAAAATCATCCATGGGATGTACTACGTTTAAAATCGTTGAGAAATATTTCGGTAAAATAGCTAGTTTCCAAGAATGGCAATTTTAAGACACGGATAAAAATCCCAACATTTTACATTTTAAAGCTTTTTCTCATTATAAAGTTGAAAGCATGGATGGGTTTCAATATCTTCGAGACTTTCGAAAAACGGGTTTGCTACTGTGTGCGAATACCAGTATCGCTAGCAGCAATGGAGAATCATTCGAAAATGGTGGGATGTTTAGAGTTAAATTCTGTTGGAACCAATTCGTTGCATTGTGGTTTATTGAAGAAATTACATATATTAAGTTTCGAAAACCATCTTTTAGCAGTAATTATATCATCTACTCTTATACAATTCAACGGCCCTAAATAGCGTGCTTGCTCGCCCGCTTCGTAAGACATCGGGTATACTCGGCGATGTTCGTCTCTCGCAGTCTAAACTTTCATGACGACTACAAAATTAGGAAGGAAAACCGTTTCTTTATTATATAAGGCCTAAGTGAAATGAACACAATGAACAAATATTCTAATTTTATTTTTACTTACAATTTTCATAGCTCTTAACCACAAACATTTTTAATAATCTACCAGTGGAATTTTCTTAAAAATCCTGGAGTCAATGAATAATGGCGGGCGAAGCCGGGGGCAACAGCTGTAAAATATTGATGGTTTTATCTCTTGAAATATCGCTGATAATAATAATCCAAACAAACCATTCCTTCCCTTGAAACATTATATAATTTCTGAAAATTACACTGAATTGATCAAATAAAATTCACATCATATTCATGTCAATAAACAGTTGAGAAACAATATGTATTATGTGTTCACCCATGGCCTCCTTTATATGTTCTTTGGAACTGCATAATCGATTCTGATATAGTTTTCCCAGGGGGCGCTTTAAAGTCGGAATTTTAGCTGTTTCATTAATTATTAATGGCTTAGTTTATGAATGAATCGCGTGCAAGTGTTAATAAATATAATGCTTTAATAATTATTATTATGCTCTTAATTTTTAATTTTTTAAAGAATTATCGTGGGCGAAGCCACGGGCACCTCCTAGTTTTATACATTACTAGCAGGTGCCCGCGGCTTCGCCCGCGATTATTTACTCAACTGCCGGATGTTTTGTTCAAAATTTATTTAACAGAAAAATAATTAAAACATATTTATTAACATTGACATCGTTTTTACATAAATTGTAGGAATTGCATAATTTTTTCTGATAATTAGTATTAGCAATCTGATGCGCATTTGGGATTTTTTCCCAAAAATGTTTTCTTATGCGATTTCAATTGCTGTTTGCGTATTGCACTACTATACCTCGCACGTCGCTTTTTACCCTCACATGAACTTGAATCTGGAGACGGCCAATCCTCTGCAGCTCTTTTCTGTTCCATAATTGTTTTGTGTAACGCAACAAATCAATAGGCCTAAATAAAATGGAATCCTTTGAGTATACATTCCGAATAGGATACTTATTTCACGCTACGCTGTGTATAACATGCGACGATGATATCGCATGGTCCACAGTACCTGAACATAACGTATTTTAATGAATTATATCGATACCTGTGATCAGAACAAAATTTTCTCAAGCATGGAAATTATCCTATACGAATTTTGTATCCCATCGCTTGTACACAGCGAGCCGGGTAGGGGTTCAAATAAGAAGAAACATAAATTCCGGTAACATAAAATTGTATTGTCTTTGCGGAATATTTTATTTCTCACTCTCATGTTACCATAAAACCGTTTTGGGGATGAAATTAATAAAGAAATATAATATCCCTTTCATACTTCTCTCTCCAAAAACCTACGATACAATAATATATATTACCATACCTCGTATTGTTTTCTCTATGTCCAGGGTAAAGAAAGGTATGTGACTGCATTATTTTCATGGATATTGATAGTTCTCTAATTTGTAAAATTCTAGTCTCATTTTTTTCCAAACCCATCTGAGACCCACTGGCAACAATATGTTTTAATGTCAAATGTGATTTGGATTCGATAATTCTGTGTAAAAAGGGATTAAGTATTCTCAAAAACATCTGATTTTTGGCATTTAAAATCAATTTTTTTTTCAAAATCCTTTCTTAGTGAGCACCTACATTATGAAACGAAGGTACGTCAAAATTCCAAGTCTCTGCCTGTTAGTTTAGGCTGTACGTTGATTCCTGTCAATCAGTCAGTCATTCAGTCAATCAGGACAAAGCCTCTTATATATATAGAGATGTCAAGTTTCTAAAGCTACCTCTACTAATCTATATTAATAAAAGGAAGTGTGTGTCTTTCCTTCTGTCTGTCTGTCCGCGATGCCCTGCGTAATCTACTGAACTCAGAGATCTGAATTTTTAAACATAGGTGGACTGAAGGGTCGGAAAATGCACCTCGAAGCCGGAATTTTAATTTTCGCTTTCGTTCGTGAGTTCTGAAACTTGCATTTTTTGCGTTTTCGAAGCATCAGTTTCAGTAATACATTTCAATGTCAAATCAATTACAGTTGGCTTTGGCTATTTTTTGTCATACCTTGGAAATTGATTTTGTAAGTCCATCCTGGACGATTCATTTGTTTTTGCACTCCTTAACTAATTAGTGGTACATACGAACGTTGTTGCCGTGGATCGTAAGTTGACATTCCCACACGCAATCTTGTTGCTATGGGCGGTAAGCGTTTCAGGGCTGTTATGAATATAACGACACACCTCATTATACAAGCCTTTATGGACAAGGCCCCCCTCAGCACTAATATTCGGTTCCCATAAACAACAACAAATGCGAATCACTTTCTGAAATAAACATCAATCTTCAAGAATGTATATACATAATATTTTCAGGTAATATCACAATTAATATAATTAAATTGAATTAAATAATCATCGTGCAGAAAATAGCATGCAATACACGTGCCGTAAGCGCATTACGGATCTCGGAAAATTGAAAACACTCGGCGCGAGCGCCTCGTGTTTTCAAACTATTTCCTTGATCCGTAATCATGCTTACGCAGAGATATGAAATTTTCAACCTACACGGAAGAAGGATAATCAACATAGGCCTAAATATGGTCAAACATTGTTCGATTTGAACGAAACTCACTATACAGGGGTTTTCTGGGCCAAGGACCTCGAATCTGAGGTCGCTTTTACCAGATGACGCTACCTAATCGTGGAATGCACTCCACGTGATTTAGGTGTTAATAAATAAAATGATTTAACTATTATGCTCTTAATTTTTAGTTTTTAATTTTTGAAATAATCATCGCGGGCGAAGCCGCAGGCTCATGCTAGTGATTTCATATTTGTACATTATTTAAACGAAAAATAACAATTTATGAATATATTACATGTGAATTAATTTTATTTGTTTATGTGCTTAGTGAGATGGTATATAGAGAGTATATTTTCTTTGAATTTGCGAAATTTTTACAGTTTCTGATAGTGATCTTGAATAATCTACCCTTATGTGCACGAGACTGAATTTCTCACACAATATATAAACCCATGCCGGACTGCAAAGAAAATTTTACACAATGACTAGGCCCAAAGCTAATTTCTTTTACCTTATTGTGTAGTTCTATAAATGTGTCCACTATGTGTCTTAATATATTTAAAAAAAAGCTACGATGTTACTACCGGCAATTCAGTATAGAATTTCGTAAATTAATTACGTACACCGTTCTTCTTGTTTAAATCAATACACCAATACAAGAAGGAATATTTTGAATTGCGTATTACCAGTCCGACAAGCAACTGTATTAGAGAGCGTGTTCTAGAAAATCTGTTTAAAGGATTTATTCATTGTGAGATGATGTTGATAGGGGCACGTTTAGGCTTTAATTTAATAAGAAGAAATGAATTGTTGACGCGGGACGGATGAAGTCACATAATAAAATCAGTTTCAAGAATGGTAAATTTGTCCAGACTAATTAGTATAATTAAATCACTGTAGAAACATGGTTTTTCCTCAATTGTGAACTTGCAATCAACTCAAAGCGATGCTCACAAAGCTTTAATCCTTTGTGAATTAACTGTACTTTGTAACAAAACTTGTGGCGTTGCGAACCCTTCTCAGCTTTAATCGAGTTTAAAATGAAAAGTTATATAACTCTTTGAGTTGAACGCTTTTGTAATAATTTGATTATTAATTAGACTTCACCTCCCACGAAGAAACTTCTCTCTTCGTGTTTTATTTATGTTGTTTTCCGAGGACAGGTACCGTATTTTATGGACCATAAGACGCACTTTTTTACCTTGAAAACAGAGCCTTAAATGTTGGGTGCGTCTAATGGTCCGAAGTACAATAAAAAATTTAAAATAGTAAATATTGCCAAAATTCCATAGTTATAAAGAAGGTGTTGTAAAAGATAAGATATTTAAAATTTTGACACAGTCTGTACATCAGTGCACTTCTCACAATCATAAAGTGAGAGTAGCTGGAAGCCAGATATACAATGCGAAACGAAAGGTATGTTGAGTTCTTTTGTACGAAAGGAGTTGTCTCGCCGGGTGGTTCAAATGAAGGCAATGATCTCTGAACAACCTTATACCGTTGCACTTATTGCATGCTGAATTTAGGGTTAGAGGGTGTAAAAGAATTTTCAGTCTTATATGAGAAATCAGTTTAGTTGTTAAAATTTACGTGATGCCACCTGTAAAGAAGATATTTTCGTACAACGCAGGTTTTAAGTTAGAAGTGATTTACACCGATTCCATTGTGCAAGGTTATAATTTGTTTGTACAATAAAGTAGCCTATTTTATCCCCTTTTAAATGTTTGGATTAGAGTCACATTAAATTTCTTTTCCTTTAAATTTCCATCCCAAAATAAAGGTGCGTCTTATGGTCCGGAGCGTCTTGTAGTCCGTAGAATACGGTAATGCCAAGACAGGAGGATTTTATAAACTTACTGTAGGCCTATTATCTACGAAGCGCATCCATAAAGTAAGTTTCCCTGCGACCGTTTACAGAAACAAAATAAAATTTCAAGGAAATATCTATTGCAACAGACATAGCCAGTGTTCAGCTATTTTTCAACATATTCACCACCGGAAGGAAACATTTGCCATACCTTTTGAACAGCTGTGTCGTAGAAGTGTGCCGCCTGGGATTTGAATCACTGTGTGGTTACCAACGGAGCTAGAGAGATAATTATTTATGCAGTAGACTCTCGCTATTCCGGTAGGTATCAGATCGGGGTAGTGCCGAATTAGAGAAATCGCCGGATTATTGGAAGATTTTTAACAAAATCACTTGAAATGCATAAAAGTTCTGTTTTATTATAAATTAGCTTAAAAGGCCCGGCATCGCCCGTGGTTTTTATTTTGTAATTGGAAATTAACTTATGAAGGACTTTCGATTTTTAAATTCTAGGTCCTAATATAGGTATTTATAATTTGAAATAGGAAGAACGACTTATCACACTCAAACTATTCCCTCAGAAAACGCTTGATATAGTTTTTTTTATGGCTCATAGAGGATGTAGAATTTTGCATCCCATCGCTTGTACACAGCAAGCCTGGTAGGGGTTCAAATAAGACTAAACAGAAATTCCTGTAACATAAAATTGTAATATCGAGGCGGAAAATTTTATTTCTCACTCTCAAGTTACCATAAAACTGTCTCTCTCCAAAAACCTGCGATATAATAATATACACATTACCATGCCTCTTTTGTTTTCTCTTTGTCCAGGGTAGAGAAAGTTATGTGACTGCATTATTTTCGTGGATTTCATTCTGTAATATTTATTTATAACATGAATAATATATTGATAACTTCTCTTATTTTTCAAACTTGCATTTCTTTTTTTCCCCCAAAACCATCTGATACCACTCTGGCAACAATATGTTCTGTGATTTTGATTTGATAATTCTGTGTAAAAAGGGATTAAGTATACTAAAAAACATTTGATTTTTGGCATTTAAATCAAGATTTTTCCAAATTCTTTCTTAGTGAGCACCTACATTATGAAACGAAGGTACTGTCAAAATTCCAAGTCTCTACCTGTTATAGTTTAGGCTCTACGTTGATTCCTGTCAGTCAGTCAGTCAGTCAGGACAAAGCCTTTTATATATAGAGATAATATTATTTAAAAAACGGTAAGAAAAATAATTTCGATGTAGCCTAATAATACTGCATTAGAATCAAATACGCTTCAGTTATGTTTTAAAATTTGTTGAAACAAGGTTTTATATGGTTATACAGTGAAATTTCCCAATAGCGGACACCGCCGGGGAAAAATTAAATGTCCGTTATTAAGAAGTGTCCGCTATTTAGAAAATCGTTGGTACAAAAAAAAATCTTATTCAACACTGTAGTTTACAGTACAGTACAGTAGACAGTGAGATTGTGAGATTGTTTTCGGTCAAGAAAATTTATACAAAAAGGTCTATGTATACAGTAGTATCAAAACTAAAGTTAAATTGTAGAAAAAGTTTGTACAACAATACAGTACATGCATTTTAAGGAAAATTCAATTTATTCCGGAATTCTATGACATCTATCACTACCACTTCACATTACCCAAAGAAATATAGAAATATTGATTGTTTAGAATTCAGTTTAATTTACAACATTCTTTTTCTTTCACGCTGTCCGTTATTTGGAAGTTTTAATTATTGTTGGGAGATACATTTCAGTGTCCGGGTCCGTTTTTGAGAATGTCCGCTATTTGGAAGAATTTTATCATAAGGGCCAATGTTATTTTGGAGGGGTATTTTAAAATGTCCGCTATTGAGAGAACTCCGCTATCGGGAAGTGTCCGTTAAGGGAAGCTTCTCTGTACTAGTACAGTAAAAAGAAACTTAAACATAATCTTGTCTAAAAACAACGCCAGTCTGCTGAAGGGTCGGATTAGCGAAGCGCCGAACTACAAAGATTCTACAGTATTTATATTTAAATATTTATATCTATAAAAATCTTAGCCACACGCTGTAGATTAAGTGTACAAAGAATATGTAAAAAAAAGAAAGTTCGCCACTGTATAACCTCCCTTGGATTCTCTGAACATCTTATAATCAGGGCCCGGATTTTAATGACATGTCATCTTTTTATTGAAGCTGCATAAACATTGCCAACTTGTAGATAAGTCCTAATATGACCTCTAGATTATAGAAATGCATTTTTTTAAGTCATTTTTTGTCATTTTATGCATTTTTATATTTTTAGGACATTTATTTCAATTTTAAGTCATTATTTTGTCATTTTCTTGTCATTTGCTTCCTTATTTAGTCATTTTCATATATATACATTGATTATAACTCTTTTTCGTCGCTAGCGGTTCTCTCTTTGAAGTGTTGTTTGTTTAATGCAAGAAGAAAAAGTGTTGTCATGTCTCAGTCAGAAATGAGAATTATGAAACCCCAAAATTTTTTATTATATTACTATCTTTATTAGATTGACTTAGCACCAGAGTCTGCCACCTGCTTGGATTTGAGAGTGCAAACTACTGTTTACCCTCAATAAACAACAATATAATCCGGCACACCACAAAAGGATGTGCCGAATTTTGACTCACCAGTGCCTCAGTGCCAGTATAAATTTCCCTGAGAAAAGAACATTCATAACATTACAGTTATTTACAGTTTTTACAATTATGTACAAACTAGTCAATAACTCTGTATGTACAATAATAATTTTTTAAAAATAAAATATCAGTTTTTAGGTCATTATTTTATAATTATGAAGTCATTTTCTTTAAATTTTAGGGTCATTTTATAGGTCATTTTAAAACAATTTTAGGTCATCAGAATCCGGGCCCTGCTTACAATAATGTCGTCTTTGCATACACAGAAAAGAGCAGCTTGAAGTGTAAAATGAGCGAGCCATACCACAATAGCCGTATTGCGTGCTCTATTGTCATTATGCATGGAGTGTTCTTTCACCTCCACGCACTGAGCTGGTTGCATAAGCTAGAGCTCAACAGGCGAGGTCAGAATATTGCCAGGTTTGGCCACCTCTGTTCTGTTCGCGATAAAGTCACAGCTTAACCGCCATTATACCCTAGACTGGCCGTGCATTTCAACACTTAGTGAAACCATTAACATGCAACAATGGCAACAGGCAGTTATCAAATGCTGTAATGTAAGATGGTCGGGATAAATTAGATACAGACAGATATATAATGAACCATAGATTATTGTCTCTGTTGGACGTTACATGAGAATATTATAGGAGAAAAATTCCTCCGACACTGGGACCTTTGGCTATTCGCGCCAATGCTCTACCAACTGAGCTAAGCTGGAGTTCAATTCGCAGTATTGTCGATTGTAGAATACTGCTTAGAGTACTCTATATTCATCACCTATCTATATTAATAAAAGGAAGTGTCTGTCCTCCGTCTGTCTGTCTGTCTGTCTGTCCGCGATATCCAGCAAAATCTACTGAACGCAGAGATCTGCAATTTTAAACATAGATGGACTAAAGGGTCGGAATGTGCACCTCGAAGCCGGAATTTTAATTTTCGCTTTCGTTCGCGAGTTGTGAGTGAAAAACTGGAAGAAAACGTGATTTTAGCGCTGTCGAAGCATCAGATTTCAGTAATACATTTCAATGTCAAATCAATTGCAGTTGGCTTTGGCTATTTTTGTCATACCGTGGTAATAAAAGCATCGCGATCGCTAGATTGTTGTAAACCCACGCTGGTCGATTCATTTGTTTAGAATGTCAAGGCCCGTATACATATGAAATTTTCAACCTACACGGAAGACGGATAGGCCTAAATATGGTCAAACAGTGTTCGATTTGGACGAAACTCACTGTACAGGGGTATTCTGGGCCAAGGAAATCGAATCTGAGGTCGCTTTTACCAGGCGACGCTATCTAATCGTGGTATGTAGTCCACGTGATTTAGGTGTTAATAAATATAATGATTTAACTATTATGCTCTTAATTTTTAATTTTTGAAATAATTATCGCGGGCGAAGCCGCGGGCACATGCTAGTAACAAATATAAGAATATTAAACCGAACTAGTAAATTCGCTTGGTTGGTAGGTATATGGTTATTTAACGACGGGGATGTACTGCGACTTAGGCCTGTGACCGTCGCCGGTATGCCGGAATTTTGTCCCGCAGGTGTTCTCTTACATCCCAGTGAATCTACTGACATGGGCATGTCACATTTATGTACATATAAATGCCATCAACCTGGGCCGAAATCGAACCCGCAACCTAACTGCGCAACCCAGGCCGATGTAAATTCGTTATCTTGCTAGAAAACTAAACTAAATGATTATCAAAATGAAATTATATGAGACTGTAAAAAAAAATAGGTAGCCTATGTATGTATAGCACCCTGTATTTTCAAAGATCTCTGCAGTTATTAAACTTATAAATCCTGTCTATTGTTTGAAAACAAAGGGATCTGAAGAACAAAAGAGAGCCAAGTTTTCTCATTAAACTCGTTTTTCCGAAGCGAACAAAGAACAAGGAAGAGGGACTAGAACAATAATGAAGGTCACGGCATTCTTCATTCACAGATGCCCCGATAGAGCACAAAAAGGGAAGATAACATAAATTCGTCTACTGTAGAGATTTATCAGTCAAAAAAAAGTATTTTTAGAACACGCTCTCTAAAACAGCTGTTTGTCGGACTGCTAACACGACGAAAAATTGCATTTTAGCAACCAAGGCCGCTAAAGTCGTCACAGCAAACTATAAACAAAACCCAGGTGGCATTGACCAGTCACACCAACTTCAACATGTATCTGAGCATATATTTGGTCATAAAACAATAATTTAAAGTCAACATGTTTCTTTATGATAATCAGAAACTTTACCAGGGTTTTTCGTAAAAAACGGTAGTCTAGTTCATCATATAACAAATATAAGCCAAGGAATTTTAACATCTTGGATCACAAGAGAAAAATTGCTTACCATGGATGCATCAGCATTTAAATGCAATAATATATTCCTTCTCATAATACTCTGCTGCCGTGATGTTGTTGGCAGTAGCTTCAATTCAATGTTTATGGCTTGGATTGAAATTTCTTCGGGATTATCACTCATATTTTTAACAAGCGTTTCATAAATGCTAGTTAGTATGCATTATTGTTTACAAACGATTGATATATAATGCATCTAACCGCATTTCGTATTGGTACGTACGGTTCATTGTGGTTCTGCGATTCAGGTGGCTGTGGGAATATGACGTTAACAAATGGCTGACTACCTTTCTGTATAATTCATTATACGGTATTTTGGTTTCATTTCATAATTTAGAGAGCTTTTAATAAAAAACGATAATGGGAGAGCTGTGTATTGATCAGAAAAATTTGCACAATTTCAGATACGGTATGTTTTTTTTTCAATTAGTGATTAATGATTTTAAGCCTGAACAGTATTTAATGATTAATCTTTAATTCAAGGCATTACTTTCATAAAAAAAAGTGTGAATACTTTCAAGTGAAAAAAGTCACAGTTCTATTCTGTGATGATGAGGGCCCGGATTTGATGACATGTCATCTTTTAACTGGAATATCACGGACATTGCTTACTGTACAGATATTCTGATCATGACTCCTATATTATAAAAATACTGATTTTTACGGTAATTTTTGGTCATTTTCACCAACTTTTCATTTTTAGGGCATTTTAAAAAAATCAATGTCATTATTTGGCCATTTTATGGTAATGTTTCCCATTTCGTATTTTGAGGCAATCTTTCGAGTTTAAAATAATTATTTTCTAACGATTTTCTCATTTTGTGTTTTATCTTGCATTGTAGCCTATGAGTTTTTGTGCATTTACTCATACTTACACTGAATATTATCGGAACTCTAAATAAGCATTAATAAATAAATCTTTCTTAATTTTAATTTGGATGTAGAAAGACGGAGTTTGCATTTAACTGTATATACCAATTAACTAATTACAAGCCTATAATTTGGACAACAACATAAATTTAGAATAGACACAAATCTGACGAATAAACTAGTATTTTCATACAAATTGTTTAGTTACCGGTACTTTTGTTAGTTTTCGGATTTTTTCCTGTTGTATTTTTATAGTCACTTTTTAGCCCATATTTTAAGTATTTAATAGGTCATCAAAATCCGGGCCCTGGTGATGATAGAAAAGTAGTACACTTTAGTTATATTTTACATCCTCTCAGTCCTTTTCTTGAAGCCAAAAGATATTCGAAATAATTACATATGACACAATGCTATTATTAAACAAAATAATATTTTTTGCCAACAGCGATCCATGCGTTCTAGACTATAAATGTCTGTATCTAAGAATATTATAGGAGTCAGTTTGATAATGTAATTCAACCTAAAAATGAAATTAAGGCCAATAATAGTAAGTTACAAAATGAACACACAGTTATAAAATTACCAGTAAACATTTATATTTATTGCATGGTATTTTTTATTCGTAGGTTTAATTAGACTGCCAACCGTCAAAGCATATCTGACAATAAAAAAATTAGACTTTAGAAGAAGATAAACATTAAGAAACAAATACGTACACCTACCTAGGAATGTAATCATATAACAGATACACGTAATAGAACCCGCGACCTTCCTGAATCAAGCAACTGGTTCAAGGGAATGTGTATTATGTATTTAAATCCTACGGATAGCTGTTTTTCCGTCTATAAAACTAGCTTCCACCCTCATGCCATAAAGAGCAGAACAAAACACACTCTTAATTCTTGTTTAGTCTGTTGTCGCGATGAGCATTAAGTTTTAGAGTAAACAGACCGAGCTTAGTGAAAACACTGCTGTATTTGAACAGAGAACACGAGGTCAGATGGGAAATACAAAGTCAGACATATGTGAGCTTCAGAACCCAGTTCATATCACAACAGTGTAGAAAGAGATTATTAAATGAAGATCTTGGTCAAGTGTAGAGAGAGAGAATTTTTAACAAGCGTACTTGTCCAGCACTGCTTCCCTGCATTGCGGGTTGCTTATTAATTCAGGGGACTTCATCTCTATTCCACTTCTTACCTTACCCTCTCCTGATTCTCCTTCTCCCTCTCTTTTCCTATCTCCCTCTCTTTTCCTATCTCCCTCTATCTTTCTCGGCCTCTTACACAGTCTGCCAAACTCCCTAAGAGAGAAAAATCATGATGCTTCACCTCTTGTGTTGAATTCCCTAATATGAGGGTCGTCCAGAAGATAAAGAACAATTTGGCATAGCTAAATAATAGCGAAAGATATCGACACAAAACTTTATTTACAAAGATACAATAGAGTACGATTACTTCCACAAAGTCTCTGGCCGTATAGACTTAACCCAGCCAGCGAGCTTTCTCGTTACAGCATGCGCAGACTCGTATGCGCATAGGTCAGTGAGCCACTGTTGAGTTCAGAGTGAAGATCGCACTGGCAATACAAATACTATAATAGTTGAGTGGAAGAATAATGCCGCAGCGAGACAACGCGTTGAGTGGGATAGAAGAGCGGGACCAATCAGGGTGCAGCTACCTCCCCTAGGCAGGAACTGTGACACTCTCTCTTAATGTACGTATAGTCACCGCTTTTAAAGGATCCTCAGGCGGCAACCCTCTAATACAGTATCTCAACCCCACCCCTGACCAAACCCTCCATAAACACCTCCATAAACATCTTGGGGTTGAAAAGCCGAAATGGAAGGAAGGGAAATGTTGCGCGTGCCTAAGCATAAGATGCGCATTGTTGCCACAGTTTAAAAGCCTTGCAGCTGATTTCCACAAATCTGGAGAAACAACACAAGTGACATTGCAACAAGGCCTGACCTGGTGGCAGGGACCACCGCATTTGTTTAGGGGTGGGTAGACCCTAATAATCTTTTCCAGATGAGGGAAGTGGTCAGACTTAAAAGCGTTCCGCTCGCTTTGTAGCCGACTGGGGTTCGTTTGGGCGCGATGACTATACGTAATAGTCCAGAGACTTTGTGAAAGTAATCGTACTCTACCTTACTCTGTTTCTTAACGCAATCGCCATTGCTCAAGACATTTATTGTAACGTGGTACCAGTGTTCCAATGCCAATGTTATACTCTTCTACCGCCAAAGACCTAAGCCTTACGTTTCTGCCAAGAAGACAAGGAATAAACGCAGAGGCCTATTGTGCAACTTTTCGACTACGGCGCGCTATCCCCCCCCCCCCAAAAAAAAAAAAAAAAAAAAAAGAGACGTGGAAAGTTGTCTGAAAAGATGTTTTTGATTCACGGCAACGCTCGGCCTCATTGGGCTGCTTAAACACAGGGACAACTTCAACGTTTTAAGTGGAATTTTTTTTTGACATCCTCCTTATAGCCCTGACCTGGCACCCAGCAAGTTTTTGAACCGATGAAGACCTCAAAGCGGCAGTGACATCCTCGCTCAGGTCTTTGGCGGTAGAAGAGTATAACCTCGGCATTGAAAACCTGATACCACGTTTCAATAAATGCCTTGACAGCAATTGCGATTATGTAGAGAAATAGAGTAAGGTGCTGTATCTTTGTAAATAAAGTTTCGTAATGATATCTTTCGTTATTATTTAATGATGCCAAATCGATCTTTACTTTCTGGACGACCCTCGTAAATCTTCTCACGTATTCACTGAGATCTGATACAAAGATTATTTCTTGCTACAGTATAAAGGGAAAAATGCCCGACGGATACAGAAGAATAGCAGTTATACGAGAATAATAAATTAAGCGAACTGTAAAGATTCCTTTGAGTGCATGCATCTGGTGCGTATCATCTAACAGCAATTCGGAAGATCTTTGAGCCTTAATAAATGTAGTATAGCTAGGATCACAAATGAAAATTTATTGCCCCTGAAACCTTGTGAACTTCCTTTTCTCCTTACAGGGAAATAATAAGTTATATGCCTTGTAAAAATATTGTTTTTGCACTCCTTATCTAGTAAGTGTTTCTTACGAAAGTTGTTTACATGGCTCGTAACTTGACATTACCACACGCAATCTTGTTGCTAGGGGCGACGGGCGGAAAGTGAATTGTTGCTAGGGGCGACAGGCGGAAAGTTACTTTACCGCCCGCAAATGCTTATTTGCGAGCAGAAATGACCAAGGCCTCCCCGCTTTATAAATATTCGGTTGCCATAAACAATAACAAATGCGAATCCCTTTCTGAAATAAGCACCATTCTTCAAGTCTGTATTCCATAATATTTTCAGGTAATATCACAATTAATATAATTAAATTGATATAAGTAACCGTCGTGCAAAAAATAGCATGCAACACACGGACCGTAAAGGCATTTACGGGTCTCGAAAACTTAAAAACCCTCGGCTGCGCCTCGGGTTTTCAATCTGTTTCCTCGACCCGTAAACGTGCCTTTCCGCCCTTGTGTCGCAATATACTATTTCGGCCTTATACCCTCTACATGTTTTACATAAAGAAATCTTTATATAGTAGCCTAACCCTTGGCCTATTTGCTTACACAGTGTTACATGCATACAACAAATTTCAAAGCTAAAAACCTATGTAATGTAATTTCAGCAAAATGTTTGAAAATGTCTTCAAATTAGAGCACTGTTCCATAATTAAAATATTTAAATCTTGCGAGTTTATATAGCAGGGATGGCCACAACGAGGCACGCGAGCCGCATGCGGCTCTTGAGCCAATCTCTTGCGGCTCTTGAAACCATGCTAAGACTAAATATGATACAGATTTTAAAAAGTATATAATTATTAAGTTTCTGGAAGAAACAGCCGCTGTGAAATATTTTGGTATTTTTATTGATCAACACCTTAAATGGTCTCACCATGTTAACTACATCTGTAATAGACTACGCAGAACAATTCATAAATTTGTCATTTTACGCCACTGTATGCCCATTACTGTTTTACGTTCCGTTTATCTAGCACTTTTCCAGTCCATTATTCAATATGGCATTCTCGCCTGGGGAGGATTAGCGAAAACTACCCTTAAGCCCCTATGCCTTTTACAAAAAAGAATAATAAAAATCTGTCTAAGAAAACACATTGATTACCCAACTAGCCTAATATTTTCGGAATTTAATGTTTTAAGTTTGGACCAAATTTACAAATTTTCTATATTAAAATATTTTCACAAACATCGTATAAAATACTCTTCCAGTGATCATATCTACAAAACTAGACGAAATACTAATTTACTCCTATTAGAACCCAAATGTCTCACATCGGCAGGATTAAAGCATATCATTAATTTTGGACCGCGCTTCTATAACTCAATTATCAGAAAATATCCTGATCTCTCAGCATACTCCACTGTTCAATTTAATAGAGATGTAAAGAATTTTTTGTAATTTTTTAGTTTTTAAGTAATTTTTGTTTCACTCCTTTTATGTATTTATGTTTAATATTTTTTTTACTTTCTTTTTTATTTAAGCGCATTTCTTTGTCTCTCCTCTTTCTTCACTTTGATAATTTTGAAACGGCACCCGAGCACGAGCAGTCTTGCTCATTCGGGTGTATTACTAAATTTAATACTTCTTGTGAAGACGTAGCCTATATTTCTTTTCCTCTTTTTAAATAGTAGTTGTAGTTAATTTTGAATTTTGAAAATTGTTTTATTTTACTTGTATAATTATGTATTTGTAGCCTATTTGTATTTGCAATTCTATGTAATAATTATAATAATAAATAAAATAGATAAAGTAAAATAGATAAAGTAAATATCATTTAATGCAAACATATTACGAGGAAGTGAAAAACTTCTAATCGTAAATAAAGACTTTCCTACTTTTAAAATCCAAACAGAAGAGATTCTTAATTGTTTCGTTTCCTGTCAAACGTTTCAATAATAACCAACAAGCAAACTGACTGTCCAAACCCCATTGTACGATGCTCCGTTGCGAAGATTAAGTTACTGCTTATTCTGCAAACCTTAAATCAGTTTGTTCATTGTTCTGCTCTGTGATCTGAGTAGAACGTCACATGATTATTTTATCCATTCATAAGCAATCTATTTTGGAATGCTTTTAAAACAAGTCTGCCTGCCGGCTTTCAGTTGATGTCTCTACGTGACAGAAGACTGTGTGTATTGCGGTACGATAACATAATTTTTTTCAGTCAATATGAGTGAAGTGTGGAACTATTTTCAAATAGACCCTCATTGTGATAATCGCGCAATGTACCTATTTATTAAGTGCCAGTATGGTACTTTATGAGATTGTGTGTGGGGAAGGAAAATGTCTGTCCGTCTGTCTGTCTGTCCGTCCGTGTGTCTGTACGCGCGATAACTCAAATACGCTTAATCGGATTTTAATGTAACTTGGTATATACATTTGTAATGTTCATGGAAAGAACCCTATTGATAATGAACCAAATAGGTTGACCGGTACCGGAGTAAAACCCAATTTAGTGTATTTTAAAAGCGCGATAACTCAAATACGCTTTATCGGATTTTCATGAAACTTGGTATACGAACTTATAATGTCCCTGGGAAGAAGTCTATTGATATTGGACCAAATCGGTTGGGCGGTACCGGAATAATGCCCAATTTAGTGCCTTTTTTATGGTAACATATCACAAAGGCGCGGATAACTCAATAACGCTTTATCGGATTTTCATGAAACTCTGTATACGAATTTATGACGTTCTTGGGTACAAGCCTATTGAATTAGGGCCAAATCGGTTGACCGGTACCGAAATAACTAGTATATGAATATTAATTTTGTAATGAATATTCTTTCATGGCCCTCAGTGTATTAAAAAACGTAACAAATTGCCAATCGTAGGCCTATATTGATATTGTTAGCAACTTTGATTGATTTGTTTCTTCATAACGATGTCACTGTGGGCTAAATAATGTAAATAAACGATTTATAACAACTAGCTGTTGAATATTGATATTATATTGTGTATTCTATGGTTATGTAGACTACCGATATTTACATTAGGTTATATTTTAATATGAGTATTTTTTATATTCGTTTCTGTGCAGCAATATACCTAATGTAATTCCTGACAGATTTCATATTGACTTTTTATTCATTCATAACCTTTAAGGCTACTTAAAATTGAAACAGAGATATCAGCGAATCGTAGGCCTATTGCATCATTATTATTATTGCCAGCACATTTTGGAGTTTAACTCGGAGATCTATTACAAAATAACTATTATGCATGGGCCTATCATAATTGCGTTTATCGCTGATTAAAAAAACATACTGGCACTTGGTTATATCAGTTTACCTGATTTTATTGAAACTGGAAATGTTGACGGTATCGAGGAAAAAATCATGTATCGGTATCGAGTATCGAGAACATCTGGTATCGACCCATCCCTAGCTCTTAGTATAATAATTATGTACGATATTCTTTCCATGTAAATTGGTTGCAGAAATGAAGAGAATGTCGTTATCGCGTTTCGATTCGCAACTCCGATAAATACACAACGCAAATAAAATCTTACACTCACGTAACTTCTGTATCCTAAGCATGTACTTTTCTCACTTTACATTCTGATATAGATACCGTGTTGCAGAGAGTGCGTATTCAGTTGATTCAACCTGATGCAAAGCTTCATAGTTCAACTGACAATACTGAGTTTCTACAAACAGTTGGGTGACTTATCATAAAACCTTCAGCGAATTTTTACAGAACTATGTTTTGCTCTAAGTAAAAGAATCTCATGTAGAAAATGTAAACATAATCATTAGAGCCGCGAAAAATAAAATGTTCTTAATGTAAAGTGGCATTAAAAGTGAGAGAAAGTCGTTGCAAATCTTCGTGTCACATCCTCAGTAGATACCTAACCCAAATATTGAATTTTGTTTTGATACTGTGTTTCGTTCTTGAGCTAGATTGTTCATACACATGCACGGACCAGCCATTTCATAATTACGGGTGGAACGTTCTAGCAAATTATAAAAACTATTTTTGTTTATTACATATCATAAATAATAAACTGGAATTGGTTCTTCACATTCTGTAAAATTTACAATGCCTTCTCCTCCACACGACGTGCAAAGCATTATTTTAAATTTATTTTAAATTTTTTAAATTTGTTTTTCAAAATCTGTTTCGGATGGGACATAATTTACAATTTACAATTACATATACATAAAAAGTTGATACACCACCCGAAGAAGCAGAGCTTGTGTTCGGGGGTGGTTCAGTTCTATATATGAGAAAAACTTATACTAAATAATTACTTAAAACAATACAAAATTTAGAGAAGTATGACAGAACATAGGCGTACCGAGGGGAGGGTTTTGGGGGTTTGAACCCCCCCATTGATTAAAAAAAGGAAAATTATATGATTTTTTAAAGTCTGCCCATAAATTACTTAATACAAGTATAAAGCGTGGGAAGCTTAAAACTCGTTATTTTGCATCTTAATTTTTAAAATGTTCCGGGGAAGGGCCCCCGGAAGCTTAAAACTCGTTATTTTGCATCTTTATTTTTAAAATTTTCCGGGGGTATTCCATACCCCCCAGACCCCGCGGATGTTATAACCCCCCCATATGGTCGGCCTGGTTACGCCTATGTGACAGAATACATGTATAAAAGGTTAGAACATGTTCTTTTTTCAATACAAAGGTACGAGGTAATACAATATTAATACATAATTTATTTGTTCAAATTTTAGTAAAAAAACAAAAAAAAATTAAGTTCTATCCAAATTTTAAATTTTAATATGAAAAAAGTTATAACAGCAATAGTAGAAAACAGAAGTCATAATTATATACATTTTCTAATTTTAGACCTATATTGTTTGTTGTTTAAGCTATTTAGATCAGGATGGTTGGTAATATATGAATTGAATAGTCTTGGGCCAAAACTTGAACAGTGCTTAGCTCCAGCAGTTGTAACATTTTTCGGTTACACTGATTTTAATTATGCAAAACAAAAGCTCATTTTCTGTTCTGCTATTATTGTTAGGGTATTAATGCTTTCATTAAGGAAGGTATGGGGGATTAAATACAAATGATAAACTGTTTCCAGGTTGTCAGAACATTTATTTAATTCATCACTAATAATTTAACAAAACTATCACTGTTACGGGTGGGACAAAAATTCCCTTGTTTGTTATTTTACCTAGTAATTAACCACACATATTTTTTTTAAGTTAATCTTATACCAAATTGTACCTTAAGATGTATATTTTCTCAAGTGAAAATGGACATGGCTGATTACTCTTGACTACTTGTTATTAAAGAGTGTTAAAATCTAGCTAAAAATGGCAAAAAAAAAGTAACTCAACGCAATAAATAAGTAAATCGACAGATTTTACACATGAAACCACTTCAGATACACCTTAAGTCCTTCAAATTCAGAGAATTTGAGGTTTTAAACTTATTTTTGAACACCCAATTACAATAATTTTATAACTTCTCATCTTTGAGGGAAAACTTCCCATATTTTATGAAATGGCTGAGACATGTTTCTGAAAATAGCATTTTTGGATCCAGGATACCTCAAAACTTGTATTTATGTCAAATCTCAACCTAGAATTTCGGGATCGAACACAATATTTCCTCTACGTGTAGTATCTATGATACGGGCAGAGGAACTACAGATTCATCAATTCCTCAAAGAAGAAAGAAGGATTTGTGAACATAGGTGCTTGGAATAAGAGTATCTACAAACTAACCAGTAAGATGTGATGCAATTCTCTTGCCACTTCAATCTTTACCTACTACAGTAGTCGAGCAGCAGAAAATTCAGAGACCAACAGAAGAAAATATCATTCGAGTGTGAAATTCTGTACCTCTGAGTACACATTCACCATCCAGATGGTTACATTTCTGTCTTCATGTTATATTCATGGCTACTTTTATTGGATTGCTCTGTCGCCTCTCTCTTCCTCGTTGGAGACAGAATCATATTGTAGAGTGTCAAGCTTCTGAGGCTGTGTAGTTGTGACCTTTTGACCTGATAGAGCCCCACGTTTCCGAGCTGGTTATATTAGGTTTGTTCGCAAAGCAAATCCGTAACTGCTTGAGAATTGGTTGTACTGCGCATGTCCAGTATGTAACTTACCCGTGATTTTCACTTTGCGAACGGTTAGAAGAATTTGGAATCGATAGTTTCTGCGTTTAATCGATATGATATGCAAATAAAATATATATTTCCCTTTAACATGTTATACATGCAATATACATCGGCAATATAAACTATATTTTGGGAAACTTTTAATTATCTTCCATTATTCATACATATAAGTAGCCTATGCTTATAAATCTGGAGCAAGGATTTGGAGGGAGAAGTCAGGCGTGTGAAAATAGGTTACTGCGCATGTCTCTGATAACAATTCATGGTAGAGCCTGCAAATTTTTCTTATAGTACAGAAACTGTCCGTGAGAGCTTCGCGAACAGAAGATTGAAATCAGAATCACGGATTCTCGCTTTGCGAACGCTTGTGGAGAAAGAGCGCATGCGCGAACGATTAGTTCCTGGTTTCTGACTGCTTTGCGAACAAACCTATTATGTAATACTGTTAGGTCATTCTAAAAGGAACTGTCAGATGATAATTTCTCATGGGAATGCCAGGAGCTGCTTCGAAGGTGAAATTTATGTGCCAATAATTCCATATATAAAATGGTTTTTAATCACTAATTATACTTGCTTGCTTGCTTACTTACTATATGGCAATAGACAATTGCTAAGCAAGCTAAAAAAATTATTATTGAATCCGGTGGTTCATTGCAGCGCTTACATTTAACCCTCTTTTGTGCTTTCTCCATCCTACCATCCCTCGCAAATCCTGTTTCCCTTAAATATATTATATCTTCCTCCCACATATGTTTAGGTCTTCCAGGTGGTCTTTTTCCTTCGGGTCTCCCAATCTTTTTGAGATATGTCTTTCCTCCCCCATGCACGCAACATGCCCAGCTCATTTTATCTTCATTGATTTAATTACCCTTATTATATTCGGTGAAGAGTACAGGTTATGAAGCTCCTCGTTACGCAATTTCCTGCAGTCCTTGTTTTCATCTCCCTTAGGTCCGAATATCTTCCTAAGCACCCTGTTTTCGAATACTCTCAGATTATGTTCTTCCCGAAGAGTAAGCGACCATGTCTCACATGCATATAATACAACGGGCAGGATAATTGTCTTATACATATGTATTTTTAGATTTCTGGACACAAGACGAGAAGAAAAGAGTTTCTGAACTGCATAATATGTTGCTACAGTGCAATTGAAGTAATTAGTAAAAACGGAATCAGGTAATTCTGACGTCATTTTAAATTGTCCATGAAAGAAGTTATTAGGAATTTCAGTTTCTCGGACGTCAATGAATACTGTAAAAGCTCTTCTTCAGCAGCACAATCTAAATCAGACTCTGAACAAATGAAATACACTCATCTACTGGGCGAGATAACTGCGTTGCAATTTGGGTTCCCCAACGAGACGGGTCATTGTCATCTCACACGTGTCAAACGCGCACCAATATGCGCCTAGGCTTATAGCCTACTAAAGATCTCGCACGAAATCTATGCCGATGAAACCGTTACTCGCTAGAGAGACACATGCTATTGTGCGAGAGAGAGAGGTAGCTTTACAAATAGAAACTGAGGTACTGTTTTGCGAGAGAAATAGGTAGCAGACCAATCGACGCTACAGTCCCCACGAAATGCAATAACATAGGCTATCGGCATAGATTTCGTGCGGGATCTTTATACAAATATTGCTATCGATTTTTCAGAGAAGGGAAAATTTGCATTTAATACCAACACCACCTAATCTAAGGAAATAATAATAATAATAATAATAATAACAGGACTAATAATTAATTTAATCTGGCAACCAGAGACAGAAGAAAAAATAAAAAAATAAATCACATTGTTTTACAACTGATAAGAATTCAATAGACATAGCCTACAGTTCATTAAGTCTGTATTATGAAATTAGTTTACCAAAAATGTCTAACGCAATGATATTAAGAAGATGTTGGACAAAAAGTAACTTATATGTGTCTGTGGCTGTGTGAACATATAAATCCTCGGTGATTGAACTCAGTATTGCGACCAGTGTTGATTACTTCCGCCAGACCAGCCGCATCGTTTGAAGCAAGATGACAAAAATCAGTCCATATCATCCTTCCATTCTGGATGTTGTGGATTCAGTTTCGGTGGCGAACTGCAACATAAATTAAATGAAATTAAAACCAGTTCACAATCTGAATAGTTCAGTGGAGAAGGATCATGACATCATACTCTTCAGCATAAGGCCATGAGTCTCTTATCTGAACTATTCAGTTATAAAAGACGAACATAAGGCTTCAGAGCAATGCAACTTACAAGTATAGATGTTATGCAGGGCTTCCCTACTCCAGCGTCGCTTTGCCTTTCTCGCCATGGACCCCCTCCATAAATCTTCGGGGCCCATGACCTTTCTTGCCATGGACCCCTCCATAAATCTTCAGGGCCCATGACCTTCACTGGGACGCCGTTTCGGTACTGACATCGATGAACTCTGCGTCTTCCGTCGGGTTGTTCGCCGATGCTGCTTGGTAGCTTGTGTCCTTCTTAATGCTGACAAAACCACTCCTTCGCCGGGACGCTGCTTCGGTACAGGCCTTGAAGATGTTCTCGTCTCTTCGGCATGCAACTGCAACGTATACAAAAATGAAATAAAAACCAGTTCACAATCTGAATAGTTCACAGGACAAATACCACGACTTCATACTCTTAAGTATAAGGCCATGAATCTCCCATCTGAACTATTCAGTTATAAAAGACGAATATAAGGCTTCATAGCGATGCAATTTACCTGTATAGATGTTATGCAGGGCTTCCCTACTCCAGCGTCGCTTTGCCTTCCTCGCCATGGACCCCCCTCCATAAATCTTCGGGGCCCATGACCTTTTTCGCCATGGACCCCCCTCCATAAATCTTCAGGGCCCATGACCTTCGCTGAGACGCTGTTTCGGTACTGACATCGATGAACTCTGCGTCTTCGGTCGGGTAGTTCGCCGATGCTGCTTGCTAGCTTGTTTCCTTCTTAATGCTGACCAAACCAGTCCTACGCCGGGACGCTGCATCGGTACAGGCCTTGAAGATGTCCTCGTGTCTTCGGCGTCATGCAACTGCAACGTATACAAAAATTAAATAAAAACCAGTTCACAATCTGAATAGTTCACAGGACAGAGACCACGACCTCATACTCAAGGCCATGAATCTCCCCTCTGAACTATTCAGTTATAAAAGAGGAACATAAGACTCATTAGCAATGAAACTCACCAGTATAGATGTTATACAGGGCTTCCCTACTCCAGCGTCGCTTTGCCTTCCTCGCCATGGACCCCCTCCGTAAATCTTCGGGGCCCATGACCTTTCTCGCCATGGACCCCCTCCATAAATCGTCAGGGCCCATGACCTTCGCTGGGACGCCGTTTCGGTACTGACATCGATGAGCTCTGCGTCTTCCGTCGGGTAGTTCGCCGATGACGTTCGCCGATGCTGCTTGCTAGCTGGTTTCCTTCTTAATGCTGACCAAACCAGTCCTACGCCGGGAGGCTGCTTCGGTACAGGCCTTGAAGAAATCCTCGTCTTCGGCCGGCAACTGCAACATATATCACAATGAAATAAAAACCAGTTCACAATCTGAATAGTTCACTGGAGATATGTCACGGTCTCATACTCTTCAGCATAAGGCCATGAATCTCTCATCTGAACTATTCAGTTATAAAAGAGGAACAAAAGACTCCAGAGCAATGCAACTCACCAGTATAGATGTTATACAGGGCTTCCCTACTCCAGCGTCGCTTTGCCTTCCTCGCCATGGACCCCCTCCGTAAATCTTCGGGGCCCATGACCTTTCTCGCCATGGACCCCCTCCATAAATCTCCAGGGCCCATGACCTTCGCTGAGACGCCGTTTCGGTACTGACGTCGATGAACTCTGCGTCTCCGGTCGGGTATCCTCGCCGATGACGTTCGCCGATGCTGCTTCATAGCTTGTTCCATGAGTAATGTTGACAATCCCAGTCATGTGCCGTATTTATACCTTCTTGACAGACTTCACAGCGAACAGGTGTATATCTATAGAAACAGATTTTTCCGAATTCAAAATGCGTTTTAAAACGTTCAAATTTAGCTTTGTGCTAAACAATATTTGACATTCAGGAGGTATTATATTGCTGGAATTTATTTTTAATATTAGTTATTTTAAAATTATGGCTTAATATTTTAAAATATTTAATGAAAATACTTTTTAAAAGTTACGTTGAATCTTTTTCAGTTTTGTTTCTATGGTTTCAGTAAAAATCGTGACATTGCTCAGCAACTCAGATTCTATTTTTTTCTAAAATATTCGTATATGAATATTTTTATTTTAAACTAGTTATTTCGACCTTAATTCAATGTATTTGCTCCCCGGATATACGAATAAGTTGTAAGATGTTTAGTGATTACTTCTAGAAAATCCTAAGTTTTTCGGGGGTTCAGGACATCCACACTGACTTCCCATTAACTTCATTTCCTTCGAACTGAATGATCTGGCCACAACTGTAAGAAAGGAGAAGCCATCCATTTTCACCGAAATGCTCCAGAACTTTTACTAGCTTTAAATTCGGAGTAATATTCTGCTTGAGTGGCGGGTCATTTGAAGTGTTTTGACTCCAAATTTTGAACCATTAAACAGTGATTATTAGCCTATGGTTAGATTTATATATTTACTATTGTACCAATTAGTTCACTAGAGTTAGATCACTACACCCTACTCTTCAGTATAAGGTCTCAATATAATATTTTAATTATAAAAGAATTATTATACTAAAATCATAATATAAAATAATATTGTCTCATACATGGCTTCGAAACAAACACACGGAGGTCAGATTGTATAAATGTTGCATTGCATCAATGCTATTTCGAGATTTAAACATAATAACTAAGTTAAGATAAACGGTTAAAGAAATTAACAAACAAGAGGGGGGGAGAGAGAGAACATAACAGGAGATTTTTTGTGGACAGAAATCTCTAAACGAATGCAATTCACTTAAAAGTTACTAAGGGACACCCTAATCTAAGACTGTTAAGCAAGGCAGTTGTGCTGTGCAGTTGGGGTTATTGGAATAAAAGTTAGTTACCTGAACAAATACTCAAGAAACCATTATATCTTATCCAATTAACAAAATAACTGAAGCGTTTAGTTTTATAAGAGTTTAAGTGCTAAAACCATGATTTTTCATCTGATAATTTTAAATGAATATATATGCCCAGATCAATGCATCTCAATCAGAAGGATCCAAGGTCCAGGAAAAGCCACAGGCGAGGGAAAACCCCGGAAAAAACCCACCCAGGTAACTTGTCCCGACCAGGATTCGAATCCGGGCCCGCTCCTCTCACGCATCTCCTGAACAACAGCGGTGGACGCATTCACTGTCTATGTACTCAAAATACGCAGCTAATTCATTTTACTGAAAGAATCAGTAAATCGTATTCATGTATAACAAAACAGCATCAGACTATTCAAATGTAGGCCTTACTTACGCAATTGCAGTAGACAATCCTGTTCATTGCCGCTCTTACATGAGCCCTGCATTCAACCCTACGTCTAGCTCTTTCAGCCCGCCATTCAACCCTATTCTGTGCTAACTCCATCCAATCGTCCCTCGCAAACCCTACTTCTCTTCAATCTATTCTAATATTTTCCTTCCACCTACGTCTAGGTCTTCCAAGTGGTCTTTTCCCTTCGGGTCTCCCAGTCAGTATTTTTCAGATATGTCTTTGCTCCCCCATGCGCGCAACATGTCCAGCCCATTTCATTCTCCGTGATTTAATTACCCTTACTATATTCGGTGACGAGTACAGGTTTTAAAGCTCGTCGTTTTCTCCACTTACCATTTTCATCTCTTTTTGACCCAAATATTATCCCAAGCACCCAGTTTTAGAATACTCTCAGATTGTGTTCTTCCCGAAGAGTAAGCGACCATGTCTCACATCCATTTAATTATAATACAACCGGCAGGTTTATTCTCTTATGTATTTTTACTTTTAGATTATACAGCTGTTATATGCTTACGTATTTTCAGTTTTGAATACATCTACTTTATAATTTTTTGAAATCCTAAATGTGCATGCGGTTTATTTCTGTGAGACATTGGACACTCAATGAATATAGCTTGATAAAGGATATTCCTGAAATACTTTCATAGCACAATTGTGTAAGCGTCGCAATATTGCCTGTGTGAAAAGCAATACCATTGCTCCAGATTAGTATCATGTGATGAATCTTGTTCACGACATCTGGTGGCAATATTCCGTATTAGATAATGGACATTAGTAATTCAATTGTCTACGGACGAACATTTCAATAGTAATATATTCATTGTTAATGAATAGGGTTAAGATGTTTATGACATATATTTTTATCCTGACCTCCGTTCTCGCCGCAAACACAAATTACAGACGGATTACATGCTTATTATCCTAATCGGGCCGTTTTTATTTTGCATACAAATTCATATTTTATACTTTTTGCTGTTTTTGTCATATTTTGGCCATATTTGTAATTTAAGGTCATATTTCAGTTATAAAATCGATAAAGGAGCGTGATTATATAGTGTATGCACTACATGGTTGAGTTAAATTTGAAATTAATTTAATTAATTTAAAGTTTATGCTAAATTGATAGGTAACTTACCTTTTAAAATTAATTCAGTTTTCATATTTTATAGGGATACGAAAAGTCTACAAAATATTAAGAGTACCTGGAGCTGATGAAGCGAGCAAACAGCAGCAAATTTTTTAAAAGTAAAAGTTCATTACAAGTAAAACTGTAAATAAAAAAATTGTTAAAAGTGATTATCTGATTGAATTCATGTGATGTAAGAATTTAGTGTCTTTAAACGTTTTAAATTGGAACATTTATTTTTTTTAATTGTATTCGGCCATATTTAGGGTTTTTGGGTCATATTTAGTAATTTTAAAAGGCATATTTTCCACTTTTATAGGTCATAAACATCCGAACCCTATTAATGAACAATGGTACAACCAGTCTGTTACACACACACACACACACACACACATATATATATATATATATATATATATATATATTTAAAAAATTAAAAAGTTAATGCTAAGTTATGATATTTTTGGTAGGAGAAGAAAATATTTACAGGTTATCAAATGAAGGTTATTGATTAGACACAGAGAATTTATGTAAATACATTTCCAAATTTGTAACATGCACTTGACAAATGCCACATGTCCATGACTTTCAGGTTTTATTTTCTCTTATCAAAATGTTATCCTCATTTCAAATGTGATTTATCACCCTAAAAAAACTTTCAAAATAGGTCAAGAAAAACTACTAAGTGTAATCTGTTTACTAATTTCGAACATAACTTTTTGTCTCTCTTAAAAATTTGATTTGATGGATTTGAGCGGGTTCCCCACGTCGTGATTCATATATGAGAAAGTTTGTGAAATATTTTGCACCATTTATTTTTAAAGTCAATATAGCTGGCTTTAAAATTTGAAGAACATCACACGTTTGCAAGAGGTTGAAACAATTGAATACAAAGTCCCTGCAATGCTACCATTTATTCTAGTTCAGAATGTGAAATGAGAAAGTTGTTTATTGTCCATGCTTAAATGAGAGGAAGAAATCGTATGATACTTTTTTTTTTTTTTTTTTTTTTTCGAAAGAAGTTTACGAAGTCTTTAAAGTCGTATTCCTACTTAACATAACGAATAACAGAAAATGTAAGCTCATTAAGGTTTTTGTATGCAATAGAAGCGCTCCTGGGTGTGGATTGCATTCTCTCATCTTGTGTTCTTTCTTATTGCACTCTTGGGGCTTAATTCGTGCTTTTGTTTCTTCGCTTGGGAAATAACTGGTACAATGCTAACATTAATCCCATAGGAGTACGATCTCGTTTCTGAAATACATAAAAACCTAATTCTAGAACAGAGAACAAGCAATGCAAAGCTGTTCTCTTATATTACTACATTTTTATCATACTAGGTATATCTTAGTTTTATTTTTTGAATAGAATTTGCCGCTATTTTAGATCTATGTTAGTTAAATAACCATGCTTCAGCTACTTCTTTATAAAATAGCTCCTCAGTTGTCACGAGGCTTAGTGCACCCAGTTCCAGACCTTCCTTCCTCATAAAAATCCGAAGAGCTACCGGGGATCAAACCCAAACCTGCGGATCCATATACAGCAGCGCTAACCACTAGACCACGCTGTCGGTCTTTTGCAACAGTTAAATTCAAATTTAGTTCTGTAAATTTTAATGTCCACCCTATGCGAAATTATTTCGTTATGCAAAGAACCTAAAATTGAGCTTGTTAAGGCGCGAGTAAGTTTATGAAACTCGCTTTGCTCGTTTCTCAAGAAGTTTTGAGATTTTGTATTCGTTAAAAAACGAAATATGGCTGACCGCGGCAATCAGCTATTAGTAATGAATAGAGCCCGGATTTCCATGCAAATGCATGTTTTTATATACTTTGGTTAGACTTCTCAAACTTTGTAGTTACTCATTACATGACTTATGGATTCCAAATAACCATATTTTTTCCGTGCATATTTGCATATTTCGGTCTTTTTTGGCAAAATTCATGCATAATGCATGTTTTGGATTCTTTTGGTTTAATGTAGCATATTCAGACGTTTTTAATGCATATAAACCCTCATTTTCTGGTTTTAGTGCATAATATCAAGTTACCATGCATAACTGTGCATATTGTGAATGTGCCTCCCTAAAATCTTGGCTTTTCAATGAAACGTAAAAATTTTGTATTGTATTATCATTGTTTTTTTATTGACTTGGCAACATAGTCTGCCACCTGCATCAATTTGAGAGCGCAAACTACTGTTTACCCTAAATAAACAGTAATATATAATACACCAGGCTACAAAAGAAAATACCGACTCGCCGACCTTCCATTGAAAGAAAACTGCTAAACAGAATGTTCACTGCTTGAATTCGTCAGTCACATGCCATTGTTGAAGACGTTTAATTGTCTTTAGAATCGTGCTGTGGAGAAATGGGTGTGACAGTTAGGGAAAAACTTAAGAAGGTACTTAGTTCAAATCCTGATCTTAAACATCTGAAAACAGTAAAAGACGCATTATGTGGGAAAAAAAATGTACAAGACATGGAATTCGATCTCACCCTCAGTCAAATTTCTTCCCTTAAGTATGCACCTGTTACTTCTTGTGAAGTAGAAATATCATTTTCTGCGTTCAAGAATGTCCTAACTGATAAACGCACGAGTTTAAGTGAGAAGAATTTCGAAAAACTCGTTGTTGTATGTTGTTTTAAGATAAATTGAAATATATTGCAGAACATTGCGGATTTTTGATAGTGCATGTTTCGCCCTTCATTGTGCATATTTGGAGATACGATAGTGCATGGATGCATGCATGTTTTTAAGTTTGATAGTGCATGAAAATCCGGGCTTTAGTAATGAACCACAAAATCCTTAATATATCAAAGTTTTTAATCCACCAATAACAATAAATTCCTATATGAGCTACAGAAGAATAAACCATTAATGCCTTCAAAGATCTCGTAGTTCTCATCTTCTGGACTTCGTGGGGTACGGTCAAATCAAATAGTTGATTAGCTTCATATTTTCAAGTGGTATAATTATAGATTAGATGTTTAGATAAAGTCCATCTTATAATTAATACTACTTGCGATCTTTTAATATCCAAAATAATCGTATTTAATTCTAGGCGTGACTCATGATGACGTATTGAACGTCGAAATGCATCTCACCAAAATATAAAACATCGATAGCTGATGCTACAAGAGATATATCATTACATTATTCTAGAACTTCAACTCTATTCTAAGAAGAAGGACCACGAAACTACATTTATTTCATAACAGAGACAATCTATCATTTACTTTCATAGTAATAATAGCTGCATAGCACATAAGAAGAGAGCAACAGAGTGTATTTTATCCAAGAATACATATATTATGGACACGCATAGACATATGTTTGATATTTTACAAGAAATGACAAGTATTTTTAATATGCTACTAGTCTAATTTTCATGTATGTTTTTAATTTTTTAAATCATATTTTTGCTATTGTGTTAATGTCAACTTTGTAGATTTTTTATTATTTATCGTTGCATACAATTTAATTGACAATACATTGAGCTCAAATGTCATTAATTCACTAGACTCTTTTATTAAGTGATAGACCAATTAAGACAATAAAGGTACTTTTACAACAATACAATAAAAGTTAATTTTAAAACAACGTGTTTTTATTAACTGGTCTCTTACATCTCATGAGGGCTTCAGCTGTTTGTTTTCAAATATCTAGTGGTATATAGGCGGAATTTATCTAAACATCTAATGGTCAAATCAAAGCTTCTTCTAGGCAGCCTTCTTTAAACGGATTTTTACAAAACCAAACGAATTCAATTCAGTATAGTATTAAAATTAACAGGAACAAAATTGATTTTTATCTTCAATTCAAAGTGTTTATTACGTAGTTTGATTTCCTACTCTGAAAGTTTCAAGATCATTCCGTGTTCGATAATAATCGATATAACATGTGTGTTATACCAAAAATATGTTTCAAATGGATATCGTTATAATACAATTAGGTCACATGTAATAGGCTAAGCATATTGTAGTGTTGTCGAACAAAACATTATTATGAAATGACTGTAACTTTGAAAAATTCTCATCCAAATTTGTTACACTAAGCTGTTTCGCAGAGGTAATAACGTAAAGGCTTTTTTTTTCTGCAGCAAAGAAGCGATTGCCCGGGGAGTGGGGACTGTAATAAAAATGTCACCAGCTTATGGAAAACGTAACACATGGTGCGTGAAATGTGGTATATTCACAAGAGCTTTTATCCAAATTGCCTTCAGTATTACAGTGAAAACATTATGCCAAGATATAAAAGTGAAATTACTGTGTAAATGCATCACAATCTTCCACTTTAACTTTCCTTTACGTTCATTTTTTTTCTTTTTCTTTTTAAATTTTGATCTTTCGTTCATCGAAATGAAATGTAAATACTGGTGGAATTCTGTATTTGGTTCCCTATGCATTTACCCCCAGTACATTGCGATCCTAGTCGGCAAGTGATCTTTAACAAAGGCGAGGGAAAGTTATGCGCTTACGGCATGAGTATTGCATGCTATTTTTTGCACGATGATTATTTATATCAATTGAATTGTATTAATTGAGATATTAGCTGAAAATATTATCTACTCTTATACAATTCAACGGCCCTAAATAGCGTGCTTACTCGTTCGTCCGCCTCGTGAAACATCGGGTATACTCGGCGATGTTCGTCTCTCGCAGTATAAACTTTCACGAAGAGTACAAAATTAGGAAAACTGTTTATTTATTATATAAAGCCTAAGTGAAATGAACACAATGAACAAATATTCTAATTTTATTTTTACTTACAATTTTGATAGCTCTGAACCAGAAACATTTTTAATAAACTACCAGTGTAATTTTTTTTTAAATCCTGGAGTCAATTAATAATGGCGAGCGAAGCCGGGGGCAACAGCTGTAAAATATTGATGGTTTAACTCTTGAAATATCGATGATAATAAAAATCCAACCATTTCTTTCCTTGAAACATTATATAATTTCTGAAAATTACACTGAATTTATCAAATAAAATTCACTTCATATACATCTGTCAACAAACAGTTGAGCAACAGTACGTATTATGGGTTCACAGGTTCCTTTGGAACTGCATAATCGAATCTGAGATCGTTTTCCCAGGCAGCGCCTTCTTAATCGTGGAATGTACTCTGAAGCTGGAATTTTGGCTGTTTCATTAACTATTAATGGCTTAGTTTATGAATGATTCGCGTGCAAGTGTTAGTAAATATAATGCTTTAATAGTTATTAATTATTATACTCTTAATTTTCAATTAATTATCGTGGGCACCTTCTAGTGTATATACATTATTGAAGATGTTTATTTCAGAAAGTGATTCGCATGTGTTGGTTGTTATGGGGACTGAATGTTTGTCCTGTTAAAGTCGCCACAAACTAGGGGCGCCTTGATTCCGGTTTTCCATAAAGGCTTGTATTATGATGATTTTACTTACGGCACTCGTGCTTTTTGTAATTTTTACCGCACGGAGATTTCTTTTGTTTCATAGCAACCAGATTGCGTGCGGGAATGTCAAGTTACGATCCACGGCAACAATATTCGTAAGTACCACTAATTAGTTACGTCGTGCAAAAAAGTACACGCTCTCTAAAACAGCTGCTTAACGGACTGCTAACACGCGGAAAAGGCAAAGTATTATTTTTGATAAGAAAGAAATGGATATAAAAATATGGAAGTTTCTATCTAATGACGTAAAATGTTTCATTGCACCATTGAAAATTCATTGTTTGAAACTTTTAATTGGAATGTTTTGATATTGTGGATTGGTTCACGCACAGAGCGCCTGCTGCATGCGACTAGACTACCTGCACAACAAATTCTACAAAATTGTTGTGCGGGTAGTCTAGTCGCTTGCAGCAGGCGCGCTGTGCATTGGATTGTGAATCGAGGGGTTTGGCGTTACAGTGATCTAAGTAAATGTGTGTTGTCGACCAAGAGCTAAACTACGCCCTACTAAGCTAAGCCAACTACAGCTAAGCTAAGCTAATCTAAAGTTGGATCCCCATCAAAAACTAAGTTAAAGCTAATCATTTAGTGATTTGTTGAGTTGGACGGAAAATGACCAGTACTGGGGGAGAAGGCAAATGCCTTGTGGAGTGGGAAACCTAGCTTAGTTTACCCAGCGTGGGACTATGTGCACAGCTAACCCATAGGTAAATTTCAGTGTTTTCCCCTTAGCAATGAATTGCTCTACAATCTTGCAATCTGACATATTCTTTATTGACTACTTCTACAATTGCATAATATTTTCAAAATTAGTCAAACTCTTACAGTAATGGGTAATTATCTTTACAGAATGGCAGCCACATTTCATGCACTAAAATGCCGTTTCCATGACAATTTCCACAAATGGCAATATTTTTTAGTGGTCTTTTTTGTATCTATTTGCAAACATCATATAAACATCATCTACAATCTTTGGAATATCTAGTTAAGCTACAGTACACCATGTTGTTTATGATATATATATATATATATATATATATTTAACATCACGCTCCATTGCAGTAGTAATACTATGTGATGTTATCTTATATATGTATATATATATATATATGTTTTGTAAAATTTTATTTGTTTTTAAGCGTATTTGATTTATAAATATTGCGTAAAGCATTGACAATTAAGGGTTTTGATTTATAACTAGTGACAAATCGACACATATCTGTTTTATAAGTATACAACCATGAATGTTAAATAAATGTAGGCTATATAAATACACTCGATGCAGACCATCTGAATATTCCTCATAAATCTTAGTACGGCAGTTGAATTAATGCAATAAATTAGCAACCTTGTATCAGGATATAAAACTCTCTGCATTAATGATTTGTGGTGTAAGGTGGTACATTTTGGGTATAAATGTAATTATTCACCACAAACGGATATGAAATTCATCAATCATTACATAACCTGGTAGCAGGAAGGTTAAATATGTTTGCCTTTCTTCAGTAGCTTATACCGGGAGTTCGGAAATTCATATTACAAACTTCTAGGGCTAGTAGAGGGGACTTAGTAGACAATATTTCGAATAGGAACCGATATGTCCGGAAACTTAACCGTTTCCGTGCTACAGCCATTACAATGTGTCGGATTTTCCGGTGTTGTTTTGCAATCGCACTTTACATGTGACGTCAGGGGACATCAGAACCGAAGATGGATAGGCCGGGGTGGTCCTATTGCATGGCCCCCAAAGTCGCCGGACTTCACGCCATTGGACGATTTCTTTTGCGGTCGTATGAAGAGTATGGCATGAGTGATGGTCGCTGCACAAGAGATTAACGGGACACCAGGTGTGATGGAACGAGTGTACCGGAACATAATTCATCGGTACAATGTGTGCAACGACGTTGGTGGTCGTCGCATCGAGCCTCTTTTGTAGTGAGTAGTTTTGTATGGGACACATCCAATGCAGAATACAGAAACAGATTTTTCCTCCCACTGTTGACACAAGTGTTATTGTGATCAATGGAAATTTTTGTTACTTTGGTATTGTTACCAAAAAATTTGACTTTCATCTGTAATGAGTCAAACGTCATTTACTTCTTACGTCACACCTCATTTCACATGGTGCTCTTCTGACGTCATGTACTGCCTCTCCGGTTGCAAAACAACACCGGCAAATCAGACACATTGTAATGGCTGTAGCGGGTTCCTATTCGAAATATTGTCTACTAAGTCCCCTCTACTAGCCCTAGAAGTTGTAATATGAATTTCCGAACACCCGGTATACTGTAGCTGCTGTAGCAGTTTATATTCTCTCTTGAAGATGACGCTTCGCTTCGGAACCACCTTGTACTTGATATCGCAGACGTATTTAGCGAACGTGGAAGTTACGCAGCAAAGTTCAGCAGGAATTCACTTACCTTGCCTGAATATAGCAGGTAGCAGTTAGGGTGGGAGATAATATCCACTCCAGTGCTTCACACAATAACACTGCCGCATTAGGTAATTGTGACACAGTTCCGCTTCCTCTCAAGTCAACAGGAGAGAGAAAATCCCATGCAATAATCTCGCAAGCGAGCTTCTTAGTTCTGTATCAGTGTGCGTAACAAAATCGAAGAGAGGATGAAGCTCGCGTTCTATAGAAATACATCTGAAACTTATAATATGTGTTTCAGCAAGAAAATCTGGGAATCATAACTTTGCTATGGTGTTGACTTTAAATGTATTACTTGCTCTTAGAAAAATGCAATATATAAATTATATAAAAGGTTATTAAATATGTAGGTGTATGTAATCTGCGCCACGGTTGACACCAAATATGAAATAGAATAAAAATGATATATGTAAACTGCGGCACACAGATATGTAAACTGCGCCACGGAGATATGTAGGTTGCGGCAGTAGTTATAGGCAAACAAAAGTTAGACCTAATATGTGAATGTTCGTTTCTATTCAGTTATGTTAGATGCACTTCTCCAGTTCCAAACAAGTGCCTACATAAAACTGAGAAGTGTTGAACAAGGGATACCTGTAAGAAGAACAGCTTAAATAAGTGACAAGTATTCTCGTCTACTCAAGTGGAGAGAACAATATATAAACAATGAAATATCCCTTTTGATTTTATTAAGAATGCGTTATATGAGAATAAAGTGCTCATGCAAAAAAATTAGCGTAGTGTTTTTAACAATTTTATAAGTTACGAAGCGTTCATGCAAAATAAATTAGGGTATTGTTTTTGACATTTTTTTTTTAAATGACAAAGCTACTAAACCTAACATTTTTAACCACACCTATGCAATTTAATAGTCAGTCCTAAATTTGGAGATGTGGGATGGAAAATGTTAATGCGTTAGTATGACGGTGACGCCATTTAAATGTCGGTGGCGCAGTTTACATATGTCGATGGCGCAGTTAACATTTGTCGGTGGCGCAGTTTACATCGTGTAGGTTAAGGGAAAAAGTAGAAGTGGCGCAGATTACCTTTTCCCAAATATGTTATACCGGTACTAGCTTGGTGGGCTCGTCAAAGAATTCCGGGCTTCTAGATTAAATTCCAATTTATGTTGTTGACTTATATTTGTTGTTACGGGATGAAGTAGGCTACCGTGTTCGGCGAAAAACCCTGGTAAAGATTTTGATTATCATAAAGAAACATGTTGACTTAAGTTTGTTATTTTATGAACAAACATATGTTTAAATCCATGGGAAAGTTGCCATCCATGACATCGGGATTTTGCTTATAGATTGTCATGACTTCTTTAACGTCCTAGCCGATAAAATGCAATTATAAATGCAGTCTTATACAATTTTAGAGGCCTAGGTCGCTAAAATGATATTTTTCGGCGTGTTACCAGTCCGACAAGGAACTGTTTTAAAGAGCGTGTTCTAAAAGATACACAATGTATCCTGGTCTCCAGAGAGTACAGAGATGTTTCTTTTTATTTCTGATAGAGTAAAGATTAAGAGTATCAAAACGTGATAGCATTAAGAGTTCGCTTACTGAAGCAATTCATCGATCTTTATTAGGTGACAGGTTTTTAGAATGCACAGAGTTTGAAAAGTTGCCAAGTGAAAAGAATTGCAAAACCCCCATGTTTTACCGATGGTAAAAATTTATTGTTCAGTTTACGGAGCAAACTCAGATAGCCAAATCAGCAGTTTCCAGTTCTTTATGATTCAAAGGAATGTTACTACCCCTAAATTTACAGCCGAATGATTTGCATTTGTTTGTTAGTGATCCGGAACTTACTTCGAGAATAAACTTTCACACACGACAACTTACGAGTCTGTCGAATCATTATTTTCCAGATAAGCTCGGAGATGTACATAATAAAATTTGCAACCAATGTTTTCGTAATGTAACGTACGTAGAAGGCCTACCTATGGAATTCAAGTTTTAGATAGCATTCACATATGGACGTGTCTTTATGGACACATAATTTTATGGCATTTTATACGCACAGAAAGAATAAGTTTTGAGCCTCCGGCCGTGCAGATGTGACAAGACTTGAACAGCGTTCTTACGTCAGAGTAGCTTTTTCAGGGCGAATATTTCCAGAGAATGTCGCAGGAAGTTGGTAGAAGCTTTGGGAATAAGCAGCTTTCGTACCAAATTTTGTGGATTTAATAGGTTGGGCTATGCATGCTTTCATGTTTCCAAGTACTGCAATATAGTACAGTGGCACGATGCCGTCGTGTATGCATGATTATGGGTGTCTGCTTCCTACTCTAACCTGCATATAATACCCATAATCTGCTCTTACGTACATTACGTACCCTGACCTTTCATTATAGACCTAAATTTCAAAATACGAAATGTTCCCACAAATAAAAATGTTGCCGTGACTTAGGCTCCATCCCTCGTATATATATATTCTCTGGACGCGGCGAGGAAGTACAGGGCCAACAGGGAGGCAAGAAGGGACACACCGGAGATGACAGTGGTGACAGAGATAGAGGCAGCTCCCCTAAGGCGATCAGAGAGATTGCGAGCGGTCCAGGCACGTGGAAACAATAATAATTAAAAAAAAACAAGAACCAAATTAGAATCAACAGGAGATGAGAGCTCTCGCATACCCTTGGCAGACAAGAAGAGCTGCCCAGCATAGGATAAACCTATTGTGGAACGACTCGAAGGAGAAGAAACTCAAAAATATCCCGAAATAAAGAAAGATAAATAAATAAATAAATAAATAAGCAAACAAACAAACAGATGACTAAATGCTGGCTGGTTGACAGGACAGTTGATCAAAATCAAACTCAAAAATAAAAATAAAAAAGGAAAATTGCAATAGCATGAGAATGTCTTGGTAGGGAGAGCCGAAATCTAAGTTTGCCGAAGACCCTTTTCTAACTGAAATGCTTACATACCGCCAAACAAAGACTAAGATCTCCCTGCCCTTCAGTAGCCGTAGTAATTTGTAGTTTACTCTGTAGAGTAGCGTAGAATGTAAACTACTGGACTCCAGTAGTAATGGAATAGCAGAGTAGTTAATATTATTTGTAGAAATTTGATGTACCTTGTTCTGTTGAAGAGAGTTTATATGTAGTTTTGAATGTTTATTATAATCTGTTTAATATGTTGTATTAATAAAATTACAATAAAGTTAAAATAAAATAAAATAAAATAAAATCTTAGCAGATTACGTTCTGATATAGAACCCTAGACACCAGGATCTGATCAAACAGATTTGTTTTATATACAGGGTGTTAATGAATAACACCGAAATATTTTACTTGTGTATAGAGGGGATATAGACAAGCAACTTTTATTAGGACAATTTTGCTCTATGACGTAAAATGTATATGCTACAGGGCATTAAAGTCCTTAAAATTTGGTGCTCATAACTCATTATTGTAGCGAAATAGGGTTAAAATGTTCATTAAATTGACTTCATGCCTTCTTAGCGATCGGTAAAAACCTGATTCTTAACAATTCATCAACAGCTATACCATAATTTAGAATTTTCATAATCTGCAAAATTTACTGATTAATCACATGATTGCCCGCCACTGCATTATGTTTTTATTCCTAATTCCAAACCTAACAAAAATGCTTCGTTTGTCTTTTTTCCCCTCTGAGTTGTAAGATATCGATCGTCATTTTTTACAATTTTCCCGACCCTTTGTTTCCCATCATTTCAAGTATTAGAAGACAGTGGCGTGCATATCCTTGGGATATTTTATGTTATAACAGGAAGAATTGAACCCATAGAACAAACATCTCCTAATAAAAGTTGCTTGTCTATGTCCCCTCTATACACAGGTAAAATATTTCGGTGTTATTCATTAACACCCTGTATATATTGGTACGTTCTGTGCAGAAAGACTTAGTTTACTGCTGAAATACGTTCCCCAAAGGCAACACCGCATAGCTATATTGTGAAATAAACACCATAGACTCCGCCGGGACACGAGCTGTTAAACAAACAGTATATATGAGTATCATAAATTCATGTTTTGACGGTTAGAGGCACCGACATTATAATTTATTGTATTTGCAAATGGTTTAATTAAATTAAAGCGCAATACGAGTAAATGTTCCATACCCCTACAAACTGAGCACTAGGGAATACAGTGAACATTGTGAACAATCAAGAAATATTGTACTGCAAATTATGTTCGTTTTGTTTCCTTTGCGTATTAGGTGTTAATTATGACTAGGGCAAGGCTTTTGAAGATATTGCATCTTTTTTATATGAAGGTTGAAAGATAGCTCGAATATATACAAATGTGTATCATGAATTAATTCATTAATTAAGGGCATTTTTGGCATTTTTTGTAGTACTTTTTAAAAGTATTACATTATGCTGTAACTTATTTTGGATTTTTCATTATTATTTTTGTTTTAATGCTTGTCTATTATAAGTTTATAAACATGTGACATCAGACCAGCAGCGTCGCCAGGAATTTTATTAAGGGGGGGCAAAATCAATTTCGGACCTCAATTTCAAATGATTAGGCTAAACACATTAATATTCACTTAGTTAACCGGATCGTTATTTTGAACCCAAGCTGAATTTGACGAGGCTACAAAGTTTTTTTAAGTTAACAGAATACGCTCTTTTGAGCAATATTATTATAAATACATATTATAGTTATAATTAGTTAATACTTGCTAAACTCATGATAAAGTAATTCTATTTTTTATACTCCATGCTACAACTGTAAGTTGACAAAGAGTACCACAAATAAATGAATCCATAAGGCAATCCAGAGGGGGGCAGTTGCCCCCCCTTGCCCCCCTATGCCGACGCCCATGCATCAGACTTTCAGTATATTTAGTGTATATATTAAGGACTTTCACTGTGTCATTCATTTGTGCATAAAAGTTGAATGAGGAATTTGCTAGGGGCAATTTTATTTTATGGGCCTGCCAATTCAGAAGTATTTATTTTCGCAAAGGGTGTCCCAGGGTGTCAAAGGGTATCTTAACCAATTTTCTTACTTCGTTAGGAACAAAATAAGTGTGTTTTATATTCTAAATTTAAATGTAACATAATGTCACTCATTAAGGAGCTGTCGAAATTCAGCTCATTATTTCTTTAAAATCAATTAGGCCTATAAGAAATAATGGGTAGTTATTTGCCATTTCATTTAAATGTTGTGTCATTTTTACTATTTGTAGGGCATAAATGAATTTTTATTTTGCATTTTTTACTATTTTATCGTCATTAAATGCCTTGCCATAATTATGCCAGTTTATGTCTCACTGGCTACGAAAACGCATTTCTTTAAGCACGTCCCCATTACACATTATAAGCTAGGGAACACTGGAACAAGTGTTTCGCTAGAAATACATAGGAGTATGTTGAAAAATAATACAATTCTTAATCATCTGTTGCTATTTAAATAAAATACGAGGGTGGATCGAAAAGTAACGCACAATAATTTCTTTCTACGTTGGTGTTGCGGCTGGGATGATGTTGAACTTTCCAAGATGGAGTTTGAAGCTTCCGCTACAGACGCTATTTTGTTCTTATGCGTAGCTCTAGCGGGAGAAGCGTGAACTATGCAACAAAGATGGCGCGCATGTTAGTGTCGTCCACTTGTGAAGAGCGCGAGGTGTAGTGCGATTTTTATGGGCTAAAGGGCATAACCTGAGTGACAGGGACATGCGTGGCGTTTATGGGGTCGACTGTATGGACCGTAGCAATGTCTCCAGGTGGTGTGCATTCTTCGAAGAAGGCCGTCATAACCTTTGCGATGCGCCACCATGTTTCATATAGTCCAGACCTGGCAACGTCGGACTTTCATTTGTTTGGTCCCATGAAGAAATTCCTGGCCGGTAAACGCTTTGCGTCAGATGCAGAAGTGAAAACAGCAGTCCGCAGATGGCTATACTCCAACCGAACGGACTTCTATGAACAGGGTATTTTGAAACAGGTATCGCGATGGGTGAAATGTGTTGAGAAACTTGGCGACTGTATAGAAAAATAGACAATAGATGTCCCTTCGTGTGTGCATTTGTTTGTATTAGTACCTCTTAAACGTTTTGTAAAAAAAAAAAAGGAAGTTACTCTGCGTTACTTTTCGATCCACACTCTTATAAGAACCCTCCCTGTTCGAATGCGTACTGACTTCAAATTCAAATAAATTTCTAGTTTCACTTATCGCAACTAGAATGTAGCCTACATGAAGTCTGTAAATGTTGACATAAATTACATCCACTGAGGCGGAATAACATATCTTGACACTTCACTAGTGTAATGAATAAACAAATGACTGCTAAATGACGTCCTCTGCATTGCGGCGTTATATTCCCGCTAACAATAAGCTTTTGTTGTGACCATAAACACTGTCTAGCAACCGTAACCATATTTCATTATGATTTTGCAGTACAAACCTTTTACGTTTGTGCTTTCATCTAACTGAGAGTCTCTGAACATATTACGTTGTACAGGCTTCATGGAATTACCGTGGATTAGTTAAAGGGGACATACAGATTTAGGTACTGAGAAATAGGTGAAAAAAATTTACTTTCTCGCATGTACGTAATATAGAGAAAGTATTGTATCATGACAAAAAATCGAAACCGAGATAACACCGGGAAAAGATGTTTCACGATGCCTAGAAACCGAAAAAAGTGTTTTTGAAATGACGTCTGTCCGTCTTTCTGCCTGTCTCTGTACGTCTGTCTGTGGACAAGCACAGCGGATAAGCGGTTCATTGTATTTACTTCATTTTTGAAATGAAACTTCTTTAGCCGCGGTAGGGGTAAATCGAGAGCTTGTACAGTGAGTCCATTTTATGAGGAAACCTCGCATCACTGCCGCATTGCCGCGCTAGCATTGTACACAGCATACAAGCGGTTAGTTGCTTTGGTGTCATGTAGTGACGCTTGTCTATTGTTGTGTGTTACGTAAGACAATAATCGAAAATGTATACGGTTGAACAGCGAATTTATTTGGTGGAATGTTACTAATTGAGAAATAAACGAATTTATTTGGTGGAATGTTACTTATTGAGAAATAACCATAGAAGGCGCGTTCGGAGATTTTCTCGTAAATATCCTGACTGTACCATCCGTACAAAATGGTGAGTAATAAGCCTCTACATGTAGGCCTATTTTGATAATAAGTTGGTTGAGTTATTCTATTTTGTATCGTTTCTAAAGTCTTGATTTGCCGATTTGCCGGTAGTAACGGAACACGGTCCCGGCCGGTGCAAGCGCAACAGCGGGGAAAGTGTGAGCAGGGGCAACGCTGTTAAAAAGTTTCCGCATAAAATGGATTCCCTGTATAACGCTTTAAAATCGTCACGAAATTAGTGTAACGCTCAAAATCGTCACTAAATTAGTGAGGTGTGACGGAAAGGACTGTACAGAAAACAACCAACGAAATGATTAGGCTTATCCAAAATTTAAAAATTCAAAATAAAAAAATCGAAAGTGCAAAATTTTAAAAATCCAAAAATCCAAAATTAAAAAATCAGAAAACCAAAAAATTAAGAAATTAAAACATCCAAAAATTTAAAAAAATAAAAGATTAAAAAATTTTAAAATCCAAAATTAAAAAGTTAAAACTCAATATTAAAAAGTTCAACTCTCCAAAATTGAACAAATCCAAAACTGAAAAAATCAAAAAATTAAAACAAATTTCACTTCTGTCGCGTGGCGTTCCACGCACTTTTTTTTATTCAAGAACTTTTTTCGGAATTTTATCGAACCGCCCAGAATTTGGTTTTTATAACTAAAATATGAAGAGAACTTTTCATAATTTTGTTTTTAATTTCATTTTTTTTTAAATTGGCTCTAACGATTTTAATAAAAATTTAAATTTAGACTTTCCTGTCTATGACTAATAAAAAAGGTATACTATATCCGTTTTTTCCGTAAAAATGACTTAGGGGGTACTTTCCTCGTATCCATTTCCATTTTTCTAGATTATCTCCATTACAGTAGGCATTACATGAAAACCTACCTGTGTAAAGTTGTAGATAAAATTAAAATGAACATTTTTTGTTAAACATTTCTTTGTACAATTATTACTGTTAAAAAATGTATTAAGTAAAATTTAATTATCTCTATAATTTACTTTTTTTGTGCTAGCTTTCAACACGTACCTGTATATGCGAGAAAGTTTATGCAACATATTTTGCACTATTTATTTTTTCAGCAATGAAATGCTCTAGGCCTACAGCCTTCTAATCTGAATTTTTTTATTGGCTACTTTTGCAATTGAATATTATTTTCAACATTTAATCTAACTTCTACAATTAGGGTAGTCATGGTTACACAATGGCAGCCATGTTTCGTGCACTGAAAGGGCGTTTCGTTGAAAAATTCCACAAATATCAATTTTCATCAGGAGTGTTCGTTGCTCTTTTATTTGGATTCTCTATATTGCTACTTTTGCTAACTTCGCCCAAGTTTCTACCTTGGTCAAGTTTATGTTCTTACTTCACCCTCGTCTTTGTTCTTAGCTTTATTAACATTATTCTCAACATGCCACTACTTCTTCTCTCCCTCTTTCAAAAGTCCTTTTTGATGATAATTGATATGCTCTTCTTACCCAGTTTGCTGTGGCAACCGTGCAAGACACCTTCAATTAGGCCTAATTTCACATTTGAATACGGTCTACACCAACTGAAATATTATATTGCATAATAATTATTGTATTAATTAATTAGTTCGTTAACTCATTTTATTTATAACTTAATTAGGATACAGAAAATTTATCAATTATAGGTAAAACCATAATTATGAAATAAGAGCTACAGGAATATGGGAACAATCACCCATGTTAACAGCACTCAGCCGTGATACTATAAGCTCTACTCATATCTGCATTGCGGTGCATTTTTTATTTTATTCTGTGAATGGGAACCAGCTTCAATGTGCAGGCTCTTCCTTTTTTGTCTCATTACTCTTCCTATAACAAGAATGGACTAAACGTGTTGACAATATTTTTTTTAGGAAATTTACATTACAAGATAAACTCAAGCGAAAAGTCCCTTTCGTTTTAACAAAAATTCTCTTCCTTTTGCACGTTTACCTGTAAGCTATTGTTTTAAGGATTTTATTTTTTATTACTTTACCAGAGATTTTGACTTACAAAATCATTAAAACTACGTAAAATGGTAAAATGCATAAGTAATACCACATAATTTCCCATCTACTATAAAACATTGCGAAATATTTTCAACAAGCTTTGCACTAGAATCGATTATTTGGGTTGTACTTGCCGTCAACTAAACTCTACTTTAACAATTAATTGGATAACTACAAATAGACCTAATTTTATTTTAAATGTATTTAAAAACTACAAATCATGTTTTAGCTTGCAAAAAGTCACCAATTAATTTTAACTGTTGCTTAAAATGAAGTAACCTTAGATTTATGTATAATTACTTACTCACTCTTACTTAATGGCAATAGACAATTCCTCAGTAAGCTAAAGGAATATTATCTACTTTATGGAACCCGGAGTTTCATTGCCGCGCTTACCTGAGCCCGCCATTCAACCCTATCCTGAGCTAACTCCATCCAAAAATCCCTCGAAAATCCTACTTCCCTTACATCTAACTTAATATTGTCCTCCCACCTAAATTTAGGTCTTCCAAGTGGTCTCTTCCCTCTGGGACTCCCATTCAATTCTTTTGAGATACGTCCGTGATTTAATTACCCTTACTATATCCGGTGAAGAGTACAGGTTATGAAGCTCGTCGTTATGTAGTTTTCTTCAGTCGTCATTTTCATCTCTTTTATGCCCAAATATTTTCCTAAGCACTCTGTTTTCGAATTTTTATGTTCTGATTTTTATGTTCATTATATTCTACCCGAAGAGTATGCGACCAGGTCTCACATCCATATAGGCTAATACAACCGGCAGGATAATTTATTGTCCTATAAATTTTTACTTTTAGATTTCTAGATAGAAGACGAGAAGAAAGAGTTTCTGAACTGCATAAAAACAATTGTTTCTTGATTTCAGATTTATGTTTGTATACAAAAAAATGAAGTTAAACGTAACTGATTTCATTTCGCATGATAACTGCTGCTTAAATGTTGATGGAACCGGCCCAATGTGTTTAAATTAATTGAGCAATACCCAAAGGATGTAAAGCAATCTACTCTAATTTTACGGTTCATTGAACTTATTGAATCACGAGTAATTGCATTTCTTCCACTTCAATTCAATATGAGGAATCAAGTATTCACAAGTCTACGCGAGACAACTCCATTACTGCTACGTAATAATTGGCGCGACGTTCGTTATTTATCCAGAGACTGATGATGATGATGATGATGATGATGATGATGATGATGATGATGATGATGATGATGATGATGATGATGATGATGATGATGAGTGTTCTGCCCGAAGGCAGGTCTAGACCCGGGACGAAGCCATGGGGTGATGACCTGCCAACACTTTAATTTACTTTTTCGACAGTCCTACTAGCTCCCACTCGGAAATTAGATTTACATTTTTCATAGATCAACGAAGTGGGGCAAAGGGAAAGTGTGGTTTCCGTCCAATCCTGAAAATACAGACACTAGTGTCAATCTAGGAGAAGAGTTTTCACTGAAGCCATTTTTAAAATGTCGTTGTCACGGTCGTCATCTGTCATCGCCTGTTCAATTCAAATATAAACTAGCAACACTTCTCAGTAGATCTTGGGCATCGTTTCCGTTTCGTTGTAGAGAGATTAATAGTTATTTACGATACAAGTAATAAACGAGTTATTTTACTTTGTAAGTATGTTTCCATGGTTTCATCTAACCGTAAGGCCTAGGCAAAATACAAAAAGTTTAATATAATTTTACACGTTTGGGAGGTTCAAGATTTTCAACTATTTTCCTTAATCATCAATGTAAATTCCGAGTAGGAATATGTAGGATTAATATCCAATTTTGCACAGAAGCCTCGGTACATTATTACTAATGTTATGTTATTTAATATTATATTATTTTAATAGGTATAATTTTCATAAATACCAATATTTCTGATTGAATCTTTTTAATATCTATTTGTAAATATCATATGAACAACATAATCTAGAATCTTTGGATTATTTATGTATTTATTTATTTAACCTGGCGGAGTTAAGGCCTAGTATGCAATTGTAGAACTAGTCAATATAGAACATGCAAGGTTACAAGGCTGCAGAACAATTCATTGATGAGGAAAAAAAAAGAACCATACCTATTTCTCTGCATCGAAAGCTGTGTGCACCCCTTAAATCATACATCAATATAACTTAGGCTACTTACTCAACGGCAATAGACAATTCCTAAGCAAGTTAAAGTAATATTATCTATTTTATGGAACCCGGAGGTTCATTGCCGCGCTTACATCAGTCCGCCATCTAACCATATTCTGTGCTTACTCCATCCAACCAACTGAGATATAAATTTTTCAAAATTTCAACACCCCCCCCCCGGGCCAATTTTGCTCATTAACGAACTTGTCCGAACTATTGGCCTAGAAATAACATCATAAAATTTGGTTCAAATATCTTCAAAATTACGGCCGCTAGCGTGTAAAGATATATATAAGATATATACTATATTACCAAAAAAAATTGAACGGGCGGTGGTTTCGTACTTAGGGAGGAATGAAACGTAAAGATATGAAAGATTTTTTTTTTTCGAAAGTCATGACATGGTACCGACCCCAATAGGTAGATTTTTCTTCGAAATCTACCTAAAAAAATTATATTTAACACCTTCTGCCCATTTATACTTGACTTAATTTTTTGGCTGTGAATATGTTAATGTTTCCTTGTAAAATGACTATGATAATCACACTACTTCCATATTAATAGGTGGATTTCGAAGAAACCCTGCCTGCCTAAAGGGATTTCAATAATTTTACTGGATAATGCCTTCCAAAATTCTTGTTAATCATTTTTATATTGTATAAGGACAATGTTTCTATCTCGCTCTGAAAATATGTATATTATATTTTTATAAAGATTTAGAAATATATTTATTTGTGCAATGTTTGGGCAATTAAATTAACATAACTTTATCATCAGTTTGTATACATTTGTCAGAAAGGCCAAATTACAATAATATATTTTTTGTTAAACAGGTGTTAAGACAAGACAAAGCAATTACATTTATATTTTAAAGTTTTAGTATTAGAAATGTTGTAGTAATGGCATAAGTGATAAAATAATTATAATTAGTAATTAGTATAATTAGTAATTATATAACATTTCTAATTTAAGACTTTATTGGGTTTTTTTAATGGCATAAGTATATTCACTAATAAATCTAAAACAGTATTAAATTGGATGGTGCAATAATAAAATAGTACCGGTATATCAAAAGTTAGCGTTAAATGTAATAAAGCACATATCCTGCAAAGAAGAACAAGACGCAGGTAGGTTAGATTACTGGGACTTGGTGCAAGAAATACAGGGTCTATCATGACAACATGAACGAGAAAGGGATGAAAACAACTATCATCAAAAAAATGAAATTTTATACTCATCCAGTATGTTTAAAGAAACTTTATTAAAACAAAACAACCACAACAGAGGTCGGCTATTTCACACGATGTGGTTCGAATAAAGCGTGAATTTATGTTTCACATTGCGGTGCACAACTGTACAGTTGAACGAATGCGTGCGTCTGTTTTAATAACAATGCGGCATATCACATATGGCTATAAAAACATTCTCTTCAGCGAACACACACATAGAAATGTCAACTAACTGAATATATGAACACATTCAAGCTTTTTCCCCTGCATTGATGTTATGTTATGAAAATAATGATCATCATTTCGATAATTATGATTAATGTTGTGTACATAATCATTTAGGTCCGTTGATATCCAGCGAATTTAAACGTTTTCAGATAATGAAAACTCCATTATTGGTATTAAATATGGCTGCACACATAAAACAGAACCTAGTTTAAAATAATAATGTAATTATCATCCTTCACGATAGCTGATCAATTTTCATTCTACATAATACAGAATTAAATACTGTTTGTACAGTATTATGAATATCAAAATATTAGACAGTTCTTTAAATTGTTATACAGTTTTTTGCGTGTGAAAGTCTTTAGGTAATTTTTATTGGCGACTTTTATTTACAATATTCTTCCTTTTTACAGCATGACAGATTAATAGATGCTGTGTAATGAAAGCGTTTCTTTGAATCTATATATCAGCATAACAGTCAATAAAAGACAAATGTCTTACTGTGCTTTCAAGAGAACTTTTCAATTTTACTTGAGAAATAATCCTCTATGCGGCGTCCACGAGTTATATTCTATACACTGGATGTAAAATTTATATTGTTTTCGATGTTGCTATATATTTTCGTCTAATGTCGTGGCAAAAATAAATATATCTTTCTATGAAAATCATGTTTGTGACGAGTGTTTGACCCATGTAAATTCATATGGTCATTACGTGGATTTCTTTACATTTTCTGTGAAATCGGTTATAAATGCTTATAGTTTTTCAGACAATCTTTCAGACCAATAATTATATTATTTCTCTACGTTTATACGCTAAACGATGACAGACATTTTAATTTGTGAAAATACTGAAATTTATTCTTACTTCCACTGTATGCCTACAATATACATCATACACTCTTGTCATGAGCTTCCAGAACGGTAGTGTAGACATGGTTAAAGAATTTAGAGATCGTACACTTCACATAAATTATATAAATATAAAGTAATATACAGGCTTACAAAAAAACATGGAGTAAAATTATAGGCCTACTGCATTGATCTGACTGGAAATAGGCTACTCGTTAACGGAATAAAATGGGTTCACTAAAAGTCATTTGCCAAGAGATCATTTTAATTCAACAAATCTATTACTGTGATACTCCTTGGGTAAAATTATTAAACATTGTGATGGCAAGTATAGGCCTACCAGTTCTTAGACTTATACGTATAGGTTGCACAACATTTAACAGTTTTCTAGTACGAAAACTGTGTACAGAAGATATGAAATTATTATTATTGCTGAAATTCTTCTTAACATACAATAAACTTCTATATAATTATGTAAACATTACGACAGGTAAAACACCTTCCGACATATAAAAAATTTCAACTACGTCATATTATGCTGAATTACTTAAAATTCGAATAAGGTGTAAAAGAAAAGAAAATCAGGTAAATTGATGCAGCAAAGTCCCAGAATGATTTTTTTAATCAGTGATAATTGCAATTATGATATGCAGAATACAAAAAAATCAAATTGGCCGGTTTCGGGATTTGAACCATGGAACTCCAGAATGTGAGGCAAAGACGTAACCATCTCAGCCATCTGGTTCAGTTTAACGGTCTAGTTGGATAAGCGCATGTAAAGCAATAGTTTTATTTGCCATAGCTAACTGTATTTTAATTGCCAAAGCCTTATAAGATCACAGTAAAACAATTGACTATGTTGTCATGATAACTGATTTGCATTTCATAAATTCTTTCGAATACGTACATTACCATAAAATAGGCACTAAATTGAACATTACTCCGAAACAGGTCAACCGATTTTATCCAATATCAATAGACGTCTTTCAATGGACATTATAAATGTCTATACCAAGTTTCATAAAAATCCGGTAAAGCATATTTGAGTCACCGCGTCTTTAAAATAGACACTAAATTGGGTTTTACTCCGTTACCGGTCTACCGATTTTGTTCAATATCAATAGGGTTCTTCCCATGGACATTATAAATGTGTTTTCCAAGTTTCATGAAAATCTGAAAAAGCGTATTTGAGTTATGGCGCGTACAGACACACGGACGGACATTTTTCGTCCCCACACACAATCTCATAAAGTACCATACAGGCACTTAATAAGAAGAGATTTCATATGACGTGATGTCAGTCTTTTAAATCCACCTCGTGTCCCGTAACGTAACCGCTACGTTGCTTCAAGCACGTAATCATTCAGACGTGATACGTACGAGTATTGACATCTTGCCTTTCTTTGGTGTGACGCTCTGAGGTTTAATTGGATTTTGTGGGAAAAGCAATCAGCCCTGTGGTGTTGACTAGCAGACGTAAAACAAATATATCAACCCTTTCCAACCTTCGCTACAATTATATCCCTTTAAATATTTACTTTTAACTATAATTCCCTCATTCCACTACTAACTAATTTCTCACTGCTCTGCAAATGAACAAGAGACGATCATTTTTAGTACTGTTTGCTAAATGAAGCAAAGCCTTTGCCATAAATTGTGTTATTAAGTGCCAGTATGGTAGCCTACTTTATGAGATTGTGTGGGGGACGAAAAAATGTCTCTGTCTGTCTGTCCGTCCGTCCGTCTGTCCGTGCGTCTGTACGCACCATAACTCAAGTACGCTTTTTCGGATTTTCATGAAACTTGGTATAAACATTCATAATGTCGATGGGAAGAACCTTATTGATATTGAACCAAATCGGTTCACCGGTACCGGAGTAATGCCCAATTTAGTGCCTATTTTAATGCCTTTCTCATAGAAAGGCGCCGTCACTCAAATACGCTGTAACGGATTTCCATGAAACTTGGTATACCCATTTATGACGTCCATGAGAAGTGCCCTATTGAATTTGAACCTAATCTGTTGACTGGTACCGGAGTAAAACCCAATTTAGTGTATATTTTAAAGACGCGGTAACTCAAATACGCTTTTCCGGATTTTTATGAAACTTGGTATACACATTTACAATGTCCGTGGGAAGACGTGTATTCATAATGGATAAAATCGGTTGATCTGTTTCGGAGTAATGCTCAATTTAGTGCCTATTTTATGGTAATATACGTATTCGAAAGAATTTATTGAAAAAAAAAATGAAAATCAGTTATCTTGACAACATAGCCTATTGTTTTACTGTGATGTTATAAGGCCTTGGAAATTAAAATACAGGTAGCTATGACGAAATACACTATTGTTTTACATGCGCTTATCCAACTAGACCGTTAAAATGACCCAGGTGGCCGAGATGGTAGACCTTTCTTCTTCCGTAAGCCCTGCTTAATGAATAAATCTGGAGCTTAACTTGGAAATCAATTTATAAAAACAACATATTCTGCATATCATAATTGCAGTCATAACTGATTAAACAAAAGCATTCTGGCACTTTTTTACATCAGTTTGCCTGATTTTATTTCTGTCTGTCTATCTCTCTCTCTCTCTCTCTCTCTCTCTCTCTCTCTCTCTCTCTCTCATCCCATGTCCCCATGTTGGGGCGAAGGGCCTCCAAGTGGAGGTTTCTGTTTAACTATGTGTATTTTGTTACTGGAGATGTGTCCTAGAGAGGGCAGAGGGACAGGTGGGGGTGTTATTGTGAATCGTAAATATTGTTTAACAGAAGACTCTCCGTCTGTGTAAAGCAGGGTTGCCATACGTACGACTATAGTCGTACACCTACTACTATTTCATAGATTTGTACGACATACGACGCAATCATGGGTTGTACGCCTATTTGTACGACTATCTATCTACTCTTATACAATTCAACGGCCCTGAATAGCGTGCTTGCTCGCCCGCTTCGTGAGACATCGGGTATACTCGGCGATGTTCGTCTCTCGCAGTCTAAACTTTCATGACGACTACAAAAATTAGGAAGGAAAACCGTTTCTTTATTATATAAGGCCTAAGTGAAATGAACACAATGAACAAATATTCTAATTTTATTTTTACTTACAATTTTCATAGCTCTGAACCACAAACATTTTTAATAATCTACCAGTGTAATTTTCTTAAAAATCCTGGAGTCAATGAATAATGGCGGGCGAAGCCGGGGGCAACAGCTGTAAAATATTGATGGTTTTATCTCTTGAAATATCGCTGATAATAATAATCCAAACAAACCATTCCTTCCCTTGAAACATTAGCCTATATAATTTCTGAAAATTACACTGAATTGATAAAATAAAATTCACATCATATTCATGCACGGCCATGATTCATGTCAATAAACAGCTGAGAAACAATACGTATTATGTGTTCACAGGTTCTTTGGAACTGCATAATCGATTCTGATATAGTTTTCCCAGGGGGCGCTTTCATGTCGTGGAATGTACTCTAAAGCAGGAATTTTAGCTGTTTCATTAATTATTAATGGCTTAGTTTATGAATGATTCGCTTGCAAGTGTTAATAAATATAATGCTTTAATAATTATTATACTCTTCATTTTTAATTTTTAAAAGAATTATCGTGGCGAAGCCACGGGCACCTCCTAGTTTTTAACATAGCGTTTTATATATTTTTTTTAAATCAATCTACTGACGAATTTTAAATTTTGATATGTATCCACCTTTTTGTTGTAAGCATGTTGCTAAAATCAATATGATTGGAAAGCAGTCCTGTGCCTTTTGCAATAATTACAACACTCTGGTAACTACTGTTAATTTAATTTAATTCTGTTTTATCAAATTTAGCAGATCGGAAGATAATGAAACACGCCTAATCATTTACAAATAAGATGATTTATTAACAATTACATGACATATATAAGGTGCAAAATACCGATTAATAATAATTATTATAATATAATAATAATAGTAATTACAATATTATGATATAATAATAGTAATTACAATATTATAATATAATATATTATTATTATTATTATTATTATTATTATTATTATTATTATTATTATTATTATTATTATTATTAACGCAGTGCGTTCATTATACTGAAAAATCACAAAGCATACGACAGTTTTAACTATCATACGACTATTTTCGGATAATGGTGCGACTGATCTACGTTTCTGATCTGGCAACCATAGGCGTACCGAGGGGGGGGGGGGTTTGGGGGTTTGAACCCCCCCCCCTCCCATTGATTAAAAAAAGTAAAATTGTATAATTTTTTTAAGTCTGCCCACAAATTACTTAATACAAGTATATAGCGTGGGAAGCTTAAAACTCGTTATTTTGCGTCTTAATTTTTAAAATTTTCCGGGGGTGGGCCCCCGGAAGCTTAAAACTCGTTATTTTGCATCTTAATTTTTAACATTTTCCGGGGGAGGACCCCCGGAACCCCTCTCCCTGGGGGGTATGGAATACCCCACGGATGTTATAACCCCCCCATATGGTCGGCCTGGTTACGCCTATGCTGGCAACCCTGGTGTAAAGTTTCATTTTACGGGCCGAGCCCGTTATGGTAAGAATTTAGGTGCTAGCACGTTATGGAGATTATACAGGATATCACCAGATGTCACTGTCGTTCACTTCCCTTTCATACAAATTAATAATAATTTTCCTTCATTTCAACCACTACAAATATTGTTATTCCTACTACTACTATTACCGTGTACCTACTAATCATTTACAATATTCAAAATAACATAAATAACTATTTCGGCAGTAAAAATTTGGCCCATCACATAGATACCGGTAGTTATGTTTTTCAAAAAGCACAATCGTAAACAAACACAATATTTAGTTTCGCTCAAAACATGACTTACAAAATTTATTTCTCTCCATTCATTCAAAGTCTAACGGTTGTCCTTGCTATAAGTAACGATTGATTTACACTTCAGTAGGCCTATATTGTAGCTTCTCACATTTTTCTGAAAACAAAACACCGATGCAAGTATCACTAGGTTCGTGGAAAACCTTCTTAGAGCACATCTTGTGGTGGAAGCCGTAGACTGCCATTCTTGTAGTCACATGACGCTTTTCATAGTTCGCCTGTGTCCATCTTCTGTCTTGCATCGCGCAGGTTGCATAGAAGTCCATTGCTATGTCATCTTTCTCCTTTGTTTAATGATATAACAGTATAAATGTACATTTTAGAGAAAACTCCAGTAGGCCTAAAGGATCTAAGAATTACAGTTATCCGTAAGGAATAGAACAAAGAACTTGTTATAATGTCAGTAGTTATCCCCTTAATTGATTTATAAAACTCGTGAATCGCCCTGTATAGTAGAATTTTTCGTTAAAGCTTCCTTTTGTTACGAGGAAACGTTTGCCGACAACTCAACCCATGCTCTTTATTTTTACTGCACCAATCAACTAGTTACCTCAGCCAATCAAATAAAAATCGAAGAATGTCCTGTGACAGCTGTAACAGCTACTCGTCTACTCCGCGTGGAGTGAAACGCGGAGTTGCAAAATCTAGTTACAGTAAACAATAACACGTGTGAATTTATTAAAACTAGGGAAGAACTTGAGGTCAGTGATAACAATGAGAGAATGTTGCAACGTTTCTTTTATTTTGGAAAGCGAAAATCAAGAACGATTTAGTCAGATCAGGTAGCATAAAGAAACACCGACTTAATGGTTTATTCCTTTGAAGCTGCCTGCGTATGTAATGAAAAACTCTATTATGGCAAGCATATTGCTTTGAGAGAATTTTTTTGTCCGAATCAAGAAACATATCATTTACGTCTGCTAATGGTGTATTTTTTAATTAGAATATTACCGGTATAGGAGAAAAATTCCTCCGGCACTGGGACTTGAACCCAGGACCTTTGGCTATTCGCGCCAATGCTCTACCAACTGAGCTAAGCCGGAGTTCAATTCACAGCACCAGATAGAATCTCTCTCCTATGACTAATTGCCCCAATGGTCTACCTCACAGACAGACAAGTTATGTCATATGCAGTACTGTGAGGCACACTAAGTAGTGGGTTCAAATCCCAGTGCCGGAGGAATTTTTCTCCTATAATATTCTCATGTAGTGTCCAACAGAGACAATAATCTGTGGTTCATGATTGCTTATATATCTATTTTTTAATTAACTTCACCTATAGCATTAATAGTGTCACCTATCCATCAAATACTCAGTTGAATATCTCTGCTCATCTTCATGACACTCTTCGCTTCAAGTTTGTCAGTTAGGGAAGGTTTTATTTAATCCCACTCGACGTTATCTTCTTGGCAGGAGTGAAGAGATGGAAAAGTGACAGTCATTTTTCTGCTTGTTGGGATTAAGTGAATATTCAGCTGTGAACTTTTTTCTCTCACTTATTTTTCATTGTCATTTTCATCCTCTTCTGTTATTTCATCACCTTTTTTCCCCTCTGTTACAGCTTTAAATACTGCCTATGTCTGCGGAATTATTTCTAAAATTTGTTGCTTTACAGAAATTCGTCACGTCAATCATGACGTAATGTAGGGTGACCACACGGGATTGTCCCTTTCTTGTTGACTGTTTGTTCTCCTAACAAAACTTTAACGGGACGCCGAAGTCCTTTTTTAAAATTCATTTCTCAATGTTTCGTATTATTATTATTATTATTATTATTATTAATTAAACTGCATAACAACGAGCTTCATAACCTGTACTCATCACCGGATATAGTAAGGTCATCATGGAGGATGAAATGGGCTGGACATGTTGCGCGCATTGGGGAAGAAAGACATGTCTTAAAATATTGACCAGGAGACCCGAAGGGAAAAGACCACGTGGAAGACCTAGGCGTAGGTGGGAGGACAATATTAGGGTAGATTTAAGAGAAGTAGGATTTGCGAGGGATGGTTGGATGGAGTTAGCTCAGAATAGGGTTGAATGGCGGCCTCAGGTAAGCGCGACAATGAACCTCCGGGTTCCATAAAATATATAATATTCCCTTAGCTTGCTTAGGAATTTATATTGCCATTGAGTAAGTAAGTTGTGTATTATTATTATTATTATTATTATTATTATTATTATTATTATTATTATTATTATTATTATTATTATTATTATTATTATTATTATTACTATTACTATCCTATACAAGGAGTCCTATTTCACAGTGTAGGTATGCTGCAGCTATATGTTGTTCATTAGTTTCATAATGAAAAGTACACATTATATATTACAGTCTCAGTCAAAGAGTTTTGAAAATTGAAAGATGAAATTGAGAAAGGAAGATGCGGAACATTTCCGTCTAAATATTCCATTTAGTGGTGTCTTGTATTGAAGTCCACAGAAATCTAGATGGAAGGTCAAGGAGAGTCGCTTGAAATTTTCTGACAAGAACCGGTTTAATTTTGAAACTGCTAAGCCTATAGCTATGGTCAAACATATTTCCGTGGGTATCTTGCATAAGTTACTATTAATTTCATAAATTACTTTAACTTCGTTTAGGACACCCAAATCTTTATCAGGAAATATGGAACTCTCATAAATATCAAAGAAAGGCTGGTTAAGATACATTGAAGTGTAAATAAGAGTTTGCCTAAGGAATTTCAATTAAGCTAAGACATAGGCAAGGATTTAATGAGGTAAAAGTTATTTTTATCTAATATGTAAGGATGCCGTATATATTTTTTTAGTAAATTTGACAGTGACTGTAGTATATATGCATTCATGAACCACAGATCATTGTCTCTGTTGGACATTACATGAGAATATTATAGAAGAAAAATTCCTCTGACACTGGGATTCGAACCCAGGACCTTTGGCTACCCGTGCCATTGCTCTACCAACTGAGCTAAGCCAGAGTTTTTCTTCAGAGCGCCAGATAGAACCCCTCTCCTATGACTGGGTCCTGAGTTCGAATCCCACTATTAGAGGATTTTTTTTCCTAAAATATTCTTATGTAGTGACTGTAGTGTTGATGTACTGTAGTTTAAAGTTAAGAATTGTTCATTTTGTTCGTTTAAAATCTAGTTATTAAGTGGAATATTTATAACATTTACTAATTATGGTTTCTGTTTTCTCGATAATCCGCACGAAGCGCCTGAGTGTACAGTTTTTACAATTTTAAAATATAGTCACCTTAATGTAATGAAAGAAGTACTCATTGCTCCAATAATTAAAAAATGTGAATGACCTGCTCTATAGGGTTTGTTTTTAATAGTACCAGTAGGACGAAATTATCCACATTTTATCAGTAGATATTTCAGACTGAATCTTTTCTTTAATGACTTTTTTTACTTCGATCATTTTTCAACACCTTCGTTCAACACAACACAAAACAGAAAAACTCCCCTACTGTGTTTTCTATAGAATTGAGTTAGGAAAATGCATAGAATCTCTACCTGACTAAATTCGCACTTTTTAGGTAGCGATAATTAAATCCTTGCTTTGTTACAAAGTTTCTTTGCCGGCTTCTGGTGATGTAATAATCGGATTAATTTGGACGCCTCTACTTCAAAGAGATCGTTAACTTTCCGTCTGAAACTCAATTAAACCTCCGAGAGCTACCGACCACCACAGGTAACTCATGGGAGGAGTAGATTTCACTGTTATGCTTCAGCAATTAACAACAACGTTTAGCAAGAGCATTTACACATGTAAAATCACCAACAGAAGTTACTTATATTTAGTCCAAGACGTGTACGGAGCAAAAGTAAACAACCTAATGAGAAAGTACAAAGCACAGTTCACAAGAGTTCGTTTTAGAGACTGTTTAGTCGATTACATACAGTGAAGTCAATTGAACTTCCTTTTTTAGACTAAGCGCCAAGAGTCCCGGGTTCGATTCCCAATGTTTTGTATATATTTACAATCTGTATCTTCTTGCCGCTGGACAAACCTTTTTCTCGCATGTTTCTTTATTGGTGACGTAAGGCCCCTGGCTCGCAAATTTCTTCTATGATACAAATTATTAGAGGCTGTGCCTATTACTTTTACTTACAATATGTGGTGTACTTCATCAGACATTATGTAAATCAAAAGTGCAACGAATTAATTAATTATGTTGTAAAATACGTCTTGTATTTAATAGCTTATGGCACTTGATTTTCTTCAAAATCAATGAAATCTTATTTGCTAGGGAAAACATGTTTGGTATTATTACATTCACAAAGCAAGATTCACAAAATTCCTATACAGTATATTATTTTTGTCCATAGATAACAATAAGGCAAAAGAGTATAAGTCAAAAACTGTGAAAATGAGATAAGTAAATTACACTGTGTAAAAAAAAGTCTTTTTAAAAAAAAATATTTTTTATACTCTTTTGCCTTAACAATCCAGAAGAAGACTGTCAAGGCAAAAGAATATAAGTCAAAAGAAATTTAATGATATAATGTGTAAAGAAAAATCTCTCCTGAAAAATAATATAACAGTCTAGAATTGTTAGGCGAATAATGATGATGATAATCAGGGCCCGGATTCTGATGACATGTCATCTTTTTATTGATGGTACATAGACATTGCCAACTTGTGGATAAATCCTAATCATGGCCTCTAGATTATAGAAATGCATTTTTATTAGGTCATTTTTTATCATTTTTTGCAATTTTATATTTTTAGGGCATTTATTTCAATTTTAGGTCATTATTTTGTCATTTTCGTGTCATTTGCTCCCTTATTTAGTCATTTTCTCCCTTATTTAGTCGTTTTCATGTATTTTTCGTCCCTAGCGGTGCTGTCTTTGAAGTGTTGTTTGTTTAATGCAAGAAGGAAAAATTCGGCATTAAAGTGTTGACATGTCTCAGTCGGAAGAAATGCCAAAATTTTGTATTATATTACTATTGTTATTAGATTGACTTGGCACCAGAGTCTGCCACCTGCTTGGATTAGAAGAGTGCAAACTACTGTTTACCCTCAATAAACAACAATATAATCCGGCAGACCACAAAAGGAAATGCCGAATTTTGACTCACCAGTGCCTCAGTGCCAGTATAAATTTCCGTGAGAAAATAACATTTACAAAATTACAGTTATTTACAGTTTTTTCAATTATGTACAAATTATTCTATAACTTTGTGTGTACAGTAATAATTTTATATAAATAAAATATCAGTTTTTAGGTCATTTTTTATAATTATTAAGTCATTTTCTTTAAAATTTAGGGTCATTTTATAGGTCATTTTTCAAACAATTTTAGGTCATCAGAATCCGGGCCCTGATGATAATAATAATAATAATAATAATAATAATAATAATAATAATAATAATAATAATAAAAAGAGGCTTCACTATATGCCTCCGGTTATGTAGTAATTCCCATTTGGCAATCCTATTAGCAGCTATACTTAATTTTTGTCAGTAAAGTTGTTTCTTACTATGTTTGCAATAATTGTGAAGTATGGAAAACACTGTAACATACGTATTTCGTTTAGAAACGGTCGTGATATCCAGCTGTTCTATAACTTTATCTGTAATTTAGAATCTATCCTTAAACGGAAAAGAGCTTATCCATTCCCTTAACGCTTTATTGTATAAAAATACATTACAGCAATTGAGATGAAATATGACGACAGTCGCACTTTTGAAGCTACACATTGTGTGTATACTGTGTCAGACTTCTTATCCTATTTCCTGTATCTTCTTGTGCTACTTCCCTCCACTGTAAGATGGATGTTTCCTCCTCAGATTCAGAAGCCTCTTCCAAAACAACAAATGTCTTGCGGAAAGCGTTAACTTTTTTGTTTTATTCCCTGTACTCCCAAGAATCTTCTTTTCTTTATGGATTTTTTCATTGTGGAGGATTCCCGTTTCATTTCTGAACTTCAACTTTTATTTCTGTTCAGGTTTCGATGTTTATTTATCTTTTGCTGCTGTAGCAAAAGGAAATGCACATGAAGAGCAAGAAATATATCTCTAGTATTGTTGTTATTCCCTTTTGTTCGATACATTGTACACACTGCAAACTTATGATTAAGGTTCGGTTGTTCATGACATGCCATCACTAGAGACCGTATTTTTTGGTAACAACGATAAGCGCGAAATTTTATAAAACAACCTCCCTTAGCTATATTTAGCTTTTATATGCTTAAAATACCAATATGAACCAAATTGAGTCCACGAAATATCGCGAAATTTACCCGATTCCGCGAAATGTGTCTATAAGCGCGAAATATGCCCCTTCTGTACTTAAAGTGAGAAATGAGCACGAAAATGTGCCTTAAAATCACAATATTGTGTTTTGGTGTACTGTATGTTTTATTTCTTTTTATGCTGTTTCTGTGGCTGTCGAACATTTACCGATATATCGATATTTGTGATCGATTACAAAGTTTGCAGAATTTACCCAAAGATTGTCTGTTGAGTACACTCCTTTCCTGCTATGTCTTTGCCAAGTTAGCGATGCCTATGATCGATTACAGCAGAAGAGTGTAGAATGTTTGTTACTTGTATTCAACAGATTTCGTCTTTTATCCAGAGTGGTATGGTTGGCACTTCTGTTTCAAATGGCTATCTGATAGTGTTTAGTAGAAATTACGATAATATTTCTCGTCATTATATTTGAACATTAACTCGAATCATGCCTAAATCGAAAGTTACTTCAGTTCATACAAGGGCAATGTGTTAGTTCGTGTAAATAAAGAAGCAAAGTTTATCATTGCGTAATGTTCCCAATGTAGTATAAGTAATTTATTTCACGAAATACCCACCGAAATAGAAGGAAGTTAACACCGAAATCAGCCGTTTTATTTCACCAATAAATCATGGCCCTAGCCATCACAAATTAAACGCGAATTGCACGCGTCTTATCCAAATCAGACAATTTTATTTTGCATATAAAGTCATAGTTATTTTGGTCATTTTATGATCTTGGTTGTATTTTGGTCATATTTGTAATTTAACGACATATTTCAGTTATAAATCCAGTAAAGGAGCACAATTATAAAGTACATTCACTAAATGGTCTAGTTAAATTTGAAAGTTATGTCACTAATTTAATATTTATTAGCAATTAATAGGTAACTTACTTTATACAATTGTTCATATTTTATAGGGACACGCTTGATCTACAAAATATTTGGTGCTGATGAAACGAGAAACTTTTTTTCAAGTTAGAAGTTCATTACAAGTAAAACTCCAAATCACCTGTAAATTGTTCAAAAAGATTATCTGATTGAATTCATGTGATAGTGTAGTTAAACGTTTTAAATTGGAATATTTATTTCTGGAAAAATATATTAGAATTTTTTAGTCATATTTAGTCATTTTTAAGGGTTCATTTGCAGTCATATTTTCCACTTTTTTAGGTCATAAACATCTGAACCCTACTTATGATATAGGCCTAATAGTATTCCCGTAGTCTGTACTCTCAAAATCCACGGCCAGATTGAAATTCGCTTATCGGAGATTCAGGGTACCAGAATAGGATTTCACCAATATTAATCAGTGAACCACCCACCGCTTGACGTAGATGCATTCGCTCTACTTATGCAGAGGGGCACGATTCGATATCGGTTCATTAATTTATTTATTTTGCATGGTCTTCTCTTCCCGTCTACCAGGATTCCAAAAACTACAATTGCAATACAAATGTAGCAAGAAAAAATATAATAAGGAAAAGGAAATAAAACTCACACTAAAGTTAAGGTATTAAATTACAATAATAATAATAATAATAATAATAATAATAATAATAATAATAATAGTAATAATGATAATAATAACAATGATAATTAGACTTCGGATTTTAGGTAAAAACCTATTTTAATCCCTAAGTGATACATGGACGAAAACTTGTATATGCATGTTTCATACGTGACTTTGCCTAAAACTGATACTTTTATAGGACCTAAAACAGCCTATTTTTACGTTAGAGCCTAGTATTGCCTTTTTGCTTGTTTTTCCCCTAAAGTTCAAAATAAGTTACTTTTTGTTATAAATTCTAGCATTTATTTTCTGTTCGTACTAAATTCTTAGCTCGGAATGTGCAGTACATGACACATTTGTGACGTGGTAAAATAGTAGGAAATGTTTCGTCTTCAGTAGAAAAATTCCCAAGAAAATGTAGGGTTTTTCTCCTGACTCCCATATCCAGTAAAAAAAAGACTCTGAATTTCTGAGGGATACAAGGGGTTGAATATGCTAGCGTGCGTAGCTTCTGGTCGCAGGGGTTAGGTTTTCACTGTTATGGTAGTAATACAGTTCCATGATTATTGATTAATGGTGACTTCAATAAATACAATATTCTGCACTGCAATTGAGATATTTCAGAAAATTGGCAACTTAACGATTTTATAAGAGACTATTTTACGATTTTTAGAACCTATTTTCCAATTTTTAGAGCCTATTTTAGGTACCTAAAACAGCATTTTTAGCGACCTAAAAGTCCGAAGTCTAATGATAATACTATGGGCTACAATAATAAAAAATGAAATTTAGGTCTGTGTGCCTGTGAACAGCCAAGCTCCAGAACGGAAAATAGTAATAAAACAAAATTTTGTATTTGGATCATGTACCTTCTGAAAATGTGACACGAAGATTGGCGACAAGTTTCTCTTATCTTTAAGGGGACTTTCATGAGGAAATGTTCGTTTCTCGCGATTTTCTCGAAAACGGCTCTTACGATTTTCTTTACATTTTTCACATGGGTTGTTTATACTACAAGCTAAAACTTCTATTAAAAAAAAAAATTCGAAAAAAATATCTGAAGGGTAGTTATAAGCCACCCACTCTGAATACGCGCTCTTTGCAATATGGCCTCTTATTCTATATCAGAATGTGAAGTGAGAAAAATGTATTGGTCATGCTCAAAGTAAAGAAAGTCACCAGAGTACATTAATCATATTTTATTCGGGCTATCTATCCTTCGGGGATGCGATGTGGTAACGACATTCTCTTCATTTTTACAACCAATTTACGTGTCGAGGATGTCATACACAAGAATTATATTTTTCTAAGAGACTAAGTTTTATTTGGGCAGAAGAAGTTATGTGAAATCCACATCAGATTTTTTTTTTAAACTAGCAATTCTTATATTTATATAATTATAATTTTGTAATTCTTATATAAACTTATACATTGTGTCCACGCTAGAGGGATCGAGAAATAAATGCTCGCCAGTTAAAACGAGATAAGGATATTGCTGCATTCTGCATATGACAGGAAAGGGAAACTCCGAGATTGTGCAACACTGTTTTCAGACAGCTCCACGCGCATGCGCATGCGCATCAAGAGCTTTTGTCTCGAAATGTGGACACCGCAACAGAAAATTCAGTGCGTGTTATGGCTAGCAGAAGACAAAACTGTTACTCGGGTGCAACGCCGTGTTCGTCGTACGTGGAATGTGGATCCACCTGGTCATAAAACGATTCTCCAATGGGACAGAACACTCCGAGAAACAGGTTCTTTACTACTCTCGATCTCTCTAGCGTGGACACCCTGTATTTGAGAGCAGTACATGATCGTTTTGATTATTTCCACGTCCCAGTTATCTTCGGTTTAGATTTTTGCCGGCATCAGCGCAGTTTGCAAACTACGACATAGTCGAAAATATTTTTTCAGCTTCGTATTTCTTTCCTTTTTATTTTTCCGTTTCACGGGCATTTCTTCATCCATAGTTAGATTACTTACGGTAGTAGAACGAAGCTTTACACTATCACTTTTTTCGTTCCATGGCCTCCTATTTCTCGTTTATCTTGACCACGCTCTTGTCACCGCTAAGTCTGGTTTCTCAGATAACGGAACATACGAGGAAGAGATTTATAGGGTTTAAAACGAGAATAGGCAACAGAGAATAGTACTTCTAGACGCCTACTCTCGATTTTTACTTTCAAGCATGTGTGACTGAACAGCAGTTAGAGTATGGCTCGGAAAAAATCTGATATGAAATTCACATAACTTCCTCTGCTCAAATAAACATTAGCCTCTTAGTATAATCTAATTATTAAGTATGACATTCTCTTCATATAAGTTGGTTGTAAAAATGAAGAAAATGTCGTTACTACATCGCATCGCATCTCTGAAGGATACACAGCCCAAATAAAATCTTATTAATGCACTCACATAACTTTCTTTACCATAAGCATGGGCAATAATTTTTCTAACTTCACATTTTGATATAGTATAATAGGTCGTATTGCAAAGGGCGCATATTCAGTTGTTTCAACTTGATAGAAAGCTTCATTGTTCATTTATTAATTTTTTTAAAGGTACAATTCCTGAGCATAAGCTCATATTGGGACAAAATAAATTAGCATGCATGGCAGCAACCAATATTAATCACAACTAGTCAAGACAAATGTGTGATGACTAAAACATAAAGAAAGCTGAAAATAAATACAGTACAACAGGATTACAAAAACATAAAGTAAGAACTGAAACAAACAAAGTCAAGAACAAATACAATAAACTTATAGAATTTCAAAATCTTAGAACAATATCTATTATTTCATGATTCCTCTTGCTCAAATGTTTTCCAAATTGAGTCCTTCACTACTTTCTTATATCTATTTTTTTTTATTAGCTTAATTTCATTAGGTAATTGATTATATAAATTGATGCATTGCCGTATAACATTCTTTAAACCGTGCCGTGACGTATAAATTGAAATTTTGTGTATATTCAAAGGGCGTCTTAAGTTGTAATTATGAATATTCGAACAAAGTTGAAGTGAAATATTACTGTGTATACTATGACTATGTTATGACTATATTATGTTCATCAGACAAGACTTTCTGCAAACAGTGGTTGCTTATAACTACCCTTCAGAGAATCTTTGCTCTTGGTATAAGTATCTCACATAAAACATTTAAACAAAATCGCGTGAGCCGTTTTCGAGAAATTTGCCAAAGACAAAATTTTCTTCATATAAAGTTACAGTACATTAAAATTAAGAGAAAACGGTGGCCGATCTTCGGGTTAAATTCCTAGAAGATACCTAGCTCAAATACAAAATTGGGTTTTCGAACGATTTTCCGTTCTGGAGTTAGCCTGTTCATAGGCATTCAGACAAGTTTCTGAAAATAGTATTTTTGGATTGAGGGAACCGTGCAGGTCTATTTATATTAAAAACTTAACTTCGAATTTCGATATGGTAAACAAAATTTTTCCACCTTATACCACAAAGTATATTAAAATGCAGAAATTATTTGATACCAGGGTAACTACTATATCTTACTTCAACCACAAACGGTATGAAATTCATTAATTATTGGAATTTAGAGGTCGGACACAATACTTCCTCTGCCTATAGTACCTACGGTATGGGCAGAGGAAGTTATGAGAGGCTGTATTGCCGGGAGTACGTATTCACTCACTGTTTTCAGTATATGAAATCTGCAAAACATTAATTTGGGGTAAAAGTGAAGACATCCCGATTTTTTCAGAGTGCTCTTCAGCTTTTATACAGATCCTGGAACTCGCGAGAAGACCTAGTAGTTGAACGGCAAATACGAGATTGACAGCATTTACAGCACAGTCCAATTCATCCACTGGATGTACGCTTCATAGGTTACACCTCTAAAGCGCTGCAAACATAATTGTCACAAAGCAGAATCGAGCAGAGACCTCATTTACTTAATGTTATGAGCCGTGTGTGACGTCACATACGAAGGCGAAAGGGAAATTAATTACTTCCACAGGGAAATGCATGTTTGACGATGCTGTGTTTTGGGAATTGTGATGTGCTTGCTATTGGGACGTACCTATTCCTCAAACCTATGGTGCGGGAAAATGTGATAAATTTCAGATGACATTAATTTTCTCGATGTGCTTTATATCTATTACCAGCAGGTAAAATAATTTTTTGTAAACAAAAAGTACTTAAAAAAATATCAAAAGTTCCATCAGAAAATTTGTGAAATAATCAAATAATCTCACGAAAAACTTCAGGTTTATTTTTTAACATCTCTCGAGGAGATAGATTTCAATTTGTATTTTCAGAAATCTATTAAATTGATTGATGTGTTTAAAAATTGATATATTAAAAAGCTTTTTTTTTACTCTTTCTGTTTACATTTTAATAACACGTATAAAATTTATAAAACCATCTTAATTGCCGAATTTTTGACGTATTTTCATTAATTTTTTTCTATTCTAGACAATTGTACGCAATGCGTGTGTATGAACTATTTAACTGAATATCTTAAATAGAAAAAATGATACGAGCTCGAGCTTTTTCTTCCTCTTTCTCAATTCTGTTAAAATATATTTCCCGTGTGACTATCGCAATATACTGTAGTTACACTGATTCTAACATTGATTTTAAAATCCTGGAAATATATAGGCAAATAAGAACGTAGGGGAGAGTTGCCGAAGTTGGACCGTTGCCTAAGTTGGACCTCCTTCATATTTCGCTATGTGTTAGTAACTTAAACCTTCAAGTCGGCTCTACTGGTGAGAAATGTTGTCAAGGACGCGTGATCCAACGGTCAGTTGGCTGCAGCCTTTGAAGAAAGAATAACTGAAATTATTGTGTTCTCCTCGTTGTTGTAACAAGAGTGGCGCTACAAATTATAAGCTATTGTGCAGAGTAAGAGTAAGCAAAACAATTACCTACATTATATTTTACAACTGCCTTTCATTAGTTAATAACTAGATATCGTAAAACTAGTTTTACATTTTGTGGGTCCTTGTAGCATCATATTTCTTTACATGGCGTCCAGTTGCCGAAGTTGGACCACTGCGTGTTTCCTAATTTGGACCACCATAACTTCCATTCTTGGTCTCAGCGTATAGGCAGATTTGGTATATTTGGTAGGTTTTTACATTTTTTATGCAATTTGTTTCCTAGGTTATTCTTTGTTCATTACTTGAAGAACTTTATCAATACAAAACAGTTTGCTACTAATTTACAAATTATAATTAATGGTTTTGTATAATAGGCCCTAACTAACTTACTTTAAATGCCATGTGTGCCTAATAAATTTCTTAAAATACAGGTTCTTTAAAATATTAAAATTATTATTTTTTTACTCACAGTTTTACCATCGGTCAAACTTAAGCAACCGGTTTCCGAATTCGGACCATTTACAGACTTCTAAATTTTAAATTGTAGGCCTTGGAGATGTATATCTATACAAAATATAATACTACCAGGTGAAAGTGTATAAAATGTAGATTATTGTACAATATATTTTGTATCAATTAAATACATAATAAAGGCGTAGGGTAGCAAAATGTAAAATCGGTCCAACATAGGCAACCTTCCCCTATATATTATTTCTTTTGCCCCTTGAAAGTTCTTCTGCCTTCATATGTTTACTTTTCTCAAGCTCTCTAATTCAAAACATTCGGAAATCTATAAAAGAACAAATTTGGTTGAACAGATCTTCTCTAACTACAAACATACACACGGGAGTTGAGAGATAAGTATACCTTCGTTTGTAAACTCTTAAATTGATTTCCAATCGTGGTTTACGACCACTGATAACTGCACGAACGGTTACAATCGAATAGAAGAGTTGAAGCAGGACTAGAGTGCGGTGTAAATGGACCGTAAAATTGAGTGAAGATTATGTTCAAACGGCACTTCACATACTCAATCGTAAATTCTAACTGCGTAAAAGTACTGTATTACTAAACCAACGACTGAAGGTGAACGAGAATAGAAGTTGTACAGTATTGCGAAGAGCGCTGATAGTTTTGCTGGTAACTTTTGTTTAATTGATCTTAACAAATGTTTCTTTAAAATATATATATATATTATCTCGTGATAAGAAACGTGAGTTCAAAAGAATATTATAGGAGAAAAATTCCTCTGACACTGCCTAGATAAACGGAACGTAGAACAGTAATGGGCATACATTATTTTCCTATCTTCTTTTGCTCATGTGCAGCTTACAATATAAACCTACCCAATCGCTGTGTTCAATTGTTATTTGATTTTGATCAAGGAAGCTACAGGCATGAAGATGTTTCATTGTTCATTCTTTATGAATTTACGTTTAAAAAATCTGATGTGAAAGTCACATAACTTCCTCTGCCCAAATAAAAGTTAGCAGTATTCACATATCCTTGTACAGAATCGCAAGACACAATTTTACGCTGATTATCCTATAAATACCTCTTCTTTCAATGATGCGACTAAAAGCGCAGTCAATATAACAAACTTAAAAAAAAAAAAAAAAAAGAACAAATGACTGCAGACGTTTATTGAACTTTCTGCCGTAAAATATAATTTCCGAAATTTATCGAATATTTCCCTCAGATACATCTTTACTCTATGCATGGCCAACAACACATCTTTCTCACTTCACATTCTTATATAGAATAAGAGGCCGTGAAAGAGCGCGAATTCAGTTGTTCATCACGTAAGACAAACTTTCTACAAACAGAGGGTGAACAGTGGGTGGCTTGTAACTACCCTCAGAGAATTTTCTCGAAAAAAATGTTTCTAATAAAAGTTTTAGCACTTAGTATAAGCAACCCACGTGCAAAATTTAAAGAAAATCGTTAGAGCCGTTTTCGAGAAAATCGCGAAAAACTAAAATTTCTTCATGTAAAGTACCCTTAAAAATAAGGGAAATTTGTCGCCAATCTACGAATCACATCTTCAGAAGGTACCTGACCCAAATACGAAATTTTGTTTTCATACGATTTTCCGTTTTGGAGCTAGCTTGTTCACAGATATTCCACACAGACACACACACAGACACACAGACATGTTTCCAAAAATAGTATTTTTGGATTCAGGGGGCCTTGAAACGTGTATATATGCTAAAAACTCAACTTCGAATTTTGGGGTCGAAAACAATACTTCCTCTACCTATAGTACCTATGGTACGGGCAGAGGAAGTAAAAACAAGTGCACGTAGGTGCTATAAAATGAAAGTCATAGAAATAAAACGATAAAATTATTACGACAAACACTTGCGATTGTTTGAAATTTCACATTTGCTTATACTGGATTGGTCACTAATTCATAAGAAAAATAGTTATTGTAAACTAGTATCGGTCGGAAGATCAGTAATGATCTTCGTAGTCGTAGTCTTCCATTGTGCACAACTTCTTGAATAAGCTGAACAGATCTTCTTGAAATCGTAATAACATTTCCTTTCTAAATCCACAGGAGATGAGTTCCACACAAATAGCTTGAAGCAGATTTGTGTTAAACTTCAAGACTTCTCTGCCTTCGTTGTTAATGACCAATCTACATTTCTAATGACATGGCGACAACTTTTCCTTGTATAAAGTTTTCAGCAAGATATTTTCCTCGGGTAAGGAAATTATCATTTCTGTGAAAGAAGGAATTGTTTATGGTTGACTGATTACGAAGATATTGTATACCAAGCAGTAATAATTGCCTACCTATTAAGGAAGAGAATAAGGATCTCTGGATATTAGATAACATCGATTAAGCTCTATACGCATGCGTCAACTTGATACTGAAAGTCTGTCGTCAAACCCGGTCCAGTTTTGGTCCGGACAGCGACCACGCAAAGTCGACGTGCTGCTTGTTGTACTGAGCACACAAAGATATCGTTACGAAAGTGTGGTGAATATGCCACTATGAGTGGTACTGTGATTTGTTCTTGCGTTTTTCTGGTGATACTACCAAGTGTGTTGGGGGGGAATTTCCCCAAGGAAGCCGAATGGAAAGGTAGCTATCCATATTCAGAGAATTATGGCATATTTTAGCAAAATATTATGTAATTTTTTAAAAGTATATTATTTAGAGGATTGCAATAGATATTCTCGAATAGCCATTACGGAGGGGAAAAGAACATTTGCATTTCTGTATAAATTGCTCCAATTTATAGTTTTATTAATGTAATAAAATTATAAATTGCTTCAATTTATAGTTTTATTAATGTAATAAAATAAATAAGATACCAGTTGCTCAACTAAGATATATCTTATGGTCTGTCGCTTAGGCCTTTCGGTGTCTCTACACCATCTTCAGGGCATCTCACTTTGACCCAGGAATTACACAACAGCTGTTAATGCACATTCACGTGTTAAACATGTATTTTAATAATATTAATTTAGTTACACTGTAGCACAGATATGTGTAGAAAAATATCAAAATTAAGATGTAATAAAACAAAAAATTCTGTAATTTAACAATGTAGCAATTCACAAAATAAGAAAGTAATTTTCGTTTGTTCTTTGCATACTCAAGAGATTTTTTTTCTTTTGTTACAGGTAAGTGATGCCCTATTCTTTTGGAGATCTTCTGGCTGTAAGTAAAAAATAAAATAAAAAATATATAAAAACCTGGGCATTGTATTCGTACAAAATCATACTTTTACAACTGAGTTAATGTATTCGGTTGAATATACTGCTGCTTTCCTCCGTAAAATATCTTTGTATCCTGTTAAGTGGGACCATAAGTAAAGTAATTGGTCATTCCGGTAAAGTTCAGTTGCTGCCTCCAATGTACGTACGAATTGCGGCCCAGCATATTGAGGCCAGATAATTAGGTGTGTTCAGCCTATTAGCGTTACCCAGGAAACACTGCTATGACGACAAGCGTAATGGCGGCGAGTACGAAATTATTCTCATGATATAATTTCAAATTATTTATTTTTTATTAACTATATGTTTGAAGACGATTACTTAAGGTCTCGTGGTGTCTGTATTCAGTGTTGGGTTATTTATTTAGACTTAACTTACAGCAATAATACTCAATGCATTTAGTAGTTACTAATTTCGGTGGGATTCTTGGTACGGCAGGGTTAGTTTACGCTAATTCGAACTTTGAATCGCATCAGACATAGCACTTAGCCCCTGCCTTAATCCTTTAATGTGAAAATAATCTTAATGGTTCTATAATTTGAAAACGTGGGTTACGACATGAAGGGATCTGAACTAACAATATTGCTGCTAGGAATGTAACATTCTGGAGCTTGATGTACTTAAACAACACAGAGTAATAATAACCATCTACTAATACATAGCCTGAAAAAGGTGTAGCCACAACTAACCTTTCTTAGCCGGTAAATTATTAGTTTGGTCACAACTCGTATCCTTCCGGTCATTCAACCAATACTATTTTTTTTAATTTATTAATTTGAAGCCACTTATGCCCGATTTCTATAAACTTGTGAAATACCTATGGGTAAATTATCCACAGGCAAATTAGTTCCTAATCACCCACAATGATATAATGAGGAAGGCCTTGCAGTTGTACAGTTAATTCAGAAGGCTTTGATTCTCATTGTTAAAATTATTATTGATCCTATGAGAGGTTAAATTTTATCCAACCATCCATGAAAGGATAAATTAACCCTACGATTTACCCTTGGAAAGATCTAGCCCGAGTTTGTAGGAACATTTTTTCTATCAATTTCATATTTAACCACAGGACATTTATCTAGAAACTCGCCACAAGTGTATGTGATTGTTACTTTTTAATTATTTGAGTTTGTAAAAGTTATCCATGTGTAAATTCTGTCCATTAGATAATTTACCCACAGGTATTTCGCGAGTTTATAGAAACCGGGCATTAACCACGAAGGCATATCGCTAATCTCCTTTATGAATGACTTGCTCATACATTTAATGTTTTTAACAAGTTTTAATTCAGTTTGGATGACATTCTTATATTGAGGGCAGAAAATAGGTGAGGACAGAGTACAAAATTCTCTTCTCTTTGTACTTTGAACATTTGCAAATTAGATGTTTAACGATGAGTTGTACGTTATATTGATAGTATCTACAGATTAATCTTTCTAAGAAACAAACTTGAAGTAAACAAAAACCGGTATGTCTGTCTCACTCTTAGATCGTACGAGTGAGACAGGCAGTATGTTTGTGATCCATAGAAATTACCTTACTCGACAGGCCGCATAAACGTCCCTACAATAGGAGATATATAACTCAAGGTAAAGAAGAAGAAGAACTAAAACTCACGTTATTACAATAAATTTATTATTTTCACCATTTAATGTTGTGTTTATAAGAACATGCTTTTTGAGGTGTTGCTTATAGGTAGGGGGTGGATTTCTATGACCTAAAAAATAGGATATATGCATGCATTTATGACCTAAAAACATTAAAATATGACCAATAAAATTTAAAAATGGCTTTACCACTTACATATTATGTATATATTTTTTTAAGTTTCATTACAATTCATTTTATTAAAATATAATGTTAATTATTTAAAATATCTGTAAATTCTCAAAAAGTATCAGTATAATGCAAAATTTACAAAATATTATATGAAACTTCAAATTTTTTTAATATGCAGACAAATATGCCAAAAATATGACCTAAATTTACATATTCATACTAAATATGCTACAATAGTTGAAAATTTCCTGAATGTGCAGTTATATGCACAATAAAAGCCGTTCCATCTTCACCAGGATGCTTGGAATCGGGTTTAAATTAGTCGGAAACCTGAAATAATGCAAAGGCGAAAAATATGACATGTCATAGAAATCCGCCCCCTACTTATAAGTTCCTTATAAATGTAATTTACTATGCTGAAGATAAAATTTAGATCTACTTGAATCAAACATGATATCCAAGGTTATTTTCGTCTCTGCTTTCAATGCACGGTTAGTAGAAGAGATAGTTTGTTTCTTTTGTTTACTACGACTTAAGCCATTCATTATTCTCCCCGTACTTCTGAGAAAACAGAATAGTTTTCAGAAGACTCTGAAAGTTGTGCTGAATCACTAGCTCACGATAAAACTTTGCACCTCGCTAAATCTTTGTCCTTTTCTTAAATGCCCGTAATTTACGAGTTTGACAAGTTCAAATGTTTTCAGAGCTCGTTCAGTGATCTGTGCACAAATAAACTTACTTCTAATTTTGAAGAAAACTTTGCGATTCTGCTGTAAAGGTAAAGGAAAGGATTCTATGTGACTATTATTATTTTCGTAGAAGTTATAGTAAACCGTGGATGTATATGCATTCATGAACCACAGATTATTCCCACAGTAAACCGTACTGGGTTTTTCCTGATTAGTAACTAACAGAGCAAGGCATTTGATGATTTTGCAATTTTTTTATATGAAGGCTAAAAGATAGCTCGAATGTATATAAATGTGTAACATGAAATATTGATTAAATAAGCCCAATTTTGTTTTTGCATTTTTTGCATTTTTTCGTCATTTTCAAGAGATAGGTCATTTTGGGGCAATTTTTAGATCATTTTCTGCATTTTAGGTCATTTTCAGCATTTTAGGTCATGTTTCAGTGGAGGTAGAGAGGAGCTTTTCCATGTGCAAATCGTTACTTTCAGACAACAACCATTTATATTTGAGAATCTTCACCAAACGTTCATAGTTAATTTTAATTCAGGTTTATTGTAAACACCATAGCTGTTTGTCTTGTAGCAATAAAGAAGTGTTTTTCTTTCTTTTTAAATGGAACATATTTAAATGGTCATGTTAGTTCAGAATTTTTTTTTTCGCTAAGAGTGCCCAAGTAGTATAGATGTACTTACTTTTTTAGTAATAAAATAAGTGTTTTTTATATTGTAAATTCATACATAACGCACTGTCATCCGTTAAATTTCTTTTATTAAATCATCACCCTAAACAAAACTAAATATCAGTAATATGAAAAATTTGTAGGTCATTTTTTAAAAAATACTGACTTTTTCACTATTTTTAGGTCATAAAGGATTTTTTATTTTGCATTTCACTATTTTATGGTCATTAAATGCCTTGCCCTAGTGATTAAATAGGCAGGAATTATGAATTATAGAAGGACAATCTAACCTATTACATCAAGATTTTACGATTTTAACTAGCGCTTTTACCATAGGTGTTCTTGTTTCGTGTGGGTTGCATTCGGTTGCAAAGTGAATTTTAATTTTGTACGTATTTTGACGCGTGTTTTCATATACGTACGAAGGACTTTCTTACAGTAAAAAAAATTACAAATTACAATTTGGTAGAGAAGTAGTGGCTCCGGTCATGGAAATCACCATTAACGGCCGTGGGCGTCGTCATGCTGACCACATGCCCCCCAATCCTGCCGTCTGCCTATGGTAGATAACGCAGAGGTCGGGCGGTAGGCCTTGTCCCTTCTGGGATGTTAGCGCCAAGGAGTTAGTTATGTACATATACAAATTATATGTATATACAGTGAACTCTCGATCATTTGTACCTCAGTATGCCGGACTTCCGATAACTCGGACAGATTCTTGGCGATCCAGACCCAGATCTACAACCATTCTTTTGTCACTTCAGAACTGGAAGAGAATTAATTATTCAAAAGCAACAGAAACAATGTGTACACAGAAGAACATTTACAGTTTCTCTCGGCCTATTATGTTCTCAGAAAAATATGCTCACAGTGCCACATCATCATAATATTGTACTAACAATGTAACAGTATTTCAGACTACAAATTTCAATATAGAACTGAAGTGTTATTATTTTTTGTTCCAATTGTAAGTGTTAATATTATGTTCTGCCTCATACGTTTTGTTATTGCAGCTTAATCACGGAATTTCGTTACTTAAATACCATTTCCTAATTTACTCTCCATAAGCCGGACGTTTCATAACTCGGACAGTTCGCCGCCCACTTTAGTCCAGTTTATCGAGAGTTCACTGTATATATATATATATATTGAATATACTAGTTGAATATGGAAATTTGCCGGGACCATAGAAAAATACCGCTTAACGCGGGTTTACCGTTATATCGGTATTCGTTATACGGATGTTCCACAGTATTACACAAATGCTTTATTTGGAAAGAAGTTAGTAAAATTATTTCGCTTTCTTTGCTTTACTTTCTGCCTTTCTTTGTGCAATTCTATCCTCGCTTTCCGTGTTATTTGCACAGAAGTGTATTTACCTTATCTGCTTTTTGCCAGACATGAGTCTGTCTCTTTTGTATTTCTTTTATTTCTGTGTAAACATTTCACCACATGCTTTGACTATATACGCCATAAATATCACACGGTAAAAGCTTTTCCTTCTTCAAATGGAAGTGTCAATGAAAGAGGTTCAGTAAAGAATCTTGATTATTTGGAAATCGATTCATCATGTGTAACTTCTTCACACTGGTACAAATGTGGTATACAAACGAGAAACTTGAGTGCATTATCATCTATCACTGCCAACATTAGAGATGTCAAAACAGTTGTGAGTGTCTAGAATTTTTATTGAAAGTACAAGTGCAGTGTAAAGATGTGCAGTTTTCTCCAGTCCCCATTTTCATCTCTCTTACGCTCTTTGCACACTACACGACTTCGGTCGGACGACAAAAAGTCGGACGGGTTTTAGTCGTCCGACTTGCTTCCACGCTCTTTGCACACTACACGATTTCGGTCGGACGACTTTAAATCTTGTCTGGTTGCTTTTCAGTCTACGATTTTATTTTTACCAGTTGTGTTGAAAGTAAAGCCTGGTAAGGTTGTTATTATGGATCGTGAACAAATCATTGCATTATGGATGTTTTATCGTCGTCGGAAAAGACGAAGGCGCAATCGCCTTTACTGGGTTCATCCAATTAATCAGAGACGGGAGGAAGTAGGGATGTTCTACACATTATTTGAAGATCTGAGAAATGATGATCGAAAGTTTTTTAACTATTTTCGTATGTCACTTGGCTCCTTTGATGAATTGCACGGGGAACTGAAGAAATGAAGAAGAATTAATATTTCATTGAAGCGTAATAATAAGTTTGTAAGGTTTTACTGCTGAATTTCTATTAAATTTTAAACACTCTAATTTTGTCATGATTTGTTTTATTAAAGCACTCTACATAAACAAACATGAAAGATAAAATGCGAAGTATATTTACGAGAAACTACTAAAAAATTAAACTCAGTATATTCTCGTGTTACAAAAGAAAGTTGATAGGATTATTACAGATTCAGAAAAACTAGAACACTGTAAGCCATTATTTATTAGGTTTCGGTACATAACAGTAATTAACTTATACATATATCATGTTATTCTCTACAATAAAAACAGATTACAGGATTATTGTTGCAAGAAGGATGTACACACTTACAATACTAGGAATAACAATACTAGGAATAGTAAAAGATTATTATGTGCCTTTTCAAATAACTTACTTGCAAAATTATTAAAACAGCTTTGATATACTAGACCTAAAATGATTAATAAACTACCAATAAAAATTATAGAATTACCGATAAAATACATTACATGCCTTTAGGCCTGTTCACTATCCTCAGGGAGTAGTATTATTCCTTCTCAGAGGGCCTTTCGTTTTTTCTTTTCTTATTCTATACAGTAAACTTTCTGGACACCCGGTAGCTTCTGCTATCTCTTTAATTGCCTGGGTAACGTTCATTTTCTTCAAGAAATAATTAAGTATATTTAATGCTATAATTGGCTCTTTACTGCGCAATTTGTCAACACTAAGATTTCTAGTTCCTCTATTCATAATTAATATAAAATATTAATTAATATAAAATTTAATTTTAAAAAACACAAGAACCACTTCACATCAAAGTTAAACTTCACTACACAGCTACTATATATCAATGAGCTCTGAAGAAGACACGATAGTCTTAGAAACATCTGAGTACACAAAATCTCAAAGCAACCAAGTCATGAGCGCGAGAATGCTGAGCTCGGGAAAACTGTGATAATTTATTAATGCTACATGATAGAGAACTCTGGTTTGTTTTAAATACTTTTTCAGACATCTATAAACATTTATTCTCGCTTAGTCACCAACGTAAAGTCAATACCAAAGTATGTTACTCTTCCTAACTTTTCTGTGTTGCCGTCCGAGAATTTTCAGGTAGCACTTAATAAAAAAATATATAGCTTTCTTCTTATGTAAAATTTATTGCCGACGGAAAGGGAGTACTTTCTTTCACCATCAGGCAGTCCAAGAAAAAAATCTTTACTTGTTTTGATTATTAGTTTTCTGTCTATCGCGTGATAAGTTATTAATGTGCAAAAATATTGACTCCCGCCAAAATAACGTAATTATGAAAAATAGGCCTCATATTAATTATTTATGGCTTTACAATTGACATCATTAGAAAGGGCGGAAAATTCCCTATCAGACCACGCAATCACATTATTACATTTATCACTTTGGAAAATGGCAACATTGTCGGGATAGAAAAGGACGAAGCTAATTGCAGAACGTACGAGTGCAAGTGAGATGCAAATACTACATTTAACTCAATACTGTCTTTTAAGGCTGGGACGATCTAGGCTATAGTGTGAAAGCGTGTATTTGATTACATAGGCCACTGAGCAGAGAGACGACACGACAGTCGTCTGGATGCAGTGGCACTGGACGACTGCAACCCGACAAAAAATCGTCGTGTCGTTACCGTCCAATGTGAAAGGTCTCATTCTCTTTATCAGTCGACTAAAGAAAATTGCCGACCTTTTGTCGTCCGACTTTTTGTCGTCCGACCGAAGTCGTGTAGTGTGCAAGGAGCGTTAGGAGAGAAATAATTAGGGTATCTAAATGAAACCTACTGCTACTTTCGTATTTATCTAATGAAACTTCATGAATCTTCACAGCCTATCCCCCTTAGTTGGTTTTAACGAACGTTAATTTATCATTGAGCCTTGATATGGGTTTAGGAAGGCCTCGTGAATATGACAAGGAAGAATTAACGCATGGGAGTGGTGTTTTATTTAATGTGACGTCAGCGACACACGCCGCAGTGTCCCTGGCAGGCTGTTAATGGTTTTGTGCGTGAAAGCCATTATTATATTGTTTCCTGCCTTCATGCAAACAGCTAGCTTGTTACGTAAGAGTAATATGTCTGGACCACTCGTGTTACAATCAACAATAAAGGCCAAAGGGTAATCCGTATTGTTTCTGACAGTTTGAAAGCACTTTTCGGGCTTTGCTCTCCTGCAATATTATATTGCTAGTACCTGAAGATTATTTTACCTACTGTACGTAATTAGTAAAGGTAAAGTGTTCCCTATACAGGCCATGGAGGCCCAGAAGGTTGCAGGAGGTTGAGGCTCCCAGATTTTGGACATTCGGCACACGAAGGTGGTAAGGTTGTTAGCCTTACGAACCGGTCGCCTTTACCCCCAGGATTGCTCCTGGTACTCATTACTGGTAGAGGCTGAGTCGACCCCAGGGCCATAGTGCCACCAGAAGGATTAGGCCAATTGAAAAATCTCAACGACCTCATCGGGAATCGAACCCGCGACCTTCCAGTTTGTAGCGCAGTGCCTCAACCACTACGCTACGGCGTACCCCCGTACGTAATTAGTAGGGCAGGCATTTAATGACCATAAAATATTGAATAAATGCAAAATAAAAAAGGCATTTTTGCACGACTTAACTAATTAGTGGTACTTACGAATGTTGTTGCCGTTGATCATAAGTTGACATTCCCACACGCAATCTTGTTGCTATGTGCGGTAAGAGTTTCCGTGCGGTAAGAATTTACTTTACGGCACATCATAATACAAACCTTTATCGACAAGGCCCCCCAGGACAAATATTCGTTTCCCATAACAACAAACAGATGCGAATTACTTTCTGAAATAAACATCTATCTTCAAGAATGTATATACACAATATTGTCAGGTAATATCACAAGTAATATAATTAAATTGATATAAATAATCATCGTGCAAAAAATAGCATGCAATACTCGTGCCGTAAGCGCATAACGGATCTCGGAAAATTGAAAAAACTCGGCGCAAGCGCCTCGTTTTTTCAAACTATTTCCTTGATTCGTATGCATCGCTTACGGCACTTGAATTGCAATATACTATTATGACCTACAAATAGTAAAAAATTTCACAATAAATAATGCATTTATCACCTAAAATATTGAAAAAATGACACTAGATTTTAAAAATGACCAATAAATTTACCGTTATTACTTGTAATTAGTTTTTTAAAGTAAAGTCGCTAAAAGCAATTTAATGGATGTCAGTGAGTTTATGTGCTCATTCACTTCAGACATATGCAAAATATCTTGTACTAAAAGGTTGTATGTTGAAAACCACTCTCACTTAATGTAGATGTATATTCTATACCATTGTATGTTATTTTTGTCCAGTAGTGAAAATGAATGAAATTAAAATGAAAATAGCCATAATGTCCCGTGAAGGGCAAAGGCCTCCTATCGAATAGGGAAAGCTCATTTACACTAACTTGGTGAGCTACTCCACGTTAGGTGTTGTTCATACATAATGACATAATGGCTATTTTTACTGATTGTGTTGTGGTACAATATTTAGTCACTCTTGGGTAGGAATACTGTTACACATTTACACTAGGTTTTCACTATCTAGTCACTATATAGATGTGCCTCTAGGGATTTCCAGACGTTTCTTCCTCTCGCTACTCGTGACCACTGCTTCCCTTCTTGCTCTTTGAAGAGGTCTGTCCATCTCAGTCTCGGCCTTCCTGGTAGTCGTTGTCCTATATGGGGGTAACACATGGTGGCCTTGTAAGTCCATCTATTGTCCTGTAGTCTCGCCACGTGGCCTCCCCAGTAGTACCGAAACTAAAAGGTCGTATTTTGCGTATTCAAATTTCTGGCAGAAATGCACATATGACCTTATGACAGAAGAGCGACGATAACTTATTGAATCAATGAAGCTTTGATGAGTATATTGTATATATACGAATATTACGATAGACTGACTTCATTCATTCTAGTTCAGAAAACAAAACTCCAATATATATTGCAAATTGAACTGAGCTTATATTCAGTATTAGTAATCCATATTAAGCATGCTTTTGATAATAATTTAATTAAAATTCAACTGAAGTACTCCAATTTGATTCCCTGTATAAAAAAAACTATAAAAATAGTCCCGGCCAGCGCAGGAAGGAGACAATAAACTCCACACTGGCAATGCAGATTGCTTTCAGCTCGGTGTTATTACTGCCTGAGTGGACTGGCATCAATATCCTATGGAAATCATTCACGTATATCCAGTCAATTCCAAAATTAATTTTTCTCTCTTGGCTATATTGATAACCTGTTTAGTATAAAAATAGAACCAAAGCCTGATTCTCCATTCTGTTCAAATAAAGGGCACAGAACAGGATTACAGAGTTGTTATACTTTGGTCAGACTCTTCTGAGACAGTGGAATGGGTAGATATTTTCCGCTCTAGAACCGGCCAGGACCAAACAAATGAAAGTCCGACGGTGCAAGGTCTGGACTGTAATGGGGATGCTGGAGCACCTCCCAACCAAATTTGTTGATTTTCTCACGAACAGCTGCAGCAACATGGGGGGGGGGACCTGGCACCGCCGGACTTTCATTGGTTTGGTTCCATGAAATTCCTGGCCGGTAAACGCTTTGCGTCAGATGCAGAAGTGAAAACAGCAGTCCGCAGATTGCTATACTCCAACCGAACGGACTTCTATGAACAGGGTATTTTGAAACTGGTATCACGATGGGAGAAATGTGTTGAGAAACTTGACGAATATATAGAAAAATAGACAAAAGATGTCCCTTCATGCGTGCATTTGTTTGTAATTGTACCTATTAAACTTTTTGTAAAAACAAATTATTTTACGTTACTTTTCGATCCACCCTCATAGTTTATCATACCTATTTTAAATTAATAAGTTGTCAGAGCTCTCAATCAGGCACAACAGATGTACATAGATGTAAGGTGAGTCCGCAATGCAGAGACAACCCGATCCATTCTTCTTTTCTTTTGAAAGAACCACCTTGCCCTGAAGGAAAAGAATGGCTGCCAAAAAGAATAATGCTCGGGAAAAGCGAATAGGAAGACAGGAAGATGAGTTCCCTCGGGATTTCGTGACCTTACATTATAATGAGGGGAAAGATTCCTTGCTTCTTCTCCGGCACAGACTCTTCAGTTCGTCTGAGGTAACATTATTATTGCATTAGTTTTACTTTTTAGGTGAAAACGCCGGTGAAGTCTTATGTCTTAATAGTGAGCTTTATACTTCGGTACAACGGAGACGCAGACCCAGGCACGTTTCATTTATTATGTTTTTTTAGTAGTAGTAGTGTATTTATTGCTCACAAAAATTCTTACATATAAACCACATTAATAACATTAACCGGCGCACGGGTCGGTGTCGACCATACGTGCTCACTTCATACACTTAAATTATTATCCCTAAAAATACCTAATTTAAAAAAATTCTATTATTTACATAACTACGAGCATCTACAGACGTAACCCCCCACCCCCAAGCAGTAAAAAAAAATATCCTAGAAACACATAGACATTATTAAAACAGAACCAAAAAAAAACACTTAGATTTTCTTAATTCTCCAAATCTAGGCTTTCCCTTGCACATGTAAGTTCCTGCAGAAATTTACATATCCCATGCCAATTGTACTCATCCATTAATAGATTTAGACATGCCTCCCTACTTCTTTGCGAGTTTAAAAATCTGTCGGGTAGCATCATAACTCTCCAGCGCTCTGTAACTCCACATTCAGACAAGATATGAACCCAGGTTTCATTTTCTCTGCACATTGGGCAGATTCTCACCCCTCTCCCATCCGAAACTCTCTTAGATTTCCATCTTCCCAGGCGTATCCAGGCCATTGCTGCTGTATCTTCCGCACCCAGTCTTTCTATATATGATTCCCTTCCCCAAGTAGCCTTTAATTCTGATTGTAACTCTAATGACACTTTACCATTACAGTCAGCCTCGATGTTTTGCCTCTCGATATCAATTCCGGGGTACGCGGGCAAAGAGAGTTAAGTCCACTTTCTTGTTACTGAGAATTAGAGTGACTTAACACACTATACCAGCCCAACATAGCTTTAGAGATGGATAAACCCATGAGGCACACATCCATAACTACCTTACAATTTTGATTATGACTTACTGGACTTAACACAAATGTACAGAACATTTTTATCTATAACTCTATGGACATGTCTCAATTTTTTAGGATGGTGGACTTAACTCTCTTTGCCCGCGCACCCCGGAATTAGTCTCCCTTTTTAGCAAACAGCAATACCCCCAAAGCAACCCAGCCTGAGTGTATTATTAAAGAGAGCTGTTTTATATGAACTAAAAATCACTCGCTTCGCTCATTTCATAAACAGACTCATATCTTTATAAATGCTATTATTGATTCATTGTAAAATGTACTATAGTAAATAACCTCCCAACCGTTTATGAATCGTGATTTCTCATTGTCTTCTACTACCTAAACTACTTCATGACATTAGATTAAGGTTTATATTTTAATACTAATATTTGTACTAACAATATATTTTGCACCCACTGTAATAGGCCTATTGTTTATAATTTTCCATGCATGTGTGAATGAATTATATGCCTAAAAGGAACGCTTAAGTTCTATGCTTACAATCTTTAAACTAAAATCAAATCGAATTCAAATTCCTTCAGATTTGCTCTCCGACTCTCTTTCTTCCTCCCTTTATCTCACTCATTTTTCTTCCTCTCCCTGATATATTCTCGTTTATCTCTATCTGGCTCCCAATGACTCTCTCTCTCTCTCTGACTCTCTCTCTCTCTCTCTTACTCATCCTTATACTCTTTCTCACTGAGCCTGATTCTCTTTCTCACTGAGCCTGATTCTCTTCCTCACTGAGCCTGATTCTCTTCCTAAATGAGCCTGATTCTCTTCCTCACTGAGCCTGATTCTCTTTCTCACTGAGCCTGATTCTCTTTCTCACTGAGCCTGATTCTCTTTCTCACTGAGCCTGGTTCTCTTTCTCACTGAGCCTGATTCTCTTAGATTCGTTCTGACTATCTCAATTTAATCTCACTCTGCCGATAAGGCTTTGTCTCTCTTTCTCTTTCTCTTTCTCTTTCTCTTCTCTTCTCTTCTCTTCTCTTCTCTTCTCTTCTCTTCTCTTCTCTTCTCTTCTCTTCTCTTCTCTTCTCTTCTCTTCTCTTCTCTTCTCTTCTCTTCTGTCTTCTCTTCTCTTCTGTCTTCTCTTCTCTCTTCTCTTCTCCTCTTCTCTTCTGTCTTCTCTTCTGTCTTCTCTTTTCTTCTCTTAACTTCTCTTTTCTTCTCTTTTCTTCTCTTTTCTTCTCTTTTCTTCTCTTAACTTCTCTTTTCTTCTCTTTTCTTCTCTTTTCTTCTCTTCTCCCTCCCTCTTTTCTCTCTCATTCTGTAACAAGTACAAAAAAATCTGAAAAGGCTTCAGTTTTTCTGTGTCATTTTTTCAAAAATTATTCTGATAACTTCATACACCACTGAAATGCATACTACAGCTGGTTGTCCGCTCTGAAAAGGCTTCAGTTTTTCTGTGTCATTTTTTCAAAAATTATTCTGATGACTTCATACACCCCTGAAATGCATACTACAGCTGGTTGTCCGCTGCTATAGATCACAGTTACATTGGGAAAATTTTCCTAGGTGAATTAACACAGCTTGCTTTCTTCCCATGGTTTACAACAGTAACTTAATGAGAAATGCTTGGTTCAGCATAAAACTGGCGAGAATATTTGTTGGTCCTGGTAAAACGCTGGGTGGAGTTATAGCTTCATAAAACTGTGAATGCTACCTTGTACATTAAGGCGTCCTCAGGTAAATTACACAGAACTCATAACACAACGTGTGCTGAATTTATTGTAAGACAAGTCGTACCACTTGGCTCTGAAAATAGAGGAAGTAGAATGCATAGAGAGATTATATGCTTACGAGATACGTGCTTGGAGTTTCCACTTCGAATTTCTATAAAGAATTTACAGTTCATACGCATTTAGTGGCAGTTAAGGTAGATCGGATTTGAACATTTATTTACCATATCAAAATATCAAATATTTTTCTTTCCTCTGGTTGTATCACAGGTGCTTTATGTAGAGGAAGTATTGGGTTTGACCCCGAAATTCGATGTAACGTTTCCAACATATATACCTGTTTTGAGATCTCCTGAATCCAAAAAATAAAATATATGGCAAGTAAACACTTTGCGACCCAAGCGGCTCCCCTTTCCATCGGCCCGGTCGCCTTCTCCGCCAGGCAGGCTTCCCCAGACCAGACCAGACCAAATAAGCTAACTGAGATCAGAGCATTCGCCCGCAATGCGATGATCTCGACTCCGATTCCATACCTGCATACGTGCCCTCCGCCCGCTATTGCTCTTGCCGGCCGCTACTAAATTTAAGCGCCGGTAATGCAGCTTCCTGTGTTAAGCCGCAGCTTACTCTAATGATTGCCTTGCACCATACATAATATTTCACAATGTTTAAAAACGATTATAAAAACAAAATAAAATTCACGAATTATATTAAAACAATACCCTTGCACCAAACATCATATTTCACGATCTTTAAACACCGATTTGAAAGAAAAAAAAATTCACAATATATAAAAAATCTAAATTTACATAATATTTCCCGATTTTAAAAAACGCCGTGTTAATTGATGCAGAAAAATTCCCTTGAACCAACACTACTCTTTTCATAACAAACAAACCATCTCAAAATTAGAAAACCCGATTCTTGCGTTAACACTCGCTAGCGCCAACTAAATTAGATAACTAAAATATACCGGAACTTCCTTCACTGCTCAACTGTCCTTCGTAGCGTAATGAATAAGTCTCTTGGCTACGATGCTAAGGGTCATGCGTTCGATCCAAAATGTATTGTTAGGAATAGGTCTCGAATAGGTAGGTAGGGTGAAGAGGAGGTGAGAGAAAGAGACGGGAAAGGAAGAGAATAAAGGAAAAGTAAATTATTTTTCTCTTTCACCATTTCCTTACTAGATGTCGCCACCGTCGCTACTTTCCTAGTAGTTCTAATGCCGCCGCTAGGTTTCTCGTAGTGGTGGGGGGCTTGGTCGGGTCGTAATGTGTTATTTTCCCAAATATATAAGCTGTTTTCAGAAACATGTCTGTCATTGTGTCTGTGAAAAGCACTGCTTGAGAACGAAAAATAGTATGAAACAAACTTTTATATTTGGGGTAGATATCTTCTGGGGATGTGACACGTCTTCCTCTTTATTGCCACATTAAATAAAGAAAATTTAATTTTTCCCGTTTTTATCGACAACTGTAATACTGATTTTTTGTTTTTTTATGAGCTACTTATACTAAAAGCTAAAACTTATAGTTAAAAAGTTTTTCGTAAAACTTCTCTGAAGGGTAGCTACAAGCCAGGCACTACTCATAGGAACCCAATCTTGCGTGGTCAACAATATCTTTGCATCAGTCTGAAACAACTGAATACCTACTCCTTGCAATGAGGCCTCTTATTTTATATCAGAGCATAAAGTGAGATAGGCCTATGCAGTAAATGTTTTTTTTTTTTTATCGATTTCCGAGTTAAGCGCCAGATCGATTCCTTAAGCAGGGCTTACGGAAGAAAAAGGACTAGTTTGATAAGCCTATGTGGGTAGTGTTATATGTCAAAGCTACCTGTATTGCAACTTCCAAAGCCGTATATGAACACTGTAAAACAATACGTATGTTGCCATGAGAACTCATTTCCATTTGATAAATTCTTTCTAATATATTACCATAAAATATGCACTAAATTGGGCATTACACCGGTACCGGTAAACCGGTTTGGTCCAATATTAATAGGCTTCTTCCAATGGATATTATAAATGCGTATACCAAGTTTTATAAAAATCCAATAAAGCGTATGTGAGTTATCGCGCGTACAGACACACGGACACACAGACACACAGACGGACAGACATTTTCTATCCCCCCCACAATCTCAGAAAGGACCATTCTGGCTCTTAATAGAAATATATGTGGATGTGGACTAATGAACATCTTAGTAAAATTTGAATGGAAAGACTCGTAGGAATTTGTTATTAAATGCCAGTATGGTACTTTATGAGATTGTGTGTGGGGACGGGAAAATGTCTGTTCGTCCGTCCGTCCGTGTGTCTGTACGCGCGATATCTCAAATACGCTTATCGGATTTTCATGAAACTTGTTATAGGCATTTATAACGTCCAAGGGGAAAAGCCTATTGATACTGGACCTAATCGGTTGACCGGCACCGAAGTAATGCCCAATTTAGTGCCTATTTTTATGGTAATATATTAGAAAAGCGCGATAACTCAAATATGCTTTATCGGATTTCCATGAAACTTTATATATGCATTTATGACATCCATGGTGAGCCTTGAATTCGGCTCAGAAGAGTATAATCAGCTCTCCTAGTGAGCTTTGGGGGAACTAAGAACTTTGTCTTAAAATATATTTTACGCGTCCGAGTTGCCCGTGGTTACGTATGGTCTTTTGTGAACGCGGTACGTATCGCAAGGGAGCTGGAGTGCAGTTATCGAGCTCGTCAGTTGGGAGCCGACTTCGCCGTAATGAACATGTAGTGTAAAGAAGTAGTCATTTTGGTGGGCGTGTCTGCAGCTCGACATGGAATCTTTTCTTCTGCCTGGTGAGATCGTTTCTGATTATTTTTCATATTCATATTATTAACTAATTTTGGCATTTCGCCTCTCACCTATTTGGAGTTCTAAATTCCGTTATATCAGGTTATTTTTTATCAACATTTAAATCTTCAGTATGTTCGCGATCATTCTTTGGCATTTGGAAATTTCCGCCCACATGTAATGAAACTGAAATCCGGTCTTGTATTACAGGTTATTAATTTCGGTCTGTGCGTCTATCTAAATTTTTCTCTCCAGTTCTCTTGAAGTTCCGAAAACCGAAAGAAACTTTCAAAGTATATGCTAAATTTAAAGTGTAAAGTTATTTTACTAAAACAAAGCCAGCATCTCATAAATCAAGTGTTTTTCGTACAGTTTAATGCTAGAGTATAAAATGTACAACAGTTTGGAAAACCATGGGATCGGGAAGTAATTGTTCAGATTAGATAAACTCTACAGAGTGATACTATTTTTGGATCCAACTAGACAATAGGAATGGGGTTTGGATTTTTAGGAAGGCTATGTTTCTGGAAGAAAGCTGCAAATGTTGAAACATAAAGAAAGTTCTAGTCAAATTTAGCATTGGTTCATTTCTGCATATTGGGATACATACAGAGTGAACCGATATTTCTAATAAGTTAAAAGTTTAATAAACAATGTGGATCTAATAATGTTTCCTAAGATATAACTAGGTGTACATATTCTGGGAATATTCATCCTGTAATTATTTAAAAAAAATGGATTTAATAGTTCTTAAATTTTGTAGGGGTGGATTTCTGTAATATATTTGAATGGAACCTGAAATTTCCAATTTTGGACACATGCATTCTTAAAATAGATTAGAATTGAAAGCTGAATTTGATAATTCATACTTTGTACATATGGGTTTTAGAATATATTAGAATTGAAAGCTGAACTTGATAATTCTCAATGAGTTTTAAAATGAATTTGAATGAAAGTTGAATTTGATAATTCCCAATTTGTATATATGGATTTTCAAGGGATATTTATTGATATTTATTATGGTATGTGGATTTTACTCAGATGGCTAATGAGTTATACAACTTCCAAAATATAATTTGCTCTGGTATAGTTAAAATAAAACTGTTGTTAAACCTTTAACCTTTGACTTTTAGTTTATTATAGTCATCCAGTCATTTTCCTGTTTGGTTCAAAGCATTTTCAGATTTTGTACATAGGGATAACGGGACCCAGTATAAAGAGTTTAGCAGAGTGTAACTAATTTTGCTAAAAATGGTCAGAACCAATCTACATACAAAACCGTACGTTTAGCTTCCCGTACGTAAATAGTGACCACCCGAGAGGGGGCACAATGGGTACAAGCCTATTTAATTTGGACCAGATCGGTTGACCGAAATAACGAGTATACCAATATTAATTTTGTAATGGATATAAAACGCTACAATATTATTTATTGCATGGTCCACAGTATAATGTCAAACTAACGTAACAAATTGCCAATCGTTTATTGATATTGTTAGCTCACCTTGATTGATTCATTTCTTAATAATAATGTCAGTGTAAATAAAAGATTTAAAACCCAACTAGCCGTTGAATATTGATATTATATTGTGCATTCTGTAGATACCGATATCTACATTATATTTTAATGTATTTTTCTTATTCGTTCCTATGCAGCAATATACCTAATGTAATTCCTGACATTTCAGATTGACTTTTTTATTCATTCATAACCTGTAAGGCTGCTTTAAACTTGAAACAAACATGTCAGCGAATCGTAGGCCTATTGGATCATTAATATTATTGCCAGAGCATTTTGTTTTTGGAGTTTAACTTGGAGATCTAGGCCTATTACAAAAATAACTTTTTTTGCATGGGTCTATCATAATTGCAATTATCACTGATAAAAAAAGCATTCTGGCACTTTGTTGTACCAGTTTACCTGATTTTATTGTGTCTGACTATATTGTTTGTGCGCAGTTGAACTATCCCTCCCCCCCCCCCCCACATAGGCTGTGTGCGCAATTCAAGAGTCAGTGGATGGTCATAATCAGGGCCTGGATTCTAATGACATGTCATCTTTTTATTGATGCTGCATAGACAGTGCCAACTTGTGGATAAATCCTAATCATGGCCTCTAGATTATAGAAATGCATTTTTATTAGGTCATTTTTTGTCATTTTATATCATTTTATATGTTTAGGGCATTTATTTCAATTTTAGGTCATTTTCTTGTCATTTGCTTCCTTATTTAGTCATTTTCATGTATTTACATTGAGTGTATTAACGTTTTTTTCCGTCGCTAGCGGTGCTGTCTTTGAAGTGTTGTTTGTTTAATGCAAGAAGGAAAAATTCGGCGTTAAAGTGTTGACATGTCTCAGTCGGAAGTGAGAATCAAAGAAACGCCAAAATTTGGTATTATATTACTATTGTTATTAGATTGACTTGGCACCAGAGTCTGCCACCTGCTTGGATTTTAGAGTGCAAACTACTGTTTACCCTCAATAAACAACAATATAATCCGGCAGACCACAAAAGGATGTGCCGAATTTTGACTACTCAGTGTCAGTATAAATTTCCGTGAAAAAAGTACATTCACAACATTACAGATCTTTACAGTTTTTACAATTATGTACAAACTAGTCTATAACTTTGTGTGTACAATAATACTTTTTTATATATAAAATATCAGTTTTTAGGTAATTTTTTATAATTATTAAGTCATTTTCTTAAAAATTCAGGGTCATTTTTCAAACAATTTTAGGTCATCAGAATCCGGGCCCTGGTCATAATAATCATTTTCCTCACCGCTGTGCACACTTAGCTATACTCTCTAAGTTGCCTAATGTTCTCAAATGAAATAAACCTTTTTTTATCAACAATCTCAGAGTCATTATGATTAATTACTTAGCTATAAGACACTATAGTGGACTTGTAAATGAGAACCTCGGGCGATGATGGATGGTTTCTTCTGTGAACAAAACAAATCTGAATTTCTGAGCAGGGTAATTTAACAAACACCCTGGAATGTTTCATAGGGATGAGGAAGATAATTAAGATGCTGAGACCTAGATCTGCGTTAAGATTAATGGCTTTATTATGGGGAAGGGGTGTTTGTTTCATAAAGCACAAAAACACATTCCTCTTACTATTAGGCTGTATCCGTCACAACATGATTTCAGGGGGTTTTATAAATTGTAACCTAAACTTTAACGATCCATTCTAGGTCAGGATGTAAATTGCGATTTTTTCGTTGCAGATCTTTTTTTTATTTATTCATTTATTTATCTAACAAATTGATAAACAAAATTGTCGTACATTACAAAACTTTGCACGTAAGTTTTCTTTGAAAGCCTCCAGATGAGCAAATCTCCCGTTCAGGAGCTTCAGTTATATGTGAGAACAGAGAAAATTACACATATAGGCTTACGTACAAATTACATATTAAATCTAAAAACGAGCATTTCTACATTGAAAATCTAAAGTAGAAAAAATGAATTTGTCCACTTATAATGCTCATAGTCCACCGCTGTGGCTCAGGGGATGCGTTCAATCCTCTCACGCAACGGGCCCGGGTTCGATTCCTGGTCGGGACAAGTTACCTAGGTGGGGTTTTTTCTGGGGTTTTTCCTCACCTTTGAGACAAATGTCGGGTAACTTTAGGCCCTTGTGGTCCCCAGATTTCATCTGGCCGTCATTATCATCTTCATCCCATCATCGCCTTGTTTGGAGTGAGTGTGTGTGTGAATGGTGTGTCTCGTCCTATGTGTTCGTGTTGTCTCTGAGGTGGCCCCGGCATTGTTCTGATCACTCATCCGGGGAGGCCCTCCATGTCCTTGTCTGGTCAAAAAAGTATGCATGTGATCCAAAGATAATCCCTCTCCCGACAGGTCGCGGCCCTGTAAGGCCCGGGCGGCTTGGGTCGCTTAAATCCTAAAAGGGAGAGGTTAAACTACGAGAAAGAAAGATAATGCTCATACCTACAATTGTTTTGTTTATTTTTTTTTATTTCAGCTGGAAACGAGGCCTTATAGGAGTTCGGGATATGTGTCTAAGTTAATACAGTAGGGTAGGCGATGGAACTATTGTCAATTGTTTGTATTGTTAGTGTATTATATTGAGTAAATTTCAACTGATATTCATTGAAATGGATATGATACAGGATGAAATGGTGAGGAGGATTCGTGGTAAATTATGTAAATATCAAATTCGGCATTTGCCTTTACGACTGGAGAAACCATGAAAACACCCATGTCAAATTGGCCGGCCACTGGATTTGAACCTGGGACCTCCCGAATGAGAATCAAAGACGTTACCATCTCGATCACCTCGTTCGGTATTTATTAGTGTAACTTATGTCGAATTCGTGATTGCGTTTCCTTTGTTTCTTTTTAGCATTACAATAACGTCTTTTTGCACGACGTAACTAATTAGTGGTACTTACGAATATTGTTGCTGTGGATCGTAACTTGACATTCCCGCACGCAATCTTGTTGCTATGGAAACAATACAAATTTCCGTGCGGTAAAAATTACAAAAAGCACACTGTGCCGTAAGTAAAATAATAATACAAGCCTTGATGGACGAAGGCCCCCCAGTTTGTGGCGACTTTAACAGGACAAATATTCAGTCCCCATAACAACCAATACATGCGAATCACGTTCTGAAATAAACATCTATCTTCAATAATGTATATACATATGTTCAGGTAATATCTCAATTAATATAATTAAATTGATAAAAATAAACATCGTGCAAAAAATAGCATGCAATCGTGCCATAAGCGCATAACGGATCTCGGAAATTGAAAAAAACTCTGCGCAAGCGCCTCGTTTTTTCAAACTCTTTCCTCGATCCGTATGCACCGCTTACGGCACTTGTATCGCAATATGCTATTATGACATTTCCCTTGCAAAGTTTTAGTATGTGCAACCAGTAACATAACCACTCTTCAGATTAAGCTTTTTACCGTAATTAAATTTATTAGTTGGCCCATCTATCATTGTGCAACTTCCTCCATGTTCAAATCCCGGCCTTATTAAACAATAAAAAGAGGCTCTGAAAGTTAATTATTTTAAGTTTTCACCATAAGTTATGTTATGTTGGGTTATATGTTACGTTATACTGTACTTCCTGGTATACACGACCGTGTGCATGCATAGGGTCGTAGGGTTAATGAGGGAATGGTAGAACAGGTCACTGTAAACGATTTTCTGGTCAAATCCTATGCAACCTGATACTTACCTGAATATAGGCCTATTTGTACAAGGGTATTGATTCTTGTTATCAATGCTCATATTACCTGTACCTATTTGCTGAACACACAAACTATACGCTTGACGGTTTCTCGCTATCGCTCTTTCTTTCTCTCACTCTCCCTCCCTCTCCCTTTTTTCACGGTCTCTCGATTATACAATAAACTCCATCTGTATCATTATCAAAGTAATTCTCTTGCTACAAAAAAAAAATGTTTTAGTAAATTTCCTCATAACGGCTTATGAATCCTGATTTCTCATTTTCTTCTACAATTCTATACACTAATATATTATATAATAGTCCACTCTTAACACATATTTAACGGCCATGGGTGTCGGCATGCTGACCACATGCCCCCAGTCCAGCCATTGGTAGATGACGCAGTGGTCGGGTGGTAGGGCTTGTCCCTTCAGGGATGTTACGCCACGGAGTTTAGTTTAGTTTAGTTTAGTTTAGTTTAGTTTAGTTCAGTTCTTAACATATATATGGATACTACTTCCTGACATTGGGTTAAGGTTTACATTTTATATCCAATATTTGTACTAACAACATTATTTTGAATTATTGTAATATTATTTATAAAAATCTACGTATGCTCGAGCGAGTTGTATGCCCCTAATGCAACTCTATATATCGACGCTTACAACCATTGAAATAAAATAAATTCTAATTCTAATCGGTTTATATCTTGCCCTCTTAATATTTTTTTTCTCTTTATCTCTTATTATATATACCTTTACCTTTGTCTTTTTGTTATATTTCGTTAATTTATTTTAATTTTCCGTTCTCTCTTTCATTCATTTCTTATTTGTCTTTCTTTATTTCCTTCTGTATCTCTCTCATTTTCTTTCTCTATTTATTTCGCTTTCGCTTTGTTACGCTTTCCCTTCCTCTCGTTATCTCTCTTTCCACGATGCCTTGCTCTTTTGAGAAAGGGAGAGGAAAGAAAGAATGATAGAGATTACAAGTATAGAATCGTAGTAGCGTTTATGAAAAGGTTTTCATATATAAATATAAAGGAAACCGTTTATACTCATTATTCAACTATACTGTTCAGTGCCAATCTCCAGGCCATATATCCATACCTTTTCCCCATGGCTACACTATATGTTTTAACAGCATTATATAAGTTTCAGTGACAGAGGCGTGGTGCGCAATCCTTGCAAACGTAGACGAAAAAATATGTGATAAATGACGTAGCCACCACATGTCACAGTGAAGAATCGACCCATCGCTCTTCATTATCCTAACACATGCACGCACAAAATATGCTGTGGCCCGTGCAGATTGTTGTAGAACAATAAAGCCGCGTTCACACCTGTGCGCCTTGCGCCTAGTTGCCGTGCCTCTCCAGTGCATCTGCGCATGCAACGGTGCAAGCTCACGCATGCACCTAGTCTCTTGCGGCTCCATTATTGTAGGCGCATACCTCTTTCTGTTCACACCTGCTAGAAGTGCGCAGATGAAACGTCCGCTTTGGATTTAGGTGCCGTAGCTGCTGCTGCTGCAGCTGTTGTTATTTTGCGACAAAGACGAAACCGTAAGAAGAAAATTCAATTGTATTGTAATAACAAAGTTGGCAATGTAGTTGACCTTTCACAAAAATATGAAAGTCAAACAGCAGTAAAATTGGTCATGCCAATCAATCTTTCATTTTCAGAATATCGTTCGAAAATGTACGCAGTAGGAACAACTCTGATCACCAGTAGGTACTATTTCGAACAGTTGCAACGAACTGCTTTCTTCCAAATATAATTTTATTTATTATTAATTACCAACGCATTATTATTAATGAGCGTAATAATTGTCACATTTTGAATAGGTAGCTGGCAGGATTAGGGCATGTGGTCAGCATGCCGAATTCTACTGCAGTTGTTGATAGCTTACTGAACCGAAGCCGCTACTTCTTTATGAATTAGCTCCTCGGTTGGTGTCACGAGACTGAATGCACCCCGTTCCAGTTGGCCCTACCTCAGAAAAATTTGAGGAGGTACCGGGGTTCGAACCCAGACTTGCGGGTCCGTAGTCAGCAACCACTAGACTAGGGCCTAAAGAGAAAAAAACACTATTTTTAAATAGATTTTCCAATTAATACAAAAGAAAATAAATAAATGTGAATTAGTGCATTTTAAGAAAAGATGTAATGCAAATAAATTTATACAACGCACTGAAATTAATAATGTAGGCTATAGGCTATATCGCTTTGTTGTTTGTCTTTGTATAGTGCAGCTATTCATTGCATGGGGAGGCGGCATCGAAGGAATACACCATTTAAGTCAGTGTTTATGTTAACTGATGTAACCAAGTCGGCCTTGGCTTCTGCTTTCCAAAACAAAAGCAACGTTGTTGTCATTGACCTCAGTTCTTCCCTCGGTTGAATCAATTCACACGTGTTATTGTTTATTGTAACTATCGCAGGAAATGAAACTTGAGCAGTCTGAAAAGGAAGTTAATTGAGTGAGCATTGAATAATTGTATCATTAAAAAGGGTAAATATCTCAATTGTTTATGCTATTTTTCGAGTGCTTATTTGGGGGGGGGAGAGAACTAGAATAACTCTGTCAAAATTATAAACAATTTTCGGTGTCATATTAGTGTCCATTATTATGTTTTATGAAGACGGCTAAACTCGTTTTTTTTTAAAAGCCTAAAAAGGTCTATTCATTGAAATAATACCACTGCTCTACTCTGCTGGACTCTACGAAAGTATGATCGGAGGCTTTTTATTTTATTTAGCACCGCTTTCGTTGTTCCCAAAGCGTATTTGTCCCTTAGAAACTGTAAGGAATCGCTCCTTTTTGTCCTGTCCTTGTAGTCCGGGGAGCTAGCCATCCACAAACACGGATACGAGCGATAATCCTCCACGAACTCAATATTCTTTTCATTAGACCACTCCGCCATAATGAAAAATCAGAGCAGAGCCTTGGAAGACGCACGGCTGTTGCACGTAGCTCCCCGTTTCAATTGGGGAGCTACTTGCGCCTACGTCCACCGGCGCAAGGAGGTCCGTGCGCACAGATTCCACGCATGCCTCACCCTGCACCGTTGCATGCCCCGGCTTGCATCTCCACCTGCCAGGCGCAAGCCTCTTGTGCGCATGCAACGTTGCACAGGTGTGAACGCGGCTTAAGGTTCATTCGATCCCTAGACTAGATGTGGGCGATTAGTAAATGAGTCGTTCATAATGAATGAATCATTGTAATGAACGAACTAATCACGGTTCAGTTTTAAAAAAATGAGTTGAATCCCTTTGAATCTATTATGATTCAGTTAAGCAATTAATCGAATCCTCAGACATGCTGATTCAGATTCCCTTATTATAATCACCAACTTTCATATAGAGGTCGTCAACTTATGGCAGTTTTTATTTTTAATTTAATAAATTTGAGTTATTTCGTAGGAGATGCTTTCGTAATCAGTAGGGAACGGATTTCTATGACAAGTTATATTTTTCCCCTTTGCATTATTTCAAGTCTCCGATTAATTTAAACCCGATTCCAAGCATCCTGGTGAAAATGGAACGGCTTTTTTGTTGTGCATATAACTGCATATTTAGGAAATTTTCAACTATTGTAGCATTTTTAGTATAAATATGCATATTTGTCATATTTTCGGCATATTTGTGTGCATATTAAAGATAAAGTTCCATATCATATTTTGTAAATGTTGCATTATAATGATACTTTTTGAGAATTTACAAATATTTTAAATAATTATTTATTTACTTATTTAAATTACATTTACAAACTTATGTACTAATACAAATACAAAAATACACAAATAAACAAAAAAACATTTACAAATTTCAAAATTAAAGTACAGAAAAGAAAAAGAAAGAAAAGAACCAAATATTTATTTATAAATACACCAGAATGAGCAGACTGCTCGTGCTCGGGTGTAGATTCAGAACATCAGAGTGGAGAAAGAGGAGAAACAAAAAACAAAATGAGAAAGAATGACACACTTATAAAAAAGGTGAAAAATGTAAAACAGAGCTAGAAAAAGAAAATACAAATTTATAAAAAGGAGACAACAAATATTAAACACAAATACATACCATAAATAATAATAAAAATAAATGACTTAAAGCTAATAAAATTACAAAAAATGTTTTACATACTTATTAAATTTAAAATTGGGGTAAACTGCGAGGTCGGGGTATCTACTGATCATACAGTTAATGGAAACGGGGACCAAAATTAATGCTATGGTTTAATCCTGCCGATGTGAGACATTTGGGTTCTGATAGTAGATTATTATTCCTTATAGTGCTGTATGCATGATCACCGGATGTGTATTTTGCACGATGTTTGTGAAAATTTTTAAAGCTATATTTTAATAAAATGTATTGTAATGAAACTTTTTTTAAAATATACACTATGTGTAAGCGGTAAAGTCATATTTTAAATTTTATTGGTCATATTTTATTGTTTTTTTAGGTCATAAATGCATGCATATATACTATTTTTTAGGTCATAGAAATCCGCCCCCTAGTAATCATAATAAAATTTCGTTTTTACGATTTGTATTTATCGAGCTACGTACACACAACCACACACACAGGCATGTTTCCGAATACTATATTAGATTCTGAGGCCTTCTAAACGTTTATTAAAGCTGAAAACTCAACATCGAATTTCAGAGTCAAACTCAATAACTTCTCTACCTCTACTGCCTATGGTATAAATACTAATGGAATTCTCTCTTTTAAAAACACACACAGGGATGTATTGCTGGGAGGAGAATTATTTTGAATTGGCTATTAGGTTCAGTTCGGAATTCCGGCTTGTTTGCAATACCAGTTCTTTCAGCTTACAATACCGAACACAAACGAATCTGCATTGCAAATTTGTTCTCTGTTGTCTCTCTGCGGGGAGGAATTATTTTTTACAAGTTGATAACTAGATCAAATTTGCGCTCTTCAGTTGAATGTTAATTAAGTCATTCATATAAACAATCTGCTATATAAACGATAATGCATATATTCAATTCCATTTTCATTTATACCATACAATAGTAGAATCAGGGTGTATCTGGTATAACTATGATGATTAAAGAGGGCAGTAGATAAAATCTAAATGATTATAAAATCGGGTAAACTGATGTAACAAAGTGCCTGAATGCATTCGTTTAATCAGTGATAAATGCAATTATGATATCCAGATAATAAGTTAATTTTGTATTCAATTTCCGAGTTAGGCTCTAGATCGATTCTTACGGAAGAACAAAGCTCTAATTGAATACAAAATCTCTATATATATAAAAGGCTTTGTCCTGACTGACTGAATGAATGACTGATTGACTGACTGACTGACTGACTGACTGACTGACTGACTGACTGACTGACTGACTGACTGACTGACTGACTGACTGACTGACAGGAATCAACGTACAGCCTAAACTATAACAGGTAGAGACTTGGAATTTTGACAGTACCTTCGTTTCATAATGTAGGTGCTCACTAAGAAAGGATTTTGAAAAATTCTGATTTTAACTCCCAAAAATTACATGTTTTTGAAAATACTTAACCCCTTTTTACACAGGATTATCCAAACAAATTCACAGAACATATTGTTGCCAGTTGTATCAGGTGGGTTTGGATTAAATGAAATGGATGTTTGACAAATTAGAGAAGGTATCATTATAATTCATATTATCTGAATTAATAAAAGGAATTGTCCTCGATGTCCAGCGAAATCTACTGAACGCAGAGATCTGAAATTTTAAACATAGGTGGGCTGAAGGGTCGGAAAATGCACCTCCAAACCGGAATTTTAATTTTAGTTTTCGTTCGTGAGTTATGAGTGAAAAACGGGCAAAAAACGTGCATTTTGTGCGTTTTCAAAACATAAGTTTTCAGTTATACATTTCAATGTCAAATCAATTACAGTTGGCTTTGGCTATTTTTGTCATACCTTGAAAATAAAACTTTCGCGATCGCTTGAATGTTGTAAGCCCTAAATATGGTCAAACGTTGTTTTATTTGGACGAATCTCACTATACAGAGGTTTTCTGGGCCAAGAAACTCTAATCTGAGGTCGCTTTTACCAGACGATGATATCTAATCGTGGTATGTAGTCCACGTGATTTAGGTGTTAATAAGTATAATGATTTTACTATTATGCTCTTAATTTTTAATTTTTGAAATAATTATCGCGGGCACATGATAGTTAACTTATATAAGCATATGGGAAGGAATATGTTGGTAGTGTTATTTGTCAAAGCTACCTGTACTGAAACTTCCAAAGCAGCATATGAACACTGTAAAACAATATGTTGCCATGAGAACTGATTTGCATTTGATAAATTCTTTCTAATATATTACCATAAAATAGGCACTAAATTGGGCAATACTCCGATACCGATCAACCGATTTGGTCCAGTGTCAATAAGCTTCTTCCAATGGATGTTATAAATGCGTATACCAACTTTCATGAACACGGACAGACATTTTCCACCACACAATCTCAGAAAGTACCATTCTGGCACTTAATAATGCCTATTTTGCGTTTTGTGATTAAATCTGTGAGTGAAGATAAAATTAGAGCTATGCACGCAAACACACATACACAGGCATGTTTCCCCAAAACTATGTGTTTATTCAGTGCTCCAGTTTTAACCTTTAATTGTGCGAAACTTCAATTTCTCGCGCGGATTATAAATCCACGCCCGACTGCAAAGAAAACTGTTTTAATTGCAAGTGTCTGTTCAAACATCTAACAAACGAACACGATACTAATCCCAATAGGCATTTTTTCATCTTGTTTATGATATTTGTTTGTTTTTGTATTAAATAAAACAAAATATTTTTATTTATAAACATAACATTGATTATTAACTAATCAACAGGAAGCGAACACACAACCCTCGTTACAGAATACGGAGACGTTTTGTCGATGAACAGACATCACAGCAATGGATTCAAGTTCGTTTACACTTGTGAACCGCTCCATAGAACTTTAAATTTTCTAACGAACATAAGTTGGCCCATCCTTTTTGCACCCGGCTGTACGTGAAATTCCTCTCTATTTTTGGAAATTGCAAGGATATAAGCATTCTATGATAATTTGATCTACAGATACGCACTTTGTAGCCCTACGCTGTACGTAGCTGAGTGGGGGGGGGGGAAAGCGAAGCAAGTAACGAAAGAACTCTCAGCTTCCTTCTAAATTAAATACAAAAATCCATCTTAGAGGTGAACTTCACGTATACCTCCTCCTCTCTTTATTTTGCTTCCGTCTCTGAAAACCGTTTGAATAGATTCGGTCTTCCTCTTTTTTTCATTGCTCTGGATCCACGGATGGCAGGAGAAATGTAATAAGAGCATGGTAGCAGTCATTTCATATATCGCCGAAGTAAATCTGCAAGCTCCTCAACTGGAGACACCCCCCCACTTTCATTTTGCACCACTTCCTAGAGACCGTCACAAATATACGTCTTCTTATACCTGTACTTTTTATGAAGTGTGGAAAGTAATATGCAGCTGAGTGAAAGAAAATCCTGAAGCTCATATTCCATGAAGGAGACCTACATAAAACAGAAGTATGTCCTAGTTTTAAAAAGTAATACGTTAGAGCAGTGGTTCCCAAACTTTTCAGTCCGCGGACCCCTTGAAAAGAATAAAAATTTCGCGGACCCCCTCTGGGTTTTGAAAATAAGAACTAAATAAATACTTTTATTCAAATGCATTAAATTCAATACTCCTTAATGTGAACAGTGAAGCTCCCTTAGAAGATATGTAATTTGATAAAATTACGGGATATCCTATTTCTTCTTAAACCGCCTGCGGACCCCCTGAAAGAATATCGCGGACCCCACTTTGGGAATCACTGCGTTAGAGTATATCCCAAATAAGTTTGATCCTGTTCAAAACAAAGGGGAGGAGAACTCACAAAGAGTTCGCGGAAAATTCGCATCATATGACAAAATGTGATTGGTTAATGTCATTAGTATGCGCCATTACCAGGGTGTGGCTTGCTAGTGGAGAAGTGGTGTTCTTAAGCTCATGCAAAAATAATATCTACATTTACACGTGAAATAACAAACTCACTGGCATCGTCATCATTATAGTAGGCTACATCAATTAGCAAACAAAACATAAAGGATTCACTGTTCGCGACGACCTTTCGGGTGAGTTGTACTGAGAATAAACAAACTACCATTATCACGTTTATGGCATGCGTTCTCACGTGCGGACTATGACAGCCACGCCTTTTTGTTTTGAACAGGATCATTCTTACTTCGAATATAATATAGCAAGCAGTCCTAGATGGAGTGAGCCACTATACATAGGTTTCTGTAATTTGGAACGTCATTTTTCATTACCAGATTGATCTTCGAAGCTAGCTGAAAAGACTTCCAGCATAATAAAAAAAAGACGATGCTGTCATTGGATCAAACCATGACGTAAGTTAATTGTGTCATCAACAACATATACAGCTTTCATTCAATCAGTGAGCTGTAATACATACTGGAAATACATAAAAATAAATAAAATAAAATAAATAAGCCCGTAACATCCCTAGCGGTAGGGCTAGCTCAGCCAAACTCATAGGGAGAGCTAGTCCCTATGAGCTTTGATGTCACTCTTTACCCAAATTATTCTGTACCTCTTTATATACACATCTACTGTATCACTTCCATTCTTTGTGTCACTCATTTCATTTCACTTTTAGTTTTTCTGCTTATGTTCTACATTTAACCATAGTCCTTTACATTTTTTCCTGTCCTTGGCTATTGTTGTCCATTGTGGCCCCGCTGTTTCCACAAATTGTTGTGCCCATCTTCGTCTCGGTCTGCCTCTGCTTCTTTTGCCTGTCCTTGGGTCCCAAACGGTTATTGCGTATGCCCATCTTTCCTGGTTGAGTCTGGCTGCGTGTCCTCCCCATCTCCATTTTAGTATTGCGGCTGTCTCGGCTGCATCTTCTCTACCGCTTCTCCGTCTCAATTCTTCGTTTTTTACCCTGTCTTGGAGACTAATTCCTAAAATCTTTCTCTCCATTTTCCGTTGACATATTTAGTTCGTGCGTCGGTAACAGACCATGTTTGGCAGCCGTATAAGAGGACCGGTATGACGCTTCCAATCTTAGGGAAATACATACATGATGGAAAATCGAGATGGTAGTCTGCCATGATAGTGAACGTACGAGGTCCGATCGGTCGCGAAATGAAAACTATATGGAAAATCAAAGCTGTTTTATTTGGAGCATTTAAATACACCTTTCAGCTACTTCTTTACATAGTCGCCGTTCCGATTGAGACATTTGTCATAACGTGGTACCAACGTAAATATGCCTCGAACAATAGTCTCCCGCCAAGTGTGAAGAGCGTGCTGTCATTCGATTTCTGCCTGCTGAGGGGTGCAATCCAGCCGAAATTCATCGACGAATGAGTGAGTAATGTGTACGGTCAACCTTTAATGATTGACAGCAAAGTACGACAATGGTGCAGGAACTTTGAAGCAGGACGTACAGATGTTCATGATGCAGGCAAGGAAGCGAGTGATAACCGATGATCTTGTTCCATTTTATGGAAATATATTATACGGAATTCATCAAATGCCAATCTTATGAAACATATTGGTTTACAGTGTTCATATACGGCTGTGGAAGTTGCAATACAGATGGCTTTGACAAATAACATTATCCACATATTCCTTCACACATGCTTTGTTCTTCCGTAAGCCCTGCTTAATGAATCGATATGGAGCTTAACTCGGAAATCGATTAAAAAATAACTTATTTTCTGCATTTCATAATTGCAATTATTACTGATTAAACAAAAGCATTTTGGCATTTTGTTACATCAGTACCTGAATATATACAGTGACTATATTCTATGCCATGTCTATATTATAAAGCTTATATTTTTATCTATTTTACTAATGTTACACACATTTTACAAACAGATTCCATAATAGGGTGGGAATCGATTCTGAAGAACTCTACAGGCCAAAGTTCAGCACAGTTTCCAGACTTTTTCTCTAAATAAACATAAAAAATCGTTGACAAAATAAACTAGTCTTAATAGTATCCTATTTTAAGAGGTTGGGGCAAGACAATTTCTAGCCAGCAGAAATTGAGCATTCATCAAACCACATCACATAACGTAAGGCTAATGTAGCAATGCCACCTGTTAATAGATGACATTGAATGAAGCACTGCCTTCTAGACTGTATTACTCGTGTCGACACGGCGGTGGAATGAAGGTTCCCAGGATTTGACAAATGACTGCGGATAAACAATCTCCATTGTTATAGATTTTATGCTTCATTGCTTTAGTCGTAAACGTTTGGTAATATTTATCATTTATCACCAACTTCATCAAGAGGATACGAGTGCTGAGAAACTGAAGAGGTGCGTAAAAGGGTAATAATTATATTTCATAACGGATTTTTCGTTGGAAATTACAAATAGATATATGGGAATATCAGGTATGTATATAATTGTAATGTGCAGGTAAACGTATGTTGAGTGTATAATGTAGACTACGATAAAAACTTATACATAAAATTAAAATCATTTGGATTAAAAACACAATCGTAAGTTAACACTAACCGCACCGGAGCAGTAATGAAGATATTTAATGTCCCTGAATTAACTTATATAGGCTATAGCTGGTGACCCAGGTTTGCGACTCTATTAAGAAAGTTAGGAATGTTGGAGGGGATAAGATTCTCGACATCTTCTACGGAAGCTGATGCTTTTTGAAATGCCACACCACTTGACCGGTTCCGTGGGAGAATCGCTAGAGCCTCAATTTGTTTTTTAAATATATTAATTTGTTGTCCAAGGCATTTAATGACCATTAAATTGTGAAAAAATTCAAAATAAAAAATGCATTTATGACCTAAAAATAGTGAAAAAATGACACGAAATGTTTAAAAAATATCAAATAAATTTACAATTATTACTTATTTTTTAAAGTAATGAATTGCTAAAAACAGTTTAACGGATGACAGTGCGTTATATATGAATTTACAATAGACGTATAAAACACGCTTATTTTATTATTAAAGAAGTAAGTACATTTTATACTACTTGGACACCCTTAGCGAAAAAGAAATTCTGAACTGGCATGCCCATCAAATTGCCCCTGGCAAATATGTGCAATTGAAAAGAAAGAAAAATTGCAACTAGACAAACTCCTATGGTGTTTACAACAAACCTGAATTATAATGAACTAAGAAACTTGGCGGAGATTCTCAAATAAAAACGATTGTCTGAAAGTAATGATTTGTACATGGAAAAGCTCCCCTCTACTTCCACAGAAATATGACCTAAAATGCCGAAAATGACCAAAAATTGCCGAAAAAATAACCTAACTATTGAAAATGACAAAAAAAATGTTCAATAAATCAAAAAATGTAAAAACAAATTGTCCTTATTTAATCAATTATTTCATGATACACCTTTATATATATTCGAGCTCTCTTTTAACCTTCATATAAAACAAATGTAAAATCATCAAATGCCTTGTCTTATTATTCTGTATTGGTTTTTTAAATCTCTCAGACAGATATTAAAAATGAACTTGAATTAGTATGTGAGATTCTGATGAATTTTTATATTGTATATCCTTTTTAATTTTTAAGAATATTTTGTCAGAAAAATGTAAAGTTAAAAATTACTTATGATTATTTTATGTCTCTATTTTTGTTGGAAGAAGATAGATTTTAAATGTGGCGAAATGACATGCATGCATATTAATCAATGAGAATATTTATGAAAAATTTCCTCCGCCACTTGGATTCGAACCCACAGCCATAATTTAAGTACCCGTGTGGTAATTAACAATAACAGATTAATATAGAGGAGACCAATTAAAATAGATACCGGTACCCTTTAAATTCACTAATTGTATTTCATTGCGTTTCGTTCGACAGTATTAATAAATTATTATTCGAACTTAAAAAGTTTAACACCAAAGGAAGAGTGGAAATTGCAAAGGTTATAAGTGCAGTTTAGAGATTTGTACAGGAGAGAAAACACTTCGCAATACTTATATTTGTGTCTGCAGCACTCTTCATCTGTTCATGGGTGTAGCAACTAATGTAACAATGAATGGCACATAGAATTTACAAGGGTTATTGGCGTCCCGTGAAACATGGTGCAAAAAATCCAAGAAATGATACTTAAGACCTATTCAATTTACACTCCTCCAGCAATAATAATAATAATAATAATAATAATAATAATAATAATAATAATAATAACACGTTTATTAGAGGTTTAGACTTCTGATCCACGATCCCAGATGGTTCATTTTCTGTTCCGGTATTGTAGGCAAACACACGAAAGAGATCGTCCGTGTTTATTTCTGGCTATGCAGCCTATCCTTAAAGGATTCAAATCTACGCGTTAACTCACTAGATGGGGAAAACTATAATAATACTCTAATAAGAATAACAATAATAATTTAACACTTGTTTTAGCTTATAGGAAATTTTAGGTGTATAACCTCTTAATTTTCTTTGCGCTTACAGCAAACAGACGCATCTCTACTAAGTAGCAGTGTCCGAAGGAAGTTTAATAGTCGTAAATTAACATGGGCTTCGATGTATTGATATTTTTCCTAAGGAAGCTCACATTTGTATCCACCACCATATTCCTGCTGAGCATTATAAAACCCTCACAATTACAACACCAAAGAATTGTGGGAGGACAAGAGGCGGCACCAGGCCAATTCCCATATTTAGTCTTCTTGTTCTCATATTTCGAGAATGATAGCACGTTTTATGAATCAAGCTGCACAGCCAGTATACTATCGCAAAGGTGGATCCTCACGGCGGGTCACTGTGTGGTAATGGACCTAGAGAAATTGGAAAGAATCAACACCTGGTATGGCGTTAACTTACCTGATGCAAAAGATGTCATACATAATCCAGACAAGTATGATCAAATACAGGAAAGTATACCGCATCCAAAATACGAGATGAAGGTTATAAATTTCAAAAATTTGACAACCGTACAACTAATTTATGACATAGCCCTCTTGAAAACCAAAAAGGATATTATATTCAATCAGCAGGTGAGTCCAGTAGTTTTGTCGCCTTCAAATACCTTGTCTGGAGAATGTCTTGCGGTGGGATACGGTTTAACAAAACCCCCAGGATTCAACGAGACTCCCGAAGATTCCATCAAACTCATGTATACGAAACTGGACTACGAACCTCCCGATAAGACACTTCTTGAATATCTGGGTGAAAATATTAAGTATTCGATAGCAGGTACTGTTTCTTCCGAACGCTATCCATTTGTGGGCGATTCCGGTGGACCTCTAATATGCAATGAAAAATGTTTGGGAGTTATGTCATTATTCATGTCAAAGGTATTGACGGGAAAAGTTAGTTTTGTTTACACGTCAGCTTCTTATTTCAAAAACTGGATAGAGAAGACAACCGGACTTAAGCCATTTGAGAAACAACAACAAGAAATAAAAGATCAGCCTATTACCAAAACCCCTCAAAGCTGTGGAAATAACCACGAACATAATATATTATGTTTTGTCTCAACATTATATTTGTCATATTTAATGTTGTAACTTAAGAAAAATAAAGTTCAAAGTAAAAGTTATTTTTTAAACTTAAACGTTTAGTTTTACTTGTAAACTGTCGCTTTGTATAATATGTCTCTTTATTTCATTGGGAGCAAAATCATCCTATTTACAACAAACATGCATTATTAAAAATGCATATCAGATTAACATAACCTTACCTTCCTCTCTTCCTACAAACCATGTGATTGCAGTTGACCAAAATCTTTCAGAGATGTGTACTTCGAATTCTACCTATGCTTGTAGATTAATCGAAAGATATTTTGTGTTGTAATTTTTTACTCTTGACGTCATATAAACTATGGAGGTCCTGTGAAAAAGGCTTCGGGTCCTTATCAGGACTGCACGTTTGAAGGCTCCTCTTATTAGTCTAGTAAATGAACACTGTAAAAGGGGATCTACAGTACATGGTCACGAACATAATTTTTTTCTTCAGAGCTGTCTTTGGAGTAATTAGAAAATAAACATCCTGAGGGGGGGAGAGGGGCATTTAAATGGTGTATTTTTGTTTCCTGATTTTTTGCTTATATCTCGAAAGCAGTGCTTCAAAGGTTGCCCTATTCAAAATGAAAACTGACAGCATGCAAATGTAATTAACTGTTTTCTTTCGGATCCTTGAAACTTTCCCAGCCATTTCAAATTTTTCCAACTTTTCATCATTACAAAATATAATAAATAATAACTCATAGTTAAGATTTTCCCATTGGCCTAATTCTTCTGGTGGCCGTATGGACCTGGCCTCGAATCTGCCTCTAACTGAAATGTATATATTTACTTACTTAATTATTCAATGGCAATAGACAATTCCTAAGCAAGATAAAGGAATATTATCTATTTTTTGGGACTCGGAGGTTCATTGCCGAACTTATCTGAGCCCGCCATTCAACCCTATTCTGTGCTAACACCATCCAACCATCCCTCGAAAATCCTACTCCCTTAAATCTATCCTAATAATGTCCTCCCACCTTCGTCCAGGTCTTCCAAGTGGTCTCTTCCCTTCGGGTATCCCAGTCAGTGTTTTTGAGATGTCTTTCCTCCCCCATTCGCGCAACATGTCCAACCCATTTCATTATCCGTGATTTAATTACCCTTACTATATTCTGTGAAGAATCGTCCTATGGAGTTTACTCCAGTCCCCATTTTCATCTCTCTTAGGTCCGAATATTTTCCTCAGCACCCTGTTTTCGAACACACACAGATTATGTTGTTGCCGAAGATTAAGCGACATGTCTCACATCCATATAATACAACCGGCAGTTGAATTATCTTATAAATTTTAATTTGTAGATTTCTGGACAGAATACGAGAAGATTTAACTCTACTGTCATTGAGTAAGTAAGAAAGTTTATATTATACATAAACATATACATTACCCCTATACTAAAATTCTTTCAATAATTAAAGTAACCGTAGACTTATTATTGGTCTTCTAGGGTTTGCCTTATCCAAGAATGCCTCTGCTAAGCTGATGCGACTGCTTTTAACCTGTCGCTTACAAAAGGTTATCATTAGGGGGTGGATTTCTATTACCTAAAAAATAGGATATAATTATGCATGCATTTATGACCTAAAAACATTAAAATATGACCGATAAAATTTAAAATATGACTTACCACTTACATATTGTGTACATTTTTCAAGTTTCATTACAATACATTTTATTAAAATATAGTGTTAATTATTTAAAATATCTGTAAGTTCTCCAAAAGTATAATTATAATGCAAAATTTACAAAATATGATATGAAACTTCAAAATTTCTTTAATATGCACACAAATATGCCAAAAGTATGACCTAAACATGCATATTCTTACTAAACATGCTACAATAGGTGAAAATTTCCCAATTATGCAGTTACATGCACAAGAAAAGCCGTTCCATTTTCACCAGGATGCTTGGAATCGGGTTTAAATTAATCTGAAACCTGAATTAATGCAAAGGGGAAAAATATGACATGTCATAGAAATCCGCCCCCTAGTTATCAGTTATCGTTGTCCTCCGCTTGTTTTAACAGCATAATGTCAGGTACTTTAATCCAATACACTTCATAAGATACAATGTCCAATAATAAATCGCATGAATTGCTATATTAATTTCATAATTATTATGCTCCCTACAGTGCGCTATGTCTCATAATTATCATATTCCTGCAACCACTTCTTCTCAGTGACAATATTGTGTGCCGTGTCCATATTATAAAACTGATCACATATTTTCTTAATTCACTAATGTTTATATATTTTAGGCACATTTTAGAAACAGACTCCATAATATGGTGCTTATCGATTCTGAATAACGCTACAAGGTGAACTTCAGCACAGTTTTCAACCTCTTTTCTCTGAACAAACCTAGAAAACCGTTCCCAAAGTCAAATAAAGACAATTTTTTGCGAGTATAAAATGAACAATTATCAAATCCACCGCCTTCTAGACTGTATCACTCGTATTTACTCGTGTAATTCTCGATCAAATCACAACACGTAAATTAGGCTAATGTAGAAAATGTCATGGGACAAGAGAACGCGGTTACCAAGAATTGACAAATGACTACATACCTAAACAATCTCCATTCTTACAACTTTTATGTTTCATTGCTTCAGTCGTAAAAGTTAAATATTACCATCATTTTCTGCAAGAGGATACGAGTGCTGAGTAATTAAAGAGGTCTGTAACGCTAGAATTATATTTTATGTATTTTGTAAAACTTCCGCTAGATTTGAAAACTGATTATTCGTAGTGAATTACACTAGTATTTGGGTATGTGAGATATATAAATCTAATGTGTAGGTATGTTGAATATGTATGATATAGACTACGATACAAACTTAAACTTACAAGTAAAATAAAATATTTATATTAAATATAGAATGCCACAAGAGCAGCAATTAAAGTTCTTTAATATACATAAATTAGATAGTATGAACTTTTGCTTAAGGGATGACCGACGTACTAAGAATGGTTTTCTAAATGACTTATCCTTGAAACGTGAAATTTTGCACACCTACGTAAACTGTAGATGAAAATTAAGTTACAAATTTTATGTTAATATCTCAGTTTGTTTTGAGATATTATTTTATTGGTTATTAAAAATCAAAATTGATAGATATCAAAATATGTTTGACTTTGTATATGAGGTTCTTTGATGCTTCCCTTACAAATTTACCGATGGATTTTTTGTTTTTTATTACACTTTTATTTATTAACTGACCTGTGACAATACTAAATTCCATCTAAAAAATAAAGAACTAAGGTGTATACAGAAAATCTTATAGTAATTTTACTACACACATTGTAAAGTAGTCCTACGTTGTGATTAAAATTAGTAGCTACATCTCTATTTATATGGGAGACGATAGATTTTGAATGTGACAAAATAACATATGTGTAAATTGAAACGGAGAAAACAGGCGATTTATGCTTTATGCATTGGCAATTTGAAGCGCACTTAGATTTAAAATTGGAGTCAGCAGGACTTGTTCCATGCGTCCAAACGGCATAAAAATATTCACAGTGATACTTTACGCTACACTAAAATCTAAGCATTGGATTTGGTTAAATTAACACTTCCATCATATATTAGGGCCTAATTCGGTCATATATTGTAGTATTGAATGACTATATTTAGGAAATATTTCCTCTGACGCTTGTGGAATCGAACCCACGACCTTACAGTATTTTTCAAATGAGAAGCGTTTTCCTTCACCGTCGATTTCGTGTACGAGCTAAAAGAGTGCCGCTAGCAGGAAGGGTCATCCCTCCGTCTCCCCGTCTCTGATTGGACCGCGTATCTAAGCAGGAGAAGAACAAACCGCTTGTCATCTGCAAAACAGTGTAGTTTTTTAAGTACATATGTGGTAGTTAACAATAACAGATTAATATAGAGAAATCCTCTTAAAATAAATACCGATACCCTTTTAATTCTCTAACTATATCTCATCGTTTCGTTCGACAGTATTAATAAATTTTTCTTCGAACTTTAAAAAGATTAACACTATTCAAATCTACGCGTTAAGTCACTAGATGTCGAAAACTATAATAATAGTCTAATAAGAATAACAATAATAATCTAACACTTAGCTTGTCTTATTTTAGCTTATAGGGAAATTTTAGGTGTATAACCTCTTAATTTTCTTTGCGCTTACAGCAAACAGACGCATCTCTACTAAGTAGCAGTGTCCGAAAGAAGTTTAATAGTCGTAAATTAACATGGGCTTCGATATATGGATATTTTTCCTAAGGAAGCTCACATTTGTTGCCACCATCATATTCCTGCTGAGCATTATAAAACCCACACAATTACAACACCAAAGAATTGTGGGTGGACAAGAGGTGGCACCAGGCCAATTCCCTTATTTAGTCTTCTTGTTCTCATATTTCGAGAATGCTAGCACGTTTTTTGAATTGAGTTGCACAGCCAGTATACTATCGCAAAGGTGGATCCTCACGGCGGGTCACTGTGTGGTAATGGACCTAGAAAAAATGGAAAGAAGAAATACCTGGTATGGGGTTAACTTAACGGATGCAAAAGATGTCGTACATAATCCATACAAGTATGATCAAATACAGGAAAGTATACCGCATCCAAAATACGAGATGAAGGTTATAAATTTCAAAAATTTGACAACCGTACAACTAAGTTATGACATAGCCCTCTTGAAAACCAAAAAGGATATTATATTCAATCAGCAGGTGAGTCCAGTAGTTTTATCGCATTCAAATACTTTGTCTGGTGAATGTTTTGCGGTGGGATACGGTTTAACAAGAGTCCCAGGATTCAACGAGACTCCCGAAGATTCCGTCAAACTCATGTATACGAAACTGGACTACGAACCTCCCGATAAGACGCTTCTTGAGTACCTGGGTGAAAATATTAAATATTCGATAGCAGGTACTGTTTCTTCCGAACGCTATCCATTTGTGGGTGATTCCGGTGGTCCGCTAATATGCAATGGAAAATGTTTGGGAGTTATGTCATTATTCATGTCAAAGGTATTGACGGGAAAAGTTGGTTTTGTTTACACGTCAGCTTCTTATTTCAAAGACTGGATAGAGAAGACAAGTTGTGGAAATAACCGCGAACATAATATATTATGTTTTGTCTCAACATTATATTTGTCATATTTAATGTTGTAACTTAAGAAAAAGAAAGTTAAAAGTAAACGTGATTTTTTAAAGTTAAACGTTTAGTTTTACTTGTAATCTGTCGCTTTGTATAACACAGGTATGTCTCTTTATTTTATTGGGAGCAAAATCCTATTTACAACAAACCTGCATTATTAAAACGCATAACAGATTAACATAGCCTCACCTCTTTCTCTTCCGGTAGCCCCTGTGTTTCCACTATCTCAGGGTATCCATATGACCAAACTTTTTCATTGATGTGAACTTCGAATTCTACCTACGCTTGTAGATCAACCGAAATGGATTTTGTGTTTTCATTTCATACTCTTGACGTCATATATACTGTTGAGATCCAGGGAAAAAGGCTTCGGGCCCGTATCAGGACCGCACGTTTGAAGGCTCCTCCTATTAGTATTGTAAATGAACACTGTAAAGGGGATGTATATGTAATATATATCTCTATATATATATGAGGCTTTGTCCTGACTGACTGACTTACTGACTGAATGACAGGAATCAACGTACAGCCTAACCTATAACAGGTAGAGACTTGGAATTTTGACAGTACCTTCGTTTCATAATGTAGGTGCTCACTAAGAAAGGATTTTGAAAAATTCTGATTCTAAATGCCAAAAATTAAATGTTTTTGAAAATACTTAATCCCTTTTTACATAGAATTATCAATTCCAAATCACAGAATATATCGTTGCCAAATGGTATCAGATGGGCTTGGAAAAACAAATGAAATGCACTTTTGACAAATAAGATAAGTTATCAAAATAATTCATGTTATTTTATTTTATTTTATTTCTTCCTGCAACACCTGCAGGTTGCCATTGACAAAGAGTACCAACAACAAATATAAATTCAAACAATAAAAGAAAACAGATTAAATTAATAATGAAGCTTTAACAATTAGTATATATAACTATTAAAAATTGCAAGTCATAAATATTACAGAATGAAATCCACTAAAATAATGGAATCACATAACTTTCTCTACCCTGGACACATAGAAAACAAAACGAGGTATGGTAATGTGTATATTATTATATTATATCGCAGGTTTTTGGAGAGAAAAGTATGAAAGTGATAATACTTTCTGTTTAATTTCATCCCCAAAACGGTTTTATGGTAACATAAGAGTGGGAAATTTCCCGCCTCGATATTACAATTTTATGTTACAGGAATTTCTCTTTCTTCTTATTTAAACCTCTACCAGGCTTGCTGTGCACTGTACAAGCGATGGGATGCAAAATTCTAGATCCTCTATGAGCCATAAAAAAACTATATCAAGCGTTTTCTGAGGGAATAGTTTGAGTGTAATAAGTCGTTCTTCCTATTTCAAATTATAAATGCCTATGTAAGGACCTAGAATTTAAAATTTAAAATCCTTCATAAGTTAATTTCCAATTACAAAATACAAAACCCGGGCGACGCCGGGTCTTTTAAGCTAGTATAATATGTATGTGCCTTTCCATGGACATTACAAATACTTATGCCGAGTTTTATGAAAATCCGATAAAGCGTATTTGAGATATCGCGCCTTTAAAATAGACACTAAATCGGGTTTTATTCCGGCACCAGTCAACCGATTTGGTCCAATATCAATAGGATTCTTCCCAAGGACATTATAAACGCGTATACCAAGTTTCATTAAAATCTGATGAAGCGTATTTGAGTTATAGCACGTACAGATATACGGACGGACTGACAGACAGACGGACAGACATTTTCCGTCCCCCACACAATCTCATAAAGTACCGTACTGGCACTTAATAAAAACAATAATTTGCGAGCATAAACTGAACAATCATAAAATCAAATCACATAACTTAAGCTAATGTAGCAATGCCACCTATTGGGACTACAAAACGCGGTTGCCAATAATCGACAAATGACTACGTATAAACAATCTCCAATGTTACAACTTTTATGTTTCAGTCGGTTTTAGTGCTTCAGTCGTAAAAGTTAAATATTACCATCACTTTCAGCAAGAGGGTACGAGTGCTGAGAAAGTAAAGGAGGTCTGTAACAATATCATTATTTTTATGTAGCCTATGTTTTAAAACTTCCGCTAGATTTGAAAACTGATTATACATGGTGAATTAGTGTTGTTGTTGTTGTTGTTATTAAGGTAGCACTGAGTGCTAATAATATATCAATCCCACCGCCGTCTCGAGAATTACACTGCCTGTCCTATGCTTTATTTTAACATGGAGTTCCGAGTATTGTTAAATTGCCTAATTTATCCAGTAGAGGCGACACAGTTCACACCCAGATTGCAGTAATCACTAATCAAAATAAGCATTAAAAAGACACAGATACTTGTGTTAGTTGTTTAGAACGTAATATTATTCCAGTGAATGACACTTACCTTGAAATGGAATTTTGGAGCAATAATTAAAATAAATGTAAATTAATTAGACGCATTGATAGACTATATTTTGAGCACCGCCGTCTCGAGGAGTAATACAGTTTAGAAGGCAGTGATTATGAGACGGCGGTGACAGCACTACATAATCAACAATGTCGTAGCAAAAAACAAGAAGCAGTCTGGGTGTGAAAGGTGCTGCCATCTGTAATGTCGCCGAGTACGCAAAATTAGCCGTATAGGACAGGCAGTGTATACACGATTAATACAGTTTAGAAGGCAGTGATCAATCCACAGGTCAATTAATATTCACTCATAATTTTTCCAAATAATAGTTTTCGAAACTCGTTAACACTTTTGCTGTTCTTGATTTCATCTGGCAATTTATTATATTTTGACACGCCTATATGAAAGAATGATTTAGTTTGTCTATATTCGAGATGATACTGGTTACACTAAGTAATTGGGAATGTCAGGTATAAACATGTAATGTGAAGGTACAAACTTAAATATAAACGTAAAATAAAATATTTACCTTAAAAATAGAATCTCACAAGAGCAGCAATTAAAGTTCTTTAATATCCGTAAATTAGACAATATCAACTTTTGCTTAAGGATGACCGAAGTACTGAGAGTGGTTTTCTAATTTACTTATCCTTGAAACTTACGTAAACTGTAGATCGAAAATTAAATTATAAATTTTATTTTAATATCTCAGTTTGTTTTGAGATGTTAATTTATTTGTTATTATAAATCAAAATTGTAATTTATCTATCTCCGACAGGTATCAAAATGTGGATCTTAACTTCTAGGTGAGGTCCTTTGATGCTTCCTTTACAAATTTACGATGGATTTGTTTATATTTTTTACACTTTTATTTATTAAATGATATATGACAATACTAAAGCCCATCTAAGATACAAAGAACTAAGGTCTATACAGAAAATCTTATAGTAATTGTAAAGTAGTCCTACATTGTGATTAAAATTAGTAGCTATAACTCTATTTGTGTGGGATTTGATAGATTTTGAATGTGACAAAATAACGTATCAGCAAATTGAAACTGAGAAAACAGGCGACTTATGCTACATGCATTGGCAGATGGAAGCGCACTTAGATTTAAAATTTGAGTCAACAACACATGTTCCATGCGTCCAAACGGCATAAAAATGTTCACAGTTACACTTTAGGGTACCCTATACTTCATTTTTAACACTAAAATATGAAAATGGGATTTTTTACTAATTGGCTAAATCAACACTTCTGTCATACATTTGGGCCTAATTCTGTCATATATTATATTATTGACCGGTCAGGGAAACCATCATTAACGGCCGTGGGTGTCGGCATGCTGACCACATGCCCCCAATCCTGTCATCTGCCTATGGTAGATGATGCAGCGGTTGGGTGGTAGGCCTTGCCCTTCTGGGATATTAGCGCCACAGAGTTATTATTTTTTGAATGAAGATATTTAGGACAAATTTCCTCTGACACTTGTGGAATCGTACCCACGACCTTAGTTTTTTTTAAGTACCTATGTGGTAGTTGACAATAACAGATTAATATAGAGAAAACCTCGAGAGAGAAAAAAAAACCGATACCCTTTTAAATTCTCTAATTATATCTCATCGTTTTGTTCGACGGTATTAATAAATTATTCTTCGAACTTTAAAAAGTTTAACACTATAAAGGAGTTCTAAATGTATTTTACGTAATTGCACAGGAGAGAGAAAATACTTCGCAGTACTTTTATTTAAGTATGTAGTACTCATCTGTTCATGGGTGTAGCAACTACAGTAGGAATGAACGGCACAAAGACTTACATTGACGGACCAAGAAACAACATGATGCCAAAAATTACCAAAAAAAATGGCATTTAAAACCTTTGGAATTTTCACTCCTGCAGTAATAATAAGTCTCTTCGAGATTTCGACCGCTGATAAATGATCCACTTGCAGGAGATTCATTTTTTCTATACCGGTAATGTAGACAAACACGAAAATGATCGGCTGTGTTTATTTCCGGCCATGTAGGCTATCGTTAAAGGGTTCAAATCAAGGTGTTAACTCACTAGGAAAAACTATACTATAAGTCTAAGTAATAACAATTTAACGTTTAGCTTGTCTTATTTTAGCTTATAACGAAAAGTTTAGGTGTATAGCATCTTAATTTTCTTTGCCCTTACAGCAAAGAGAATCATCTCTTCTAAGTAGCAGCCGTTGTATATTAACATGGGTTTCCATGTATGGATTTTCTTCCTAAGGAAGCTCACATTTGTTGTCACCATCATATTCCTGCTGAGCATTATAAAACCATCAGAATTACAACAGCATAGAATTGTGGGTGGACAAGAGGCGGCACCAGGTCAGTTCCCTTATATTGTCTACTTGTACTCACTTTTTGGGGATTTTAGTACGACTACTCCAGGGACCTGTACCGCCAGTGTACTTTCACAAAGGTGGATCCTCACGGCCGGTCACTGTATGGTAATGGACGTACATAAATTAATAAGAATAATCACCTGGTATACCGTTAACTTAACTGATGTGAAAGATATCATACATAATCCATTCAACTATGATCGAATACAGGAATGTATACCGCATCCTAATTACGAGATGAAGATCGTCATTTTCAATAATTTTACAGTTCTACAACCATTTTATGACATAGCCCTCTTGAAAACCAGGAAGAATATCATACTCGATCAGCAAGTGAGCCCAGTAGTTTTGTCGCTTTCAAAGACCTTGACTGGAGAATGCCTTGCGGTGGGATACGGAATAACAAGTCCCCCAAGATCCAACGTGACTTCCGAAGTTTCAACCAAACTCCTGTATACGAAACTGGACTACCAACCTCCCGATAAAATACTTCTTGAATTTCTGGGTGAAAATATTAAGTATTCGATAGCAGGTTCTGTTTCTTCCGAACTCCATCCATCTCTGGGTGATTCCGGTGGACCACTGATATGCAATGGAAAATCTTTGGGAGTTCTGTCATTAGGCCTATTTAGTTCAAAGGAAAGGATGATAAATGCTGGTTTTGTTTATACATCAGCTTCTTATTTCAAAGATTGGATAGAGAAGACAACCGGACTTAAGCCTTTTGAGAAAAAACAAGAAGAAATAAAAGATAAGCCTATTACCAAAACCCCTCAAAGTTGTGGAAATAACCACGAACATAATATATTATGTTTTGTCGCAACTGCATATTTGTCATACATAATGTTGTAACTTAAGAAGAAGAAGAAAATTCAAATTAAATGTGAACTTGTTAAGTTAAAGTTTTGGTTTTACTTGTAACCTGTCGCTTTGTATATGTGTCCTTATTACAAAGGGTCCAAAATGCATAACAGATTCACCTAACCAAACATATATGCATTGTGTGGTTATATTCATATAAGCCCAATGGTGTAACAAATTTATTCACTTTTCGTTACTTTTCTGAGATCAACCGACTGAATTCATTCAGACTACTTAAGCTCATGAATTAATGACCAATCCAGTATAAGAATATGTAAAATTTTAATCAATTGCAAGTGTCGATCGTCACAATTTGATCATTTTATTTTTATCACTTTCATTTATTGCATTTGTGTACACTTTTTAATGTATATTTACATGGACTGAACACTGAAAATTCTTCATATCTGTATTTTCTTTTATAAAAGAACTGTCATTGAACACAGCGATTGGATATACGAGTACATAATCTGTCTTGAACTGTCTTTATCTATGTGCCATTGCTAATAGGCCTACTCCATATTCGTTCTAAGTCTTACCCAAGTTTGATGTGACCTGGCACATCCTCAAAAGACGGGTCTAGTCTATGTATTATCCCATGATATATGAATTATTGTTGCCTGAAAAATCTATTGAAAGGAACCTAGTACGTTTGGAATTTTCACTCTCCATATAAGTATGTAAATTATTTTGTATTTAATAAAATTGTATACCTTCTTGCTTAGGCATATCACTTGATTAATGCTATAGGCAAGATGGTTCTGAAGGTGCCAGAGACACATAGACCTACAAAAGATTGTTGTCATCTTTTAAAGTAGATCTGTAGGTGATGGGGTGAGAATAGTATTATCAGCAGGGCTAGGATTTATATGTAATTACATATTTCTTAATTTCACATATAGACACATTTTTTTCACTTATCTCCATCTATTATGTTGTCCTCTATTCAAATTAAACAAATTTATTTTACATATTTTTCCATATTTCTGACATTAGTACATATTTATATGGAAAATAAATATTTGTCCATATTTAGTGATTTTAATGCAATATTCGTACATATTTCATTCTTAAGAGTACCGGTAAAACTATATGAAATTGTCGTTTTCAGTGACAGAAAATATGGCAGCACAGGATAAGTTTACAGTTATGTACAGAAATGAATGTGTGAAAAATGATTTGTGTTACATTGAATCAAATTTTTGTAATGTAACAAAAAAATTCAGAAACTACAAAATAATTATCTCACATAACCTGGAAATATTGACATTGTGAAAAACATGATTCATGAACTCAAATGTATACGTGGACATTTAGCCGATCTTATCAAATGTAAAGTGGACAATGTGTCTTCAAAAAATCCAGGCTTTGAAGAAATGTGTAAAATCAGTGCAATCTTAAGTTGCTCGTCAAATGTAAAAGTAGAATCAGCGAATTTTAAACACGCGCCAATCACTTATGTGCAGTAGAACGAAGCTTCAGCCAATACAAATCACTTTTGAAAATTTAAAACAACATTTTGTGGCATACTGTTATGGTAGCAGAAATAATCAATGAATGAATACAAATGAAGTAAGTGATCTGAAAAAAAAATTGAATAATTTAATTTATGAATCCAGAATTTGTAATGCATTTTTATAGGTTCTAAAAGTAACAAAATGTAGTGTCTAGTGGTTAAATTTGTTTTGATGTCCATATTTTACAAAATAGCCTATATTTGCAAATATATGTACGTATTTTGACATTTTGACATTTTTAAGTACATATATATGTACATTTTTTGACATTTTTTAGTACATATAAATCCTAGCCCTGATTATCAGGTATAGTCTGATAATACTGAAGAACTAGGTTCTCATTTTACCTTTGACTTCAGAACTTTCTCTCTCGCTCAGGCACTTAATCTGCGAAGTAGTTTAGTATTATATTAAAAGAATTGATTTTGTTTTAAATACAGGTTGTTTAATGTGCAGTTTGAATTGCTGCTTTCAGGTTTTCAAGATTGTTCCATGTGCGATAGTAATCTGTAGTTTATGGCTCATAGCGGATGTAGAATTTTGCACCTCATTGCTTCTACACACCAAGCCTGATAGAGGTTCAAATAAGAAGTAACAGAAATTCCGGTAACATAAAATTGCATTGTCTTTGCGGAATATTTTATTTCTGACTCTCATGTAGTGATGAGCAAATGCAAGACCAAGACCAAGACTAAGGCGGTCTTGGTCTTGGTCTTGGTCTCGCACACTCAGTCTTGGTCTTGGTCTCGCATCGGTAACCCTGGTCTTGGTCTTGGTCTTGGTCTTGCATACTCGGTCTTGGTCTTGGTCTCGGTCTTGCATACTCGGTCTTGGTCTTGTTGCAAGAGTCTTGCATTTTTCTTTTACGCATCTTACTGTGATTGATGGAGTTTACGTGATTTACAGTTACACCGATTACATGTGTGTTATTGCTTGCGAAAGTAACGAAAGCTAATTGCTTTTAGTTGCTTGAACCGTGAAAACAGTAACAAAACAACTGAAAGCTATTTCATCTTTAGCCATTAGTTATTAAGTGACAGAATGGTACTTTATGAAATTTGTGTGGGGGACGGGAAAATGTCTGTCCGTCTGTCTGTCTGTCCATGTGTCAGTACTCGCGATAACTCAAATGCGCTTTATTGGATTTTCATGAAACTTGGTATACGCACTTACAACATCCATAGGAAGAAGTCTATTTATTTTCGCTGTTGCGTTTCTACTGGCTGCAACCCCTGCAAGTGATTAGCAAAATACCTTCCATTCAACTTGCAAGCAGTCGCACAGACGAGTTACACGTTTTCATTCCTTAGAAAGTAGAAACAGCTATCGTTTCGTTGTGTTGTTGATTGTTGTAACGTAGTGTTTCAACATGAAACAAAAACGAGTAACCGTAACAAAACAAGGTCTGTGTGGCGTTACTTTACATATAAGAGATCAATTTTATAAAATGACTGTAAATGGATATACCATTAAAATGGTTTGTGTCCCGTTCTTATTTTAAAATTTGAAGAGTTCAGACTACAGTATAGTAGGATTAAGCCACCCACACAGCAAGGCCCATTTAATCTCCCGGTCAAGTACATATTTAGAAATCAGTTTCCCGGGGGTCCTAAACTGATGAACCAGATATTACTGACATCTTCTCTTCCTAAGTAATACAAAAAATATTTTTTTAACTAATACTTTAAAAATCTCATATTTGGGTGGGGGGGGTGCGGTCCGGACCCACGTCCTTGCCTCCTGTCTATTGCCTTGCCTCTTGTCTATTTTAAATTCATAAAAAATTGTTGGTCTATACCTATCAAATTTTGCTGTTTTATTGCCATTGATATGCATATTTTAGAATTTAAAAAATGTTTAATTGGGAATAGGTGGAGCAGTTGATTTTATACAAGCATTAAAACTATCCGTCGACCGGTGTCTGAAATTTCTTATATATAAATATTAACAATAACAAGTTATGTCCAAAAAATTAAGTACAATGTCATTTGAAACGTAATATATTTTTTTGGGTAAAACTTAAAAAGGTATTAACAGTATATGCATTTAAAACGTGTTGGATTTTTACTTTGCATTTTATTTCCTTATAGTGACTTGTTCTTTTTCTGTTACATGTAAACATTAATTTAGGTATTGGTTAAGAATTTCAATGTATTTAACTTTTTTATTAAGTAATTTCATTTAAAGTACTAATCAAGAAGATTCATTATTATGCTTGTATCAATGTGAGAAAACATTTTAACAGTTTTTCCAAGTTAAGGTAATTAGAAAGACCGCTGTGTGGGTTATGTTGGCACTGAAGTCATAAAACTACCCTGCCACTATTCAGCAGGTATAAAAAAAATAGCCAAAAGTTTGTTACTCACTCCACTATCCCACTGGTTGGAGTAGGGTGTATAGAAAAAATGGGGGAAAACCAGAATTTCGAGGTTTAAATAATCGCCAGATGTGTTTAAGCAGTCATATTGTCGTTTAGGAAAGAGACGTGGCGGCTTCTTACTGTAAATGGTGTTTATGTTAAGTCCTGATTATACAAATTCGTGGAGTGAGTAACCTTTCATAATAGTATGTTTCTATCTCTTTCTGTTCAATTACTGACTTCTGCCAAACATCTTCTGTCTCAATTTTCTGATCCGTGCCAACTCACAACAAACAGACTTTAGTGTCGGCATTACACCATGTCATAAATTTCTCAAGGGTCGGCGTAGCATATCTTTCAAATGAAGGTATGTGATTTACAATTGTCCTTGGAGACAATTTTCCTCTTTGCTATTTGGGAGGAATGTATTGTTCCTACCCCAAGAAGTAGTTTAAAACAAGTTCTCTGCAGGGCCGTGGAGAGAAAGCAAAGGACCTCAGTAAAAAATTTCCCGGGCCCCGTCAAATATTAATTTCACCACTGAAACCCAAAGTATGCAGCAAAAAGATTGTATAAAAATATTACATAAATATTATATAATGTATGTAATGGTATGTAAGTATCCTACTACTTGAAGACATATGATATTTTTGTTAATCACTAAAAAGTTAGTCATATTTTACAAAAAATAAAACCATGTAAGTTTAAAAGCTTTTCAGTTGTACACACAGAGGTAATAATACGTGTTTTGGCAAAATGCTATCAATAATCATAAAAACTAATCACTGTACAACTAGTGTCTTACTTTTCAACTATAAATAACAACATTTAAATTATATATCGGTACCCAACTATGTTTAATCACTATGAAAAATTTGCTTGTTTTGAACAACATAAACTGAAGATAAGATAAACATATACGATTGACAATAAAACTTGACACAATGACATAAGAACTCTTATTAAGTACCAGAATGGTACTTTCTGAGATCATGTGGGGGACGGGAAAATGGCTGTCCGTCCGTGTCTCTCCGTCAGTCTGTCCGTGTGCCTGTATGCGCGATAACTCAAATAAGCTTTATCGGATTTTCATGAAATTTGATATACATATTTATAACGTCCATAGAAAGAAGCCTATTAATTTTGTTCCAAATCGCTTGACCGGTACCGGAGTAACGACTGATTAACGGCCACATGCTTATTAAATGGCAAATCATCACTATACTACAAAGCCGCTTAGCTAATCACTGAGGGCCTTCACCACAATGCAGTCAGATGTTTGTAAATTTATTATATCACATCTTGCTTTAGATGTGAGGCATTCGTTCTGTTGTTATCCCACTTATTCCTTCACATGTGTTTAACGAACTTTCTCAAGAGTTCGGTCTAAAACTATATAGTTTCTGAAAAAAAAGACCAATTAACTACATCTGGCACTTTTTTGTATCAGTTTACCTGATTTTTAATTATATTATGGCACAGTCTATCTTATGCCGATATCAGACAAAGGTTGAGCTAATAAAGTATTCAAAAGGAAAAATGTTATTGTTACTGAGACATGTAATAGGCTATACTACAAAGTAATTATTAAAAGAATGTCTTAAGAATCCACCGTCTTAAAAAATAGCTTTCCTAGCTTTTTACTTTGCAAAAGTATCAATAATACTATTATAATTCAGTTGTCTAGCAAAGATATCTCCAAAAACGTCAATGCTATAAGAGGTCATGAATTTCCTAGGAATCCCGGGTATAATTTTGCAGAGATTTGTACCAATTTTATATGTATTCTATGTATCAAATTAATCATTTGAAAATTATTATTTTAAATGCCGAACGTTAGTGAGGCCTAATGTTGAGTCCAAAAGGATTTCTGCTTCTACTTTTAAAAAAATAATTTTTCTCCAAGAATCCGCTTCAGATTACCTGATTAATTCCGTGTCACCGTTATGCGACAGGACAATGCAGATAAAAAATAAACACATAAAACATAGCTTAAGCTGTTTGTTGACTTATAAAACATTTAATTTTAGAGTAAATTAGAAAGTAAAAAATAAAACCTGGTCGGCCGGGCCGGGGCCCCAAGTCTTTAGTCTCGGCTGCTCCCCCTCTCGTCCTTGCCAGCCTAGCCGAAACAGTTCCAACAAAAATGCAAGTGAAACCGGTCTTTTGCAACCGTTTCATAAAACTGTTATGTGCGCGTAACAGTTTCGGCTACAACCTTTATCTAGAAACAGCTTATTTTCCCACCTCTACCGGTAACGGTAACGGCACCTTTCAGTAGTGGTTGCTGGCTTGCTGCGTACACAATCGAGCATTTAAAACATTTTCAATATAGCAAGACTGCAAGAGTCTTGCAGTTCGGTCTTGGTCTTGCCCGAGTCTTGCAGACTTGGTCTCGGTCTTGGTCTTGGTCTTGGTCTTGCACACTCGGTCTTGGTCTTGGTCTTGCTAACGCAGATGCGGTCTTGGTCTTGGTCTTGGTCTTGCATTTTCTGCAAGACCAAGACCAAGACTGCAAGACCAAGACTGGTCTCGCTCATCACTACTCTCATGTTACTACACAACCGTTTCGGGGATTAAATTAAAAAGATATTCGATATCACTTTCATATTTCCCTCTCCAAAAAACCTGCGATATACATAATAATACCTCGTATGATATTCTCTATGTGCAGGGTAGAGAAAGTTATGTGATTGCGTCACATTGTGCATTAGGTGAATTATATCGATAGCTTCTCTACTTTGTCAAGTCCCGGTTTCATTTATTTCCAAATCTACCTGAGCACACTGTCAGCAAAAAACTGTTGTCATGCGAACTGTGATTTGGATTTGATAATCCTTTCTTAGTGAGCACTTACATTATGAAACGAAGGTACTGTCAAAATTCCAAGTCTCGATTCTCAGTCAGTCAGTCGGTACAAAGCCTCTTATATATAGAGATTATAACGTATTTTTATTTAATTTCATATAACTTACAGAGCTTTTACTAAAAATATTGTATGCACCACGTACGCTAAAGAGTTATTTTGCTTACTCCATATATAAATGGCTATTTCTTCCAGACTTTTGCTTATATTCAAAATCAGTGCCTCTTAGGGATGAGAACTGACATTATTTTCAGTGTAATGTACGGTTTTCTTTCGGAATCTTGAAATTTTTCCAACCACTTTAAATTGTTATAACTTTTGATTGTTGGCAGATATATTAACAAATAATAACTTATTTTAAAGAAAACGTAATACTCACTTTTGTTATAAGGGTATTGCTGTAAGACTATTGGCTGAGGCGCTAGATGGAAGGAGGAAGGGGGTTAGTTTCCCATTCTACTGGATTCGTTAATTTTGTTTTTTACTCACGTAAAACGGCAAAATTTCATGTAATATTATTCTCCAGAAGTTTTATAATCCATATAAGGGCACATTTTGTTTCTAAGAATATTTTAAATATGGGTAAAATCGGTAAGAAGTTCACAAAAAACTAACCTAAAATGGCGCTCAGAATGGAATCACAATAATACAGAATCAGCTGCTAGAAACAGCGCAGGTGCATGCTGGGAAGAAGCCGATGGGTCACGTGGTGCTGGAAACAGCTGCCAACGTGATAATGGTCAGACAACCCTCTGGAAGATATAATATGCCACATTTTCGAAACCGACAAACAGTGTATCGTACATTATTCTAAAATGCAAGGGCGCTTCGCTTCGGCTGCCGCCTCCGCTCGCGCACTTAACTAATGTGGTTAGTGTTTTGCATTATTTAGCTTTATGTAGAGGTTGCAGGACCGTATGGAACAGACCAATGACATGCAAGGTCGTTGGGAGCCAATGGGAGTGTTGGTCTGCAAGCCAGAGACCGCATACCAACGCCGAACATCGCGTGCCGAAATCCAGTAGAGTGGGAAACTAAACCCGGAAGAGTTTGTCGAAAAGCGTAAGTTAAAAAAAAGAGTTTTTTACTTCTTTAGTGATGTCAATGTATTTTGCCCACTTTTACTAACGGGCTTTATAATATGGTGCTTATCGATTCTGAATGACGCTACGAGCTAAACTTGAACACAGTTTTCGACTTCTTTTCTCTGAATAAACCTATAAAACGTTCCCAAAGTAAACTAGGATCAGTACTATGTAGACGTAAATAAACCCTATTTTATGAGGTCAAATAAAGATAATTTCTTGCGAGCAGAAACTGAAAATTTCATCATATCACGTCAAATGACATAATGTAGCAATGCCACCTATTGGGACTACAGAATGTGGTTCCCAGGATAAGACAAGTGACTACGTATAAACAAACTGCATTGTTATAACTTTATGCTACATTGCTTCAGTCGTGAAAGTTAAATATTACCACCACTTTCTGCAAGAGGATACGAGTGCTGAGTAATTAAAGAGGTCTGTAACGGTATAATTATATTTTAAATATGTTGTGAAACTTCCGCTAGATTTGAAATTGGATTATTTGTAGTGGAGTACTCTAAATATTTGGGTATGTCACGTTCATGTAACGTGTAGGTACGTTGAAAATGTATGATATAGATTACGGTACAAACTTAAATATGAACGTAAAATAAAATATTTACATTAAATATAGAATCTCACAAGAGCAGCAATTAAAGTTCTTTAATATCCATAAATTAGACACTTTCAACTTTTGCTTAACGGATGACCGAAGTATTAAGAGTAATTTACTTATCCTTGAAACATGAAATTTTGCACACTTACGTAAACTGTAGATCGAAAATTAAATTATAAATTTTATTTTAATTTCTTAGTTTGTTTTGAGATGTTAATTTATTAGTTGTTATTATAAATCAAAATTGTAATTTATCTATCTCCGACAGATATCAAAATGTGGACCTTAACTTCTAGGTGAGGTCCTTTGTTGCTTCCTTTACAAATGTACGATGGATTTGTTTATATTTCTTACACTTTTATTTATTAAATGATATATGACAATACTAAAGCCCATCTAAGATATAAAGAACTAAGGTCTATACAGAAAATCTTATAGTAATGTAGTAATATATAGTAATTTCATATCTCTATTTATGTGGGAGAAGATAGATTTTGAATGTGACAAAATAACATATGTGCAAATTGAAACTGAGCAAACGGGCGATTCATGCTTCCTGCATTGCCAGTTTGAAGCGCATGTTCCATGCGTCCAAACGGCATAAAAGTATACACATTTACACTTTAGGGTAGCTTAGCCTATACTTAATTTTTAACACTAAAATCTGAAAATCGATTTTTTTTCTAATTTGCTAAATCAACACGTCTGTCATACCTTATGGCCTAAATCTGTCCTATATTATATTATTGAATGATAATATTTAGGAAAAATTTCTTCTGACACTTGTGAAATCGAACCCACGACCTTAGCTTTTTGAGTGGTAGTTAACAATAACATATTAATATAGAGGAAACCCTCTTAAGATAGATACCGGTACCATTTAACTTCTTTAATTATATCCCATTGTTTCGTTCGACAGTATTAATAAATTATTCTTCGAACTTTTAAAAGTTTAACACCAAAAATGGAGTTCTTTTACGTAATTGTACAGGAGAGAGTCAAGACTTCGCAGTACTTATTTTTGAGTCTGTAGTATAGTATACTCATCTGTCCATGGGTGTAGCAACTACAGTATCAATGAACGGCACATAGACTTACATTGACGGCCCATGAAACAAAATGGTGCATTTTTTTTTAACGGCATTTAAAACTTTTGGAATTTACACTCCTCCAATAATGATAATAAGTCTATTCGAGGTTTAGACCGCTGATGCATGATCCACTTGCTGATGATTCATTTTTCTGTACCGGTAAACACGAAAATGATCGTCCGTGTTTATTTTTGGCCATGTACGCTATCCTTAAAGGATTCAAATATAGGCGTTAACTGACTAGATGTGGAAAACTATAATATTAGTCTAAGTGATAACAATTTAACGCTTAGCTTGTCTTATTTTAGCTTATAGGGAAAATATTAGGTGTATAACCTCTTAATTTTCTTTGCCCTTACAGCGAACAGAATCATCTCTTCTAAGTAGCAGTCGTAAATTAAAATGGGCTTCCATATATGGATGTTTTCCCTAAGGAAGCTCACATTTGTTGTTACCATCATATACCTGCTGAGCATTATAAAACCCTCACAATTAAAACATCATAGAATTGTGGGTGGACAAGAGGCGGCACCGAGTCAGTTCCCTTATGTAGTCTTCTTGTACTCAGTTTTCGGGAATTTTACCATGATAACTCCGTCGACCTGTACTGCCAGTGTACTTTCACAAAGGTGGATCCTCACAGCGGGTCACTGTATGGTAATGGACGTACATAAATTGTTCAGAATAAACACCTGGTATGCCGTTAACTTAACTGATGTGAAAGATGTCATACATAATCCATTCAACTATGATCGAATTGAGGAATGTATACCGCATCCTAATTACGAGATGAAGATCGTAACTTTCAATAATTTTACAGTTCTACAACCAAATTATGACATAGCCCTCTTGAAAACCAGGAAGAATATCGTACTCGATCAGCAGGTGAATCCAGTAGTTTTGTCGCTTTCAAAGACCTTGACTGGAGAATGCCTTGCGGTGGGGTACGGAATAACTAGTCCCCCAGGATCCAATATGACTCCCGAAGTTCCAACCAAACTCCTGTATACGAAATTGGACTACCAACCTCCCGATAAAATAATTCTGGAATTTCTGGGTGAAATTATTAAGTATTCCATAGCTGGTTCTGTTTCTTCCCATCGCCTTCCATCTCTGGGTGATTCCGGTGGACCACTGATATGCAATGGAAAATCTTTGGGAGTTCTGTCAATAGGCCTATTTGATTCAAAAGAAAAGACTATGAAGGCTGGTTTTGTTTATACGTCAGCTTCTTATTTCAAAGACTGGATAGAGAAGACAACCGGACTTCAACCATTCGAGAAACAACAACAAGAAATAAATGATAAGCCTAGTACCAAAACTCCTCAAAGTTGTGGAAATAACCACGAACTTAATATATTATGTTTTGTCGCAACTGCGTGTTTGTCATATATAATGTTGTAACTTAAGAAAAAGAAAATTCATATTAAATTTTAATTTCTCAAGTTAAACTTTTAGTTTTACTTGTAACATTTCACTTTTTAATTGTGTCCTTCTTTCAAAGGGTGCAAAAGGCGTAACAGATTAACGTATCCAAACATATATGCATTGGTAGGAAAACTTCCAATGCTGTAAGAAATTTATTTATTTTTCATTACTTTTCTGAGATCAATTGACTGAATTCATACAGACTATTTAGCTCGTGAATTACTGACCAATCCAGTATAAGAATTTATGTAAAATTTTTATCAATTGCAAGTGTTTATCATCACAATTTCAACGTTTTACACTCTCATTTCATTGCGCTTATGTAGGCTGCACTTTGTAATGGACAGTTATAAGGACTGAACACTGAAAATTCTTAATACCCGTATTTAATTTTATAAAAAAAAATCATTGACCGCATCGATGGATATACGAGTAAACAGGCCTAAGCTGTCTTGATCTGTCTTGTGTCATTTTCCAACAATCCATATTCGTTGTTAGTCTCACGCAAGTTTGTTGGGCCACAACATCGCCACCCAACACTCAAGAGATGTCAAACAATTCATTTCTTGGAGATATCCAAGAACTTTTCACTTTTGTCAAGAGCCTAGGCATAAATAAAATCATATCGCAATTAAAGTTGGCCACTTCTAGGCTTAAACAGGTTCCTGATACTCTCTCTAAGATTGCCATATTATTCGATGCTGTCACAAATATACTTAACCTCGAAAATGGCAGTCCTTATATATACGAAGTTAAACGACTTTCGCTTAGCCATATTTAATGCCAATGGATTAAAAAGACAACTAGATGACGTGCTTCAAATCCCATCCTTTTATAAATTCATTCAACAAATTGTTCAGAAGTTTGAAAAAACACTATTAGATCACAGCAACCCACTCATCAGAGCATTAACAATGAAGTAATTATCAAAATCATATGTAATTTATTCAAGGTCAATGTACATTCAGCTTTTCTTTGAGTAAAAGCCTTTCATAGGCTGAGACTTGTGTACGACATATTGAAGCACCGCCGTCTCACGAGTAATATAGTCTAGAAGGCAGTGTATTGAAGATAATAAAAAAAATTAGCAATGCCACCTATTAGGACTACAGAGCGTTATTCCATGGCCTCCTTACAATAAAGGAGGCCGTGGTTATTCCCAAAATTGGACAAATGACTGCGTATAAACAATCTTCATTGTTATAGCTTTTGTGTTTCATTGCTTCAGTCGTAAAAGTTAAATATTACCACCACTTTCTGCAAGAGGATAAGAGTGCTGAGTAATTAACCAGGTCTGTAACGGTAGAATTATTTTTTTATGTATGTTGTAAAACTTCCTTAAGATTTGAAAACTTTTTTTCTTCATAGCGGATAAATATTTGGGAATGAGGGAGCTGATATTGCATGCAACTTTGGCTTAAGGGATGACCTAAGTTTTTCAGATTGGTTTTCTAAATTTATCGTCCTAGAAGCATGCAATTTTTCACACTTAATTGAAAAGTTAGTCTAAAATAAAGTGGAAATGTAATTTTAATATCTCAATTAGTTTTTTAGATATAAATTAATTTCAGCAGATATTAAAATATAGACCTGAATTTGTATGTGATCTTTTTATGCTTGCTTTACAAATTTACTGAAGATTTTGTTTATATTTTTAAACTCTCAGTTTTGTTATATACTCGTATATATTTCAGAAAAATGTAAAGTCTTAAAATCTGACCCATGATAATACTAAAATCCGTATTAAAAGTAAAGAACTAAGATCTATACAGAAAACCTTATTAATAATTTCACTACATACATTGAAAAGTACATTGTTAAAAAATTAGTAGCTACATCTCTATTAGTGTGGGAAACTATAGATTTTGATTGTGACAAAATATAATGCAAACTGACATTGAGAAAACAGGTGACTAAAGTTGCATGCACTGGGAGTGCACTGAGATTTAAAAAAAAGGGAGCCAGCAGCACATGTTCCATTTGTCCAAACGAAAAAAAAATGTTCACAGTTATACTTAAGGGTAACCTAAAATGAAGCAATTTTTACACTAAGATTTAAGGGATGTACGATTTGCGAGAGATGATTGGATAGAGTTAGCACAGAATAGGGTTGAATGGCGAGATCAGGTAAGCGCGGCAATGAACCTCTGGGTTCCATAAAATAGATAATATTCCTTTAGCTTGCTTAGGAATAGTTTATTGCCATTGTGTAAGTAATTAAAGTCCGCCGGCGTGGTCTTGTGGTTAGCATCGCTGACTACAGATCCGTCGGCCCGGGTTCGATTCCCGGTACCTCCTCGGATTTTTCTGAGGTAGGGAGGTCTGGTAGGGGTGCACTCAGCCTCGTGATTCAAATTGAGGAGCTACTTGATAGAAAAGTAGCGGCTCCGGTCAAGAAAATCACATTAACGGCCGTGGGTGTCGGCATGCTGACCACATGCCCCCCAATCCTGCCATCTGCCTACGGGAGATGACGCAGCGGTCGGGTGGTAGGCCAAGTCCCTTCCAGGGATGTAGCGCCACGGAGTTTAGTTTAGTTTTAGTAAGTAATTAAATCTCATTGCTTCGTTCGGCAGTATTGATAATTATTCTTCGAACTATGAAAAATATTAAAAAACCAATAATAATTATAATTTTAATAATAATAATAATAATAATAATAATAATAATAACTTTATTTAAACCTCTGAACCACAACCACATTTTTCTGTTTCGGTATTGTAGACAAACACACGGAAACGATCATCCGTGTATATTTCGGCCATGTATCCTTAAAGGATATGGAAGACTATTATTGTTATTATTATTATTAAGTGCCAGTATGGTACTTTATGAGATTGTGTGGGGGACGAAAAAATGACTGTCCGTCTGTCCGTGCGTCTGTACGCACCATAACTCAAGTACGCTTTTTCGGATTTTCATGAAACTTGGTATAAACATTCATAATGTCGATGGGAAGAACCCTATTGATATTGAACCAAATCGGTTCACCGGTACCGGAGTAATGCCCAATTTAGTGCCTATTTTAATAGATTATGGCGCCTTTCTCATAGAAAGGCGCAATCACTCAAATACGTTGTAACGGATTTTCATGAAACTTGGTATACCCATTTATGACGTCCATGAGAAGTGCCCTATTGAATTTGAACCTAATCTGTTGACCGGTACCGGGGTAAAACCCAATTTAGTGTATATTTTAAAGACGCGGTAACTCAAATACGCTTTACCGGATTTTTATGAAACTTGGTATAGGCCTACACATTTACAATGTCCATGGGAAGACGTCTATTCATAATGGATAAAATCGGAAAAAGACATATTCTGCATATCATAATTGCAGTCATAACTGATTAAACAAAAACATACTGGCACTTTTTTACATCAGTTTACCTGATTTTATTAATATAATGAAGTTGTAATAATAATAATAATAATAATAATAACGATAATAATAATTTGACAATTGAGAAGTTTGTCTTATTTTAACTTATAGGGAAATTTTAGGTGTATAACCTCTTAATTTTCTTTGCTCTTGCAGCAAACAGACGCATCTCTACTAAGTAGCAGTGTCCGAAGGAAGTTTAATAGTCGTAAATTAACATGGGCTTCGATGTATTGATATTTTTCCTAAGGAAGCTCACATTTGTATCCACCACCATATTCCTGCTGAGCATTATAAAACCCTCACAATTACAACACCAAAGAATTGTGGGAGGACAAGAGGCGGCACCAGGCCAGTTCCCATATTTAGTCTTCTTGTTTTCATATTTCGAGAATGATAGCACGTTTTTTGAATTCAGCTGCACAGCCAGTATACTATCGCAAAGGTGGATCCTCACGGCGGGTCACTGTGTGGTAATGGACCTAGAGAAATTGGAAAGAATCAACACCTGGTATGGCGTTAACTTAAATGATGCGCAAGATGTCATACATAATCTACACAGGTATGATCAGATACAGGAAAGTATACCGCATCCAAAATACGAGATGAAGGTTATAAATTTCAAAAATTTTACAACCGTACAACTGATTTATGACATAGCCCTCTTGAAAACCAAAAAGAAAATTAGATTCAATCAGCAGGTGAGTCCAGTAGTTTTGTCGCTTTCAAAGACCTTGCCTGGAGAATGCCTTGCGGTAGGATACGGATTAATAAGCCTCCCTCCAGGATTCAGCAAGCGTTCCGGAGATTCAACCAAACTCAGGTATACGAAACTGAACCACGAACCTCCCAGTAAAATACTTCTTGAATTTCTGGGTGAAGATATTAAGTATTTGATAGTAGGTTCTGTTTCTTCCGGTCGCCAACAAGTTTATGTCGATTCCGGTGGACCGCTGATATGCAATGGAAAATCTTTGGGAGTTATGTCATTATTTATGCCAAAGAAAATGGTTGGAAAAGCTGGTTTTGTTTACACGTCTGCTTCTTATTTTAAAGACTGGATAGAGGATACAACCGGACTTCAGCCATTTGAGAAACAAGAAAAAATAAAAGATAATCCTATTACTAAAACCCCCCAAAGTTGTGGAAATAACCGCGAACATAATATATTATGTTTTTTCGGAACCTTATATTTGTCTTGTATAATCCTGTAACTTAAGAAAATTAAAATTAGAAGTTATTTTGTCAAGTTAAACTTTTAGTTTTACTTGTAAACTGTCGCTTTGTATAATTTGTCCTTATTTCGATGGGAACCGAATCCTATTTACATCAAGCCTGCATTATTAAAAGCGTAACATAACCTCACACCTTTCTCTTCTGGCATCCCATGTGTTTCCACTGTCCCAAGGTATGCATGTGACCAAAATCTTTCAGAGATATGAACTTCGAATTATATCTACTCTTGTAGATTAACCAAAGGGATTTTATTTTTTTCATTTTTTGCTTTTGACGTTATATAAACTGTGGAGGTCCGGAGAAAAAGTCTTCGGTCCTCTGTGAGGACCGCACATCTGAAGTCTCCTTGTATTAGTCTAGTCAATGCAAAAGTGGGTGTAGAGTACAGCATTTTTCCTTCAGAACTGTGTTTGGAGTAGTTTTCAACATGTCCTCTACAAGCTCTTTATTGTCTGGACTAGTGGGTTTACAAGCAAAATAAACTAAGTCAACAGCATTTCCATAAGACTTAATGTTTTTTGCTTGTAAACCCACACTAGGCCTAAGTTAATATAGTTACGTGGTATAATTTGCTGATATTGTTGAGTTCTATGCTTCTGTAAACATTTCCGCCTGTCTCGACTCTGTATGTTTCTAATGTCATACAAAGCGTTCGGGGAGCGCAGAAATTTCTTATACAAATTTGCACTGTAGAGTTCACGCTTCTGCTTCCATCATATCTCTCGAGAAATCCTATATTCCACAATCGATATTTGGCGGTGTGAGTGTATGCGATGGGAATTCGTGCTATGGTTATATTGTTCGCTTTTAAATTTCCCGATAATACGTGCGGTGGCACATGATATTCGATTTCTACACAGCTGTGGCTCAGTGGCAACTTAGGAAAGCTGTGGGAGAGATTTTTATTTTATATTAAGTTAAACGTTAAATACCTAGGGGTGGAATGCAGTTTCCTTTATCTCCAGTTTAAATCAGGGCCTTTTCACACTGGGTCACTTGTGATGGTCACTGTTTTTTGCAGTGAACACACCTGAGTCACTTGTGACGGTCACCGCTATTATTTCCAATAGTAGCTACATGATAAAACAATTTGTAATCGCTTTTGACATTCCAAATGGCAGGTCGACATTCCACTTCACTTGTAAAATCTTCAGTATTAATCAAATCTAAACTCATGGCTGGATAACTAGTGTAGTTTCGCTGAGCTTGATTGTACAACTGAATTATGTATTCAACTCGCATTGTTGGCAATCATAAAATGCGGTGACCATCTCAAGTGTCCTAGCGTGAAAAGGCTCTAAAGATGCGGAATATTAGACCATGTGTCGGGATTCGGTTATTTATTGGCTAGAAAAATTCCATGTGAAAGACTCACATAACTTTTTCTACCTTTCATATTTAGACTAGGCCTGGGATTGTCCATATCACAATATAACTGAATAGAAATAGATTACGTGAATATAACAATAGTTAAATAAATAATCGATACATTCTTTGGTTATCTTTCTGTGAAATAAGTCTTACGTTTAAAATTGACAGAGATATGTAAAATTATTTTTCTTCCACCATACTACAGTGCCATCAAGAAGTCGCTCCATTGCACTTGTGCGGGCGAGAATCCGCTAAGAAACGGAATTCAATAGGCAGCGCTAGCGTTTGATTATTTACTGGAATTGAAGCTCAAAGGATAATTATCCTTTAACAAATAATTTAATTTTTTTTAATAGGCAATCTGAAGGTGATGTAATTATGTTATTTTGAATAGGGAAGTCTGTGCGTCTTATGATATATTACATAATGAAGTAAACATCGGTGTTTTATTTTTATTTTTATTTATTTATTTTTTAACCTTCCGAATTCCCTCAAGTGTATCGGAAAATCTCGGAAATTTAAAGTCTCGACTTGACTCACCTTTCAAACTCTTCCTCAATTCTCCAATGATGCACTTATCACTCTTGTATCACAATGTACAATTTCTTGCCTATCTCATATCACTTTAAAGCAGTCGAACATGTTGATCAGTTTGACATTACAGAAAACCATTAGTCTGAACTAGTGACTGTGGCAACCATTTTGCCCGGAAACCAAAACTTCGCAAGTAATTACTTCGGTAAAAGCGAACGTGGATGACGTAACCTAATGGTCCACACAGCCTCCCAGGGCATTACTGGTCCTGTAACTGGAGCAATCGATAAATTCCACAAATAGTCACGACCCTCGGGGGAAATCAGAAATCAAATTTCCCTCTGATGAAAGTCTGTTCCCGCTGTATAATGGGAAGGTTATTCAGTGCGGCTGTAAGTCGCTCGCAATATTTAAAGTTGTTCGTAAAAATGTTCCAAATCACCTGTAGTACGACAGGTTGGTTCGCCATTTCTGCAATTTACATTGCCACAACTTATTTTTGCCATGAGTAGGTCTTTATTTTGTTGGACGGTTATTGCTTTTTTGCGCGACTTAACTAATTAGTGGTACTTACGATTGTTGTTGCCGTGGATCGTAAGTTGATATTCCCACACGCAATCTTGTTGCTATGTGCGGTAAGTGTTTCCGTGCGGTTATGAATTTACTTACGGCACATCATAATACAAGCCTTTATGGACAAGGCCCCCCCAGGACAAATATTCGGTTCGCATAACAACAAACACATGCGAATCACTTTCTGAAATTAACATCTATCTTCAAGAATGTGTATACATAATAGGCTATTTTCAGGTAATATCACAATTAATATAATTAAATTGATATAAATAATCATCGTGCAAAAAATAGCATGCTATACTCGTGCCGTAAGCGCATAACGGATCTCGGAAATTGAAAAAACTCTTTCCTCGATCCGTATGCATCGCTTACGGCACTTGTATCGCAATATACTATTATGTTATTTTGGATCGTAAACATTGTATAACAGAAATGTCTCCGTCTATGTAAAGTTCCATTTTACGGGCAGCTCCCGTTAATATAAAGAGAAAGGTGCTAGCACGTTATAGAGGATATAGAGGATATCCCCAGATGTCACTGTCGTTCTCTTCCTTTTCGTACAAATGAATAATTATTTATATATATATATCCTTATTTTTAATCATTACAAACACTATTGTTCCTATTACTATTTTTACCGTGTAACTACAGTAATTTACAAATAAAAATATTAAATAAATATTTCGCCAGTAAAAGTTTTGCTTTTAAACTAGCTACCGCTAGTGACACAGATTCGTAAGCCAACACAATATTTAGTTTCCTCAATATATTATTTACGACCTTCATTTCTCCCCATCCGTTCAAAGTATGCAATTCCTTCTCATAGCGAAGGAACTGAAAATATTAGTTCCTTATTGTCTTTTCTCAATAAAAATATACAGGGTGTTACTGAATAACACCGAAATATTTCACATGTGTATAGATGGTATGTAGACCAGTAACTTTTATTAGGAGACCTTTCCTCTATGAAGTAAAATGTGTATGCTACAGTGCATTAAATTCATTACAATTTGGTGCTCGTAAGTCAATAATGAAGCGAAATTGAATTAAAATTTTTGCACTCCTTAGCTAGTAAGTGTTACTTACGAAAGTTGTTTACATGGATCGTAACTTGACATTACCACACGCAATCTTGTTGCTAGGGGCGACGGGCAGAAAGTGACTTGTTGCTAGGGGCGACGGGCGGAAAGTTACTTCACCGCCCGCAAATGCTTATTTGCGAGCAGAAATGACCAAGGCCTCCCCGCTTTATAAATATTCGGTTGCCATAAACAATAACAAATGCGAATCCCTTTTTGAAATAAGCACCATTCTTCAAGACTGTATATACATAATATTTTCAGGTAATATCACAATTAATATAATTAAATTGATATAAGTAACCGTCGTGCAAAAAATAGCATGCGACACAAGGGCGGAAAGGCACGTTTACGGGTCGAGGAAACAGATTGAAAACCCGAGGCGCAGCCGAGGGTTTTTAAGTTTTCGAGACCCGTAAATGCATTGACTTCATGCCTTCTTAGTGGTCAACAAAAACCTGATCCTTAATCATTCAACAACAACTATATCATAATTTAGTGCTTCCATAGTCTGCAAAATTTAAAGACTAATCACATGGCTGGCCGCCACGCCATTCGTTTTTCTAATCATAACTACAGTGTTAATTTTTTTCAAATGTTAGAAATCAGTGGCGGCCATGCCCTGGGAGATTTTGTGCTGAAAGTTGTTTATGTCCCCTCTATACACAGGTAAAATATTTCTGTGTTATTCATTAACACCCTCTGTATTTCTTTACAAATAGGTCGATCTTTTACGAATTGTTTCTGCGATGTTCAACTGTTTCAAACAGTGATTTGCTTTTAAAAAATTGTTGCAACCAAACGAGCCTGAATTCCGCTACACACAAAATTACCAAAAAGATTTTTGAAGTGAAACTTCTTTAGCCGCGGTAGGGGTAAATCGGGAGCTTGTGTAACGCTCAAAATCGTCACTAAATTAGTGTCACGTTCAAAATCGGAATCGGAAATTCGTCACGAAATAAGTAAAGTGTGACGGAACGGACTGCACAGAAAACAATCAACTCATTGATTAGGCTTATCCAAAATTTTTAAAAAAAATCCAAAAATTCAAAATTAAAAAATTCAAAATCCAAAATTAAAAAATCAAAATCCAAAACTCCAAAATTTAACAAATAAAAATCTAAAATTAAAAAACCAAATATTCAAAATTTAACAAATCCAAAAATTTAAAAATAAAATAATCTAAAATTAAAAAATCCAAAATCCTAAATTTAAAAATCAAAAAATTAAAAATTAAAAAATCCAAAATCCAAAATTAAAAAATTAAAAAAGTAAAAATTCAAAGATCTAAAATTTTAAAAATCCAAAATTAAAAAAGCAAAAATAAAAAATCCAAAATTAAAAAGTCTAATAACCCTATATTAAAAAGTCCAACAATCCAAAATTGAAAAATCCAAATATCCAAAACTGAAAGAATCCAAAAATCAAAACAAGTTTCACTTCTGTCGCATGGCGTTCCACGCACACTTTTTTTTTAATCAGACAAGTAATAAGTTTTGAGTAACGTTATTTCTTAACACCGTGTAATGTAGAGACCACGAACACATCTTGCTAGAGTGAGAGAGGAGTGAATCCCCGGTGACGTACCGAGCTGCAATCCATCATTTAGCATCTCATCAAATCCCACACCACAGCTATCTTCAGTGAGTTCACCCGCCTCTATGCTGTCTTCTTGCAAACTCTAGGCAATAACTTTGAGGATATTTAAATCACAAATCAGGAGAGGTTATTTTTAACATTACACCTTTGAGGTGGGATGAGTGTTAATTTTGCTTTAAGAAAGATTCTTCATATCTTCCGTTATTATTTAGTTATTAAGAAATAGGGATGGGTCCTCGATACTTTCGATACCTCGATACTCTCGATACTTGCATGGTATCGGCATCGAACGATACTTCAGAAAACTCGCTCGATACTTTTTCGATACTTTTGTAATTCTGCAACTAAGCGAGAATGCTAGTATTTTTTAACAAAAACTTATAAGTGGACTTTTTAAAAACTAATTTTAGTTTTAATGTAAAGTTTAAAAATAATTATAGGCTACTGATGATATTAAATTTTGTCTAAAAAATATGCAGACTTAATTCATTTAGTTGGTATTACACAGTTCTCTCAAATTTTAATTTTCAATGTACCTATTTATTGAAACTGGAAATGTTGAAGGTATCGAGTATCGAGGAAACAATCATGTATCGGTATCGAGTATCGAGAAAATCTGGTATTGACCTATCCCTATTAAGAAATCATTCTTTGCCTTCTTGACGACCCTTGTAGATACTGGAAAACTCGTGCAAAGCAAGGAATAAGAAGATAAGAAAAAGCTCACATAATTTCTTTAATTGATATAATTATTCTAAAACCGTTGAGCTCTATCAACGAAATAAATAGAATGAATTCTTGATACCAGCAACTCAAAGATATTTTATTTTATGCATAGGCCTTTCGACATTTTTCTTCATCGTCATATTCAGGGCATCATCTTATGCAGGTGTAGATGTATTAATAATTAAAACTGCATTATCTTATGCTCTTGATAATGTGATAAAATAATTAAAAGGTTTAGAAAATTTAGTAAAACTTTAGCAGTAAGTATAAATAATTTATTATGTTTTTTTCTTAATCCTGCGTTATTTAACTCCTTTGAAAGCAAGGTTATATCACGAGTCAAGTTCTCTGTCTGTACCAGTAGGCCATGTAAAGATTGATGTGCGTATTCTTGCTGTTGTTGATGTGTTATGGCTCGTTAATTTTGACTGATAATCAATTTAAATTGATATAACACAGGATGAAATAGATCCGATGAATACGGTAAGTACATTTCTAGTTCGGTATTTGCCTTTACGACTGGAGAAAATATAAGAAAAAAGGCATTTTAAGGAACTTCTGCTTGACAAAATTTCGACACACCGGCGATGATAAGGCCTATGTTAGAGTACACCTCCGTCGTTAAATAACTATAACCAAGCCACTTAAAATATAAATAGTTAAGGGATGACAGAACTGTTAAATAATTAAGCTATTTTGGTCAAAAAGTGCGATTATTATTATTATTATTATTATTATTAATTTTTTAGTCTGAACCCGGGACCATCTTTCTATGTGTATGACACTATTGTTTTGTACAGTGTTGGCAAGGCAGTATCTCGGAGATGGTTCTGCAAAAATAATTTGAATCAAACGAGAGTAAATAAAAATTGTGGGTTCAATATAAAAAAATCCTTCACAGTTAAGACAAAAGAAAGCATTGCTGTCGTTCGGCACTCTTGCTATAGAAAAGCTGCACTCTGAATAATACATATATCACTGTCAGTGAATTTTACATCGTCACTTCTAGCTGAGAATTTTTATGATAACATTGTGTCAAACGATGAAATTTATTTCGGCCCTGTGTGTGTGGGCGCTTTCAGTTATGACGTCAAAGAGTTGTGACCTCTCTTAAAATAGATGGCACTGTCGCGGAGTTGGTATTAGCAGCTGCCAACATTTCCATTTGATTTGAACCCACGCTGTATAGACTACTCATTGTGATTAGAAAGATCTCCATTTAGTTCTGTATTAACGACCAGGCGTTGATAGTGAGCGATGCTATTTCCATTCTGAATTAGGAGCTAATCCGTATTGAATTCTGGAAAGCTATTTTTGTGTAATGAAAATTGAAAGTAGAAAAGCTTAAGTCAGAACTCAAACGCACATTTTAATCATTTCGCTCTTAAGGGGCTATATACAACTTCAAAGGTGAAAAGCTTTTTTTTTCGTTGGACTAGTTTTATATGAACATTTAGGTTTATAAGTTACCTGTCAAAAAATTTAACATATCTGCAAAACTGACCAAATTAAACAATAAAGTGTCTTGCGAGGTTTTATCGAAATTTTATGAATCCGACAACTTGAATAATCATTACCTTACAATGCCCTGGTTTTATATTTTGTAATTCGCAATTAACTGGTGAAACACTTTCGATTTTCAAACTCTTGGTCCTTATTTAGGTTTGTAGAATATGAAATGAGGAAGAACTCCTTATGACACTCAAACTCTTCCCTCAAAAAAAATTAATATAGCTTTTTATGGCTCATAGAGGACTTAAAATGTTTCACCCCATTGCTTCTACACATCATGCCTGGAAGGAGTTCATATAAGAAGAAACAGAATTCTGGTAACAAAATTGTACTGTTTTTTACGGAATATTTATTTCTCACTCTCATGTTACGTTACCGTATAACTGTTTCGGGGCTGAAATAAAAAAGAAAAACAGGAAAAATTCTGGACGAATATTTTTGTAAGATAGAGGTCAATATTATATAAGAAAGAAACCAAACATATAAACTTTTATGAAAAAGCTGGCTTTGACTTAATTAGAGCTCGATGCTCGTACTGAATAGAACCAGTAACAAAGGCAACAGTGTTTGAAGTTATGGTAAGAAATCTCTCGATTTAATTTTGCCACTCTGCGTCTAAGATCCAGCATCTTCAGAGAACCGACATATTCTATTCTGAACTCAAATGAGATATTCACACAGGTAAAAGCCTTGCCGGATGTCTTCAAAGACGTTCATTAAGAGCTGTATAGACACACTTAGAACCACAAAGTCATGACTAGCTACACACTATGTGCATTTCAAGAACACGGCAATTTCCCAAGCCTTTGATTTGGTAGTCAGATTCATCATCACACGTTCACAGTCTAAAGAAACAGATGCAGACGAAGATGCTTAACCTTTATTTGGAGAGACTCAAACAATATATTTCTTGCCGGACTGCTTAGAAAACAGTTAACACGATGAGTAGGCCGGTAAATTATTTCTCGCTTCCTTATTATATAATTTATATGAAACTAGCTTAAAAGACCCGGCGTCGCCCGGGTTTTGTATTTTGTAATTGGAAATTAACTTATGAAGGATTTTCAATTTTAAATTCTAGGTCCTTATATAGGCATTTATAATTTGAAATAGGAAGAACGACTTATTACACTCAAACTATTCCCTCAGAAAACGCTTGATATAGTTTTTTATGGCTCATAGAGGATCTAGAATTTTGCATCCCATCGCTTGTACAGTGCACAGCAAGCCTGGTAGAGGTTTAAATAAGAAGAAACAGAAATTCCTGTAACATAAAATTGTAATATCGAGGCGGGAAATTTCCCACTCTTATGTTACCATAAAGCCGTTTTGGAGATGAAATTAAACAGAAAGCATTATCACTTTCATACTTTTCTCTCCAAGAACCTGCGATATAATATAATAATATACACATTACCATACCTCGTTTTGTTTTCTCTATGTCCAGGGTAGAGAAAGTTATGTGATTCCATTATTTTAGTGGATTTCATTCTGTAATATTTATTTATAACATGAATTATTTGTCAAAAGTGCATTTCATTTGTTTTTCCCAAGCCCACCTGATACCATTTGGCAACAATATATTCTGTGATTTGGAATTGATAATTCTATGTAAAAAGGGATTAAGTATTTTCAAAAACATTTAATTTTTGGCATTTAGAATCAGAATTTTTCAAACTCCTTTCTTAGTGAGCACCTACATTATGAAACGAAGGTACTGTCAAAATTCCAAGTCTCTACCTGTTATAGTTTAGGCTGTACGTTGATTCCTGTCATTCAGTCAATCAGTCAGTCATTCATTCAGTCAGTCAGGACAAAGCCTTTTATATATATAGAGATTTAATTTGTTCCCTATTTCTTTTCCGTCCTTTTAATACAAATTTAAGATAACGACTGTATCAAACAGGATACATTAACAATTCAAGGGTTAAAGTCGATTAACAGCAACTATCTACTTTCCATGTATTTTTTTTATTTGATGTTATTTTATCGTTTTAGCTGTATCGTTTAAAATGCTTGTAATTACTGGAAGCATGTTAGTATTCAGTGAGTGGTTTTTTATTTCTGCTTAAACAGATCTAATTAAAATCAAACTATTTATCCACTCAACTGATGCATTGAACAGGCAGTTTTAATGTTTCAATTTACATGTTAATTGCAACCATTTTCAATTGAATTTATGGGAAATAAAATGTGCAATCATAAATTCTAGTTCACCTTATTGCTTACTTCATTTCTTTACTGTTTATTCTTTTATTTAAGAAGTGACTTCGGTCCAGTAAGCCATCAAAAACGGCCGTATAAATACTCATGCTAACCACATGCCCCCGATCCGTATGCCCATGGTAAATGGCCTAGCATCCGGTTGGTAGGCCTAATCCCTCAAGTGATGTAGAGCCATGGAACTTAGTTATCCTTTTACGAGGGTGAATAGGAAAGGATGCACAGTAATTTTTTTCTCCGTTTGTATTGTGGCTGGTAAGTTGAAATTTCACCGAAATATAATTTGAAGTTTGTGCTACATACACAATTTTTTCAAGCGCAGTTCTAGCGAGAGAAGCATGAACTAAAGAGCAAAGATGGCAAGCATGTTACTGTCGTCAACCTGTCAAGAGTAGTACGATTTTTGTCTGTTAAAGAACCAAACCTGAGTAAAATTCACAGGGAGATGTTTAGCATGTATGGGCGAGACTGTACGGACCGTAGTAACGTCTTCAGATGAGCTACAATCTTCAAAATTGGCAAACTCACAGCATTTAGCCTACAACGTATGGGAAAATTCCAAAAAGTTTGGATTTTTCATTTTTTACCCTCCAAAAGAAATTTTGAAAGGTTTCTACAGCGTATTTGTACGCCTTCAGATGTTTTGACAAAAAGAAAGGAATATGTACTGTTGACGTGAGAAATTTCTTGTAAATCCGTTCGTTAATATTCTGGTTATCTCACATTTCTCCACATGTGCTTATCAAACTTTCTAAAAAAAACGTGGTTTAAAACTCAATAGTTTCTTAAATATGACCGTTTTACTCCATCTGGCACTTTGTTTTGTCATTTTACCTGATTTTATCTTAATAGACAAAAGTAAAAATGAAGTTATTGATATATAATTAGATTTATATTAATCTACGATACCCCCTAAACACGAGCTTTGCTCATATAGGGGCATGTTGGTTTTATTTTTTTTTTACTTCACTTTACTAAATGTGAAATAATGTAAGTAATGAACTGTAATAATAAATAAATAAAGATAGCCTACACTTATGTAATTAACCATCTGGTACTGTTGTTGGGCATACGTCTTGTACAGTACCGTACTTGGTAAAGCCTGTCTATTTTTATTCCCTCTCTCCTTTTAATTCATTAATTTTCCGGGCGCATCTCTTCCATCCTGTTTCCAACACCCTATTACGATATGATTTTAATACAACTATATTGTTTAAAAAAATTGCTATGATAAACGAAATTTGCATTTTTTGTCTACGTTTTTACATTAAGTTTGACAGCCTTTCCACTTTCGTCTGCCAATTGTCTAAAAATTCGAGAGTCTCGACATTCAGCAAGCCTAATAGCCTCCAAGACCTGAAATAGGGAATAGCCCTTCATTAATTTGTAATACGAGGGTCATTTCAAAAGTTATGCGCACTGTAAGATAAAATTAAAGAAAATAATTTATTTATATTTCAAAATACCTTTACAGGCTTTCAATACAATCTTCATTCTTGCTTATGACAGCTTCCCAAGGTTTTGGTAAATTCTGTATTCCGGATAGGGCACCTTCATTGTTGAGCTGTCTGATTACTCAGGTCACCTCACTGGAAGCTTCATCAATTGTAACAAAACGTTTTCCACGGAGTAGTTCCTTCAATTTGGGAAACAAATCAAGTCTGGTGGGCTCAAATCAGGACTGTATGATGGGTGGGGAAGTCTTTCCCATCCATAGACTTGGAAAACGTTTTGTTACAATTTATGAAGCTTCCAGTGAGGTGACCTGAGTAATCAGACAGCTCAACAATGAAGGTGCCCTATCCGGAATACAGAATTTGCCAAAACGTTGGGAAGCTCTCATAGCAAGAATGAAGATTATATTGCAGGCCTGTAAAGGTATTTTGTAAAATAAATTATTTTCTTCCATTCTATCTTACAGTGTGCACAACTTTTGAAATGACCCTCGCAGTAGTTTATTCATATATTATTTATAGAAATTCTGTTGCAGTTGTTTACATGATTATGAAGGAAAGAGGTGTGAATGTTTTTCATCTGATTTTTAATGCCCATTTACTGGAAAGAGAGGAAAGAAAGAATAGAAATGGAGGCTAAATAAGGATAAAGAAAAGAGTAAAATTAGAGGCGACAGTGATTTTAAAAAGCAAAGCGGACCGTTGCTCGGTATATGAAGAAGAGAGCATATTTTCCACGTCAAATAACGATACCCAGGGAATATAACTATAATATCATAACAAAACTGTCACCAAGCGGTGGAGATGTAGCACATGGTCCGTGAAATTTTATGTACGTTATTCTCTAGAGCTTTCACCAGAATTGCGTTAGCATTTCAAAATCATATGCGATGTACTGGCATGTGAAACTTACATAATTCATATAAATATAACTTCGCATCCTTCTCTTTCTCTATGGCCTCCTCTTCCTTCTCCGCCTCCTATTTCTCTACGATCATTCTGCTTTTCCTTTTACTCAGTTCTTCTCATCATCTTTCTCATTTGTATCGTATTCTCATCTTTTTCATGTACAGTCGGTCAAATAATAAACGTCGGGCGGTATTTGATTAAGTATCACGAACGAGCATATGCGCATGTACAGGAAGACTTAAGGTTTGGTTCACACCTGCCTCTTGTCTCTCCATGTATTTTCTTGATTATTTAGTCAGTTTTGTTCCAAAACAAACATGTATAGACGGCTGTGGCTATATGTCTCACATCCGCCATATTCTTGGTTGCAAATTCTTATAATATTAATAATTAATAAATTCGCAAGGAATATGATTATTCAAGGACATAGGCGTAGCCAGGCCGACCATATGGGGGGGGTTATAACATCCGCGGGGTCTGGCGAGTATGGTAGGAGAGGGGGGTCCGGGGGGCCCTCCCCCGGAAAATTTTAAAAATTAAGATGCAAAATAACGAGTTTTAAGCTTCCGGGGGTTCTCCCACGGAAAGTTTTAAAAATTAAGATGCAAAATAACAAGTTTTAAGCTTCCGGGGGTCCTTCCCCGGAAAATTTTAAAAATTAAGACGCAAAATAACGAGTTTTAAGCTTCCCACGCTTTATACTTGTATTAAGCAATTTATGGGCAGACTTCAAAAAATTATACAATTTTCATTTTTTTAATCAATGGGGGGGGGGGGGGTTCAAACCCCCAAAACCCCCCCCCTCGCTACGCCTATGTTCAAGGAGCATTTTTTAAAGATTTTATTTTATAATACCGGTACTTGTAGTGCAAAACCAATAACTTACGTTCAACTTCTGCAACCAATCTAGCATCGAAATACGCGGCCGGCCAGATCCACGATTCCTATGAAAACTTCCGGTCGCATTAAGAAATATGGTCTTTAAGAAATATGGAACCTTCTCGATGCTTCAGAGGCCGAAAAAATGCAGATCAGTTACAGCCCTAACTACACTTTCTTTCAAGCTAGCATTTGTAGGCCTATGTGGCGCGATGACACACAGCAAAATGAATTATGACAATACATTAAGTTGAATATCGTGTGTTGCGCTTTCCGCGTAGTTCATTTTTTCCCTCGTTGTTCATTTTATTCCCTCCTGTCGCATGGCCTTATATGTTCCGAGAATGTCCTGTATTTTATGTTTTTTATAGGAAACTTGTGAACTAATGCGTTAAAACTTTAATTTTAACTGCATACGAGTCCCGACGTTTTTTATTTGACCGACTGTACATTCAAGTGTACGGAAACTTTCTGTAGCTTTTGATTTATTCTAGCGTTTTTGTTTATTTAAAGTTGGTACTGAATCTTCTTATCTTTGTGTTCCACTCCAGACCTGGGTGAGCCAATCTCCAACCACATGCATTTTAGCCTATGAACAACGTTCAGACGTAGGGCACTAGAGTTTCTTTTGAATGGCTGTAAGACGTCCGTCACAATGAATATCTAGATACGATCCTGGATGAGTCCGACTCGTATTGGTTTGATATCAAAAGCCTGGCACTCAAATATTAACCTATGAATACAAGTTGGTTCCAGTTTCAGAAGCGATGGATTGGGGGAATAAGACATTACCTGCAGAGTTCATTAAATTTCCTTCTGATTAGTGTCTTTTATGTTATATGTTATATATCCGTTATCGAACAAGGTTAAGATTAATTCTGAAATCATTATGTTCTCTCAACGATTCTAAGGCTCTTAGCCGTATTCGCCAGGTAAAAATGAGGTTTTTCTCTCTTGTTAAAATTGTCATTCGTGGGTAGTCTATAAGATTTTTTTTTATTAAAATTATCCTAATTAGTTCTAAGCTTAGAGTTGACTGATGATTTTATTTGATTGCTTATACAATAATTTTACAAATCCAGCTCTAATATAAAAGGATTAAGCGTTATATTACACAAAAATATATGCTTTAAATATAAGTAATGTCATTATTGGTGCAAGATTTTTGCTCACGTGTCCACCGCTGTTGCTCAGGGGGTGCGTTTGCTCCTCTCACGCAGCGGGCCCGGGTTAGATTCCTGTTCGGGACAAGTTACCCAGGTGAGGTTTTTCCGGGGTTTTTCCTCACCTGTGAGACAAATGTCAGGTAACTTTAGGCCCCCAGGTATCATCTGGCCGTCATTATCATCTTCATCCCCATCATTTCCTTGTTCGGAGAGAGTGTGTGTGTGTGTGTGAATGGTGTGTCTCGTCCTATGTGTTCGTGTTGTCTCGGAGGTGGCCCCGGCATTGGGCTGATCACTCATCCGGGAGGCCCTCCATGTCCTTGTCTGGTCAAAAAAGTATCTATGCCTGTGTTGTGATCCATAGTTCATTCCTCTCCCGACAGGACGTGGCCCGGTAAAGCCCCTACCAGGGACAGGTAAAACTACGAAAGAGAAAAAATTGCATTTTTATTCACCATAGCATCCTTAATAAAATTGTGACCATTTCTCCAAAATAAAAAGTTATTTTAAAGATTTTTTCAAAATGATTCACGTAACAGATGCCCAAATCTTCCAATATTTTATTTACATAGCTTCACCAAGGAACAGAAGTCACATACGTCAATTGAAATGCTAACTACTAAAATCTCGGCCTTTTTAGCTTGTTCCACACGTCACTGTCGCGCAAAACAGAGAAATCCACTCAGCAACGTAACTTAAACATAATAACATTTCTCCTGCAGACTGCACAAGATATGACTTCTTTTATGAAATCCCTCCTAGCTACTCTCTCCTTAACTCCAACTCTTCCAACTCCATTTTAATAGCCAATTTGCAATTTTAATTTCACGAAGCCAACTAGACGCTGTAAAGTTTTTAACATGACATTTTCCGCTAGAAGGGAAATTCTGTCTTGTTCCTGGAAGGATACATTCTGTATGCCTGGCTGATTACAGTTTCTGCAGTTGAATGGTCAAAGTCCAAGAAGTGTATAACTCCATAACTCGCGAGAGACTAATATCTTTCTTTTATGTAAATAATGATGTAACATACTAACATCCTCTACACTAAATAAACAATTTGCTGTTTTCTCGCTTGAGCCATATTCTGAAAGCACGCATTTCCAGCTTCACACAAAAACAGGGTGTGTACAAATCTTGAAAACCTGAACATCATGAGATCAACCTAAATTTTATTAATAAGCCTGGATAGCCTGGAAAAGCTGAAATAAAAAAAAACTTTAAATATTTAAATTTCTTTCGTGATTTAATTTATTTTTATTATTGAATCGGCACATGCTAAAAGGGCCTCAGTCCAAGCAACCCAGTTTGAAGAAAAACGAAAAAAAACTGTTTCTAAGCAAACCTAATTTTTTTTAAACTAATTAACTTTACTGGAAGGTATTACTTACCTCAACGTTACCATTTTTTACTATATTAACATTTTTACATGAGAACCTTTTAGTGTATAAAACGCAATTTTCATGCTTAACTCAGTTTGCCATTTTTTGTGACTGAGGCCCTTTTAGCATGTGCCGATTCATTTGTTCAAGTTACACAACAACCAGTGTTTCACCATCAGGGATATCACGGGATATTTACAGAATTATAAGGATTTACAATAACATACGAGGCACAATCAAATGAAAACTGCAATTAATATTTTTCCACTATTTTACTGCAGGAAGAATGTTTGCTTTTACATTATTTTCTACCTAGTCCCCTCCAAGTTCAATACACTTACGCCATTGGATAGGAAGAGCTTCGATACCGCATGAGAAAAATTATTTTGTTTTACGCTGTAGCCACTCCTGCACCATCGATTGGACGTCTTCATCTTCTCCAAGGAGATCCTTTAACGGACCAAAGATTTGGAAATCTGGTGGTGACAAAGCTAAGGGGGTTGCTGAGAGTAGGTGTTTTGCTTCAACATGATAACGCCCGTCCTCATGCTGCTTGTGCAACCATGAAAACCATCGACGGCATATGCTTAAAGTGCCTCCCACATCTGCCATACTTGCCAGGTTTGGCACCATCAGATTTCCACATCTTTAGTCCATTAAAGGAGCCCCTTGGAGGGCAGAAGTTCAAGTCTGATGAAGACATTCAATCGGCGGTGCATGGGTGCCTACAGTGTCAACCAGAATAATTTTTCTCGTGTGCTATATAGAAGCACTACGTATCTGATGGCATAAGTGCATTGAACTGGGAGGGGACTATGTAGAAAAATAATGTACAAACAAACATTCTTCCTGCAGAAAAATATTGGAAAAAAATTAATTGTGGTTTTCATTTGATTCTCCCTCTAGATAGTTTAACGTATGTAAATGCAATATGCCATGCCATTTGAGATGCTTATCAATAATAATCCTTAAGCATTTAACTTCAGAAAATTTGTTTAAACGTGATCAATTACAATTTTGAATAGAATCACTAAAGGAATCATGCATTTTGATATACCCTGGATTGGGTTTAGTACTTCAAATCTGTTCGATGCTCTTATCGGCGTCCTGTAAAAGAAAGATGAAATCACATAAAATAGTTCAAGGTCAATACGCATGCGTCTTCATGACCACAGAGTGTTATTAAGAAACTGAGAGCTCAGTTCGGGTCCAGACAGCGAGCGAACAATGCCGTTGTGCTGACTTTCCCCAGAGGGTGGCGTCGTAAGTTATGACAGTCATATGTCATTATGAGGGTGCCAGTGATATTCTCTAGTGTGTTCATGGCGCAACTTTGGCTCACATTGGCGGGGAGAACAGCCAAGGACCTGGGCGATGTTAAAGGTATCTCTATATATATAAAAGGCTTTGTCCTGACTGACAGGAATCAACGTAGAGCCTAAACTATAACAGGTAGAGACTTGGAATTTTGACAGTACCTTCGTTTCATAATGTAGGTGCTCACTAAGAAAGGATTTTGAAAAATTCTGATTCTAAATGCCAAAAATTAAATGTTTTTGAAAATACTTAATCCCTTTTTGCATAGAATTATCGAAACAAATTCACAGAACATATTGTTGCCAATGGTATAGGTGGGTTTGGATTAAATTAAATGGATGTTTGACAAATTAGAGAAGGTATCATTATAATTCATATTATCTATATTAATAAAAGGAATTGTCCTCGATGTCCAGCGAAATCTACTGAACGCAGAGATCTGAAATTTTAAAAATAGGTGGGGTGAAGGGTCGGAAAATGCACCTCGAAGCCGGAATTTTAATTTTAGTTTTCGTTCGTGAGTTATGAGTGAAAAACGGGCAAAAAACGTGCATTTTTTGCGTTTTCAAAACATAAGTTTTCTGTTATACATTTCAATGTCAAATCAATTACAGTTGGCTTTGGCTATTTTTGTCATATCTTGAAAATAAAACTTTCGCGATCGCTTGAATGTTGTAAACCCTAAATATGGTCAAACGTTGTTTTATTTGGACGAATCTCACTATACAGAGGTTTTCTGGGCCAAGAAACTCGAATCTGAGGTCGCTTTTACCAGACGATGCTATCTAATTGTGGTATGTAGTCCACGTGATTTAGGTGTTATTAAATGTAATGATTTTACTATTATGCTCTTAATTTTTAATTTTTGAAATAATTATCCCCATGCTAGTCTATCTATATGTAAATTCTGACTCCTACAGTGTTTTTCAAAGTAATTTGTAAATTGTAATTTATTCTAGAATCTATCTGATTTTATTTCTCCATTAATTTTTTTTTTTTTTATTTTTTATTTTTATCAAGGCAATTATTGATCATGTCTATTTTCTTCATCTATGTTTTGAGGATTTTCTCCTCAGTTACCCGTAAAGCGAACAGTTATTTTGATTAAATAGTATCACCAACCTCATTCCCCCCCCCCAAAAAAAAACTAAGCACTCCATTCAAAACTGCAAAAACCCAGATCTATTTGACACTAAGGCTATCCACGAGCTGCGGTAACTGTAAAAGTTTTATTTTTCCTGTGGGAAATTAACGACTACATGTGTTGGCGTATTTTGTAACTTTGTTTTTACAACCAGGAAAGTTTAAGTTTAGATCCATCCATCTTCATTTGTGTTTTGTAACGTTGTTGTTGATAATTTCATATCCCGTTACGCAACGCTGTACTTAGCCTTTATGGAGGATTATGCCCTGGGCAGGCTAAAGCTCGATAATTGTGTATTTACGCTATTTCTGTTGTCCATACTAATTATGTTTCTCTTGTTGCAGGTAAGTTTGCTGTCCATGTATGCTGATAATTTCATCTCGCAGTAAGTAAACAAAGTTTCTGGTCGGCAGACTGTAGGCTACTGAACAATGTTATACCACAAACTAAAATAGATCTCATTAATGAATTATAATTGGGGGGCGGATTTCTATGACATGTCATATTTTCCCCTTTGCATTATTTCAAGTTTCCGACTAATTTACATCAGATTCCAAGCATCCTGATGAAAAAGGAATGACTTTTATTGTGCTTATAACTGCATATTTAGGAAATTTTCAACTATTGTAGCATATTTAGTACGAATATGCATATTTAGGTTATTTGTTGCATATTTGTGTGCATATTAAATAAATTTTGAAGTTTCATATAATATTTTGTAAATTTAGCATTAGAATGATACTTCTTGAGAATTTACAGGTATTTTAAATAATTAACATTGTATTTTAATAAAATGAATTGTAATGAAACTTAAAAAAAACTATATACACATTGTGTAAGTGGTAAAGTCATATTTTAAATTTTATTGGTCATATTTTAATTTTTTCAGGTCATAAATGCATGCATATAGGCCTATCAGGTCATAGAAATCCGCCCCTAATTATAATTAATAAACACAAGCGATATTTTCGCCATACGTCCCTTTTGACTGGTGTTCAGGAAAACAACATTGAACCTAGTCATTAAATTAATATACTCTTATATAGTTCTATATAGTCGGCATAAAAGATAGGCAGGCTCTATAGAATGTAGGCTACTGGAAATTAATTATGTAAATGCAATAGGCTATATGATCACTAGAGCAAGGCATTTTATGATTTTGTACCTTTTTTATGTGAATGTTAAAAGATAGCTTGAGTATATATAAATGTGTATCATGAAATAATTGACTAAATAAGGGCAATTTGTTTTTGCATTTTTGCTTTAATTTGCATGTCTCGTTATCTTCAAGATAGATAATTTTTTTAACATTCTGTAAGTCATTTTCGTCATTTTAAGTCGTGTTTCAGTGGAGATAGAGAGGAGCTTTTCCATGTATGAGTACAAATCGTTACTTTAAGACATACAATCGTTTTTATTTTAGAATCTCCGCTAAGTGTTTATAGTTCATTTTAATTCAGGTTTATTGTAAATACTATAGCAGTTTGTCTTGTAGCAATATAAATTTTTTTCTTTCCTTTTAAATGGCACGTATTTGCTAGGGACAATTCGATGGACATGTGTTATGTTGTGTCATTTAATGTAGGCCTATTTTGTCTTATTTTAAAGTTATATTGTAACAACTACTGTACTATTAGTCCCTGGTGAAGTGGAAGGAAAGACCTTACGGTCTTTTTCTCCAGGTTAAATAAGCTATTATTATTATTATTATTATTATTATTATTATTATTATTATTATTATTATTATTATTACACTCAACCAGAGACAGAAAAAAGGAACAAACAAATACATTAACATAGTTTTTTAAGTATAAAGAATACATTAGTTATATACATAGGCCTATACAACAGTTAATTGCGTCTATTTTACATTAAATTAAACAATTTTAGAAAAATGTGTTACACTAGGAAAAGAAGTATCTTAACTTAGACCTACAATATACAAGAAACAAAAAAACAAAACAAATGTTTATACAAACAAAATAGCGATTTTTTAATATATAATTCGTTTAGCGTAGTTTTAAATGTTGACAGCGTAAGACATATTTTGTAAGAAAATTATGAAATGAGCGAATTGAGTTTCATAAACATGTATTTGTTTTAATAAATGTAATTACAGTCTTGTTGCATAATTTACTATTCTGTATCGAAACTACATAGCATTATCTCTGTAGTGGATTCAATCACTATCTGTTAACATTAGTACAACTCCTGTCATAAAAAGGATTTGGAATTCTTCCAGTAACTGTGGGAATTAGGTCTGAGTTAGAATGGGAATTCACATTTGCCACCGCTATTACGCTATTGTTATCCCAGGACGGGAACAAATGGAGCGTAAACAAAACGCCCCCCACTGACATCTAACGGCGGGGTGAAGCATTAATCAGCGTCATTGGCCGTTCAACCTCGAACACCATTCCATTATTGTTGGCCTCACTAAGCAGCTTAACAATGCGAATCGACTTTGTGTCGGAACAATTAGCCTCGGGCGTTTGTGGTACTTGCTGAATTCATAAGAATTTCGTCCACGCTATAGAAGCCTCTAGCCTAGCAGGATTAGAAACCGAATCAGAACTGTATCTTATTAAGTGCCAGAATGGTAGGTACTTTCTGAGATTTTGTGATCTGTCTGTCCGTGTGTCTGTACGCGCAATAACTCAAATACGCTTCATCGAATTTTCATTAAACTTTTTATACGCATTAGTAACGTCCATGGGACGAAGCATATTGATTTTGTGCCTAATCGGTATGAGATTGTGTCTGTCCATGTGTCTGTACGCGCGATAACTCAAATACGCTTTATTGGATTTTCATGAAACTTGGTATTCATTTATAACGTCTCTCTTTTCCAGCGTTTTTCTCGACTTTTAAATCAAAATTGTATATTCCAGCGATGCTCTTCTTACCCAGTTTGCTACGGCAACCAAGCAAGGTCACCTTCAATTAATTTCACAGTTGAATACGGTCTACACGGAAACACCAGCACAAATAGTATATTAGATTGTAACTACTGTAAATGTATACGTTGATCTTTTTCCAGAGTGGCAATCTGTGACCATAATTTTCAACCCTAGTACCGGTAATGCATAATTATGTTCTATACCCTTAGCAAACAGGGATGTCGGTTGAGGCCAGGTAGGTTCTTTCACCCGCAAGCACCCTCATATTTACAAGCCAGGAGATTAGGACCAACCGTAATTTCCTCCCCATGAGTCGCCTAGTCTACTTCAATAAGCCAATCTTAGATTTTTTAATATGTCATTTTATCTTAAAATGTTTGTTATATATCAATTCTACACATGATTACAAGAAAAATGACACCAAACAATGTATAATTTAATTTAATAGGAACACGAGTCATCTTAGTGACTTACTTCATCATTTGTTAGAAATGTTCCTATTAAAGTAAATCATGCATTGTTTGGTGTCATTTTTCTTGTAATCATGTGTAGAATTGATATATAACAAACATTTTAAGATAAAATGACATATTAAAAAGAATCTAAGATTGACTGATTGAAGTAGCCTAGGTGACTCATGGGGAAGAAATTACGGTTGGTCCTAATCTCCTGGCTTGTAAATGTGAGGGTGCTTGCGGGTGAAGAAACCTACTTGGCCTCAACCGCCATCCCTGTTTGCTAAGGGGGCTGTCACACTGGATCGATCGAGGGACAGCGTCCAACCGACTGGTATAACGAACCTATGGACAGCAGTGGTACCAGTCACATAGCATCGATCGCCAGCAATCAACAACGAGGGCGAGAGATCATCTGGTCTGTGAAATCAAACCTGTCCGTTTTTCAATCGCCAGTCGATGGCAAACTTCGTACCCACCTGAATTTCAGAATTGATGCTGGAAGATTTAACTTGCACAATAATGTCATTTTAGACTTATATTTGAATGAAATAGAATTGCACGAATCATTTAAGGCATTTAAAACGATATCTTCTTATGTAATTTAATTTTTAAAATACAAAAATAGATCGAGTTGTAGCACCTAGCGGTGGGCGATCGAACTACAACAAACAACAAACCTCTTCGCTCGGCCGACTGATGGAAGCTTGAAGTAAACAGATGTAGCCTCAGATAGTAGGCATAATATTAAACCTTACATCCCAACATATATAGTATGATAATGTGCATACTATAGTACATATAGTATGATAATAGGCATTCGTATTCCTAATAAGGTAATATACTTTACCTCTAATATACAGTGATGAGTAGATCTAGTAAAATCATATAGGTCATATATGGACAACGCCCGGCCCGCGGGCCGGATGTGGCCCACCCTGACTTCCGCTCCGGCCCGCGGAACATTTTAAAATTGCGCTCGAAAAAGTAAATATTTTCGGTTCTCGCTAACTAGAGAATGAGAGGGGGAAAACAAAAGCCTGAACTACGAGGGTGTTCCTTCCGGTCAGCGCTAGAAAAATGCTGCAATAGGCCTAAATCAAAGTATCAAACCAGACTTATAGATGAAAATTGGGAAAACACTCTGCGCTTGTGTATTAGCGGGATTGATGCCAACATTGATTATCTTGTTTCTCAAGTTCAAGCTCAAGCTTCTCATTAATTTCTGCTGATTGTAAGTAAATGCCTAATCAGTTCGATATTGTTCTCATTTATGTATCTTTAACATTATACTTTATAAATATAAAAAACCGTATCATGATTATTTTTTCACAACTAGGCCTACCTATTATCTACGACCCGCGACTTCATAGATATTGTAAAGTTTAGCCCGCATCTTTCCAAAGGTTGCCCATACCTGATATAGGTACAAAACATATAATATTTCCGTTGATATATGACGCTCGATGCAGTGTGACAAGGAACAAAAATTCAGCCGAGAGCGCTTGATGGCAGTCGGCTGGTCTTGTTCGATCGAAGCTCAGTGTGACAGGCCGCTAAGGGTATAGACAGAGTAGAACAAGCAAAAAGTTTCATTGCGAATCCATATTGCTACTTCTGATATCAAGTTCCTTAATTGGGTGTTAATTAAACTGTCAAATTGGTCTTATCGCACAGTCTAAATTAATAAACAACCCCCGGTATTTGGTTTGTAGATAGATAACGAACTCCATCATTGTCGGAGAGAACTGTATTACTGTATTACTGGCCTCAGCTGCTATAACCAGAGCTGACAAGGGTCGTTCCGTGAAATTCTAATTTACCCTCGTTTTATTGGTGACAACGAACACTGCAGGGCTGATTGCTTCCCCCTCTATTACTCTGTTACATACAATACAATTACCATGTGAACCGCCTTCTCTTGTACCACCACATCATTGCTTCCTGCAAGAGACTTGTATCAGGAGCTAATGACATCGAGAAGATACGCAAACAAGCAGACTACATTACAGGGAGAGAAGCAACTTCCTTTGAAGAAGAGCTGCGCTTCAAAGGAGCTTTCACAATTAGAACGTCAATACTAACGCTAAAACAAACATATTATATTAATATAAATATACTCAATCGAGAGCACGGAATCGTGATTTTGTTGGTAAGGAATACATTCACGGCTCCGCCAGGCCCACTCCCCACCCCTGCTGATATCTTTTTTTTTTTTTGCGTTGGTGTATGCGCAACAGTGGCTAAGCTTCCACTTAATATTTGCCTTATTCCCCTCACTTCTTCGCTCCTATACCTAAAACCGGTCCGTATTCATAGATTAATGTTTGAGTGCCAGACAACAAGACGAGTCACCGAGCTAGGTGGCCGAGATGGTAACGTCTTGGACTCGCATTCGGGAGATCCCAAGTTCAAATCCCGTGGCCAGCCAATTTGACATGGGTTTTTACATGGTTTCCCCAGTCGTAAAGGCAAATGCCGAATTGGATTTTTACATACCATGAATCATCCTCAACATTTCATCCTGTATCATACCCATTTAAATTAAATATCAGTTGAAAATTGCTCCATTAAAATACAATAGAAATAATTGAAAAGCAATAGTTCCATGGCCTACTCTACTGTACAAACACAGATCCCGAACTCCTGATATTGCCTATAAGTAGGGCCCTGATTTATTGGTGAAATAAAATGACTGATTTCGGTGTTAACTTCCTTCTATTTCGGTGGGTATTTCGTGAAATAAATTACTTTATACTACATTGAGAACATTGCGCATTGATAAACTTTGCTTCTTTATTTACATGAACTAACACACCCCCCTTTTCTATATTCTTCTGCCCTTGTATGAACTGAAGTAACTTTCGATTTAGGCATGATTAGAGTTAATGTTCAAATATAATGACTAGAAATATTATCATAATTTCTACTAAACACCATCAGATAGCCATTTGCAAACAGAAGTGCCAACCATACCACTGTGGATAAAAGACAAAATCTGTTGAATACAAGTAACGAACATTCTACACTCTTCTGCTGTAATCGATCATAGGCATCGCTAATTTGTCAAAGACATAGCAGGAAAGGAGTGTACTCAACAGTACAAACCAGGTCACAGACAATCTTTGCGTAAATTCTGCAATCTTTGTAATCTATCACAAATATCAATATATCGGTAAATCTTCGACAGCCACAGAAACAGCAGAAAAAAAGCATGCTGCTAAGAAATAAAAAATACAGTACACCAAAACACAATATTGTGATTTTAAGGCACATTTTCAAGCTCATTTCTCACTTTACGGACAGAAGGGGCATATTTCGCGCTTATAGACACATTTCGCGCTTATAGACACATTTCGCGATATTTCGTGGATTCAATTTGGTTCATATTGGTATTTTATGCATATAAAATCTAAATATAGCTAAGGGGGGTTGTTTTATAAAATTTCGCGCTTATCGTTGTTACCAAAAAATACGGCCCCTACCTATAAGCTAAAATGAGTATAAACACACAAAAAATACGAATCAGATTTATTCAAGGACTGGTGTTGGCATTTGTTGTAAGGAACGCCTTCTAGCCACCCAAATGAAATGTTCCCATCCCCCTTTGACCGCTCACCTATTCCTGAGTGATGTCCATAGGTTAATGAGTGTGTTCGGTCTTTATTTCAAGCCAATTATAGCTAAAATGTGAAAAATCCACCTTATAACCCCCATTAATAAAGTAGATTTGAGTTCAATCTGAGAAGTCTATGTCCAGGAAAGAGTAAGATAGATAATTAAATTAATTTTTAGAGATTGACCTAAAAAACTTGTATGGTCTACAAAAAAGTAGTGTGTACATACATCTTATGTACAAGAGTCTGAATTCCGGTACATAAGAAATAACCAAATATTTTTTTTATTGCTTTTCTAAGCACAAGCTAACTGAAATTATTTTCCTTTCAAAATGTACGATTCAAATTAACATATAACCATAATGAGTAGATATGATATAACGTTAACAGGCTCATATGAATAAGAAAACTTTAGCGCACTTTTTGTTAATTTCGGACTTGCATGTTAAGTTCTATATAAAAGTCTTACTTCGTAAAAACTGTAACAGTGGTTCCCAATTTTTCAGCTGACGCCTCCCTTCGAATATCACGAAATCCTCCCGCCCCCTTCGATAGTGATGGGGAGAAGGCCTAAAAACGTGATTGTCAGTACTTTTGTGCTTTAAAAGATCCCTATAATACTTGTAAAACTAAAATTAATATGGCTTATCTTTAATTATTCTTATATATCCTGTGATGCTTTTGCTGTCACACACACACATATAAAACACGAAAATGCATATCTAATTATTGTGAATCTTATTTGAGTCTCGGTACAGTTCATAAAAAAGTTAAATGTAGAAACACAAATGTCCAATGTAGACTTAAAAACTGAATATTAGTGAGATGATTGGCACTGTTTTGCTTTTACCAACTCTGAGATATTAAGTTTTATGTTTGACAGAGCACAACGCAGATCACTCGTATCTCATATTTGGATTTCCAAATTATTATAAACGTGTTGAGCACAAGATATAATTGTTTAATATGTCAGGCAAAATATAGTTACAATTTATAAGATTGTAAAATGTAAATTCACACTGTTCTGTTATTCTTGTTAATTGCGGTATATGTATTTGTATTTGTTTGGTTAAAGTTAACCGATTAAAAATTCTTATCGACCTACAAGGCAACAACATTAAATCAAAATATGAATTTCAAATTGTTGCACCCCCCCCCAAGAATAGCCTCCCCCCTCCCGGGTGGGAACCCCTGAACTATAAAATATTGACTAGACAGTAGGCTGTAACATAGGACAAGTGAGTGTACAGTATTTTTTTTTATATATTTTATATTTATTTATTTATTTATATTTATACAAAATATTTATACAAAACAAAACAAGACCACCCGAATGAGCAAGCGCTCGTGCTCGGGCACAGTTCAGCCATTTACATTACAAAATACAAATTACAAAATACATAAAGAAAATATAATTAAATCAAAACCTAAAAAATAATAATAATAATAAAGAAAGAACAGAAAAGTAAAAAGAAAAAAGGAAAAGTAGTAAGAACAAAAATTGAAACCCTGAGTTATTACAAATAAAAATAAAATCGTTCCTTAATTGTCTACTAAGTACAGAGTGAAGTAATTTTTGAACTATGAAATAAGATTTTTGATAAACTTATTGAATTTTTTGTTGTTCATATGTACTATTTCTGGATGTGACCTAATTATAGAGTTATAGAGTCTTGGACCATAATAAATGCTATGTTTAGAGCCAGAAGAGGTGAAGTATTTTGGTTCTATTAAAGGCAATGTTTTATTTCTTCTAGTATTGTAGTTATGAGGATCCGATACATGTACGTTGCGGTATTTTTGAAAGTATTTTAAAAGTGTGAGCTTTTAAATTTGTCCTACAGTCATCACATTAAATTCAGATAATATCAATTCTGTTGGATATTCTATAGGCTTTTTTAAACAAATTTTTATAATTCTCTTCTGTATTAGAATCAAAGGAGTCAATACAGATGTGCCACTTCCCCCCCAGCCAATGATACCATATTGGAGGACAGATTGTATTAGAGCTAAGTAGACTGTTCTTAAGACTTCAGTCGGTAAATATTGTTTTAGACAGACAAATTTGTATAATGTTTTTCTTAATCTGGTACATAAATATGTGATGTGTTTATTGCTAATACTAAAACAAGCGCAACATACGAGCGCGCTATATTTACGCAGCACTCACTAGACGTTTCATGAAGGCCTACTCTGCGGCTGTGTTCTCAATAAGCCTCCTCGTACTATTCTCTAGGTGTTAGGTAAATATATTTTATATTTTCTTGCATATACAACATAGGTAGAAATTAGGGATGGGTCGATACCAGATTTTCTCAATACTCGATACTCGATACCGTCAACATTTCCAGTTTCAATAAATAGCTACATTAAAAATTAAAAGTTGAGAGAACTGTGTAATACCAACTAAATTAAGCGTGCCTACTTAATGAGACAAAATTTAATATCAATTGTAGCCTATACTTATTTTTAAAGTCTACATTAAAACTAAAATTGGTTTTTGAAACAGTCCACTTACAAGTTTTTGTTCAAAATTTACAGTGGGGTTTGGACAGTCAGCTTGCTTGTTGGTTGTTATTGAAACGTTTGACAGGAAACGAAACAATTAAGAATCTCTTCTGTTTGGATTTAAAAGTCGGAAAGTCTTTATTTATGACTAGACAAAAGTCACAGAGTGGTTTTCTCCATTTCAAGGAAAAACAGTAGTACTTGAGATACCGCATTTCCTTAAATTGCAGAATTACAAAAGTATCGAGCGAGATTTCTGAAGTATCGCTCGATGCCGATACCATGCAAGTATCGAGAGTATCGAGGTATCGAAAGTATCGAGGACCCATCCCTAGTAGAAATTACATTATCTATTTAATCAGAAGGCTGAAAGTTAATTTTTTAACGGTAGACCTACGGTTTCTTTCATCTACCTAGAAACCTCAATAATACAATTCTAAACACTTATATGTGAGAAAATTTGTGCAACGTATGTTGTACCGTTTACTTAATTTAATTACGGTAGAAGGCAATCTTGTCGAGACACTACTAGTTTAATTAAACGTCATGGTTAGTTCCAACCAATCAGAAAGTATTCATCCGTTGACATAGAGTTCCCGCAAGTTGATTCCATGGAAACGGGCATTTTAATGAGTTTCGAAGTTCTGTCAACATGAACACAGTTAAAAACGAAGTGATCTTTCCAACTTCAGCTGAGACGATTTATGAAATCGGGATGGACTCGAACCAAGGGGAAGTTACATCAGCGACCGAATTTTCCTGTAGCAGCCAACAAGTTGACACTTGCGAAACTGCGTTCAACAGAGCTGAAGAAACCATGGTCATAACGAATTTAGAGAAAGTCCAGTCTCCGGTTTCTGCTCAATATCATCTCCGCAACCCATACCACATATCGGCTTCACAAGCAGACGTCTGTGGAAAATTTTATTTTAATGGGTCTCAAAGTTCTGTCGACATGAACACACTCGAAAACGAAGTAATTTTTCCAACTTCAGCTGAGAGGATTTATGAAATCGGGATGGACTCGAACCAAGGGGAAGTTAAACCAGCGACCGAATTTTCCTGTAGCAGTCAACAAGTTGACACTTGCGAAACTGCGTTTAACAGAGCTGAAGAAGCCATGGCCATAACGAATTTAGAGAACATCCAGTCTCCGGTTTCTGCTCAATATCATCTCCGCAACCCACCCCACATATCGGCTTCACAAGAAGACGTCTGTGGAAACTGTTATTTTAATGGTTCTCAAAGTTCTGTCGACATGAACACACTCGAAAACGAAGTAATTTTTCCAACTTCAGCTGAGAGGATTTATGAAATCGGGATGGACTCGAACCAAGGGGAAGTTAAACCAGCGACCGAATTTTCCTGTAGCAGTCAACAAGTTGACACTTGCGAAACTGCGTTTAACAGAGCTGAAGAAGCCATGGCCATAACGAATTTAGAGAACGTCCAGTCTCCGGTTTCTGCTCAATATCATCTCCGCAACCCATACCACATATCGGCTTCACAAGCAGACGTCTGTAGAAAATTTTATTTTAATGGGTCTCAAAGTTCTGTCGACATGAACACACTTAAAAACAAAGTAATTTTTCCAACTTCAGCTGAGAGGATTTATGAAATCGGGATGGACTCGAACCAAGGAGAAGTTACACCAGCAACCGAATTTTCCGGTAGCAGTCAACAAGTTGACACTTGCGAAGCTACCTGTAACAGAGCTGAAGAAGCTGTGGTCATGACGAATTTAGAGAACGTCCAGTCTCCGGTTTCTGCTCAATATCATCTCCGCAACCCACCCCACATATCGGCTTCACAAGCTGACGTCTATGGAAACTATTATTTTAATGGGTTTCAAAGTTCTGTCGACATGAACACACTTAAAAACGAAGTAATTTTTCCAACTTCAGCTGAGAGGATTTATGAAATCGGGATGGACTCGAACCAAGGGGAAGTTACACCAGCGACCGAATTTTCCTGTAGCAGCCAACAAGTTAACACTTGCGAAACTGCGTTTAACAGAGCTGAAGAAGCCATGGCCGTAACGAATTTAGAGAACGTCCAGTCTCCGGTTTCTGCTCAATATCATTTCCGCAACCCATCCCACATATCGTCTTCACAAGCTGACGTCTATGGAAACTATTATTTTAATGGGTCTCAAAGTTCTGTCGACATGAACACACTTAAAAACGAAGTAATTTTTCCAACTTCAGCTGAGAGGATTTATGAAATCGGGATGGACTCGAACCAAGGGGAAGTTACACCAGCGACCGAATTTTCCTGTAGCAGCCAACAAGTTAACACTTGCGAAACTGCGTTTAACAGAGCTGAAGAAGCCATGGCCGTAACGAATTTAGAGAACGTCCAGTCTCCGGTTTCTGCTCAATATCATCTCCGCAACCCACCCCACATATCGGCTTCACAAGCTGACGTCTATGGAAACTATTATTTTAATGGGTCTCAAAGTTCTGTCGACATGAACACGCTTAAAAACGAAGTAATTTTTCCAACTTCAGCTGAGAGGATTTATGAAATCGGGATGGACTCGAACCAAGGGGAAGTTACACCAGCGACCGAATTTTCCTGTAGCAGCCAACAAGTTAACACTTGCGAAACTGCGTTTAACAGAGCTGAAGAAGCCAAGGTCATAACGAATTTAGAGAACGTCCAGTCTCCGGTTTCTGCTCTATATCATCTCCGCAACCCACCCCACATATCGGCTTCACAAGCTGACGTCTATGGAAACTATTATTTTAATGGGTCTCAAAGTTCTGTCGACATGAACACACTTAAAAACAAAGTAATTTTTCCATCTTCAGCTGAGAGAATTTATGGAATCGGGATGGACTCGAACCAAGGGGAAGTTAGACCAGCGACCGAATTTTCCTGTAGCAGCCAACAAGTTAACACTTGCGAAACTGCGTTTAACAGAGCTGAAGAAGCCAAGGTCATAACGAATTTAGAGAACGTCCAGTCTCTAGTTTCTGGTAAATATCATCTCCGGAACCCTCCGCACAGATCGGCTTCGCTGGCTGACGTTAGTAAGGCGGGCAGGAATATTAGGGTAACAGAAGAAAGCAATAAGAAGCAAGAAGAACTGGTGAAAGCCGCTAAGGTGCACTTCAGCAGACGCATTCGTACGCTATACCAGTGGATCAATCCGGGAACTGCCACAAAGAAGTTGAGAACTGTTGTGTCGACTGCTTGGGAAGCTCTGCCAGAAAACGAGAAGGATTTCTACATCTCTCAGGTAATTCTTGAGAGATTTGGTCTTCAGGCATCGAGTTCGAGGATAAATCCTCAACTAATTGGCATGAAAGGTTTGCCTAATGATTTAGTAGCACAGAGCATGAAGGCATCGACGAGCCAAGGCAACGCTGCCGATCCGAAATGCGCCATGGCCAATCTGTTTGGGTCCTATGATGATGCAGGTAACTGGGCGTCCTATCCCAAAGCAAAGCGACAGAATTCGAAGAAGCCTCAGCGAAAATGCAAGTATAAGAGATCCAGCGACGCGTCCGGGGGCAGAGCGCGGCTTGGTGCTGTAGACCCAGTTGAAATTGACGAAGAAACAGCCATCTTAAAACAAATGCGGGAGGAAAGTCTGGAAACAGAATTTGAGAATGATACTGAAGTGAATAGAGAGTTGGAAAAATTCAGTTTGCTTGCCCAAAATGCATCCAACTACAAGGACAATGACGGCGACGACGAGTTCTGGACGAAAATATCTGATCTAGACGATCCCTTTTCTTTTGTGGACCTTTGAAGACCCAGAGGTTATACTTGTTTTCAAGTTGTCGTGTAATTCTAGTAAGAGAAACTGGCTTAGGATTTCAATTTTGGTCTCAGCTTCATTTAGTCAGTTATAGAGCTCATATTTAAAAGCCTTTATGTTACTAGCATTTTACGTTTTACTCTTTTTAAAATCGTATTTTGAAATGTTGTATTTACATCTGTCATTTTATACTCTCCATATGTAAATGAATCAGAAAATAAAATATATTCATTTTTCTCTGATAAGGCCATTTATGTATTTCAGATCCATAGTGGTACAAGATTACAATAGGTTTTACGTATTTCCGCCTACTTACTACTTGATATTAAAATAGTATTACAATTCCAAACAAATTTACGTCGGAGAAATAATAAAATTAGTTGCGTATTGTTTATCTTAAAAACATTACATTTTATACAATAATTAAAATTGGAAAAGTTTCAAATAAAGAATGATATGCAACATATACTGTCAAAACTTGCAACTCATGTAGGCCTAACTTCAAACAAACATACCTGTGTAGTGTAAAATAGAGTTCTGTAGTTGAATTAATCAACTCTTAAAATAAAAACATAAAATGTACGTAAATATTTACTTTGGATAATGTGAGTTAAAGCTTAGTCGTAAAACTAACAAATCGTCTCTTACGTAATATAGGCGTATACTGTTTCAAAATCTATTTTGGTTGCTATTTAAAAATAATTCCATTACCAAACTATACACATAAGTGTAGTTTTATTACTTGTTAACTAGTCAAAATTCCATTGAAATTGATTAAATATCTTGAGAGATATTAATATTTATGTACAGTCCAATGTGAACTGGTCTAACTTATGTTAACCTTCCCTTGAATATAAAATTGACAAATGATCGTCCACGTGTACCTTAATGACTGTAAGTAACTTCCTTGTATCAAGACTACATCTCTCCAAACTGAAACAAAGTACAATTTTCGTGAGTTAAGCGCGGATTTAGGAGTTATTCATTACGTAGAGATATTCTCAACATACATCATAGTAGTGAAAGTAATTAGGAAGAGTTGCAATTAACTGTCTCTAAATCTCCTAAGTTAGGTGCGCTTTGAGAGAAGTTTAAGTAATTGCGAGTGGAAAGTTTAATCGCAAAGAGAAACGTTGAACAATGAGTGTTGGAGAAAGATAAAGTTTCGGAATTCCCTAAGTGATCCGGCACAACTTCCACAGCTTTCTTAAACTCTAGCAAGAAAAAAACACAAGCCGTTTTCTGTTTTCTCTCTGGTTTAAAGGCGGGAATAATAGATGGCTTAGAATGCAATAAACAAAAGATACACAACATTAAAGCTCCTTTATAAACACTGGAATTATTAAACAAAACAAAAATCAACTCTAACATTAATCTTCTTTACAAAGGATTATTCTGACCCAGTTTTCTGTGGATCCTCCTAATTCTCTTTGTCCATATAATGACGCTCCCCTGAGCATTCTTTATTCAAGTAATATTTCAAAGGAATATATTTTCAGACAAATGAAGACTAACAATATACAGTAGGTTACTATTTTATGTGGCGTATTATTGGTAAAAAGTTTTCCCATTTCTACTGCGAGACATGACTCGGAAACGCAAGCTAGGTCTACTTTTATGTTAAAATTTTGAACTACTATTAATTTATTTATTTATTTAATGGAAACATCAATTTTATCCATTAATAGTAACGTACGCCGTCCATGGTAGTCTAAACAATGTTAATTCTGAGGAGTGAATTAATAGTATATTGCGATACAAGTGCCGTAAGGCACGTTTACGGGTCGAGGAAACAGATTGAAAACCCGAGGCGCAGCCGAGGGTTTTTAAGTTTTCGAGGCCCGTAAATGCCTTTACGGCCCGTGTGTTGCATGCTATTTTTTGCACGACGGTTACTTATATAAATTTAATTATATTAATTGTGATAATACCTGAAAATATTATGTAAATACATTCTTGAAAATAGATGTTTATTTCAGAAAGTGATTCGCATGTGTTTGTTGTTATGGGAAACGAATATTTGTCCTGGGGCCGTGTCCATAAAGGCTTGTATTATGAAGTGTATCGTAATGAATTATGACGTGGCGCTTGGACCGTAAGTAATTTAACCTCATCGCAACGCCCTTAGCAACACGATTGTGTGGGAATGTCAACTTACGATCCATGTAAACAACTTTCGTAAGTAACACTTACTAGCTAAGGAGTGCAAAAAAGATTTTAATCAATTGTTTTCAATTGATTGCGACAATTGTAATCAATGATTGCAAGAAATTAGTACCCATCAATGTAATAACTGGTTTGCATCTTAATTAGCAAGTGTATTAAAGCATATTTATTAATGCGGGAATTGTGGAGTGAACAAAGTCATAAATAACTCAGAGAGAACATAAAGAAATGGATTAATAACCTTATTTAAATTAGAGCAGGAACCTAAGTGCCACTGTAATTTTACACAAGCTAAAACTTCTATATTAAAAGTATTTCAATATTGGTACGTGAATGTGGAATTAATTTGTTAATGAACATGGCCTATTTGGTATATCGTACTAGCAGGTGCAGGAAGCTCCATTATACGAATGGAAAGCGCTGCCCGGGAAAAAAAGACTTTGGACTCGAGTTTCAACAACCCCCGGAAAGTGACTTTCATTCAAATCGATCAATGTTTTCCCATTTAGGCCTACATTCATGATCGCTCTTCCGTCCACATATGCAAAAAATAAATTCATATTTTTGCTTGCCGTAATGTTGAAAACAAATTAATCAAGCAGAGCAAGCTAATAAAATCATGTGTTATGTTGAAATAATCTATTCCTTTTCTTTCCTGGTTGCTATGGCAGCAGACCCAGGCCATCTGCAATTAATTTCACAATATCGAAATGTAAACACCGAAAACTGATGCTTTGATAGCTGAAAAAATTACGTTTACTGACAGTTTTTCGCTCATAACTCGTGAATGAAAGAGAAAATTCTAAAAACAGAAATAGCGGGATCGAGATATTTTGAGATTTATGTTTGGCTTTCTAATGAGAAAAAATTCTGTCATAACACTTGGTTTTTTTCTTCTTATCATAATTTACACATTTCAAAGTGTTAACAAAAATTAACTTCAGACCACAGTGCCAACCTTTTATCACCTTCTTAAGGTTTTTTAGCAGTTTTTCGATGTTTTTAAAAATTTTCAAAACTTTGGTTTTAGAAAATGTTTAAACAATGAAAATGGTAGGAAATCTAATGCTCTTTAACTTTTGTACTAGAATGTTTTAGGCTAAAACGCGTTGTTTAGGAGTTATAAGGAAAAAAACTACAAAAGCCCCAAAATTTCGAGGTATTCGGCTGCCCTGAAGTTTGCACAGGGTTCTCGAATTGGAAAAATTGGATTCTACACCACAGAATATCCACATACAACATATTAAAAAAAACTAACTTCGGAGATCTCTGTGTGCCCTTGATCTGGCTACGCATCGACAAACAGGCAGAAAGCAGACACGCGCTTATTATATAGCTAGACTCTAGCAATGTGCAAGGAACCTATTTGTATTTGCTGGAGAAAAGGATTTGTTACCGTATTTTAGGGACCATAAGACGCACTTTTTCTTTGAAAACGGAGTCTTAAAAGTTGGGTGCGTCTAATGGTCCAAAGTGCACTTAAAAAATCAAAATTATGGTAAATATTGCCGGAATACCATAGTTATACACAAGGTGTTGTAAACGATAAAACCGTTAAAATTTTTAGCACAGACTGTACATCACTGCACTTGTCAACAGTCGTAAAATAAGGGTAGCTGGAACCCAGCTATACAGTGTGAAAAGAAAGGAATGTTGAGTTCTTTTATACAAAAGGAGTGTCTTCGCCGGGTGGTTTAAATAAATGCAATGACCTTTAAACAGCCTTGTCCCGTTAAACTTAAGCTGAACTGAGGGTTAGAGGGTGTAAAAGTATTTTCAGTCTATATGAGAAATCAGTTCACTTGTACAGAAGAGATTTTAAGTTAGAAGTGATTTACACCGATTCCATTGTACAAGGTTATAATTTGTTTATGTAATGAAGTATATTATTCCCTTCAAAATGTTTCGTTTAGAATCACATTAAATTTTTTTTCATTTAAATTTCCATCCTAAAACTGAGGTGCGTCTTATGGTCCGTAAAATACGGTATGTTGTTTTCTTGTGTCTTCTCTTCTTGCAACGTTCTGAGGAGTATTTTTTGCTTTGCGCTTGGCACCACCTGCAAGTGAAATGTTACAGATTGTGAAAGTTGCTGCGTCCACTTTTGGGTTACTTCCAATATTACCCTCATGGCCTACTTGGGTTGTTTCCAGTTTCACCCTCAGGTCAAGAGCTCTTCACAATTTAATGCATTGAGGGAGGAAGGACACTTTCGATAGAGATCCGCCTACTGCAAATAATGAGATTTCTAACACCGTCGTAAACGGTCATTGCAATAAATTTCAAGATCTTTCAAGTTCAGCGGCATATTTCATTTCTAGGTCTATACATTCTGCACGTTCCTGGAATCTTCTTCCCTCCAACATCAGGATCTGTTGTACAATTCTACATTTAAAACTAGGCTAAATGAATATCTAATCAATAGGGAACGGATTTCTATGACATAACTTATATTTTTCCCCTTTGCATTATTTCAGGTTTCCGACTAATTTAAACCCGATTCCAAGCATCCTGGTGAAAATGGAACGGCTTTTACTGTGCATATAACTGCATATTTAAGAAATTTTCAACTATTGTAGCATATTTAGTATGAATATGAATATTTAGGTCATATTTTTGGCATTTTTGTGTGCATATTAAAGAAATTTTGAAGTTTCATATCATATTTTGTAAATGTTACTTTATAACGATACTGTTTTGAGAATTTACAGATATTTTAAATAATTAACACTATATTTTAATAAAATGTATTGTAATGAAACTTAAAAAAACATACACAAGTGTTAAGTTATATTTTAAATTTTATTGGTCTTATTTTAATGTTTTTAGGTCATAAATGCATGCATATAGCCTATTTTTTAGGTCATAGAAATCCGCCCCCTACTAAATAAACACCAATTTTGTCACGTTTAAAATATCTGCTCAAAAAATTGTGGCTTGTATCTTGCAGGTCTCAAGTTAAATTAGGTTACTCATTTTCTCAGTGTTACACGTTTTGCAAAAATGTTTAATTTTATTTAACCTAGACTGTAGACTATATATGTGTGTGTATGTGTATGATGGTGACAAATCTGGCGAGTATGGCGGATATGGGAGGCACTTGAAGCGAATGTCAGCGATGGTTTTCATGGTTGCACGAGCAGAATGAGGACGGGCATTATCATGTTGAAGCAAAACATCTGCACTCAGCAATCCCCTTCACTTTGGCACCATCATATTTCAACATCTTTTGGTCCATTAAAGGAGCACCTTGGAGGGCATAAGCTCAAGTCTGATTAAGATGTCCAATCGATGGTGCAGAAGTGGCTACAGCGTCAACCAAAATAATTTTTCTCATGCGGTATCGAAGCACTTCCTATCAGATGGCGTAAGTGCATTGAACTGGGAGGGGATTATGAGGAAATATAATGTACAAGAAAGCATTCTTTCTGCAGTAAAATAGTGGGGGGGGGGAAATTAATTGCTGTTTTCATTTGATTCTCCCTGGTATTGTACAGAGTGAATTATAAAAAAAGTTTACTGTATCCTTGATTTATGTATTCCATACTCATATCGTTACGTTGGGCCTCTAGTTTTCGATTTTAAATCTCTCAAATCCTAGTCGGACGCTATTTATTTTCATTTTACTTACATTTTTTCACCGTATAACCTCAAATGCCCTCCCTAAGTGGCGGTAAAACTTTGTGAATCGCTCTATATTCGCTTTGCAATGGAATAAATACAAACTCCACCAGGCCTAAGGAAACTTTCCCGTCGTTTCAGATTTCGTTATTCGTTTTCAAGTGATTGAAATGCAGGCAAATCCAAGAGAGAAGCTCATATGAAATTCAAAATGTTCCATCCAGATGTTTCTAAGTTACAATATGCGGGAAAGCGTTTGCTGTAATGTGGGTGCTTTTGGTAGGGGCTTACTGCACCAAAAAGCATTCGCAAGATTGGTTTTCGCACACGTGTGGACATTGTTTTCTTTCGAAGCAGTGGATATTGTGTAACAAATACGCATGTGAGCATCACTAATCTTGAATAAGAGTTTTAAGGGGACCGACCAATGAAATTTGCCAAAAAAACAGCACAAAAATCTATTTTTGTTTGCATGTTAATTAATAGCGATTCTTGGCTTATCAAAGAATGCAACACAGTTTAGCTTAGATGTATTTAGATGTGAGGGGTTTATTAGCAAACCCGGCAATAGTGCATATAAGACATAGTTAACTTCATTCAGGTAAGCTAACAGAATAAAAGCACACGAACTGGCTTGGACCTAATCGAAATTGGGTTTTTAATCAATGTACATGTCTATAATTTCAATTTCCGCACAAGTTATGTTGTATAAAATAATCTGTTTTCGTGCTGTTAACATATGACTTATTAATCACTGCACACTGATGCTTTCATGGCCAGTAACGAGCAGACGATTTTACCGGATAAAACGGCATCCTCGCGATTCCTACAAGAATATTGTAAGATAAACGGCCGTGATTGGTCTATATCCGAGGAATTGCTAAACGTTATTGGTCATTATCAAATATGAAATATTTGAACCTTTTGAAACGCCCTGTATTATCTTCCCGATCCTGGTTCTATTACAGCCCTGGGGTGGAAGTGTTTAAAGCCATGGCAGTGCACATGGAACGAGAGAATAATATAAGCCTGATACTGTTCATTGTATTCCCAGAGCCAGCTCCATTTTACGACCCTTGCAAAATGTACATGCTGCGTCATGTATTATAGCAAGAGAGAATATTGACAGCTGGGCATTATGGGGCTCACAGTTTTTTTTCTGGAAGAGGACGTTCCTCATTTTAAGGTTTTGTGAGCCTTCTACCATGAAATACAACGCCTGAGCTAGCGCTGATTCCGCTGAGTAAAAAGCTGATGCTATGTGAATCAGGGATGGACGTGCAGTCGTGCGTTTTCATTTTAAGAGGGGACATACTGCTTTCGGTGAAATTCATAGGTGGGAAATAGGTGAACTTCATTATTTTTTCCTCAGCAATGAAATGTTGTACAATCTTGCAATTTGACACACTCTTTATCGACCAATTCTACAATTGCATACTATTTTTAAAATTACGGGTAATTATAGTTTCAAAATGGCAGCCACGTTTCATGCACTGAAATGCCGTTTCCTTGATAACTTTCACAAATATCAATATTTCTGAGTGATTATTTTTCTTGTATTTGTTAATATCATATGAAAAACACTATCTATAATCATTCATTTAACTTTAAACAGTTTTTTAAATTTAAATATATATATATGTATTAGTGAAAAAGACAATTTTAAAAAAATTATTTTTTAAAAATACTTATACTGTAGATATTCAAAATAGTGTACATTGTAGATGTCCAGAGCCCTGATTTTTTTTTTCCTTTAGGGCTTTTTGAAGCTTCTTAAGCGGCATGACAAATGTCTCAATGTACTTGGTAATTATGTGGAAAAATAAAGGTACGTTTTATCTTTAATGTATCTTTTTTCTCACGACGTAACTAATTAGTGGTACTTACGAATATTGTTGCCGTGGATCGTAACTTGACATTCCCGCACGCAATCTGGTTGCTATGAAAACAAAAGAAATCTCCGTGCGGTAAAAATTACAAAAAGTACAAGTGCCGTAAGTAAAATCATCATAATACAATCCTTTATGGAAGACCGGAACAAAGGCCTCCCAGTTTGTGGCGACTGTAACAGGACAAATATTCGGTTTCCATAACAACAAACACATGCGTTTCACTTTCTGAAATATAACATCCATCTTCAATAGTGTATATACATAATATTTTCAGCTAATATCTCAATTATATAAATAAATTGATATAAATAATCATCGTGCACAAAATAGCATGCAATACTCGTGCCGTAAGCGCATAACGGATCTCGGAAATTGAAAAAAACGGCGCAAGTGCCTCGTTTTTTCAAACTCTTTCCTCGATCCGTATGCACCGCTTACGGCACTTGTATCACAATATACTATTTAAAATATATATATATATATATATATATATATATCAGTGAAAAAGAAACTTTAAAAAAATTGATTTTTTAAAAATACTTATACTGTAGATATTCCAAAGATTGTAGATTGTAGATGTCCAGACCTTTGATTTTTTCATGGAGGGCTTTTTGAAGCTTCTAAAGCGGCATGACAAATGTCTCAATGTACGTGGTAATTATGTGGAAAAATAAATTTACGTTTTATCTTTAATGTCCCATTATATTTTTTGTCTTTCATCCACACCTGTGTACTCAGTCACCAGGGGAACTTATTTTCGGACTCCCCCTCGTAATTATTCATTACATGAAAATTATGTAGGCCTAAGTATTCATTATGAAGTTATAATAAATATAGGCCAACTAGAGACCCGGATTCTCTCAATATAAATTCCGGGCCTCTCGTTATATTAAATGTGATAAATTATTTGAAGATAATTAGTTCTGTACTCAATGCCTTGTAATATGGAAACTAAATAAAGCATGGGTGGAAATAATTTTTAAATTGAAATCTCAAATTAGTCAATTGACCCTCGAAGCATAAAATACGAGGGAGAATCAAATGAAAACAGCAATTAATTTTTTCTACTATGTTACTGCAGGAAGAATCTTTGCTTGTACATTATTTTTCTACATAGTCCCCTCCCAATTCAATGCACTTGTGCCATCGGATAGGAAGTGCTTTGATACCGCGTGAGAAAAATTCTTTTGGTTGACGCTGTAGCCACTCGTGCACCGCCTATTGGACGTCTTCATCAGACTTGAACTTCTACCCTCCAAGGGGCTCCTTTAATGGACCACATATGGGGAAATCTGATGGTGACAAATCTGGCGAGTATGGCGGTTGTGGGAGGCACTTGAAGGGAATGTCATCCATGGTTTTCATGGTTGCACGAGCAGCATGAAGCAAAACACCTGCACTCAGCAATCCCCTTCGCTTTGGCACTATCAGACTTCCACATCTTTGGTCTATTAAAGGCACCTTGGAGGGCAGAAGTTCAAGTCTGATTAAGACGTCCAATAGGCAGTGCACGAGTGGCTACAGCGTCAACCAAAATATTTTTTATCACGCGGTATCGAAGCACTACCCGATGGCGCAAGTGCATTGAACTGGGATGTGACTATGTAGAAGATAAGGCTAGATTCTTCCTGCAGTAAAATAGTGGAAAAAAATAATTGCTGTTTTCATTTTATTCTCGCTCGTACAATATTGTTTCTACCTGCTTATGTTAACCTTTCAAAGAGTAGAACATAATATGCAATGAAAACACTACGATAGTAATAAATTATTATTGTTATTTTCCTCTTTATATATCTAGACTTCGTAGGTAAAAACCTATTTTAATCCTTAAGAGATATATGGACGAAAACTTGTATATGCATAGTAGTGAAATCTTAAAGGATTGTATGTCCACCTTATACCCTCAAAAAAATTTTATGTAACCTAACACCAACTAATATTTTTTGGGATTGCTTCGAAAGAGTATTTAAAATTATAGTATTTATTTGCACACTTTTTATTAACTTATTTAAACTAGATTTGTAAATATGTACATTGGCTAAAAATTAAAACATAACCAGATTACAACCAAATGAAATTAAATTATATTTATTTTTACTTAGGATCTGAGGATGGCATATATGTTTGCCGAAATGAATCATCATCTCTCTTCCATGTAACATATAACCACATCAGCATTTGGGATTGCAGCCGAAATAGAGCACTTATAAACATATACAACATATTTTATCTGGATCGACGCACACTTCACTGGCCAGCATTTGCCAAATCAACATTAGTTTTATTAAGTGCCAGTATGGTACTTTATGAGATTGTGTGGTGGACGAAAAAATGTCTGTCCGTCTGTCTGTCCGTCTGTCTGTCTGTCCGTCTGTCTGTCCGTGTGTCTGTACGCACCATAACTCAAATACGCTTTTTCGGATTTTCATGAAACTTGGAAAACACATTTATAATGTCCATGGGAAGAACCCTATTGATATTGAACCAAATCGGTTCACCGGTACCGGAGTAATGCCCAATTTAGTGCCTATTTTAATAGATTATGGCGCCTTTCTAATAGAAAGGCGCCAAGGCGCCTTCACTCAAATACGCTGTATCGGATTTCCATGAAACTTGGTATACCCATTTATGACGTCCATGAGAAGTGCCCTATTGAATTTGAACCTAATCTGTTGTCCGGTACCGGAGTAAAACCCAATTTAGTGTCTACTTTAAAGGCGCAATAACTCAAATACGCTTTATCGGATATTTATGAAACTTCGTATACGCATTTATAATGTCCATGGGAAGACGTTTATTGATATTGGACCAAATCGGTTGGTCAGTACCGGAATAATGCCCAATTTAGTGTTTTTATGTTAATATATAAGAAGTCGCGATAACTCAAATATGCTTTATTGGATTTTCCTGAAATTTTGTATACCCATTTATAATGTACGTGGAAAGACAACTGATATTGGACCAAATCGGTAGACCGGTACCGGAGTAAAACCCAATTTAGTGAATATTTTAAAGACGCGGTAACTCAAATACGCTTTACCGGATTTTTATGAAACTTGGTATACACATTTATAATGTGCATGGGAAGACGTCTATTCATAATGGATAAAATCGATTGACCTGTTTCGGAGTAATGCTCAATTTAGTGCCTATTTTATGGTAATATACGTATTCGAAAGAATTTATTTAAAAAAATTAAAATCAGTTATCTTGACAACATAGCCTATTGTTTTACTGTGATGTTATAAGGCCTTGTAAATTAAAATACACGTAGCTATGACAAAAAACATATTAATTGACATGCGCTTATCCAACTAGACCGTTAAAATGACCCAGGTGGCCGAGATGGTAGACCTTTCTTCTTCCGTAAGCCCTGCTTAATGAATAAATCTGGAGCTTAACTTGGAAATCAATTTTTAAAAAAACATATTCTGCATATCATAATTGCAGTCATAACTGATTAAACAAACACATACTGGCACTTTGTTACATCAATTTACCTGATTTTTTTATAGCTGAATAGAGCCAGCGTTTCAGAAAATACGAAACCTATGGTTGAATAATATCTACGTAAGGAAACATAAGACGCATATTTGTTAAAATAAGAAATTTTAATCTAGTTTTTATCCATAAACAAAAAACTGATATAAGTACAAGTCACAAGGAAATCTAGTTTTATACAAAGTTTTATAAACTATGACTGTTCCATTTTGCATGGAGTTTTAATATAAAAGTTTCACTATATGTGATAAATATCAATAGACTGTTTTTAATTTTTAGTGTTTTTTAAATTAATGTCGTACACCTTGTACAAGTGTAATTTTTAATTATAATATGTAAAAAGTGAAAACTATCTTAATTTCATTTGGTTTTAATCTGGATATGTTTTAATTTTTAGCCAATGTACATATTTACAAATCTAGTTTAAATAAGTTAATAAAAAGTGTGCAAATAAATACTATAATTTTAAATACTCTTTCGAAGCAATCCCAAAAAATATTAGTTGGTGTTAGGTTACTTAAAAATGTTTTGAGGGTATAAGGTGGACATACAATCCTTTAAGATTTCACTACTATAATACCACCCTCAAAAGGAAAATATGAAATTTATTAATATTGTATATGCATGTTTCATAAGTGACTATGCCTAAAACTGATACCTTTATAGGACCTAAAACAGCCTATTTTTACGTTAGAGCCTAATATTGCCTTTTTGCTTGTTTTCCCTCTTAAGTTCAAAATAAGTCATTTTGTGTTATAAATTCTAGCATTTATTTTCAGTTCCTACTAATTTTTTAGCTCGGAATGTGCAGTATACGACACATTTGTGACGTGGTTAAATAGTAAGGAATGTTTTGTCTTCAGTATAAAAATTCCTTGGAATTCCCAAGAAAATGTAGTATTTTTCTCCCGACTCCCACATCCAGTAACAATACTCTGAATCACTGAGCGATACAAGGGGTTGAGTATGCTAGTATGATATGCGTAGCTTCTGGGCGCAGGGATTAGGTTTTCACTGTTACGGTAGTTATACTATACATGAAGCGTCCAATTCCAAAACTGTCTCAATCCAGTTTTAACAATTTTCAGGAAACGTCAAAAACTGATAACTTTTTCGTAACTGGTTGCAGTGTTCCAATTTTTTTAAAATTTTACAGTTGGGAGACACTCTTCTCATGAGTGATATTCCTGAAAATCAGGGATCGATATTTCAGGAGTTATTTCATATTTTTGTTTGGATTGAGAGAGTTTTGAAACTGTAAGCTGGAACGAGAGAGTTTTGGAACATTACACAATTCTTTTTCGTTTCCAATATTTTAGAAGAGGCTTCTTATTAATGTAAATACAATAATCTATTACTGCAATTTCTATTTTGTCTATGACATTGAACTCAAATATTAAAATTAAAGGTCATACGGAATGAATACATTATTCTGTTTGGTTATTACACTTCAGATCAAATTTTAAGTCTTCTTTTTCCATAAATAAATCCTCATTTGCATTTTCTTCTCTGTTTAACCTTGAATCACTCTGTATTACGCTCTTGTAAAATGATAAATCAGTCATATTTCTCCACTCGGAACAAAAGTGTTGAGATCGGATAGTTTCTCTCTTCCTTCTGATTCTGAGATTCTGGGGTCATCTGCAAAATGTTTTTCGTCTCTTTAACACTGATTTGAATGATCCTATGTCTGTTCCCCTCTCACAATCACATTTTTTCCAGATGCAGTTTTTCTTAGAATGATTCACTTAGCTGCGGAAAACTGGAAATGCCTCTGCCCAGGATGTTTGAGAGTAGCTTGCGCTATTTTTCTTCCAATCAAAGATAACAAAATCCTCTCCCAGTTCCTTCAGATAATGTCTCTATATTCACATGGTTTGTTAATAGTATCCCTCTTCCTAATGACATTTTCTATTCTCCCAAAAACTCTAATGGCTGGAAGAAAAGAGTGGCCGACAATAGGGAATATAACATGGAGTTCTTTACAGTTGGTATGCTATTGTAGAGCCAATACTGTAATTACTGTAATATTTTTATTTTGTCCTGGGCACCCGTCAGCATACACTTTCATGACCTTAGTTTCTCCCGCCTACTAGTGTTTTTCGTTATTTTTTCCCCCATTTCGAAGGATCTTTCAATTTCTTCCGTCTAGGTGAAATCAATATATTACTTTCCATTTCTTAAGAATAGTGCTTAATTAGCTTGTATTTGTGAGCAATGCACAGAAAACACTATCTTCTTATTTACAGAGAGTCTGTACTATTTATTACCTTCTATATGAGTGACAACGTTCATAATTATAATTTTTCTAATACACTGCTGACAACAGCTGGAAACATAAAATGAAAGGTTGTTTGTAAGGAAATTTAAAAGACGGATGGAGAGAGTTTTGTTATCCAAACAATGAATATTACCAATCCTTGCTATAGATGGAGGAAGTTTTTAAAAAGAAATTCATGTATGGAACGAGACAGTTTTGTAACAGTACATGGGATGGAATGAGAAAGTTTTGAAACTGTTTGTCATTTCTGAAGCTTAATTTTGGAAGGAAAGAGGAAGTTTAGGCACAACATTCATTACTACATTGTTAGAGATATGTAGGTAGATGACGAAACCGCCATTATCTCAATTTTTTAAAAAATGGATTGAGACAGTTTTGGAATTGGACGCTTCACATATACTCTATACATAGTACTATATTAGGTCTATATAATTCTGTGTTTTATCATGATTATTGATTAATGGTGACTTCAATAAATATAATATTCTGCATTGCAATTGAGATATTTCAGAAAACTGGCAACTTAACGATTTTATAAGAGACTATTTTACGATTTTTAGAACCTATTTTCCAATTTTTAGAGCCTATTTTAGGTACCTAAAACAGCATTTTAGCGACCTAACAGTCCGAAGTCTAATCATGACATTTCCGATTCCCTCTGGAAAATGCAATTTCCTTTTTTTATTATATTTCCGTTATAGCTGTAGGTTTTATAGCTGTGTTTTATGATTATTATTCCCTTATGTTATTATATTCTGTTTGTTTTATTCTGGGTACTGACTACGTAACATTTTTAAACATAAAATGTTTCTCAAACATCTGGCTAATTAAACAGCGCAGTGGGAGCCGGATGTTTGCATAACCCGGCTTTTAGGGCGAATTTCCTGCTTTGTTAAATTGTTTATGTTCTGAATAAAACAAAAGTTAATTTGCGAGCGGAATTGCTAACAAGCTCCGGACGTTATAGTGGAGAATTAAAGGGAAAGTGTGATAATCCTCTTGAGATTATAGAGGTAATTTGTGTCAGAGGATTAAGATATTACACTTTTTACACTAAGAAAGTGCCGCTTGTGTAGCCTAGTGGTTACACATGTGTGGGTTCGATCACCGGTACCTCGGATGTTACATAAGCTGATAAAAAAAAAATCATCTGTTGTAAACGTAAACATTATCGGAATTAGGGAAAATATTTCCCTACCTAGTTCCATGGAGTCTCGATGACATTCAATTGTACAGTAGTCTTCTTCACAAATTATAATACGAAATTGCGATACAAGTGTCGTAAGCGGTGCATACGGATCGAGGAAAGAGTTTGAAAAAACGAGGTCCGTTATGCGCTTACGGCACGAGTATTGCATGCTATTTTTTGCACGATGATTATTTATATCAATTTAATTATATTAATTGAGATATTAGCTGAAAATATTATGTATATACATTATTGAAGATAGATGTTTATTTCAGAAAGTGATTAACATGTGTTTGTTGTTATGGGAACCGAATATTTGTCCTGGGGGGCCTTGTCCATAAAGGCTTGTATTATGATGTGTGGCGTAAGTAAATTCTTACCGCACGGCAACTCTTACCGCATGGAAATTTGTTTTGTTTCCATAGCAACAAGATTGCGTGCGGGAATGTCAACTTACGATCCACGGCAACAATATTCGTAAGTACCACTAATTAGTTAAGTCGTGCAAAAAAAATATTTCAGTACCTGTATTTAAAAGGACAATCAGATCAGATTGATATCTAAACCTTCTTTACGATCTGATTTCTCTTAATGTCAGAATATTTCAATTTCACTAACTTTTATACACCATCATAAACTTGTATTTTAACTTGTATAAATTTTACTTGGATATTACTAGGGTTCGGATGTTATGACATGTCTTATTTTTATCCTGGCCTCCATTCTCGCCGCAAACACAAATTAAACACGATTTGCACATTTGTTATCCTAATCGGACTGCTTTTATTTTGCATATAAAGTCGTATTTTGGTGACTTTCATGGTCTTGTTCATATTTCGGTCATTTTTGTAATTTAACGTCATATTTCAGTCATGAATTCGGTAAAAGGGCACAGTTATACAGTGTATGTACTGTATGATCGAGTTAAATTTAAAATGTATTTAATTAATTTAATGTACATGCCAAATTAAGAGTATCTTAAATTTTAAAATTAATGCACTTGCTCATGTTTTATGTATGCTCCTATGTAGGGTTCAGATGTTTATGACATATCATATTTTTATCCTGACCTCCATTCTCGCCGCAAACAGAAATTAAACAAGAATTGCACTTTTGTTATCCTATTCAGACCGTTTTTATTTTGATATGAAGTCATATTTTGATCATTTTCATGGCCTTCGTCATATTTCGGGCATATTCGCAATGAACGTCAAATTTCAGTTATAAATTCGATAAAAGAGCACAGTTATGCAGTATGTGCACTAAATTATCGACTAAATTTTTTCCGAGAAAGAGTCACGAATATTTTGATTTTACTGTAACTGAAATGTGAAGGGACAATAAATAATAGCACAATTACCTCTTCCTCCTTGTTGTTAACAACTTCCAATAGACATGTTTTTAAAAGATTTTCAGTTCACATTTGCAGTGGTAGCTAGAAACATTAACAGATTAGAAGTTCTTTACAACTAAAACTGTAAATCACCTGTAACATTGTTAAAAAATGATTATCTGATTGAATTAATGTGATGTAATAATTTAGTGTTATCAAGTGCTTTAAATTGGAACATTTATTTTTAGAAAATCCATTCTTTTATGAGGTCATATTTAAGGATTTTTGGGTCGTATTAGTCATTTTTAAAGTCATATTTGCGGTCATATTTTCCACTTTTTAGGTCTTAAACATCCGAACCCTATTAATGTGTGATAGGGTGGTAGTGAATCTCAGTAATGAAGGTTTGAGCTCAGAGAAATACGATCCAATCAGGTCACGTACTCCAGATGTCACTGGAGGAGAGATGGAAGGGGCTTAAGTGTACGGCAGGCAATAATTTACGTGCGTGACCCCAAGAAATAAGACTTAAAGAAAAGAGAGATCTTATTGATACCTACGTGGATTAAACTTAGCCTTCGTTTTTCCTGTCAGAGTTAAGGGTTTTCATTAATTAGCCATAAAAGAGCGGGGATGGTAGATTCTTAGTTAAGCTTGTGGATGTTACAGTTGTCATAATTTACTGTTAGATAATTAAATTTTGGAAGATAATATTAGTAAGAGGTAGTGATGTGAGTCGGAAAATTTTCAACGGAAAAATTGGAAATTTTTCAGAACGTCGGAAAAATATGGAAAAATAGGAAAAATATGATTAAGTGCTTTTTTTAAGTGCGTGTATGTCGGAAAAATATGGAAAAATAGGAAAAATATGATTAAGTGCTTTTTTTAAGTGCGTGTATGTGTCCAGCCAAATTGCTTATTTGAGAAAGTGAAATCCCTTTCTTATTTGAGACAGGGAAATCCAATTGCATATTTGAGAAAGGAATATATATAAAGGAGAAGAAAGTGCCAGAGCACTTACCAATTGGCAGGCTGGTCTTCAATTGGTGCTGGCTCTGGTCTGATACAAACACACATAAATAAAACATTAAAGTTGAAAACAAGCTCAGCTTGTAGACGTGAACTAGTTAATTATATCAAACTTAACTTCATTAGTAATATATTAATGTGTTTTTTCCATTTTAATTTACTGCCAACTGTTAGACCTAAATACTTTATTTCATGTACTCTTTCCAGTTCTAGGCATTTACATGATGTCAACTTATTGGAATTGTGTAAATGATATTTTAACTTACATTCCATCCTCAGTTTTGGCTTTTGGGTAAATATCGTATGTTTTTATTCTGTTATCTTCTAGCCATCCTCTGAATGCCTCAGTTTCGAATTTGCATATCTAAAGTTAGCTTGGTAGTAATTCACCGATAATAATTATTGCATTTAATCAGTGAAAATTTATATTCAGTGAAAATACACTTTTATATCTTTTTCTATTATTGGTGGTGTTTTATTTATTTATTTATTTATTCCAATTTTTCCTTATTTTTTCAATTTTTCCAGAAATTTTCCCGGAAATTTTTCCAAAAAATATTTTTCCGGAAAAATAACAACACTAGTAAGAGGTAAAATTAGCTTGTAGACTCCACAGTACGCCTAATCATGTATTTATAAATTAATCCCGTTAATCCGACTTTTTGTCAATCCGAACAGGTTCCGGTCCCAATTATAAAAATAATAAGGTAAAAAACATTTTTGCACGACTTAACTAATTAGTGGTACTTACGAATATTGTTGCCGTGGATCGTAAGTTGACATTCCCGCACGCAATCTTGTTGCTAAGGAAACAAAACAAATTTCCGTGCTGTAAGAATTTACTTACGCCACACATCATAATACAAGCCTTTATGGACAAGGCCCCCCCCCCCCAGGAAAAATATTCGGTTCCCATAACAACAAACACATGCGAATCACTTTCTGAAATAAACATCTATCTTCAATAATGTATATACATAATATTTTCAGGTAATATCTCAATCAATATAATTAAATTTATATAAATAATCATCGTGCAAAAACATATTTCATTCTTGCTTAAATTATTCGTGAAACATTCTTAAAATTCTACATGTGATTTTCAAATACGGTAATTTATCTTTCACGGCTACAATGCTCGTTAAACTATTTATCAGTTTTTCGAAATCTCTATATATATATAAAAGTCTTTGTCCTGACTGACTGACTGAATGAATGACTGACTGAATGACAGGAATCAACGTACAGCCTAAACTATAACAGGTAGAGACTTGGAATTTTGACAGTACCTTCGCTTCATAATGTAGGTGCTCACTAAGAAAGGATTTTGAAAAATTCTGCCAAAAATTAAATGTTTTTGAAAATACTTAATCCCTTTTTACATAGAATTATCAAAACAAATTCACAGAACGTATTGTTACCAGTGGTATCAGGTGGGCTTGGATTAAATTAAATGGATGTTTGACAAATTAGAGAAGGTATCATTATAATTCATATTATCTATATTAATAAAAGGAATTCTCCTAGATGTCCAGCGAAATCTACTGAACGCAGAGATCTGAAATTTTAAACATAGGTGTGCTGAAGGATCGGAAAATGCACCTCGAAGCCGGAATTTTAATTTTAGTTTTCGTTCGTGAGTTATGAGTGAAAAACTGGCAAAAAACGTGCATTTTTTGCGTTTTCAAAACATAAGTTTTCAGTTATACATTTCAATGTCAAATCAATTACAGTTGGCTTTGGCTATTTTTGTCAAACCTTGAAAGCAAAACTTTCGCGATCGCTTGAATGTTGTAAGCCCTAAATATGGTCAAACGTTGTTTTATTTGGACGAATCTCACTATACAGAGGTTTTCTTGGCCAAGAAACTCGAATCTGAGGTCGCTTTTACCAGTCGATGCTATCTGATCGTGGTATGTAGTCCATGCGATTTAGGTGTTAATAAATGTAATGATTTAACTATTATGCTCTTAATTTTTAATTCTTGAAATAATTATCGCGGGCGAAGCCGCGGGCACATGCTAGTCCTTTATAAAGCTCCCATCTATCTATGAATCCTTTCTCTTTCTTACAAAAATGCTTGTAGTTGAACAGACGGACTTTCCGAAACACACTATAACGTACTTTTTTTTCTTTTTTTCATATGTCATAACTTTCACCGTGGTTATTCATGGCCGGGAATTTTTTAATCTGTCGTACGTACTATTTTTTTCACACCAGGGGTTTCATATTTGTTTGTGTCGCACAGTTGGGGTTAAATTAAAAATCATCAGAACGAAAACAACAGCAGTGTTTGCACGGATTAAACAAAATTGGTAAACCACAGCAAATGTGATTGTAAATATTTCAGTGGGATGTGTTTGTGGTATAATACAGCAAGTTTTAAATCTCATTCCCCAGGTACATTAGTGGATTTTATTTTTCCTATGTGATTCTGACTGGAGCTTGATTCCTAAAGCCCACTTCAATTTACGTAATTAAACATTTATACTGCTGATAATGAAAAGGTTTAAACGCTTTCAAATTACTGGCTGTGAAAATCCGGGGAGATTACTTTTAGTACGTAAAATGAGAATTCTAATTTTAATTGTGGCATCTCATCAAAAGGTCCTCAACGAAAGCCCATAAGGTCGAACTCTGGAAAGCTTAGAATGTCACAGAGTATGTGTTCACTGCACTGTAAAAATATAAAATCTGAAACTTTTATACCCTGGGTATACGAGTAATGAAATGGCTATATCTTTTTTTCTGTAAAAATTACTTAGAAGGTACTTGACTCATCCATTTTCAATTTTCTTAGGCTATCTATGGGCGATGCACGAAAACTTAGCACAGTCAAGTTGTAGACAAAATTAAAAAGATATGATATATGATGAAATGGTGAGGATGATTCATGGTATGTAAATACCCAATTTGGCATTTTCCTTAGCGACCATGAAAAAAACCCATGTCAAATTGGCCGGCCACGGGATTTGAACCTAAAACCTCCCGAATGTATAAAGCGAGGGTGGGGCAAAGGGTGGACCAGAATATTTTGTTTGGGCCAGAGCTTTCCCTGGTCAATATAAGAAAATAATCCTGATTCGTGTTCAGATTAGCTGAATTAGCGTTTTGCATCAATGATAAGCAGGGCCCGGATTCTAATGACATGTCATCTTTTTATTGATGCTGCTTAGACATTTCCAACTTGTAGATAAATCCTAATCATGGCCTCTAGATTATAGAAATGTATTTTTATTAGGTCATTTTTTGTCATTTTATGCAATTTTATATTTTTAGGGCATTTATTTCAATTTTAGGTCATTATTTTGTCATTTTCGTGTCATTTGCATCCTTATTTAGTTATTTTCATGTATTTATATTGAGTGTATTAACTTTTTTCGTCCCTAGCGGTGCTGTCTTAGAAATGTTGTTTGTTTTATGCAAAAAGTGTTGTCATGTCTCAGTCGGAAATGAGAATCAAAGAAACGCCAACATTTTGCATTACATTACTACTGTTATTAGATTGATTTGGCCACCTCCTTGGATTTGAGAGTGCAAACTACTGTTTGCCCTCAATAAACAACAATATAATCCGGCAGAGCGCAAAAGGAAATGCCGAATTTTTACTCGCCAGTACCTCAGTGCCAGTATAAATTTCCGTGAGAAAAGAACATTCATATCATTACAGTTATTTAGAGTTTTTACAATTATGTACAAATTAGTCTAAGGGCCTGTATTACCACGTGCCGACAATTCCTCCCGATACGTGACTTCCAGATAGCTTAACTAGAAGATGTCTTGTAATACCACCACTGAACTGCTATCGGGAAGAATGCAGTAAAATTTTGTAAAATGGTCCTTAGCTGATTGCGCAAAGAGGTGTGTTTGCTGTAGTTCGGTAGGCGTCCGCTAGGTGTGGCAGCTCGGATTTGTATTTCTACAATTAAATTACACAAGAACATATCGTTTTAAGTGCATTAATCGATTTGTGCAGTTCTATCTTATTCATAAGTGAACATAAAGTTACATTTTTATGTAAATTAAATCTTCCGGCATCAGTTCTAAAATGTAGGTGGCCAAGGACGCTTCGCCGTGCTGCCATCTTGCTTCAACCAAGCTTTCCTAACTAGCAGTTGCAAACTTGTCAGCCACTCCATCCTCCTGCTAGCTTATCTGGAAGTTGTCTTGCCAGACAGATTTTGTCAGGAGATCACAATACGCAATTCTTGGCCAACTTCCAGATAGGCTTTCTATCTGGCAGATAAATATATCAGGTGTTCGTCGTACAAGCCCTAAAACTTTGTGTGTACAATAATAATTTTTTATAAATAAAATATCAATTTTAGGTCATTTTTTATAATTATAAAGTCATTTTCTTTAAGATTTAGGGTCAATTTATAGGTAATTTTCAAACAATTTTAGGTCATCAGAATCCGGTCCTGGATTGATAGCAATGGAGCACTTTAAAGTCACGGATCCCTACAGAGTCGAGAGCCATTGGTTTAGCCTGATTACCCTCATTATACCCACCTCCACGGTAAACTTAACTTTCAGTTTCAATTTCCCTGCGGCTCACAGACTTAACACAACATTCTACTGTGTACCTAATCCAGCCAAAAACAAACCACGTTAATTACTGTAAACTTTACAAACATAAACAGTGCGGTTATAATAACACGTGATATGCTAATGCCTCGTTAATTATGACGGGATTGGTTTCATGTGTGTTTACTGCAAAAACAGTTACGCGAGTACCAAATTAATTGATTTAAAACAACCAATAATTTATTTGAAAATAATTGCTACAAATTGTCCTTACTGTAATGCAATGGCCAATGAAGTGTAAAACTTGCTTACAGTAATGATATATATTCCGTGTAATTATCGGATATAGTTGTGGTAATTTTGTTTTCACTGTTGAGTTATTACAGGGGTAGCTCGAATACATATAGGGTAAGGTGGTACATTTTCGAACACTTAACAAATATTCTTATTTTATGAACACAATAAACATAAGACAAGTTCAACTGTATTGTATTCAGAAAGTTGGCAATGTCGTTGACCCTTCACAAGAATATCAAAATCATACAGCTTTAATATTGGTCATGGCAATCGATCTTTCATTTCCAGAATATCGTTCGAAAATGTACCGCAGTAGGTACAATTCTAAACACCAGAGGGTACTATTTCGAACAGTGGCATTTTCAACGAACAAAGTGCTTTCTTCCAAATATTTTCTATTATTATTATTTATCAGTAATATGAGCCTAATAATGATGTGTCACGTTTTGAATAGGCAGATGACCGGATTGGGGCATGTGGTCAGCATGCCGACTCCTAGAAAGTTATTGATGGCTTACTGAACCGGAGCCGCTACTTCTTTATGAATGAGCTCTTTTGTTGGTGTCAAGAGGCTGAATGCACCCCGTTCCAGATCACCCTACCTCAGAAAAATCCGAGGAGGTACCAGTGATCGAACCCAGACTTGCGGGTCCGTAGTCAGGAACCACTAGACCATACAGACAGTCTGTTATAACATCAAGAGCAATAATAAAAATACTTAACAGCTGCATGCTATTGTTTATTGCATAAAATGCTGAGATGTAATAACATTGCAGAGGAAGTCTTAGTTTATAACTCTTCGTTGAAATAATACCACTGTTAAAAGATGTATGAGCTCGAAGAGTATTGGACCGTGTCTCACATCCATGTACAACCGGTAGGATATTGTATATATATATATATATTTAGATTTCTGGACAGAATGAGAAAATAAAATGTTTCTAAATTGCATAAAAACAAGCATTTTCTGATTTTCTGATTTCCGCCTTAATATTAATATTTGTGTCTGTAATGATTGCTCCCAGTGTATTTCTCCACTCGTTTGAATGCTTTGTTTGCTTTATTATTATTATTATTATTATCATGATCATCATTATTATTATTTTATATTATTATATATTATTATTCCTTATTATTTATTTTCATTATGTTATTATTGTAATTATCATTATTATTATTAATATTATTATTATTATTATTAGTTTATAAAGAATAAACGAGTTGGCTAAAACCGTAAAATATAATTATAATTTACTTATGTTTACAGTCGTAAGTTATGTTAAAAATAATGCAGTGAGAAAGTACATCAATGGAAATATCTTGCATAAAAATTCCTGGAAACGCAAAAGCTAGGCCTTAGAACTCCTACTTACATCCCAGCTAAGGAAGTTCGCAAGTCCTGTATTTTAATACGCGCCGCCTGCTTTAAGGAAATTCGATTTCGTTCGGAGCGTGGACTAGACTGTGACGTCAGTGAAATGAGTAATTAGGTTTTGAGGTTTAGCTTATTTTCTCTTTCAGCAAGATGAGAGTTTCTTTATGACATTTACTTACCTCAATGCAGGGCTTGGATCAAATCAGCTACACATAAATGAACACCCTTACTTAATATGTTGTTTTCATCGCGGAATGGGCCTACGCAGGACGTTAAGACCGTATTTATAGACATCCCTTGCACTTTAATTTACCTTGTATTAAGAGCCAGAATGGTACTTTATGAGATTGTGTGGAGCACGTGAAATGACTGTCCGTGTGTCTGTACGCGCGATAACTCAAATACACTTTATCGGAATTTCATGAAACTTGGTACAGACATTTATAACGTCCATGGGAAGAAGCCTATTCATATTGGACTATATCGGTTGACCGGTACTGGAGTAAAGCCCAATTTAATGCCTATTTTATGGTAGTGTATTAGAAAGACTTCAGCAATGCAAATCAGTTCTCATGACAACATACTGTTTTGCAGCGTTCATATACGGCTTTCGAAGTTGCAATACAGATAGTTTTGACAAATAACACTACCAACATATTCTTTCACATATACTTATCAAACTAGACTTTCGATCTTCCGTAAACCCTGCTTTAAATAATCGATCTGGAGCTTAACTCTGAAATCGATTTAAAAATTACTTATTTTCTGCTCATCATAATTGCAATTATCACTGATTAAACTAAAGCATTCTGGCCCTTTGTTACATCAGTTTGCCTGATTTTATTTTAAGCTGGCATGGATCTATCTTTCTTATATATCCAGTTCCCTAAATTATTCACAATTTGAGATAAACCTTAAAGTAAGCTTTAGCTAAATGCAAGGTATGTGAAGACTTACAGTAGAACCCCGCCTATCGGAGTTTCGATCAACTCAAATCCAGTTTAACAGTAACGGATTTTTCCACTTGTAAAAATTTCTAATTTTATTGTATTTTAGGCTAAACGAATATCTATTCAAAAAACGCCAATATTTTTAGGTAAAAACATTAGCCTTTTTTCTGGTATATTCTAGGTCTAAGTTATGTTACTTCCTATCCTAGTGTAAGACATTTTGCTATAATAGTTTAACAGACTCGGTTAACAACTGTATATATATATAACTAGTTTATTCTTATTAGTTGTTACTTATAGAACTATTTTAGTGTATTTGTTTGTTCCTCTTTTCTCTGTCTCTGGTTGAGTGTAAGAAAAATCCTTAAGTTCTTAACTCTGCCAATTAAATAAAGTTTTGTTATTATTATTATTATTATTATTATTATTATTATTATCATCATCATAAATAACTGTATACGCTAGTAGACTGGGTGTTGATACCCTTAGGCTATACGTCTACATGTAATGGAGGTACAAGTTTATTTCACCAAGTTGACTAGAGTTTCCTATATTCCTGTTGATGGAGTCTGAACGCCTCAGGTAACAGTTTGAGACGGAATATATCAACACGAGTCCCCCCCCCCCATAATAACACCGCTATTATGTAATTGTGTCACGGTTCCTCTCCCCCTTGAGTGGAGCTTTGTCATAATATTCTGTTCCTCAGATCTTGCCAACTTCGTATCACTGTTATGTAATGAGCAGGAAGATAGGATGAGTTCAAGTTTCACATCTGTGTTCCTTCTTCCGATATTTTTCCTCTTGTTATCTCAGATTACAAAGTTGAGAATCAAAGAGGAAAATTGCGAATGTGTGACAATCGACGTACTACTATCCATTTACTTTCAGAGGTTCATTGCATGTAATGCACTGCATTTGTATCATTCCAATGGTACCTTATGAGTAGGGACCGGATTCTTAGGTTTTTACCTATTTTTTTTCCTTACTTCCAAAACAAAAAGCGCTCATACACTTTTTCGAATCATGTCCATAGGATTCACCCACATTAATTCTGTGGCACCTAAAAATACCTAAATGGGGTATAAAAACCTAAATATACCTAAACGGGATATAAAACCTAAAATATATAATTTACGCTCCTTTTTTGTTTGTCAGTTGAGAAATCGATATTTTGTGGGTTGAGAATAATTTTTGTCGGGTAGAAATTAATACCACCAGCGTTTCATTCAACCCATTGTCGTCTAGTTTGGACAGTATCAAGAGAGGAAAAGAGTACCGGCGTATTCCTTTTAAAATATTCGTAAGAACAACCATTGTTGCCGTGTATAAACAAGGATATGGATTTTTAAAGCGCTTGTTTTTTGTTTGCCTTTAGTACTTCCCTGTTTTCATACTGAGTGGTCACACTGTAAGTTTTAAGAAGACGTGTTAATTATGCCGAAACAAATGAAATCGAATTTATTACGGCAGTGGATTGGCGACGATCTGTGAATTTCACTACAGATGGCAAAGTAATATTTTGTCAAGCCTGCCAAAAACACGTATTATTTACCTTTCTAGAAAAGGGGGAAGTTTTCGTCCCTAGTTGATCTGTTGTGCGGTTAGCATGAGTAACAACCGAAAAAAGGAAAATAATCAGTTTCAAGTTATCCACATCCCACCATAAAGTGTTTTACTCACTGAATTAGAAGCATCGGATTCGAATCCTGAGAAGGGTAGTGCCTAGAGATAACAGGAAGAACTTCACAGTTGAGAATCTTGAAAGATATTTAGTGATATACTGTAACCAGGAAATGTGAGGCAATCTTATTTTCACTGCTTCTTTTGATTGTTTATGCTTTCTTTCTTCAATTATATAATATTGTCTTAAAGCAAGTTTACACAAATTTAAGTCAATTTTGTTAAGTTAAACTTTACAAGTATTATGTACTCAATCCTATGTAGCACATTCAAATTCTTTAAACCAATTATTCTACCCGAAAACGATATTTTGGCAAAAAACCTAAAAAAAAACTATTTCACCTAATGGAAAACCTAAAACAGTGTTTTTAAAAACCTAAAAATCCGGCCCCTACTTATGAGATTGTGTGGGGGCGGGAAAACATGTCCGTCTGTCTGTCCGTCTGTCTGTCTGTCTGTCCGTCCGTCCGTTCGTGTGCCTGTACGCACGATAACTCAAATACGCTTTATCGGATTCTCATGAAACTTGGTATACGTATATATAACATCCATGGGAAGAAGCCTGTTGATATTGGACCAAATCGGTTGACCGGTACAGGATTAATGCCCAATTTAGTGCCTATTTTGTGGTGGTATATTAGAAAGAATTTAACAAATGCAAATCAGTTCTCATGGCAACATATTGTTTTACAGTGTTCATATACTGATTTGGAAGTTGCAATACAACTAGCTATGACAAATGGCATTACCCACATATTCCTTCACATATGCTTATCAAACTACACCTTTGTTCTTCCGTAAGCCCTGCTTAATGAATCGATCTGGAGCTTAACTCTGAAATCGATTACAAAAATAACTTATTTTCTGCATATCATAATTGCAATTATCACTTATTAAACAAAAGCATTCTGGCACTTTGTTACTTCATTTTTTCTGCTATCCATTTACTTTCAGAAGTTCAGTGCATGTAAAACATTGCATTTGTATTATTCCGCCCGTAACGTTATTTGATTGATAATGTCAGTATTCTTCCTTACATTTCCCACGTGTGTTAATGACAGCTGATGCCAAATACAGTCAATTACTTCATAATTTCGTTTTTCAAGCTTAAAATTATTACTAGACGATTAAAATAATGTTGTAATATATAGAATGCACATTATTGCGATTACTTTAATCGGAGTCCTATGAAGTCGCAACGCCCCTTCTAAATACTTTAGGTAGATGTACCGCTGAATTATGTCATTTTTACAATTTTCTCAAATTCATTAAAAAATATTACGTATTATTTTCCTTGTCCACGTTTTAAAAATTCACCACTCTTGTATTTTATTACAATCGGACGTTAAGGTTACGGGTTTGATCCTAGCCCATGTCAGTAGTATCTACTGGCATGTAAAAGAACTCCTGCGGGACAACCAATTTGATCCAATATCAACAGGCTTCGTTCCATGGACATTATAAATGCGTATACCAAGTTTCATGAAAATCCGATAAAGCGTCTTCGAGTTATCGCACGGACGGACAGACAGACAGACAGACAGACAGACATTTCTTGTCCACCATACCATCTCATAAAGTACCACTCTGGCACTTAATAATTAGCCAGCGGTGGAAATCTGTCCGCAAACCTACGCGACTGCACTTGTCTAGTCAAAACAAACTTTAATGAATAGCAAATACAGTCAAAGCCCTCTATTCAATATGAAATAAAAACATTGATATTTATGCTCACACTTTATCTTGAGCCAAAAAAATGCGGGGGTGAGGGGAGCTGATATTGCATGCAGTATAAGAGATTGACTATTGCAGAAGGCGGTGAGTTGAAATTGACGTTGTTTCTGAAGGGTTGCCAATTACCAGAAAATATAACGTGTGTAGTTTTATGCTGGGTCACAATAGAACTAACTGTAATCTGTAGCACTTCCAACTCTCGCTACCAAACTAAAGATTTTATATTGATTCAGATATTATAGTAGAATATATCGCTGGAGAAATGAATAAGGTAATATATTTAGGCCTATTTAGACAGTTTCTCTCCCGGTCTTCAGAATATAGAAAATCGTTTAAAAGTCGTAGCATTGTACATGTAGGCCTACTTGAATACGCACTTTCACATGCCTGAATTGATGTAATTTAACTAAATACCTTTCGCGAAAGTTTGTAGGAAATTAATACAACACAATTCATACAACGAGCTAATAAAACTTGACTTGTTCTTTTCTTCAACGACAGATTCAGCTTGAAACACATTAAATTGCTTTTCCTTCCATTTCATTTATTTGGTTCATTATTTCGCTGATTTCAGATACTTCTTGGTTTAAAGAATCTTTATTTTTAACTTCGTTGTCACTTATATCGACCATTTCCACAACACCAGTACTGTTCTAATACCCCCTGGATTTATTCTGTCATTTTCAAAATAATATGATGTAAACAAATAAAAAAAATTGACGGTAGCTCAAGAATGCCTCAACGGGAAGTTTTTGGGTATGGCAATACTGGGGACGGGTCGCGATCTTCATTTTTTCGAGCGAGGCCTTCTTTATATGGACGGTTTTCAGCATTATGGAGTGTGAAGCTCAAGATAAAGTGTGCGAATAATAACATAATATAATACTACTGTCATAGCACTTTTGTTACTGACGTCAGAAGCTAATTTTAGTTTTATAAGTTCTTGATATTACATATCATTTTTATTTTGACTAAATATACGAAACCTATGCATAGTATAATGTAATAAGTTTTATGTAACTTAAAGGTGAACTATAGTATTTTGAATTAAGTTAATTAAAACATGTTTTATGTACGAGGATTTAAAGTTGAATATGAAAGCAATATTAGCACAAGAAGTTTTAAAATTATATTAGTCTATAACAGAAGTATTCTCCTGTGATAATCTGTCTGATTATTGCCATTCTGAAAGTCTACTCACTTATTTAAATCATATTTTTGCTCTTGGAGTTAGTTGGGTGGGTCTATAAAGAAATTACTCCTGTCAAGAACTTCTGAAGAGCACTTCAGTAGAAAGCAAATCTTGACCTTTGATATTCCACAGTCTTGAACTTCTGAGGAAAGAAATAACTGGAGTGGTTTTCACATGTTTATTTGGTCTGCAGTTCTCCCCCATTTCTACCTCAGAAGTTCTCTTTAACGTTGCAATCTGAAGCGAACTTCAGAGGAGTTACATATTTCAAGAATATGGAGTAGAAACCGCAGTGCTATCTTCACGAGGCATTTACCTCTCAAATACTTTACATGCCTGAGTTATGATACTGCAAAAAAAAGTATTCGCAAAAAATTGTTTATCTTTCTATGAGGGACGAAATGCAAAAACTTTAAAACTTCACTTCAACAGTATATAACAGGGGTCGGCAGTGCGACAGATTTTGGGCGTCCACGTTAAGTGTATGTATATGAGGAGTGTCGGTTCAAAACGCGTTAAGTCCACCTCCGATCGTATTGTAGTTTTTTTTGCGGATTCGCATTCTCTGAGGTGTTATGCATGATTCTACATAACGATTTTGTTTCAAATAATGTTAAAATTGAGCCTGAAATATGGAGTTCGATGCAAAATGCGTTCAGTCCAGTGCAAATTACGTTGAGTCCACATTTTAGACGCGATCACGTGCGAAACAGATGGTGCGTTGAACTTTACGACGTCTACTTTTTGCAGGTGTTCTTCTAATGAAAGCGGTATTCACCAGACGCCGAAACAGATGTCATTAGCGGTCAGTAATAAAAGAAGAGAAGCATGGATTTTCCATTATTTAAAATGCTTAAAAAACATAAATCGTTTAAATTTTGACAATTTGGTGCTTCGGCAATAGTTCACTTTGTATTAGCGCGAAAAGATGTGATTGTAATTCTTAAATAAAATACTAACTTTCATCTAACGCGTTAAGTCCATTACTTTCGAAACTTGAACTATCAATAAAAAGATGTAAATGAAAAGATTGATTTGACACACCCAATATATTTTGCTATATATATTAAATACTGATTCTGATCAGAAAAAAATATTGCAAATTCGTTTGATAGTTTGGCCACAAACAGTTTTTCATCATTCCTGAAAAATCATTATTTGTGGACTAAACGTTTACTACAGTAGGCCGTAGCTTAATATTACGAGGCGCGTCCTTAAAGTAAGTTTTCCTAGGGTCGTTTACACAAAGAAAACAAAATTTCATGGAAATATTTATTGAATCAGTTATAGCAAGTGTTCAGCTATTTTTCAACATATTCGCCACAGGAATTGAGACATTTGTCATACCGTGGGACCAACTTTTGAACACTTGTGTCGTAGAAGTCTGCCGGCTGGGATTTGAACCACTGTATGACAACCGTCTCCGCTTCTGTCATTCTTTATCATTTATTGAGGTGTAGGAAAAGATGGCAATCACTGGGAGCAAGGTCCGGGCTGTAGGTTGGATGTTGAAACATCTCCTAGGCGAAATTTTGCAAGAGACTTGCAGGGATGTGTTGAAGTGTCCACCCTACAGCTCGGACCGCGCACCCAGAGATTTTAATCTTTAACTACCCCTCAAGAAATGACAAATAATGGTAGAGATTGACAGAGAAACGGAGAAGGTTATCACACGATGGTTCAAATCTCAGGCGGCAGACTTCTACGACACAAGTGTTCAAAAGTTGGTCCCACGGTGTGACAATTGTCTCAATTCCTGTGTCGCGAATATGTTTAAAAATAGCTGAACACTTGCTATAGCTGTTGCAATAAATATGTCCATGAAATTTTGTTTTGTTTGTGTAAACGGCCCTATGGAAACTTACTTTGTGGGCGCGCCTCGTAGTTTAACGTTAAAAAATATATAATCATCAGGGCCCGGATTCTAGTGACATGTCATCTTTTTATTGATGCTGCATAGACATTGCCAACTTGTAGATAAATCCTAATCATGGCCTCTAGATTGTAGAAATGCATTTTTATTAGGTCATTTTTTGTCATTTTATACCATTTTAAATTTTTAGGGCATATATTTCAGTTTTAGGTCATTATTTTGTCATTTTGTCATTTTCTTCCATATTTAGTCATTTTCATGTATTTACATTGAGTGTATTGATTTTTTTTGTCGCTAGCGGTGCTGTCTTTGAAGTGTTGTTTGTTTAATGCAAGAAGGAAAAAATCCGTTTTAAAGTGTTGTCATGTCTCAGTCGGAAACGAGAATCAAAGAAACGCCAAAATTTTGTATTATATTAACTTACTATTGTTATTAGATTGACTTGGCACCAGAGTCTGCCACCTGCTTGGATTTGAGAGTGCAAACTACTGTTTACCCTCAATAAACAACAATATAATCCGGCAGACCACAAAAGGAAATGCCGAATTTTGACTCGCCAGTACATCAGTGCCAGTATAAATTTCCGTGAGAAAAGAATATTTACAACATTACAGTTTTTACAATTATGTACAAATTAGTCTATAACTTCGTGTGTATAATTATAATTTTTTATGAAGAAAATGATAGTTTTTAGGTCATTTTTTATGATTATTAAGTCATTTTCTTTAAAATTTAGGGTCATTTTATAGGTCATTTTTCAAACAATTTTAGGTCATCAGAATCCGGGCCCTGATAATCATAATAATGAGCAGGGCCCGGATTCTAATGACCTAAAATTGTTTGAAAAATGACCCATAAAATGACCCTAAATTTTAAAGAAAATTACTTAATAATTGTAAAGAATTACCTAAAACTGATATTTCATTTATAAAAAATAATTATTGTACACACAAAGTTATAGACTAATTTGTAAATAATTTTAAAAACTGTAAATACAGAAAGGATATTATAGTTATAAAACTTTGTTCTTTGGTCTTGATTGGAGCATTTGAGAAGAAAAGTAAGAAAATAGTTTTTGAAATATATCCTACAAAAAATAATGCCTTAAACTAACCTAGTAATTTATTTAAATATCACCCTATGGGGGGAAAAGACGACAAAAAAAGTTAATATACTCAATGTAAATGCATGAAAATGACTAAATAAGGAGGAAAATGACAAAATAATGGCGTAAAATTGTAATAAATGTCCTAAAAATATAAAATTGCATGAAATGACAAAAAATGACCTAACAAAAATGCATTTCTGTAATCTAGACCGTATTCAGCCTTAGGAATATAGTACTTCGGGGAGGAAACCCCATAGCCAAGACTCATTTCGTGTTTGTTGGGAGAGAAACTCAACAATTTTGTTCAGAGGCTTGAATCTATGTGTGGGGTTCTCTAATGGGTCTGAGGTCAGAAACTGCAGATTTTTCGCTACCATGTCTTTTTCTGGGTTTCAGCCCATTACGGGTTTATATTCCATCCCATCCAGCTTAACAACCAAATCCTGTACATCAAACGAAAAGTACTTTCTATTCGTCTTCATGTTGTAAGGAGTTATCAGTGACGTTCCAGAATTCGAATGACTAGCCGCTGTACTGAAGCGCCTGCTATCGGTGTTTAGACTACCCGCAGTACACACATGTAAAAGAAGTGGTCGCCCATGTACTTGGTAAAGGCGTGAAAGGGGAATAAGCTGTTCACAACACTCGAGCTAATTTACGAGTTTTTGTTTTTATTTATTTTACAAAACTGGGTTGATATTTTAGTACGAATCTTCTAGTAATAAAATTAGCAGATTTACCCAAATTTTACTGTTTTATGTTTTACAAGTAAAATTTATATTTATTTTTATAACTAGATACATGATCGGAAAACCTTGTCTTCTTTGAGTCTTATATTCTGGAAGGAAGATAACCAGGGCCCGGATTCTGATGACCTAAAATTGGTTGAAAAATGACCTATAAAATGACCCTAAATTTTAAAGAAAATACTTAATAATTACAAAGAATGACCTAAAAAATTATATTTTATTTATATAAATTATTATTGTGCACACAAAGAAATAGACTAATGTGTACGTAATTGTAAATGTAGAAAGGATGTTGTAGGTTTAAAAACTTTGTTCTTGATTGGAACATTTGAGAAGAAAAGTAAGAAAATTGTTTTTAAAGTAGATTCTACAAAAATGTTGCATTATAGTAACCTAGTCATTTATTTAAAATAAATGCATGAAAATGACAAAATAAGGAAGCAAATGACACGAAAATGACAAAATAATGACGTAAAATTGAAATAAATGCCCTAAGAATATAAAATTGCATAAAATGACAAAGATGACCTCAGGATGGCTTCACAGGTTATCAGCCGTTATTCGTTATTCGTTAATGTTGGCACGGCTGATAACCCGTGAAGCCATCCTGAGTAATCAGCGCCGTGAAAGCTTTAAATCTTAAAAAAAGAACGTAATAAAAATGCATTTCTGTAAACTAGAGGCCATGATCAGGATTTATCTACAAGTTGGTAAGATAAATATTAACTAAAATTTTCATCCTTACTCCCGATTTTCTTATGATATGTAGACCTACGTTGCAGTTATCAGAATGAGTTTAAGAACCGTATTTCAGTTATAAGAAACCTCCACAAAATTCTTATCTGGTAACATAGAACACTTACCTTCTTGATTACATTTGTACGTTGAACTTACCAAAGCATGCATTCATCAAATGTAATTTCGCTTAGCTTGGAAGTTTAGCTTAGTGTGTTGTATTAAAATTCGTTATATAGAATTTTATATCAAATTAAAGTAATAATGGATAGGCTACGTTAAAACCATTCTTTTGAAGTTTTGGCTGATTTGCTGTAAGCTGCAGTCTGCTTTTGTTTTACGTCTGGTATTTTGTAGAAATACCACTCCTGGATGTCATGCGAAATGCCAGTAACTATGCAAAATATTTACGTAATTCAATTAGAATGAAGTGCATCCATCCTAGTTAGAATGTGGGCTAACGCTTGTAAATACCTCACTTGAAATATGTGACAAAGAGAAAATTGGAGAACATGTATACGATTCTCACGTCTGGGTGAAATTCTTGCAATTTTATCAGCGTATTTAAATTTCAGAAGAGTTTTGTACCAGAAAAGATTAGAGAGCATTAAATCGTTTTTAATTTAGTATCAGTTAAAGTAATAAATTTCCCTCGTATATTAGTAAATATACAACAAGCCTGACTATAGTTAGTAGGGCAAGATATTTGATGATTTTGCATCTTTTTATATGAAGGTTAAAAGATAGCTCGAATATATACAAATGTGTACCATGAAATAATTGATTGAATAAGGGCAATTTGTTTTTGCATTTTTGCTTTATTTTGCATTTCTCGTCATTTTAAAGAGATAGATCACTTTTTAGCAATTTTTTGGTCATTTTCGACATTTTTAGGTCATGTTTCAGTGGAGGTAGAGAAGAACTTTTCCATGTACAAAATAGACAACAGACAATCGTTTTTATTTGAGAATCTCCGTCAAGTGTTCATAGTTCATTTCAATTCAGGTTTATTGTAAACACCATAGCAGTTTTTCTTGTAGCAATAATTTTTTTTCTTGTTTTTAAATGTCACATGTTTGCTAGGGGCAATTTGATGGGCACGTCAGTTCAAGAAGAATTTATTTTCGCTAAGGGTGTCAAAGTAGTATAAATTTACTTACTTCTTTAGCAACAAAATAAGCGTGTTTTATATTGTAAATTCATATATAACACACTGTCATTCATTAAATTGCTTTTAAAAAACTAATTATATTTAATAATTGTATATTTTTTATTGGTCATTTTATTTCATTTTGTGTCATTTTTTCTCTATTTTTATTTCATAAATTCATTTTTTTATTTTTTCACTATTTTATGGTCATTAAACGCCTTTGCCCTAGTAATTAGTCTAAATGTTTATTAAATGAGCGACAACGAAAATTCCAACAATGTCTGCCCCAGTTCATCAAGAATTCTTCCAGCTTCTCTTGGGTATTTCATTTTATACGAGGATTATTCGTATATGTACTGTCATCCAGTTGAAAACGGAAGCTTGCTAATATTTTCCCTTTGACTTATGGGATGTGCCAATATAAAAAGGTCAAGGACAGGCCGTGTTTTATGGGTTTTCAGTTGGCAGAGAATCGGAATGTTCGAAGAGGTTCGTGGGGAGAAGGGAATTTGGAAAGTTGCCAAGTGAACTGATGTATAACTCAGATTATTTTTGCTATGCAAAAAAGTGTTATTTTATTCACAAAATTCCTTGCACATGTTTCGAAATTCCATACCAGAAACTATTACATCAGTGTATTCAAATAATTATGTATGCTATTGATAATATAGCTACTATTTATTGTAATATATTACCAGGCAGCCTGATTTAGTCGTACACTGGAAGGTGTTTTCGTAAGCTAAGTGTAGAAGTCCTCTATCTCGGTAGTGTAGTACTGCCGTGCCCGCTTCTTTATCAGAAGATCGCTTGTTTAAATCGAAGTCGATGAATTTTTCAGAACGTAAAATTCCTGTACACGTATTCCTCTTAGAGAACTGTATAAATCATGTCTCGAGTCGTAGATTTACGGATCGTTAAAGAATTCCTAGCCTACATTAGAGCTTCTCTCATCTGTCCTCTATAGGGAAATACGCGTAACTAAATTAGTAAATGAAACTTTCAACGAGGAAGTCTTATGCTTCGTACGCAGAGTGGAAATGATTCGAGGAATCTTTGTAAGAGAGAACATCTTCGTTATTTGTGCCTATTAAGGGGACCTAATGGCACAAACTTTTTTTTACGCATATTAGTTATAACAATTCTTGACTAATCAAGAATGCTATTTATTATTATAGGAGAAAAATTCCTCCGGCACTGGGACTTGAACCCAGGACCTTTGGCTATTCGCGCCAATGCTCTACCAACTGAGCTAAGCCGGAGTTCAATTCACAGCGCCAGATGGAACCTCTCTCCTATGACTGGCGCTGTGAATTGAGCTCCGGCTTAGCTCAGTTGGTAGAGCATTGGCGCGAATAGTCAAAGGTCCTGGGTTCAAGTCCCAGTGCCGGAGGAATTTTTCTCCTATAATATTCTCATGTAGTGTCCAACAGAGACAATAATCTGTGGCTCATGAATGCTTGTATATCTATCAAGAATGCTATTACCTAAGGAAATCGTTTTTAGGCCTATAGAAAGAGCAGGTCAATTTTAAAGGCGTAAATTATCTCAACTTCGAAGCTGAATTTCTCAGAACTTAGTTTCCCGCATATTTCACTATTCAAATTACTCCTTGCGTAGCAATTTTTAATCAACTACTTGGAAATTTCCGGGGTACGCCGTGGTGTAGTGGCAGGGCCCTGCGCTACAAAGTGAAAGGTCGCGGGTTCGATCCCTGATGAGGTCACTGGGATTTTTCAATTGGCCTAATCCTTGTAGTGGCACTGTGGCCCTGGGCACCTTGGCGCCTCAACCTCCTGGACCCCTAAGGTCCTCCGCGGTCTGTATAGGGATCACTTCACTCTTTTTTTTACTTTGAATTTTTCAACAAAGTCCCTAGACGTATCGGCAAATAAAACTTACCGTATTTTACAGACCATAAGACGCACCTTGATTTTAGCATGGAAATTTAAAGGAAAAGAAATTTAATGTGATTCTACAAAAAATTTTGAAGGGAATAATATACTTCATTGCATAAACAAATTATAACTTTGTACAATGGAATCAGTGTAACTAACTTCTAACTTAAAACCTGCATTGTAAGAAAATCTCTTCTGCACGGGTGGCATCGCGTAAATATTAACCACTGAACTGATTTCTCATAAAGACTGAAAATACTTTACACCCTCTAACCCAAAATTCATCATCCGGTAGGTGTGATAGGACAAGGAGGAGACAACTCTTTTCGTATTGAAGAAATCAAAATTCCTTTATTTTCGCACTGTATACCTCGCTTCCAGCTACCCTCATTTTAAGATTGTGACAAGTGCACTGATGTACAGTCTGTGCCAAAATTTGCAACTAACCTATCCTTACAACACCTTCGTTATGTTTATGGTATTGCCGCCAATATTTACCAGGATTTTAATTTTTTTAAATGTATTTCGGACCATTAGACGCACCCAACTTTCAAGGTAAAAAAAGTGCGTCTTATGGTTCGTAAGATACGGTACTACATGAATTTTAAATTAAACATTTGTGCCATTTAACAAATTGTTAATGATTTAGACTTAAAAAATAAGTAAAATAAACTTTAACTATTATTTCTAAAAGAAACAGTCAATTCTGTTATACGAGTAACAAAACTCGCTTACGTTCGTTTTGTTAATTTCATGCTCGCCTGTTCATTTGTACTGTATTTAACGGTCTTAGATCCTAAATAGTCCACTGCTTTGGCGTAGGGGATGCGTTCGCTCCTCTCACGCACCGGACCCGGGTTCGATTCCTGGTCGGGATAGTAAGTTACCTAGGTGGGGTTTTTTCTTCACCTGTGAGATAAATGTCGGGTAACTTTAGGCCCTTGTGGTCCCCAGATATTTATTTATTTATTTATTTATTGTACTAAGAATATTACAGGCTAATGCCAAATTACAATATTCTCGCTTACATAATACACCAGATTCAAAAATTCAAGTGACATTCAAAATAATTAAGCTAATGCTACAACAATAAGAAAAAAACACACAGAAAAGAAAAACACAAACACAAAACAATATGACAATTACACAAGGGAACATAATATGAAAAAAACAAATAATAATATAATAGTTTTGGAGGAAAATATACATGTCAGAAAGATTCAAGTAAAGAAAATGACATGGAGCAAAATTTATTAATTATTATTTTAAAATTTTCAAATTTTTTTCACATATATTTTTAAACCGCTTATTGTTAGTATTAAAAATATCTATATTGTCCATTTTGTGCAACTGATTGTATAGTCGGAGTACATTATAAAGAGGAGAATTATTATGAGAGTCAGTGTTTACTTTTGGGATGAAAAAAAGATTATGCAATTTATGAGATCTATATCATCTTACCGTCATTATCATCTTCAGCCCATCCTCGCCTTGTTTGAAGGGAGTGTGTGTGTGTGTGTGTGTGTGTGTGTGTGTGTGTGTGTGTGTGTGTGTGTGTGTGTGTGTGTGTGTGTGAATGGTGTGTCTCGCCCTATGTGTTCGTGTTGTCTCGGAGGTGGCTCCGGTATTGAGCTGATCACTCATCCGGGGTTGCCCTCCATGTCCTTGTCTGGTCAAAAAAGTATTTATGTTATCCAAAGATAATCCCTCTCCCGACAGATCCGCGGCCCTGTAAGGCATGGGCTGCTTGGGTCGCTTAAATCCTAAAAGGGAGAGGTAAAACTAAGATAAAGAAAGAAAGAAAGGTCGTAAATAACTAATTTAAAAACCCTTGGATCAATAGATTACACTGTTTTTCTTACTTTCATCAATTGCAGGCTAGTTAGACAACATGATGATAGTAAGTAGAAATCCTTAAGTCATAAATTATACTTAACTCGGAGTAATCTGAACATTAAACACGATTAAAGCAATTACATTCCTCGAGCGAAGTCTGAGTTTAACCTTAGGATAACAATCGCAATAGCACAGTTAATATAATTACAGTTGTAGATGAAGTAGAGCTTTTGCATTTCTATTTCTGGAAAATTCCAATTTCGCGCTTGTAAATGAGAAAATTGCCAAGAATGCGACTGTGGAATAAAAATGCGGACGGCAACGTAACTCATTACAGAAACTGTTCCGTTAATTACATTTACCCCCTAAAAGTAATTAAAATAATGAAATGCAATTTGTTTAAACCACGCCCCGAGGCTATATGCGGCGTTGCATAACTTCCAGAGGAATTCAGTATGCGGAGTCTTGAACCAGAATTCTGTTGCGTTGCTTAGGAGATATGGAGCTTTTAATATGTATAATGCATTATCATTATGGAAACAGAATATCTTATATATTAAACTTGTGTCTACAGTTACAGTATATGGTTTGGAATTTCTCTTGAATTTTTATCATACTAATAGCAATTTAATGCTAATGTGGACTATATTTCCAAGTGGAAAAGTGTGTATATTTGCTTATGAGAGCTAATTTTGAACTTTTTTTTTATTTGACCATAGTTGACCCAGAGTCCCACACTACTGGGGGGAATACAGATAATACATAGACTAATATTTACATACAGTTTGCTTTCTTGGTTTCAAGACTTCGTTATAAATGTAGATGATAATGACGTGAGTGATGAATTAGCGGAGGGTGAATAAGCTAATTTTGGACTGTGTTCAGGCGATTTGGAACATTCTTTATGTTATTTTGAACCGTAAAAATTTACAGAACTCTCTCCCTCTATGTAAAGTTGGTCCGACGCCATGGGTGTATAGGTAGCATACTTGCCTTCCCCCCTGGCCGTCCGGTTTCGATTCTCGGCCGGGTAGTGGTTTTTCAGTAATGAGAAATACCGGATTCAGGACTGGACATCACCAGGAAAATTATAGGCTGTATTAAAAAGCCTTAAATTAATGTGGTGACTGCTAGAATAGGGTATAGGGTATTCACAATAGATTTATTAAGGTCGCAGTGTTGAGAAGCCGAAAAGGGCTTACATTATCCCTCATTAATCTAATCTATGTAAAGTTTCATTTTTATGGACTGAGCCTGTTAAGGGTGAGTGGTGTTAGCACGTTATAGCGATTAACGAGGATATCACCAGATGTCACTGTCGTTCTCTGCCGTTTAACTCAAATTCCTAATTATCAATTTCCTTCATTTGAACCACTACAAATACTCTTTTTTTTTTTTTTTTTGCTGCTACAGTTATCCTGTACATATTAATCATTTACAATCCAAAATAACCACATCGGCAAAAAGTGAAGTAGATACCGGCAGTAAAATGTTAGCATGACCTTCGCAACAAGATGGTTGGCGTAGTTCTTGTCTTCTACGAGATGTGGCTGCTTACGTCATCGGTCAAATCGAGGCTTCATTTTGCTTGTTTTCTTGAAACCAACGGATTTTGACAACACGAAATGAATTCATTTTAGTGTGATATTAAAATCAACCCGAATCGATACTCTCTCAAGGTCACAAGATCGTTCCGTGTTCGATAATAATCGATATCACACCTGTGTTATAATGAAAATCTATATCGAAATGGTTATCATTATGATATCATTACTCACAGGACAATAAGCTTATTATAGTATGATCAAACAAAAAAGGCTAAATCCAGAAACAGGGCGCCCCTTAACCTCCGCCCACTCGATATTCGCATTGCATGGACTGTGTGATGTATTTTGTTTCTTAGCGAAGCAGGGTGACCAACTGTCCTTCTATATTGTCGCAAGTGCCTTGTACCCACCTCATTATATCTCCCGCGAGGTTTGTCAGCCTGTCACTGGTATCTAGCGATATGACGTCACACCTCCAACGTCCAATCACGAGTTTCTAAATAATACGAGGACAGAAGAATTCGCTAGATCGTGGTATAAAAGAAAGTACACTTTTTTTGGTGTGTTGGGCGGGATACCACTTTCCGAAGGTGCCACCTGTTTTTGGATTTTCCCCCAAATAATAATAGTGACAGTGAACTTAGTCGTTCAGCAGTAGATAGTGAAAAGATTTACTTGAAGCAAAGCCTTTATGCGTTGATTACACAGAAGATAGGTCATAATCAGCATTCAATACTGCTGTCAGGTCCGTGTATTATCCAATTTTGTACATGTCGATGAAGCAGTTGATTTAGTTTCATGTACCGCCAGTTTAAAAAACTCTGATGATACAAACACGGTACGGGCAGAGGAAAATAATTAGATTACGATGTGAACAAATGCTCGCTTTAGAGTTGGTCACGTGATTACAATGTTTATTATTCCTCTTGTTTGAATCAGACCGGAGAGTTGGTTGTTATCCCATGTTAATTGCCTCAATTACCCAGTCAGTATGACCATAAAGCGCCTCTGTCCATACAGCCTAAACAGAGATACAGAATGGGGAAAGTTACCCACCATAGTATTTTCACTTCTTTTACTTATTGAAAAACTCGTTTAATCTCCTGAGTAACTCATAGAGTTACGTCAAATATGTACTGAACAATACTTCTTTTTATTATTTCAGCTGTATTTATACTCCTTTTAGCTACGAGGCCATATCAGGAGTTCGTGATCTGTCTCTATACAGTAGGGTAGGCCATGGAACTATTGCTTGTCAATTGTTTCTATAATAATTGATGCATTTTATGGATTAAATTTCAACTGACATTAATTTAAATGGATATGATACTGGATGAAATGGTGAGGATGATTCATGGTATGTAAATATGCAATTCGGCATTTGCCTTTACGACTGGGTAAACCATGAAAAACACCATGTCAAATTGGCCGGCCACGGGATTTCAACCTGGGACCTCCCGAATGCGAGTCGAAGACGTCGCTATCTCCATAAAATACACTAACAATATAAAATAAAATCAGGTAAACTGATGTAACAAAGTGCCAGTATGTTTTTGTTTAAACAGTTATGACTGCAATTATGATATGCAGAATATGTTTTTTTTTAATTGATTTCCAAGTTAAGCTCCAGATTTATTCATTAAGCAGGGCTTACGGAAGAACAAAGGTCTAGTTTTTTTTTTAATGAGATTAAAATCTTCCAGCATCACCTGAACTGTACAGATATGTGACATCATGACAATCGCACACTCACATAAAAATGTCAAAAAAAAATTCAAATTGGCCGGTTTCGGGTTTTGAACCATGGACTCCAGAATGTGAGGCCAAAGCGTTACCATCTCGGCCACCGGGGTCATTTTAACGGTCTAGTTGGATAAGCGCTTGTAAATCGATAGTGTTTTTTGTCATAGCTACCTGTATTTTAATTTCCAAGGCCTTATAAGATAACAGTAAAACAATAGGCAGTGTTGTCAAGATAATTGATTTTCATTTTTTTTATAAATTCTTTCGAATACGTATATTACCATAAAATAGGCACTAAATTCAGCATTACTCCGAAACAGGTCAACCGATTTTATCTATTATAAATAGACGTCTTCCCATGCACATTATAAATGCGTATACGAAGTTTCATAAATATACGATAAAGCGTATTTGAGTTATTGCGCGTTTAAAGTAGACATTAAATTGGGGTTTACTCCGGTACCGGTCAACAGATTAGGTTCAAATTCAATAGGGCACTTCTCATGAACGTCATAAATGAGTATACCAAGTTTCATGGAAATCCGATACAGCGTATTTGAGTTATGGCGCCTTTCTATTAGAAAGGCGCCATAATCTATTAAAATAGGCACTAAATTGGGCATTACACCGGTACCGGTGAACCGATTTGGTTCAATATCAATAGGGTTCTTCCCATGGACATTATAAACGTGTATACCATGTTTCATTAAAATTCGACAAAGCGTATTTGAGTTATCGCGCGTACAGACACACGGACGGACGGACGGACAGACAGACAGACGGACAGACATTTTTCGTCCCCACACACAATCTCATAAAGTACCATACTGGCACTTAATAATTGACAATCAGGCTCTATTGCCTACCCTACTGTATAGATCCAAACTCCTTATATGGCCTCGTAGCTAAAAGGAATATAAATAAAGCTCAAATTTAAAGAAAAAAATTAAAATCTGCTGTGCATCTCAAAATGTTAGAGCTTCGTTAGTCCTGTATTTCTGATGTGTTGCAAATCACCAAGTAAACAACCAAGAAAGGGAAGAAAATTAAACTTCTCTAAAATCTGGTCGTTCTAAGAAGGAAACCTGAAGTAAACAAACACCAGTGCATTTGTCTCATTCTAGCATATTACTCGTATGACTTAAGAGTGAGACAGACATGCTGTTTTTGTTTACTTCAAGTTTCCTTCTTAGCTCGTCTCGGTTATAGAGTTTATGACGAGTAATTAAGCTTACTTGCGGATCAGTAATACGTAATAATTTTTGCGTTAAGGGGATAGTAGGTGAAACTTCTAGCTTCCAAAGCTACGTACATTTTTAAAGCTACGATTTTTCGTACACAAACTCGTGATAATGTTGTAAATAAGTTTTGTTTCTGTCAATTTATTAGTTTTTGATTTACTGAAAGATTTCCATCCTGTAATATGATACCTTATCTTATCTTCTCGAATCTAATATTTAAAGCATCCAACAAGGGTGGAAAAATAAAAGAATACGTTGAAGAGAAATAAAGAAGTGTTGGAATATAAAAAATGACTTCATGACATTGGTTACCCATGGTTATTGAGGACATACTTTGTTCTGCTCCTGAAAAGTCACTAAGTAAGGAAGTGAAGTCGGTGTCCTGGAAGTAACACAGCCTGTCTTGTGGATGGCCATGTTTCCTACACTTCACTGGCTGCAGTTACTGACGTGAGAAAACAAGGACATTCGTTACCCCTCGACTACAGTTAAAATCGCTCGGGCGGTAAATTGTTGCGGTGATCCTGATAATGGAGAAGCTGAGCTCAAGACAACAGATCTATTGTTAACATTTCTACCTTAAGGGATGACCGAAGTGTTGAGATTGGTTTTCTAAACTACTTGTCATAGAAACTTGAAATTTTGCACACTTGGTTAAAATGTAAACTTAAATTAAAGTTAAAAATTTCATTGTAATATCTCAATGGGGATATTCATTGGTTTTTAATAAGATTGGAATCTATCTCCTCCGACAGATAATAAAATATGAACCAGAATTTAGGTGATATTGTTTGATGCTTAATTTACAGATCTACTAATTGATTTTCTATATATTGTTTATACTTTTTGTTTAAAATATGTTTTACTCAGAAAAATGAAAAACTTCCCTGAAATTAGACAAAACTTTTTTTAACTAATGCCTGTACAGAAAATCTTTTTAATAAGATTGGAATCTATCTCCTCCGACAGATAATAAAATATGAACCAGAATTTAGGTGATATTGTTTGATGCTTAATTTACAGATCTACTAATTGATTTTCTATATATTGTTTATACTTTTTGTTTAAAATATGTTTTACTCAGAAAAATGAAAAACTTCCCTGAAATTAGACAAAACTTTTTTTTTAACTAATGCCTGTACAGAAAATCAGACTAGACATTTTTACTACACATATTGTAGAATATGTTGTGAAAAAAATTTCATAGCTGTATCTCTTGTGGGAGAAGATAGATTTTTAAGGGGTGACATACAGCTTTTAAAATTCATTGGTGAGAAATAGATGAATTCCATTATTTTTTCCCTCAGCAATTAATTGCTCTACAATCTCGCAATCTGACATATTCATTCTGTGTAGCATGGTCGAACAAAAAAAGTTATATATATATATATTAGATTCTATTTCCTGCGGCATGTTTGAACATTTTCTTTGTTTACCTGGCTGACAGTATACAGAAGGCCTATTGTAACCTTCTGCTATGCAAATTTATGCATTTTCTTCATTGAAGGCTAAAGAACTTACTCGTTCCAGTACAAAAATAAAGTAAAAGAAATTTCTATAACTCCGTGCGGTTGCTTTCAGTGTAGTGGTTATGTAAATGCGTTTCTGAATGCAGGAGTGGAAATCAATCAGAGAATCGCAGACTTCAATTGTGGGAAACGTATTTTACATTAGCATTCAAGAGATGATGGAAAATGCTTTTCTAAAATCGCTTTAGATGACGAAACGTAATGTGTTTCCATTCAGTTACAGAGCTTTGTGTATTAAGAAGTAAGTCTTTCACATTGTTATATTCCTTATAAAAGCTTCAAGGCAGTAAATAGTTACTTATCAGAATGTAATCTAGCTTGTAAAAATATACTTTTGTGTTCTTCAGACTGTATAATAAACTAGAAAATCTTACAGGGAATTCTGGAATTATCATAGGTAATCCCACGAGAGTTGACGAGTTCGATTTATTAATACTATTCCAGGAATAAAAATGTAACGGATTATACAAATAATAATTACTTTCGTGCTTTCTTATATAAAAACAAAACTAACAGCTGCGAGTTCACGGCCTACTATGAATCAACCATCCATGAATCGATTCGAGTTACCATGTTGTAACCCTGGGTACCAATGGTGTATATAAAACGTAGTTAACTTCATTCAGGTAAGCTAACAGCAGAACATAATAAAAGAATACGAACTGGCTTGCACTGAATCGGAAATTGTGTTTTTAATCCATGTACATTTCTATTATTTCAATTTCCAAACAAGTTATGTTGTATAAAATAATTTATTTTCGTGCTGTTAATGGCAGCATGTGACGTATTAATCACTGCACACTGATGCTTTCGTGTCCAGTAAGGAGCAAACCATTTTACCCGATAAAATGCCCTTCTAACGATTCCTACAAGAATATTGTGAGATAAACGGCCGTGATTGGCCTTTATCCGAGGAATTGCTAATCTTTTATTGGTCAATATCTAACACTCGGCGTATGAGTGGAATAGTCATAGATAATCCCTCGAGAGCCTACGAGTTTATCAATTTATTCGTATGAACGAATTTCGTGCAAATTTATCCGATGAAACTTGCAATCTCGAGTAGAATTTATTAATACTATTCCACGAATATAATGTAACGGATTGTGTAAATAATTATTTTCTTGCTTTGTTGTCAATATTCTGCCCCCTGTAAGATCACGGCATACGAAATGAATGCATCGATTCGATGAATCAATTCGAATTCCCAATGCTACCATTAGTGCGTTACCGCAAGGTGGAGAGTACCAGCATCAGAACTCTATAAAAGCACATGAACTGGCTTGCACCGAGTTTAAATTGTTTTTAATCAATACACATTTATCTAGCCAAAAAGAAATAGCATGTAGTGAGTTTCTTCCAAATCATTCAATGCTCTTTTTTCCCCCGGTCGCTGTGGCAAACCGAGCAAGGCCACCTTTAATTAATTTCACAATTGAATAGGCTACTGTCTTGTTAATAGGTGGTGTTGGATGTACACGAAAAAACTAGTTCAAATATTATACTAGACTAGCTTAAAAAGCCCGGCCTCGCCCGGGATTTGTATTTTGTAATTCGAAATTAACTTACGAAGGACTTTCGATTTTCAAATTCTAGGTCCTTATATACGTATATTTACAGCAATTAATTATATCGTTATTAATTATGTCAGTGTCCCGTATCATTTATTTCCAAACCTACCTGAGACCAATTACAACATTACACTGTTGTCATGTGAACTGTGATTTGGATTTGATAATTCTGTATAAAAAGGGATTAAGTATTCTAAAAAACATTTGATTTTTGGCTTTTAAAATCAAAATTTTTCAAAATCCTTTCTTATTGAGCACTAAGATTATGTACCGGTATACTATTACTAGTACTTCATAACTATTGTCAAAATTCCAAGTCTGTACCTATTATAGTTCAGGCTGTACGTTGATTCTCTGTCAGTCAGTCAGGACAAAGCCTCTTACATACAGGTATATGGAGGTAACATTTTCATAGAAAATAGCGTATAACACTTGCGGGGAGAGCCATCGCAAAATTCTTATGAAGTTTTAAAATATTTCATTAAAAGTCTGCTTCTTTCATAACTAATGCATGAATAAGTTAACTGCGAACAATTTGATGAAGGATGAAAAGGCCAAGTGATTGATTTAAGCCGTGTCTTAATCAGATTAGAGAATGGTGAAGCGAAAGATGAGAAATTAGATTTTTAACTGCTAACTTATCAAAGAGTAGAGAGGCGGAGATGAACTCATAAATCCAGCGTTTACTAAATGTCAAAGGGGTGAAATCAGGGGTGAAATAGATTTCGAAATTCGTGTTTCAGATACTTCTCATAGGAAAGAGTAGTAATAATTTTCACTTTTGTCTTGTGGAAGAAGAATTTCTTATCCTGAAAAACACCTTTCTGAAGTCTGGCCGTTGTAAGAAGGAAACCTCAAGTAAACAAAAACCAGTACATCTGTCTCACTCTAGCACATTACTCGTAAGACTTAAGAGTGAGACAGACATATTGGCTTTTGTTTATTTCAGATCTCTTTCTTAGCTCGTCACGGATATAGAATTGACTACGATTTTGAACTCCTTGGTTCTAACACAAGAGTCCGACACTTGATCCAATAGACATAAGAGATTTTCAATGTTGAAGGGAACGTAAACAAATCATATTTCACGCTCTTTTTACCGAGGAGGTGGCCGAGATGGTAACGTCGTTCCAGTGATTTTCATATTTTCCTCAAGAAATGACAGAGAATGAAGTGGCGAATATGTTGAAAAATAGCTGAACACTTGTATCTGTTGCAATAAACATTTTCATGAAATTGTGTTTTGTTTCTGTAAACGGTCCCGGGGAAATATACTTTCTGGACGCGCCTCGTAATTTAAATTGAGAATGTTTTTGTTTTGGAAATTTCAAAATGGGGAAAGAAAATCTGTTTTCAGTAAAAAAAAAATGGAAATTAAAGAAGACTACAAATTTTAACCATGTCTGTTTTATGTCTACTGAGAAGTATCAGACAGAAACTTACTCTTATTATGGTAGGCAGGTTTTTATCCCATTTTGAGAAAGTGCCAGTGCAATTTTTTGTATATGCTATCTGACAAAATTGTAGTAATAAATGTAAAATCCCAAATGAGCCCACAAGAACTTCCAGAAGCAAATTACTTATAGAGCTAACTAACTGTCGAGACGGAAGTTGACCGTGATGTGTCCTGGGGAAGCAAAAAAGTATGGAAAGCCTATCTAAACTTCCCAGCTGATCGTGACAGTATTTGAGCCCTTCTTGTATGAAAAATGTGAAACCTACCTCTATTCGATTACCTTCGAAGCATAATCTGAAAAAGCGGCTTGTGAATGTGGATATGGGTGAAGTAGAGTAAGGAGTGGGTTTCAATCCAGGAGTTAATTTCCGGCTCCAGCTTATCCTGCAAAATGTATGTCAGAATGCCAGGAGCTATACTTGATCCAAGATGTGTATGGAGCAAAAGTAAACAACCGAATGTAAAAGTACAAAGCACAGTTCACAAGAGTTCGTTTCTTAGATTATTTAGTCGATTACAATGCAGTAAAGTCAATTAAACTTTCTTTTTTAGATTAAGCGCCAAGGGTCCAGAGTTCGTTTCCCAATGTGGCGAAAGATAAGATTAAGTCGCCCCTTACGCTCCGAACAATGCGTTGCTATTCGCTTGTTATCTCGGGACTCCCGATCGTTCATTCTCTCCAAACTCCCGATCGTACCAAATACAAGCTACCAACCCTTACACCAAAATGACAACCCTCTAGCTTACTCGGCAATCCCGACCAGACCACAATCACCTCTTCACATAGTCTAAATAATGCATAACACTATCCACTTAGTTAAGTGCGCGAGCGGAGGCGGCAGCCGAAGCGAAGCGCCCTTGCGTTTCGAATAATGTACGATACACTGTTTGTAGGTTTCGAAAATGTGGCATATTATATCTTCCAGACGTTAGTAAGCCTGTCAACTTTTGTTCAACTTTTGTTTACCGGTATGACGTCACACTACCAACGTCCAATCACGATTTTCTACGTAATATGAGGGCAGAAGAAGTGGTATAAAAGAAAGTGCATCGCGAGGGAGCGGCGGGTGGGAACATTCATCCAAGGTGCGACTTAAATTTATTTTTTCCCCCAATGTTTTGTATATATTTACCATCTGTATCTTCTTACCGCTGGACAAACCTTTTCCTCGCACGTTTCTTTATTGGTGACCTAAGTTCTGAAGGCCCTTGCGTCTCAATTTTCTTCTACAAAAGTAGAGGTCATGCCTATTACTTTTACTTACAATATGTGGTGTACTTCATCACACATTATGTAAATGAAAAGTACAACGAATTAATTATGTTATAAAATATGTCTTGTATTTAGAAACGTATGTCACTTGTTTTTCTTCGGTATCAACAAATTTGCCAAGGCAACGATAAAAACAAATGAAATCTCGCTTGCTAGATGTATGTTGTAAAACACGGAAGCCTATGATATAAATGTCAAAGCAAGCAACTCACTTAACAGAACTTAAATTTTCACAAATACATAAAATATAAGTAATCGTACGATGTGTGCGGAATGGAAGTAAACATCTAACTGAGCTTGTCGCACTATCGTGAAGTATGCCTTGGTAGTCTACGATTAACAATGAGACGACAGAACATAGCTAGTCAAGGCAAGTCCGTTGTTTTCTGGGGGGGGGGGCAATTTTTTAAATTAATTTATTTTTGTCACTTGGGCCACTTTGTAACATTATATTAATAATATATTAATATAATAAGTGCAACAATGACGTAGCCATAAAATAATTGCCAGGAGGGTCGAAAGTGCCGGGAGGTTTTGGAATACCCCCCCCCCCCTTGTGGGCACCCCTGGTTTAATTTTGCTCCATACACATCTTGGATCTCATCTCACAAGGTTCATCTCACAAGGTTGTGAATAACCCCATTGCTTTCGGAGAATTACTGAATGCATCCAGTCTCAAGTTGTTACGAAAGTGACTCTGTCTTCCTAAGTCATGTATGATCCACAACACAATCAAGACGAGGGTGGAATAATAATTCTTTCATGCTGGCCGTACGTAGGCTAAAGTGGAACAGCTGAATCAGACTGAAAAATGTAATGCCTTAGCCGGGATTTGAACCAGGATCTTCGGCTCTCCGTGCCGCTGCTCTACCAGTGAGCTGCCGTGGCAACGTGGCGGTGTAACATTAAATATATCAGTCAGTTAGAGAAGATACAGATCGTCGTCGTATCAGATTGCTAAAATCAGGACGCAATAAAAGCACACGAACTGGCTTGCACCGAATCAAAGTTGTGTTTTTAATCAATACCTTTTTACATTATTTCAATTTCGAAACAAGTTATGTTGTATAAAATAATGTGTTTTCATTCTGTCCACTGACAGCACGTGACATATTAATTACTGCACACTTGGTGCCTTACCTGTCCAGCAAAAAACTGACTTTTATCAGATTAAATTGCAACCTTTGGACCCCAGGAATCATATTATGAAATAAATGTCTGTCCATCTGTCTGTCTGTCCGTGTGTCTGTACGCGCCATAACCAATAAAGTACCATTCTGGCACTTAATAACTGAATCAGAACTTACTCAGTAGTTAGCCTAAATACTGGAAGACGTTAAACCAGCAGGTATACCGAACCCTAATGACATAATGAGAATAAAATATATAGCATTTCGAGGACACCCAGTATGATGTTAACTGTATTTCCTATTTGATTACATTAACACAGCTGCTCCTCTCTGAAACTGGCTTCTTGCACAATTTGAATTATACCAGAATAAAATTGTTTCTCCTAACTAAAGTAGGCCTATATTTTTAAAAGTAGCAAATTTCATATTTCCAGTGCAGAAAATCCTGTGAGTGACTCGTGTTATTCTTTTGTTTCAGCGTCATCTTGTGACGTAGTGCTGAACAGCGACACGATCAAGAATGGGTCGGTGTCGTCGCCGCTGTTTCCCAGCCCATATCCACCTCGCAGCCACTGTCGCTACGACTTCCAGGGTCGCGGCAAGGAACGCGTGCAGATCGTGTTCAGTGACTTCAACCTCTACCATCCGACAGATAATTCCAAGGAGTAAGTCTTCCATATATAGCCTGTTTCATTTCCCCATGTTCCTTAAAGCTCAGTTGATTTTCGGTTCGGTTCTGTTCTGCCTCTTTTCTCTCTACCCGAAATATTTAATTTTTCCTTCATCCTTGGGTTACACAAAAGATCTAGTTAGTTATGAGATTAACCTGATTACCAGTATCTTAATAAAGAACTAGTTTTAGGTAGATTTCGAAGAAAAATCTACCTATTGCAATGGATACCATGTCATGATTTTCGAAAAATTCTTTCATATCTTTACGTTTCATGATCCTCTAAGTACGAAACCACCGCCCGTTCAAAAAAAAAAATTTATATACAGTATATATATATATATCTTTACACGATAGTGGCCATAATTTTGAAGATATTTGAACCAAATTTTAATATGTTATTTCTAGGCCCAATAGTTCGGACAAGTTCGTTAATGAGCAAAATTTGCCCACGGGGGTGGTCGGGGAGGGGGTTGAAATTTTTAAAAATTTATATCTCGGCCCCTATGAAGTATAGAGGGAAACTTTGTTTGAATAAATTAGAGTACTCCCTATGGAGTTCACAGTGACACCAACGATTCGGGGGTTCGAGTGAGGATGGGGGTGGGGGATGAAAATTCGAAACTTTTGAAACCACGTCTTGTGGGGTATCGTTGAAAAGCTCTTGATGAGTACTCTACAAATCAATAAATAGTTTCTTGATAGCTCTCATATGACGCGAGATTTTAATGTTTGAAAATAATAACACTTAAAAGAATTATTATAATATCATAATTTTGTCTTGTTTAGCGGCTTTGCTAATTTTATTCATTGCTGATCTTGCGCACGGCCTCCCAGAATATTATATCCTATTCTTGTTGTCAAAACAAATGATTGTAGGCTCTTCCTCTTTACCGAATTCAGTTCTTATTACTGCAGGTTTACCATGCCAAGGCTAAAGAAGAAGAGTGCTATGCAGCGACAATAAATTAAACCAAAAGCACTTCGCAATCTACCTCCGCCTGTAGGCCTGCCTAAAGGGATATTTTTCCTTTCTATTCTCTATTGCTGTAGTCTCATTTCTCTTCTCCTCTCCTACTACCCCTTTTCTCTACTTCCCCTTTTCTCTACTTCCTGTCGTATCTTACTCTTGTCCCTGGGGTTTTCCTCCATCATACTCTTATTCTCATTCCTCTCGATTTTGTACTTCACCTTCCTTTCTTCCCTATCGCTTTTCGTCTTGTCAAATCTTACCTCATCATCCCATCTTTCTATTTTTTCTTTTCTCTTTCACACACTTCTGTCACCTCTATTGTATCTCATTCTTTATTTTCCCCTTTATCTCTCTTCTCCTTTCTCTTCCCTCTTCCCTCTTCACCATTCTCAACTCTCTTATTTTCTCTGTTTCTCTTCAATTTTATTGTTTAAAACTCTTCACTTCCCTACATTTTGCTGTACATAACTTCCTATATACATAAATTGATAAATATTCACTATACTGTTGTTAGTAATTTTTATAATTTCCATTCTTAGTTTTGTGAAGATTGTGAACCCAGCTCCCAGGTTGTTTTAACTGTTAATGCATTGTGACTATTTTGACAAGTGTATAATGTGTGTAATGGTGTTTACAGGTGTGAAAGTATAGACTCCCTGGTGGCCTACGTGCATATCGATGGTCGAATGGAGAAGATCGACAGTTTCTGTGGCAGCATCGTGCCTAAGCCTCTAATGTCCAATGGCCCAAGACTTATGCTGGAGTTCAGAGGAATTTACTCCTCCAGATACTCAAGAGGGTTCAAAGCTACTTACAGTTTTACTGAAAGTGAGTACCGGTACTTCACCTAAATCTAATCAGACTTGACAGAACAGGAGGCGACAAACCTTTAAGCAGCGGCATAGGGAAGGGGTTGGTCCAGGGGGTCTGGACCTCACCCGAAATCAAAACCTAAAATTCAATTTTTTTATTTAGTTATTTAAGCTCTATTTTTTCAAATATTTAATTATTTGGCTTAATAATAAAATACTGAACTTGTAAACGTAGGCCTATTATTTCTATTGTTCCATGTGTTGTTTAACTTTTCTTAGTAATAGTAATAAGCAGGGCCCGGATTCTAATGACATGTCATCTTTTTATTGATGCTGCATAGACATTGCCAACTTGTAGATAAATCCTAATCATGGCCTCTAGATTATAGAAATGCATTTTTATTAGGTCATTTTTTTTTCATTTTATGCAATTTTATATTTTTAGGCCATTTATTTCAATTTTAGGTCATTATTTTGTCATTTTCGTGTCATTTGCTTCCTTATTTAGTCATTTTCATGTATTTACATTGAGTGTATTAACTTTTTTCCGTCGCTAGCGGTGGTGTCTTTGAAGTGTTGTTTATTTAATGCAAGAAGGAAAAAATTGGCGTTAAGTGTTGTCATGTCTCAGTCGGAAATGAGAATCAAAGAAACGCAAAAAATTTGTATTATATTATTATTGTTATTAGATTGACCTGGCACCAGAGTCTGCCACCTGATTGGATTTGAGAGTGCAAACTACTGTTGACCCTCAATTAAACAATAATATAATCCGGCAGACCACAAAAGGAAATGCCGAATTTTGACTCATCAGTGCCTCAGTGCCAGTATAAATTTCCATGAGAAAAGAACATTCACAACATTACAGTTATTTACAGTTTCTAAATTATGTACAAAGTAGTCTATAACTTTGTGTGTACAATAATAATTTTTTTATAAATAAAATATCAGTTTTTAGGTCATTTTTTATAATTATTAAGTCATTTTGTTTAAAATTTAGGGTCATTTTGTAGGTCATTTTTCAAACAATTTTAGGTCATCAGAATCCGGGCCCTGGTAATAAGTGTTATAACTTAGGTAACAATTTCTTGTTTAAGTTGACATATCTAGAATTTGGTAAACAAATTTTCTAACTAGTTTTTCAGTGCTAAAATAGACTAAAATATGATTTTTATTAGTTCAATATTTAAAAATTTCTGGGGTTGAGCCCCCAAACCTCCCGGCCCTTTCGACCCTCCCCAAAATTATTTTCTGGCTACACCACTGCTTTTAAGCATGAAGGGCTATTTTTTGTAAATGTGTTTTTCTGTGAGGCACTTTGCAAAATGCTGAATTTAATCTTTTATTTATGTCCAAAGTATTAAAAATCAAGTTGGTTGTACTGTTGAGCTCAATCAATAACATAATTAAATAACACCTTAGTATAAACCTTTGTTTTATTTATTTTGTGTAGGCCTTTCGGTTTCGTATGGGTTTCAAGATTTCTTACTACCATCATCAGGGCTTCTTACTTTGTAGAATTACATTTAAAATGAGTGAAGCTATATAAGTAGAGGCATCATTGTTGATTAAAATCAATAAAACTTAAAAGTTCTTCAAAAAATATAATTTTATTGATGTTTTGAAAAACTTTTAAGTTTTAATGATTTTAATCAATAATGATGCCTCTACTAATGCAGATTCACATCCTCTGCCATGAGTGTATAGGTAGCATACTTGCCTTCCAACCTGGTGGTCCGGGTTCAATTCCCGGCCGGTTAGTGGGTTTTTCAGTAACGAAAAATCCCCGGGTTCAGGACTGGACCTCACCCAGGAAAATTATAGGCTACATTTAAAAGCCTAGTAGTCGAAGGGCTTACACTACCCGTCATTAACCTAATCTAATACAGCTTCACTCTTTTTAGATGTAATTCTACAAAACAAGAACCCCTGATGATGGTTTTATGGAGCCGAAAAACCTAGGCAAAATAGATTTAACAATATTCAGATTAAGGTGGTATAAACTTTATTGTTCCACACATAGCATATACTGCATAAATAGCTTACAATTATATGAAAACTCACACAGTGTTCACATAGGCTTAACAAAATACAAATAAGTAAATTATTTACAAATAAGATGTATCACATACAAAACACTCATAAGAACAAACAAGTCGTTGAACAAATTAAACTATAAAATGTAAAAAAATTCTGCCATGGTGGAAGAAGATAAAAATGTTCCCATGACAGAGGCCACATTTCAATGCTGGATTGCAAGACTTAGCCTTTGTTTTAGGAAGAACTGTTATCTTTGCTCTCCTGTCACTGTCTGCAGGAGGTTTCCTAAGGAATCAAGGACCTAATGTTTCAACAGCAAAAGGAACAAATTTGTAGTTCTGTTCCATAATAATTATGTTATTCAAGTATTTATTTTTGACAAGGAGGTAACATATGTATTTTTTAATGTAATAAACAAAACACAAACTATAATATTCTTACCAATCTTAAATTTTGAAGTATGTTTCAAAATGAATTCACTGTGAAAAACTTATTTATCAAGATATTAATATAATTAGTATTTACTTAGTAAGCAATTAAATTGAAAAAATAGAAAAGTTAAATGTAATAAAAAGAACAGTAACTTGGCAATGCATAGCATCAGTCAGCTTGACATAGTCAAGAATATAACTGGAGGTCAATGTACATTAAACACTACGTTGTGAACCCCTGTTGTAGAAGCTATTATTGCACTGCTTTAATAAACACAGTGGTCCTATGTGCCATAACACTTAACTTACCCTTGTTTCTGGTGTTGTGGTTATGTCGAATTTAATGGTAAATGGTTGCAGTGAGTTTCAATACACACCAGTCTTTCATATATGTTAATACATGGCATTGTTTTATGTTACAGACTTTGGGATAACGACAGGAAAACAGCAGACGGAATATCCATGTGCATTTGTATTTAATAGCAATGAAACACGCAATGGGACCTTCGCTAGCCCCAACTTCCCTGGCTTTTACCCTCGTGACACAGAGTGTCATTATTTCTTCCATGGCACCCGCACAGAGAAAGTTCACTTACACTTCTCATATTTTGATGTGGAGGGTGTGTTACCGTAAGTATCAATATTATCATACAGAATAACATACAGATGTCAATTTGTTTTACACATACTTCCTTATTCAATGGCAATAGACAATTCCTCAGCAAGCTAAAGGAATATTATCTGTTTTATGGAACCCGGAGGTTCGTTGCCCTCTTACATGAGCCCGCCATTCAACCCTATTCTGTGCTAACTCCATCCGACCATCCCTCGCAAGTCCTACTTCCCTTAAATCTATCCTAATATTGTCCTTCCACCTACGTCTAGGTCTTCCAAGTGATCACTACCCTTTGGGTCTTCCAGTCAATATTTTTTAGATCTGTCTTTCCTCCCCCATGCATGCAACATGTCCAGCCCAATTCATCCTCTCTGATTTAAACACCCTTAAACTATATTCGAGTACAGGTTAAAAAGCTCATCATTAGTTTTCTCCTCCAGTCTTCATTTTCATCTGTCTTATGTCCGAATATATTCCTCACAAATTTATTTGTATTAAAGTTGGACACCAATGGTACAAAATTACTCACTGTAGTCTGGAAAATTGTCTGGAACATGTTCAATATGACTTCTGTCTTTCCTCACAACCTCCTGCAAATGAATCCTTTCAGATATATGTATACAAGAACCCCAGATTCTTGTAATGTTTCTCATTAATCCTTTTGTTTGTCATTGCTTTATGGTTCAAATCATTTGATAGCACAGAGCCCAACTCCATGATGTGGGCTCTGATCTGCATTATGTTTTCTAGCTTCCTTTGAACAAGTTTGCCAGGTGTCCCAGATCAAGGGACAGTCCCTTATTTCAGTAAAATGTCCCTTGTTCCTTAACATTTCTTCATGGGATGTTAATTGTCAACTTATTTAAAAATTACATTTTCTTCCAAGTTTCAATATAGCTGCCAAACCGTTTAGTTCTACACCCTTTGACTCTACTCAAACTACATTCTTCCCATTTTGTATCAGCAATTGTGTTTGGGAAGATTAGTGCTGAACAGACTAAAAAGGGTAAACTAGCAGCTTCTGATAAAAATGATTCTAAAAGAGTTTGTATATTTCATAAAGGATTTTGTAGGAAGAAGATTTTCACATGTGGCTTGCAAACAGTACAAAATAATTGTAAATACTTTAACAAATATTTTTTGATAGCACATGGTGCTCACAGCTTTGTATTGCAGCCTGCTTAGAGCTGGACCATAAGAATAATAGACTATAGTAAAATAACTTCTATATAACTTCTGTATATTAATAGTTATAAATTTACAAAACTTTCGAGCCTGGATTTTAACTTCACTGTTTATCATAGGTAATCCCACAAGAGATTACGAGTTTATTGATAGATCCTTTTGTCCTGGTGCACAGTCACGAATTTATCTGATGATCGAGTTGGATTTGTTAAGACTATTCCATGAATAAAATGAAACAGATTGTACAAATAATAATTACTTTATTACTTTCTTATATAAAAACAAATCACAGCACACTATGAATCAAGAAACGATGAATTGATTCCAGTAACATTCAAGTAAGTATTCATGAACCACAGATTATTGTCTCTGTTGGACATTACATGAGAATATTATAGGAGAAAAATTCCCCCGACACTGGGACAGAGACAATAATCTGTGGTTCATGAATACTTACTTGAATGTTACTTGAATGTTAACTGTACAATAACAGTGGGAGCCCGGTCACAAAAATCACTAATTAGTGTGCCTCACAGTACTGCATATGACATAACTTGTCTGTCAGTGAGGTAGACCATTAAGGCCATTCAATCATAGGAGGAAGGTTCCATCTGGCGCTGTGAATTGAACTCCAGCTTAGCTCAGTTGGTAGAACATTGGCTCAAATAGCCAAAGGGTCCTGGGTTCAAGTCCCAGTGTCGGAGGAATTTTTCTCCTATAATATTCTCATGAATTGATTCGAGTTATCATATTCTAACCAATGTTGAGAATAAAATCTTGAGAAGACAAATTGTATTGTTGAATATGTAACATAGAAGTTTCCTTAACTAATGTGTTGTTGATACTTACAGGTGTGAGGCAATTTCTGCGAGTGACTATGTGGAATTCTCCAATTTCATGGCCCACGACCGCAAGTACTCAAGGAAATGTGGCCAGCTCAAAGAGTTTGATATTGAGTCAGATAGAAAGTTTTTTAGAGTCACATTCCGCTCTAATGACCGTCTGGATGGTACAGGATTTAAAGCCACGTACCAGTTTCTGGATGAAATCGACTCATACACACCGAAACCTGCCCTGGCTAATCTGGCTCACAAAATAGGTAAAGTTTCTATCTATACAAATATCTTGGATTTAAGTAGAGGATAGAGCATACACTGAATTTTTCAAAATAATACTACTATAATAGCCAACAGATCTTGAATAAGTAATGAGATTGAGGAACTTTTTGTTGTCCAGATAGGGAATCAAACCTAGGTTTATAGTAGCGAAGGGGCGATACCAGATTTTCTCGATACTCGATACTGATACATGATTTTTTCCTCGATACTTAATACCGTCAACATTTCCAGTTTCAATAAATAGAAACATTAAAAATTAAAAGTTGAGGGAACTGTGTAATACCAGCTAAATTAATTAAGTGTGCATATTTAATGAGAGAAAATTTAATATCATCAGTAGCCTAGAATTATTTTTAAACTCTACATTAGCACTAAATGTTTGGCAGGAAACCAAACAATTAAGAATCTCTTCTGTTTGGATTTTAAAAGTCGGAAAGTCTTTATTTACGACTAGACAAATGTCAAAGAGTGGTTTTCTTCATTTCAAGGAGAAATAGAGGTATTTACAATATTTAGTAGACTACTAAAAGCAGAAAGAGATACCGCATTTCCTTAAATTGCAGAATTACCAAAGTATCGAAAAGGTACCAAGCTAGTTTTCTGAAGTATAATAAAAACCTCATGGGTTTAAAGTAGATAGCTCTGAATAGATGTTTCTTTTCTTAAATTACTCAATATTTAGTCAGGAGATTTTATATATTCTGTATTTTTCTGTATACCATTGTAATTATTGTATCACTGTTTGTTTGTTGTCAATTACCTTAGCTTGCTTGCATGATTACATTGCCTGCTTTATTGCTTCTGTTCAACTTACTTCCTTCAAAGCATGTACAGTATTTACAACTTTGAATTTACTAATCTTTTGGTTGGTCCTTTCTTTTAAATGTTTTTAGGGCCTTGTATCACTCACCATGTCGGACTAGTTATTTTTTTTAACCTAGTTAATTTGTTAGTTTTATTTTCACTACACAGTACAGTGTTTTTCATAATTCATAGGCTATTTATTTATTTCAGAGGTAGCCTCTATCTACTATGTATACTTATATAAACTTCTTAAATCATAAACACAAAATGTAAATAGAATCATATACAAGTAAATACAATCAAATTACGTAATTAGATAATATCAGACATGACTTCTATAAAACAATTGTGATTATTTCATCCCTAAGACTAGCTGGAAGGCCATACTTCTTCCTGCTTAAGTTCTCAAAGAAGCGAGGGATGGCAGCACATGCTCCAGTAAGGAGACCCACAACTTCTATATTTTCCAGATTATACTTGTCTTTCCAGTGACCCTTCCTGGGGTTGTTATTGCCTTAGTTCCATTCGAACCGTAGGGTCCAGAATAATAGCATTCGAGATTTTAGAGAGAGCTATAATGTCCACTCTTCTGTTGGAGTCATCCTCAGCAGTGGAATAAACTTCTTCACGAACTGTCCAACAATTTTTCCTCAGACCTTCAGCTATTTTTGTCCTGACCATATGATGACTTGTATTTGGCAGTAACATACCAGAGTCACAAGATCCTAAGACATAAGTGAAGGTTTCTTTCTCGAAGCAGCAATATCTGCACCGGGTACTATGAGTATCTAAAGAGCTGCCTGGAATAACTCTAACTGGCACAACATACACATTCATTTTGATGCAGGAAATCCATTCTTAGGTTGATAGGCCAGCTTTATTTGAAATCCATTGATTCGCTTCTTTCACCTCTTAGAATGTTACTTATAATCATCGAACATTTCTTAAACTTTAATACATTAAAATTTACTAAGTTACACCTTATAAGCAGTATGTATGCTATACTATTAATAACACAATATGCTGTACAGTCTTATATTTTAAACGTGCTATATTTTGGAAACCTTATACTTTATTAATACCATACTACACATTTGAATATTTTACATTTACATTTTTGTTGTACGTACAGTCGGTCAAATAAAAAACGTCGGGACTCGTATGCTGTTAAAATTAAAGTTTTGACGCATTAGTTCACAAGTTTCCTATAAAAAACACAAAATACAGGTCATTTTCGGAACATATGAGGCCATGCGGCAGGAGGGAAAATATGAACAAGGAGGGAAAAAATGAAAATCGCGGAAAGCGCAACACACGATATTCAACTTAATGCATTGTCATAATTCATTTTGCTTTGTGTCATCGCCACATACAAATGCTAACGTGAGAGAAAGTGTAGTTAGGGCTGTAATTGACCTGCATTTTTCGGTCTCTGAAGCAGCGAGAAGGTTCCATATTTATGAAAGAGCAGCTCAGAGGAGGGAACTTGACTATAATGCGACCGGAAGTTTTCATAGCAAACGTTGATCTGGCCGGACGCGTATTTCGATGCTAAGATTGGTTGCAGAAGTTGAGCGTAAGTTATTGATTTTGCACTAGAAGTACCGGTATTATAAAATAAAATCTTAAAAAAATGCTCCTTGAATAAACATATTCCTCGCGAATCTATTAATTATTATTATAAAAATTTGCAACCAAGAATATGGCGGATTTGAGGCATATAGCCACAGCCTTCTATACATGTTTGTTTTGGAACAAAACTGACTAAATAATCAAGAAAATACATGGATAGACAAGAGGCATGTGTGAACCTAACCTTAAGTCTTCCTGTACATGCGCATATGCTCGTTCGTGATACTTAATCAAATACCGCCCGACGTTTTTTATTTGACCGACTGTACATAGAAAATTAATCTTTGAACAAAATTAACTTTTTCTTCCTAATATAAAATTTAATAGAAATCATAAATTTAATAAAGAGCTGTACAAAGTTATGAAGAATAATAACAAATGTTTATATTATAGAAATAAACTTGACATATTTGGTCCTAATTTTCACTGTTCTATGTAAATTTTTTATTAAAAGTAAATTACTTACAGTGAATGTATTAAAATAACTTCAAACACAACGTTTCGGCTCCTCCTTTAAGCCTTCATCAGGTGTACTCAAACCAGTAACTGTACTCCTGGACGAGGTAGCATCCACATTTCTCATCAGATTGTCAGTATCGATCAGAAATATCGCACATCTCGCATGTTTGTTTATCCAATCACTAGGGATACTGTATCCTATGTTTTCCACCGAGGTTTTGGGAGGTGAGGGAAATTTTAACTCGTATATTGGTAATCAGCAAACTAGCATGAACAGATATGAAGGGGACTCGAGTGAAGAGTGGCTTAATTTGATAAAGACGATGCAAAAAGATAAAACTTGAGTTAAAATTTCCCTCGCCTCCCAAAACCTTGATTCTACTGTTTTACATTATCTAGTTAGCAGTACTTTGATCACAAAGTTCGGAAGCAGCTTTCAATAATCAATTAGCATACTTCTCAAACTTCTGTTACCTGTTAGCTTACAAGTTGCAGATTCATGTGGTGAACTCTTTTAGTGTATGTGTTCTACACTCCGTTTAACAATTTACATTAACATTATGCATATGGTACCATATTTTAAAAATTAATGTCTTATCTGGCTTTTTATGGTATATTAGGTTTCTTTAGAGAAAAATGCCTTGATTTTCATTTCTTACGTCTGGTAACCCTATTTACGACTTAAAGAAAAAACTAACTCCGTGGCACTAACATCCCAAAAGGGACAAGGCCTACCATTCGACCGCTGCAACATCTACCATAGGCAGATGGCAGGATTGGGGGGCATGTGGTCAGCATGCCAACACCCATGGCCATTAATGGTGGTTTCCATGACCGGAGCCGCTACTTCTCTATCAAGTAGCTCCTCAATTTGAATCACGAGGCTGAGTGCACCCCTACCAGATCTCCCTACCTCCGAAAAATCCGAGGAGGTACCAGGGATCGAACCCGGGCCGACGGATCTGTAGTCAGCGACTCTAACCACAAGACCACACCGGTGGTCCCCTATTTAAGACTGTAGACCAAAATATGTGAAATTGCAACACTACTCCAAATATATACAAATTAAACTAACCTGTTTGAAATGTAGAACAACAATTGGAAATGTGACTTGAGGCTTTCCTGGTGTTGAGAATGTATTACCTTGCACGTGCATTTTCCCTGGTTGTGATCCTGCTCATGCCGGCACTGCAGCTAACTGTTGTTTCCTTGATCATACACGCTAGTTGCAATAAGTTAGAAGAGTGACCCTTGCACAATATCAAAGATATAATACAATCACCAGATCCTCTTTAGTGTTGAAATAAACTCACCCAAACCTCCAACTCACCTGGTTGGAAACCCGAAAAACAATAATACAACATTTGGAAGTTTTGTGTTAGTAATTTCTATACTTAACATGTTATTATTGCGATCTCCAAAAACACCTGGCCCTGCTGATTTGTTAACGTAACCTAAGAGCCATGTGATGAAATATTAGGTTTGTTCGCAAAGCAGTCAGAAACCAGGAACACGTCGTTCGTGCATGCGCTCTTTCTCCACACGCGTTCGCAAAGCGAGAATCCTTGATTCTGATTTCAATCTTCTGTTCGCTGTGTTCTCACGGACAGTTTCTGTACTATAAGAAAAGTTTGCAGGCTCTACCATGAATTGTTATCAGAGACATGCGCAGTAACCTATTTTCACGCGCCTGACTCCTCCCTCCAATAACATTGCGCCAGATTTATAAGCTTAGGCTACTTATATGTATGAATAATGGAAGATAATTAAAAGTTTCCCAAAATATAGTTTATATTGCCGATATATATTGCATGTTAAACATGTTAAAGGTAAATATATATTTTATTTGCATATCATATCGATTAAACGCAGAAACTATCGATTCCAAATTCTTGTAACCGATCACAAAGTGCAAATCACGGGTAAGTTACAGACTGGACATATGCAGTACAACAAATTCTCAAGCAATCACGGATCTGCTTTGCGAACAAACCTATAGCTATTCTTTTGAACCCTGTGCTGTGCATGGAGTGACTGCATTGGTTTATAATTGATTTCTTCACTAATAGGCTGCATGCTTCAGGCATGGCATTATATTCACTTTATTGCTCTCACCTAATATTTGTTCGTTATCAATATGGGCTTCGTGATTTTTTATGCTGCTGCTGTTCTTGCCTTGCCTATTCATTACCCTGTTCTTTGTCCGTTGCTTTGGATGTTGTTTTGAATTTCCGCTTCTCCCGAGTTTGTCCACTGTCTCCAGTCATCCAGTCAAAACCAACCCTATCTCGTGTCATGAGTTTGTTGTGCTTCTGTTTCTTGTGGAATCACATTTACACCTAACCCTGCCATGAGTCCATGTTCCGTCTGCACATCCTGACTGTCTACACCTAAGGTTAAGCCTGCCTTATATTGTTCATATTAATTTTCTATTTTTCAGGTACACTTTTCTCAAAGCTGGATCAAGATAATAATATAAAAATTATTCCCTTTAATAAGACTAAGACCAGTGATGGGAAAAGTACAAAAAGAAAGTAATTGGGTTGAAATACAATTGCCCGAGGGACATTCTACTTAATTACAATCACAAATTACTTTTTCAAAAAGTAATCAGAAAAATTACAATTACTTTACAAAATGGCAGTACCTAAAAATTCCATGTTTTTGGTTTGTTTTGGGCACAAACCAAAATTATTAATGAACAAATAAACAAACAAAACACACATCAATGAGAATATTTTCAGAAACATTGAGTAACTTTTTTTTAATAATTGGCTAACTCTAACTTGGATATTAGTTGCAAAAACAGTAGTGATGACGATATAACAAGCGAGAATGATACTAATACTAATGACTACTAAAATGTAAAGATTACAGTTTTATTTCCAGAAGTAAATTACAAGTAGAAATTACATTTTTTTTAAAGTATTGATTACAAGTAAATGGGACCGAAAAAGGAATTGTTACTGTAATCTGATTACTTTTACTCAATTACTTCCCATCACTGACTAAGACACACAGCAGAAACTGATTACCTGTTCTATACCTTAGACCAGGGTACAAAATTTCCATTCGCCATTGATGAATAGAATTCTCAGGCGAGCAACAAAGAGTCAATTTTGAAAAACTGCTAGCTTATTTACTGAATTTTTTATTATTTTAATTTACGTAACAGAAGACAAATGTAGCAGTAGACATTACCACAGGTTATCATTTTTGACATAAACAGGATGACTGAATATTTGTATTTACTTGAAAATAACCCAAAGTTTTCAATACAATTTGTTTGGTCTTGGTTCCCTGTGTGTCAGCCAATCTTTTGCTCTAGCTTTAGTAACAAACAGTGATGTTTGCTTTTGGCTATTGTCTGTTACAGTCATTAAAGCTCACAGTCAGTTTAAATACTTTCAAGATATGTAATTTTTTTAATAATTTGTTTTTTAAATTAGTTGTACCATGTAAAAAAATACACTTTTTTAAGTAAGGGAGACAGATAATTTAGAATATTTTTTTTACCCACTTATTTAATTTTGCACACTGTAATATTTTTAACGTAAGGGGATATTTCTTCATAATTCATGAAAGACAATAATGCTATTGTTAAGTATACATCTTGTTGCTCTATTGGGAGCATTGGGCCTCCTAGTCGATGAAAAATTTAATTATGTTAATTTTCGAGAGAGGGAAGAGGTACAAGTGGTAAACCCATCGCCTCGACAATCCTCGAGGGGAAACTTGGATGTGAAATGGCTGAAGGATTCTGGCTCATCCTGTGTTGAACAAGATTGAGTTAAACAATTGGTGGTCATTTGTCGGTGGAGTTTAAAATTGACTGATACCAGGATCAAACCCAGACCTGCAGATCCATAATCAACAACACTAACCACTAGGCAGTCATTTAATAATCTATAGAATATTTAATACGAGGGATGGGGCATAAGTCATGGCAATTACTTTTTTTTAAATGTGGGACTATTTTAAAATTTTGAAATATACAAATGAAAGGGCAGGATATGGAATGTATGTAAAATGCAGATTATGGATACCAGATGTAGGATAGCGAAAGAAACAGATACCTATAAACATCCATTTGCGACTGCATCATGCCACTCTAATGTATTGTGATAGTCGGAAGCATGAAAACACTTATACACACTCCATGATCCCTTAAAGTTCAGTATGGATGGGAATTATTCTCCAAAGTTTCTATCAGTTCCTTATGATATTCTCTAGCATTTCTCTCTCAGATAGTGACTACTTTGACGTAAAAATGCTGTTCACATCTTGTCATACATGCATGGCAGCTGACTCACAACTAAAATACCATTGCCTCTATTCATAATGCTACCAAATGACGTGTCCATATACAGGGAATCCATTTTATGCGGAAACTTTTTAACAGTGTTGCCCCTGCTCACACTTTCCCTGCTGTTGTGCTTGCAACGGCGGGGACCGTGTTCCGTTACTATCGGTAAATCAAGACTTTAACATAACATAGGCCTACATGTAGAGGCTTATTACTCACTATTTATTTGAGATATTGTTGAAAATGACCCTTGTCAGCAGTAAGACATGCCTCACATCGTTTAAACAAATTATTTGCCGCTTTCTGTAATTCCGCTTCGGTAATACACTGCACTGCGGCAATGCGGCAGTGATGCAAGGTTTCCTCATAAAATGAACTCACTGTACTAGAGGCATACAACGTCTTGTTTTGAGAAAAAGAAATAGTCCCCATGACTTATGCTCCATTCCTCATACATAGCTCCATCTTGATCCAGTTTAGAGAAAAATTTACTTGAAAAATGAAAATTAGGATGTAAAAGATAGATAAGTTTCTTCGCCCAGTCTTACATTTGTGACAACAGGTACTGCTGCAGGGTTGACGGAAATTGTTTCTTTACAGAATGTGAAGCATCACACTTTTTCCTGACCCTCCTACTGTGCACGGCGCTTCTCCTCTTCACAACCAGAGGTTGATGCAGCACTCTAGTGAGGCAAGAATAGGAAAACGAGAACAACTCGGTGACACATAGATCTGCACTATATGTGCACAAACGTGATTGACTAGGCAGTGCTAGCAGTGTTACCAAAATGAGCATGGCTCCAGAAACAGGACAATCAGTTTTTAATAACAAGTACCAACATTGGAGCAAAAAAAGTTAGGAATAATAATAATGTTGTTTGTTATTTACACCAGGAGACTAGAGAGTGGCAGTATTGTTGGCATCTTTGTACATATTTACCACACACGAGATAAACACCCTCACTCTTTCACAAATAAGCTGTACATAGGATATTCATACTATACTCGTTTACTCTACAAAAATTAATTCGTTAAGAGTCAGTACCAGTTGATATCATTACTCCGTTGTATTAACACTTCATTACCAACACTGAAGTCTTTTCATCCAAGCCTAGGCATTTTAATCTCTCTTATTATCAGCCGGTGTTATTTTTCAGAGGTCTTTTTCGAAAAATATAATACTATATTTCAATTTTTGTTTTGACTAAGTTGTGTTGTTTATATCACTTTGTCCATGTGGCAGCCTCTAATGAAGGAAGTTTGCTGTATTCAGTCATAAGTATCTATACGTCCTTAGCAACCATAGAAACAACATAAAAGGAGAACATGCTGCCAGGAGAATTAAAAAGAAATTGCAAATACTAACAATTACAATTTTAAGTACTGTAATATTTTCGTATACATTTCTCATAACTTGCACTTATTTACAAATTTCATGAAACACAACAAATTCTGAAAGATTTCATTAATGTAATTTGCTTAATAGTGATATTTTAAGCATCTATAAAGCAAAATGTAGCAAGGAAAAGTTGTTTTATAAAATTTTGCACTTATTGCTAGGCATAAAGTTTTGAACATATTCTAATACGCAAAATGGGAACTCAATCTTCAAGAGTAACTGAATGCTTTTGGGTTCACAATCTTCAGCTGTAATTGCTAAAATAAGATATTTACTATAGCTACTTGCTGTGGAAAATATCAGACTTAAAGAAAATGTTAGATGCACATAAATCAAGCTTCACGGTACTGAATGTGTTAATACATGGAAAAATGATATAATTTCCATAACAATTATAGTTCCTTCTCCCCCATGAAAGCCAGAATAATGAACAGGTTTTTATAGAACTGAAATAGCATGTTGATTTTCTAAGATGATGCTGATTTCATTCATCTTAAGATGATGTTCATTTCACTCATCTTAAGATTATGTTGATTTCACTCATTTATTAGTGAAAAAACTAGGAAAGATTGAACCTTATTAGAGGGGAGTGCCTACAATGCCTGTGGAAGTAGAATGTGTGGTGTTGAACTGTTTCGACAGTGTGTTGTTTTGTGAAGAAAGTGCTCACGTCCTATATGAGATACCATTCTAAATGAAGTACAGTTCCAGGGGAGATTAATAGCTTTACTTGCGGTGTTAATTTCCAGATATTCATGTGTGTATGTTCATCTTTATTGTTCATGTAAAAGACTTGTCAGGCTTCTGATATACTTATGATGATGATCTTGAAGCTACCTGCTCGTCTTGTTAAGAGTCACAGACAAGTCACCATCCAATGTACTCCCAATTTGCGGGTGCACAGGCAAAGAGAGTTAAGTCCACCATCCTAAAAAATAGAGATATGTCCATAGAATTATAGATAAAATGTTCTCTACATCTGTGTTAAGTCCAGTAAGTCATATTCAAAAACGTATGATAGTTGTGGATGTGTTGCCTCATTGGTTTATCCACCTCTAAAGCGATGTTGGGCTGGTACAGTGTGTTAAGTGACTCTAATTCTCAGTAACAAGACAGTGGACTTGATTACTCTTTGCCTGCGCACCCGTGAATTGTCCACTCTCAAAGGAGTTGTACCACAGATAAAACGAAATTGCTGTTTAATCAGAAAATTGCATTACTCCTTTCTAGTTTATTTCTTATTTTCCAGTTCAATTCATTTTTTAAACAATCTTCATATTTGACTTCAGATAGACATTTCTGCACATTTCAAAATTTTAACATTTTGGGGAGTTTTTTTTATCCATCCTTTTCAAATTTTTTTAGCTTGCAAATCATGTCCGTTGAAAATAGTTGAGTTTTAGTAATTCGAGCCCAATATGTGTATGACTGACTACATTAATGTAGTAGTAGATAAATTGAACTGAAACTATTTAAGTCTACACATACGATGGCCATACATCCATCTTATGCTGGACAGTCCAGATTTTGAGCTAGTTGTCCTCCATCCAGCAGTACCTCATGCAGGACATTAATGTACCCTCCTTTTGAAGGTTGAACTGTACAAAAATGTTTATTCTATAATTAATTCAACAATAAACTGTCTACAATGGACTCGGTTAAAGTAAAGCTTCTAATGTGCAACAATTTCTCAAAGAGTATTTTTTCATTAAGAAATTTTATTCTATCTGAAACAATTTGAATGGAGGGTAGAGGCTGAAGGCTAATTTTTAAAAAGTGCACAGACAAGAGGAGCCAAAATTTCATTTTAAGTTAGGTTCTCATCATAAATGTTGTGGTCTGTGTATAAATATTCACCAGCTTCAAGGTCTGGAAATGGCCACCCTATTTACAATGCTTAAATTGTAAAAAATCAAAGTGATTCTAATATGTTCATAGTCTGAAATTCGGTTAATTTGTTTCCTGTTAATCAAATGTTTACTGTATAACAGAGTTGTTTTTTAAATGTATTTTTCACAAGTTTGCAGCTGGGGAGAAGTTTTATTTTTTCTATTGTTTCAAAGGTAAATTCTCCCTGCATCATCAGGGATTCTGAAGTGTCAAGCTTCCCATTATGGGGGATATAATACCAATCCACATAGCATGGGGTATTCACCTAGGACCTTAAGGACAGAAGAGGCAGATTGGTCTAAAAAGGATTCATAATGGAATAGATGTTTACTGATTGGTCAACTCTTCCCAACACAGGTTGATATATCCCCCATAATGTGACACTCGACGTTTCAGAATTTCTGAGAATCCAGACCAAGTCTACCTCTGAAATGTAAAAAACAAACTTCTCACCAGCACAAACCCAAAAAGAATATATCCTTAGAGTATGCTAGTGGTGTGGTTGAATGCTAGTGGTGAAGGTTGTAAGCAGGGTATTTGATTCAAGACAGTAGACAGTAGACAGTAGATTCAAATAAACTGTGGAGTAATATTTGTTGTAATAACAATACTGTGCAATGAGGAAAGTACTAACTTATTAAAACTAACACTACTGTTGCATATTAGACATCTTTCCCTGTATGTAGGGTGTGTTCAATTAGCATATTTATTTCCATATGTTTGGACCCCAGCTGCGGGGAACTTCTTCAGAGGTACTGGTTGCTATTTTCTCACTTATAAGTCTGAAAAATGGCACCTGTGTCAACAGTACTAGTTTATAAAAGTGTTGTTATGGCATCATTCATTTGTTATTTTTTACAGACTTCATTTATTTCAAAGAGGGTGGCTTGGAAGTTGTATATGTCATGCCATTAGGAGCAGGCCTCTTTTCAATATATCCTTTCAAAGTTCTAAGTTCTTAACAATGGAATCCATGTCTTTTGTTTCAAATAACTACCATAGAAAGGAAGAATGCCTGAAGCTTCCAAAGATACGGATTCCAGTGTTAAGTATTTTAAAAGGATTTATTAAAAGGAGCGACACTCCCATTTGCGTGACAAAACACAATAGTCAAGCCATCCCCTTCAATATAAAAAAATCTGCGAAAATAATAAATGAATGATGCCTTAACAACACTTTTATAAACAATTCCTGTCGATATAGCTGCAGTTTTTTCAGATTTATAAGTGTGAAAAGAGCTATAATAGCGGCACTCATCAGCTTTCTACTTTCATTCTCTCTACTTTAATGCTAGAATCGAAGACAACAAAAAGAAAATCTAATGCCTGCACCCATTTATACACTGAAGAAGTTCCCCTTAACTGGGATCAAAATGTTTGAAAATAAATATGCCCATTGAATAGGGTCTTTATCTCAGAAAAGAAATCTATTGTTCAAGATTCTGGCCATGAAAGTTTAAGATATGTGACTACTGTTGGATGTCTATAGGTTAGTATCACCCTCATTGCCAGTGTTGACAACCAAACTTCTGTGGTGATGGCCAATTGTTAATTACCTTCTCAACTCTTATTCTCAGATAACATTATTATTATATTACCTAATATTATTTTAATGGTACTAACACATGAATTAATAAGGCAGGAAGAAATGTGGCTGATAATTGAATATATTTTAAGAAATGTTGAATAATTGAAAGGTCTTAAATAAGTGAGAATATTGACAATATCCTGGTTCAAATCCCGGCTATGGCATTGAATTTTTCATTCTGACTTCACGTGTCCATCTTAGCCTACACACGGCCAGTGTGAAAAAATTATCATTCCACTGTGACCTACTAGTGGTTTACTATAAAGCCCGGGTCTTTAAGCACTTACAGCTTGTAAGTCGCCACTGGGTTTGTATCTTATATTGATGACGCCTGGTGGTATTCTGGGATTGTGAGTCAGTTGGAGAATTTAATGTTGTACCAGCACATTGCCATGGTAGCTCAGTTGGTTAGAGCATCGGCACGGAGAGCCGAAGATCCTGGTTCAAATCCCGGCTATGGCATTGAATTTTTCATTCTGACTTCACATGTCCATCTTAGCCTACACACGGCCAGTGTGAAAGAATTATCATTCCATTCACAATATAATTTCTTTAAGTAATGTACATTATATGCATAAATTTTGGAACAAAAATGTAATACTGTTTTCCAGCACTTAACTCAATATAAACATGCACAATGTTTCTAATGTCAGTTTCAACACATTTGTACAGATATTCATCACATTTGTCTTAACTCTTTTAATCCACACAGTTTTGATAAATAGACATTGGAGTGATCATTAATGTTTACCAGCAAAGACACATAATGTTTCTCATAATAATATGTAGAACAGGTGACACTGGTTGAATAACGTATTTCCTAAATACTGAATTGAGCTAGGAAAGTGTTGTGGAATGGGCAATAAATCGCATGATTACAACCCATATGAGGAAGATTGAAAAAGTTCAGTTCTTTGGTTTAAAACAAAACTAAGTTTATAACCATTTATTAGCTGGTTTAAATAGCAGGTCTACAATTGGTTCGATCGGTGATATGTATGTATAGAACATTAATTTTATTTAAGTAGTTGTTTAACATAATGTATCTCTTTGACTTCATCAGATATTTAATATTTTGTATATTTAAATAATTGAATTTGAACATAATATTATCCCCTGGATGTTTAAACTGTCAATACATAAAAATCTTCTAACCTTTTCATTGCTATTGATGTTTTAAATAAAATTCATTTCCTAAAAAATTGTATCAAAGCCGAAATGTAAATGAGTAATGTTTTATGTAAAATGTGAGGATTTTTGTCCTTGTACAGCAGACATAGGCAAACCCCTATCCATTGACACGCAACCCGCAAACTTTTGTCGACTTACACATAGTTCGAAAAGAATGGATAGATGGAGACACAAGCAGACAGTAAGTGCAGTGGCGGTTGCTCATTCTTAGGGAAACACTAATTTCACTTTAAAATGTACACTACAAGAAACAAATAATACAAACAATCTTGTATTTTTAATAATTATTTTACGTGTGAAATTATTTCATTATACAAAGGCTTGGAATGTGTCATAACGCCTTTCCAATCAGAACTGTGTCGCGACCCGTCACTGCTTGCAAAGAGAGCATGACTCATGCATGGGAATAATCCACCACGTACACAGAATGTCCGCAATGCCATCTTGTGTGTTATGTGGGAAGGTCAAGAACCACAAGTGGTTCGCGAACCAGTAAATGCCCATGTATTGTTGTACAGTCAAACCTCTGTATAACGAAGATCGATATAATGATAAACCTGCATATAGCAACATTTTTATTTGGTCCCAGTGAATTTCCTATCTTAATATATTAAGAAGTTTGTGAATAACTTAATAATGTTAAATGTAACTCACTATAACGATGAAGCTATTTTAAGAAATACCCTTTTATAACGATATTTGGAGGTTGAATTATTACTGCAAACCAGTAGCTTAGCCCTATGGATGGTAGTTGGTAGGTATCCTTCCCAGCCACCAAAATTGTTTTCTGGGTGCCTGATATATGTTACATTTCTTAGAAATTCCAGAAAAGAAAGGATCATGAGAGGAGGAAAATAGGATCACAGAGGCTAAAATCATCCCTTATATGTGCATAAACATACTGTGGGTTAGGTTGTTACTTCAATGTGGACATAATGTGCAATTAAAACACCATAAGGAACAACTGTTTTAGTTTTGCATTAGCTATTTTGTTGAATTTGCCTGTCTTTCTCTTCTTTTTTCCCACCAACTACGAGTTTGAAATTTCTGACCCATGGCTAGGCTCAATGCGTGCCATGATCCTTGATGTTAAATCAATCTGAATAGTATTTATTTTAGTGTACGGGAGTAAAGTAGCTATGGTAACAATTCAACGGAAGTCAGTAAGTTAAGTAACAAAAATTAGCGTTCTACTTCTTCACATGTCCATTCCATGAATTATCCTGTAGGCCAAGATTATACAGTTTTCTGCATATGCAATCTTTCTAATATGTGGTAAATTACAGCCCCTCAATATAACAATACAATCTTCTAGCTCCCACAAATATCGTTATAAGCAGGTTTGACTGTATTATGATTATCATTATTCAGGAAAACCAGCTATTCCACTGACAGTTTCCTCATCGATTTTAAAAAGAGCCCACTGATAATTTTATTTCATGGTTACTTACAGTACTAATAAAAACTCAGCTCTGAAAAGGCTAATATTTTAAAAATGAATGAAATCAAAACAAGCACAAATCTATTCATTTCAGGTTACACAGTTGGCACCATTATTTTTTCCTCTTCTGATCTTATGATAACAGAATTAGTTATTAATACATAACATCTTGAAGAACACTCACTTCATTATTATTAATTACTTACTAGTAACCCGCTTTCAAGAGGACCTCCTTCTAACCATCAGCTACGTCCAACAACAAGAAAAACAAGAATTAGATATTCATTAATAAATAATTAACATTTTGTATATTCAGTTAATTGAAACCTAACATAATATTTCACTAGCGCGGAGTAGCTTGCCGTGCTAGATAAGAGGAGCTAAACCCTTATTAGGAGGCCTTTGCCCTACATGGGACACGATAGGCTTATTTTATTTAACATAATATTAGTTCCTAATTGCTTACTTAAAAAATTAAAACCTTATTGTATTTGAAAAAATGGAAAAAAAGAATTAGAAAAAACAGAAAAGAAACAAGAAAAAATAATTCAGGTTACACAATTTGTAGCTCCACTATGTTGATTCCCCATCACCATCTGATGATAAATTCAATAGTTTGTTTATAGTTAACTGTTTCGGTTTCTCAGATGTTCTGCTTGCAGCACCACTTACTCCCTCGCAAATAATTGTTTCTTCCTCCGCAACCACAAGTAATTTCCAGTTCATTTATTTTGATCTAGAATTGCCTTCATACTTACGAACTTAGCAGTACTCAGTATAATGCTAGTTGCGGCAACTTACATAACCAAAATAACCATGTTTAAAACTGTTTAAAATGGTATCAAGTGTAATAATGGTATTTTTACAACCCACAAAGGTGGGTTGTAATGAAACACTTTTCATGAACATGGCCACCCTGAAATGAGAATCTTCTCTTATAAATTTAAAGAATGAGTATCAGCCACAGTTCTTTCTGTATCCTCTGGAAATAACACTGTGAGAAGAGAGCTTTAATCAGAGCTCGAGAAAACTCTGGTAGATAATTTTTGTAGAGTAGTGGAAGCTGTTGATAGCAGCCAATTGCACAGTTGTTTGTTGTGGTGCATCTGAGTGTAGTGGGCCAGTAGACTGTTTGTCGTCATCACATGGTGGAAAAAATGAACGATTCTGCAAATGGCTATAGTTCTATTTTCTTAATGTACATTCCCCCACCCTACCACCATCACTCTGTCCCAACTGCCAACTCAGCACCATATGGCGCATCATCAATCTACTCGGTCGTATCAAGATAACTCTGATATGTTTTTAAAAAATCTGAGGGAATAAAACAGTTACAAACCCAGTATTGTATCTTTCCTTATTTGTGATGCAGAAAATGAAAAGAGACCCTTTGTCAAAAATAAGATACATAAAATAATTCGTATTTTTAGTTAGTTAATGTATTTATATTAATTTCTGAATTACCCCCGGCCATGCGTCAGGTGGCGTCTTAACGAAAAAATGTGGAAAAATTGTAAGCAAATCATTTGTAACATCTTATCCAAGACAATCGTCACATTTTAGTCAACTTTGCAGCACCCCATTTTTCACTTTCAGTCAATAAAAACACACATGGGAGAGGAAAAACATATCTCAAAAATATTTACTGGGAGACCCGAAGGGAAAAGACCACTTGGAAGACCTAGACATAGGTGGGAGGACAATATTAGGATAGATTTAAGGGAAGTAGTATTTGTGAGGGATGGTTGGATGGAGTTAGCACAGAAGAGGGTTGAATGGCGGGCTCGGGTAAGCATGGCAATGAACCAATGAAACCTCTGGGTTTCATAAAATAGATAATACTCCTTTAGCTTGCTTAGGAATTGACTATTGCCATTGAGTAAGTAAGTAAATCAATAACATTTCCCATAAACATGGTAAGGACATAACTTTGATAGCATGGATGAAATACATTTAAACTTGCATGCATGTCTTTTGAGAAACAGCTTTTCAATATGCATTGCTAGGAACCATAACAATAATACAATTACATGGTTCTCTTAAGATTTATTCTGTGAATAAAGTAAATTACACTTAAATTACAAGAGAGAATAAAAACCTGACCAATGTCAATATTGACAAATCTTTTTAATTTATTTATTTTTTGTCACTTTAATTTCTTGGGCCACTTTTGAAACATTACATTAATAATATGGTACATGTTCTACCAAAATATTACATTTCTTGTGAGATTAAAAAATTAATTCTAAATTTCTTCATAAATGTTGGTTGCCTCTCAGAACTTAAATGATTATTATTTAAAACAGCATATAGCCCTGTTTCCATTGTCTATAGTTAACTTGAATCATAAAAAAATACATATATACACATATACAATGGATCTTTAAAACATTTAAAGTACGACGTTTCAACCCTTCCTGTGGGTCTTCCTCAGGTACAATCTGAGGAAGACCCACAGGAAGGGTTGAAATGTCGTACTTTAAATGTTTTAAAGATCCATTGTCTATGTGTATATGTGTATTTTTTAATGATTCAAGTTAAGCTGATCATAAGTTGAAGTGAACATGCTGTTGATGATCCGATGAACATTCTGCTAGATGCAATTAACAAAGATCATAGTGAAACAGTTAGGACATCTAATTGCTTATCTTAGGAAATATGAAGGTGTCAGCCTCATGTACCTCCGTAATTATCTAGTTACGGTAACTTGTTTTCGACATTTGAGGTTAAGGAATGGATGCTTTTGTTTTGGGTATTTTTATTAAAACACTTCTCTTTTACCTTAAAAATATATTTAAAAGCGCTTAGCACTGTTTAAAAAAAAACATTTTTCTTAAACTGTGCTAAGGTAACCGTAGGTACCAATGGAGAAATAAGATGGGAGTTGACAGGTCCCTTTTTCTAACACAAGAAACAACCTATGAAAGTGGCTATTCCTGTATTCTAGCAGCATTTTAGGGGGCTATATTAAGTTAAAATGCCGTCTGCAATGAATAAACTATGTGCTGACATTTGGTTTCATTTTCCCTGTTTTAAAACAATTTTGAAAATGTTGCCACCAAATGGTTCATTTTTTTGTTAAAAATTATTAATAGTTATTCATTAATTTAATATAATTTATTGTCTTTTAACAGTACAAACAAATAGACAGTGTCAGTCGTATTATATAAATGTACAAAGTTATAAATTTATATTGTGAGATCTATGACATTAAGTGATAAAAATTCATCAGAATTATAAAATGGTTGTTTGATTAGCCACATATAAAATCTTTTTTTTTTAATTCTTTCAGTGGCAGTTCCAATATAGTGCGAGGTAATTTATTAACAACCTTTTGTCCTAAGTATTCATAACTTCTCATAGTTTTTTGCAGTCTACAAGGTGGTATGTCTATTAGGTGCTTAAAACGAGTATTATGATTATGAATCTGGTCTCTTGTTTTACGTTCAGTTCTTGCTTAAGATAAAAATTACCAGGTCAAATAAATCAAGATTTATAACACTAAGTGTAGACAACTTAATTTAAATTAATAGCAATTCTAATAAAGCTGTAAAATTAATTAACAGTTAATAGAATACTCATCATTTCTTGTGTCATATCTGCAATTATTTACCATTTCTTAGATGTTAAAAATATTCAAAATAACATGCTCTTTTAGTCCAACTTCATTTCTTACAATTTTTCCATACATTATAATCAAACACTCATAAGTCCACTAAATTTTAAGATATTTATATGGTTTGGTATTGGATTGTTAGGAATTTTGTGCTATGTAAGAATACGGGTATTATAGAAAGGTTTTTTTTTTTTTTTTTTTTAATTTGACAAATAGTCCCTTCTCATTTTCTGCATCACATTTAGTAACTAAAGCATTCATTTTCAGTCCCCTTACCATGAAGAAGTATGTGTGCATGGAGGTGAAGTTTACATATGCCCTGCCTGTGTGGAGGACTGGCCAATACATATATCTGCAAGAGGACAAATTGGAGGACTAGGATATCAAAGATAAGGAATCTTTAACTAAAATAGTGCATGCCTAAGATATTTAATTGTATCAGCCAAAAGTAGTTAAGTTAGATTAGTTTATTTCAACTGTCAAATTAATACGAATTAGTATTGGACATTCACAGACCCATTTTAGGGCCTTCGAATTTATACTTATTCTTGGGTATATTTAGGTCGCTGATGCCAAATGTGCCAATAGTTTTGCCCTATCAGCTTTAGTTTTGTGAGATAAGGTATTACCTTTGTGCCTATTATCCCATTTTACATTTGATATAAATAAAAAACAGTGCCTATTTTTAGCTTCTAATTCACGTGAAGAAAAAAGCAACACACTAACATTACATTAACATTACAATTACAATATAACATGGGGTCTTTCAAAATATTGATACTATCACATATTGTATGGTCGTTTATGACTTATGAGCTGTCTATTTGAGGGCCAAAAAATAATCCAGCTTTTAGTTTTTCTGTACTTTGTACAGTTTTCGTCCTAAGGGTCCAAAGTATGGTCAAGAACCTTCACTAGCTATATTATCAAGCAAGATTTTGTTTCACGAAAGAGGTTATAAGTTAATGGCACACTCTATATAAAAGTAGAGCTGTTAGAGAAAAACTGTTTACATATTTGGAATAAGCACACTAAGTATAGCCAAAATCCAGTAAAATATCTGAGATGCCAAACAAAATCATGAATTAAAAATATTTTTTTTTTTAAGTGCACTGCTATTTACATCTAAATGGCCGTTTCGCAGGTGGCGTAACTGCTTCTTCAGCAGAGTGTCAACTCAAATAATCGCGTACATACTAAGCTTAAGATTAAAATACAGTATTTAATATGCGGGTACAAAATAAAACATTACAAAATTAAATTACATAAATATCCAAATTAAATTACAAAAAACAAATTACGTATAACAATTTTTACATATTTACAACTTTTAGGGCATGTATTACCACCTCCCGATAATTCCTTCCAATACGTGACTTCCAGATAACTTAACTGGAAGATGTCTCGTAATACCATTGCCGAACTGCTAATGGGAAGAACGCAATAAAATTTTGTAAAATGATCCTTAGCTCGTTGAACGAAGAGGTGTATTTGTTGTAGTTTGATAGGCCATCGCTAGGAGTGGCAACTCAAATTTGTATTTGTACAATTAAATTACATAAGAACATCTCATTTAAGCGCATTAATCGTTGTGTGCAATTCTATTTAATTCAATTGTGAGCCTACAGAGGCATTATTGTGTAAGTTAAATCTTCCATTATCAGTTCTGAAATTCAGGTGGGAAGGAAACTTCTGAGTGCTGCCATCTTGTTTCTATAAAGCTTCCCTAACTGGCAATTGGTAGTTTATCAGCCAATCCA